>CM052716.1:64202339-64329254 GCA_028551405.1 Uromys caudimaculatus
GATAGGAATGGATCAATTTGCATTCTTCTGCATGTAGACTGCCAGTTGAACCAGCACCATTTGTTGAAAATGCTGTCTTTTTTCCACTGAGTGGTTTTAGCTCCTTTGTCGAAAATCAAGTGACCATATGTGTGTGGGTTCATTTCTGGGTCCTCAATTCTATTCCATTGATCTACCTGCCTGTCACTGTACCAATACCATGCAGTTTTTATCACTATTGAAGAGCAATGAATATTTTTTGAAGAGGACCTAGGTTCAGTTCCCAGCACTCTCAGGTCAGTGCACAATCATCAGTAACTCCAGCCTCAGGGTATCCAATACCTCCTCAGACATCAGACACTTGTGTGATACAGATAAATCACTCAGTTTAAGATTATTATCATGAAGAGTAGTATGTTTGTGAAATAGCATAATGTGTAGAATCTTTTTATCCCTCCATTCTTTCCTTCTTCCCTTTCGATTAACTTCAAGAAATTATGTTTGACTCAGCATTTGTTTCCTCTTGTCATGTGTATAGAAAATAGTTTAGAATAAAATAATGTGTGAAAACCATATACAGAAGTACTCTGTAAAATTAGAGTCATCATTTCCCTAAAGCAAAGACTAGGAATGTTAACCACTGCTGCCTGTGGTTACTAGTATTAGAAACTATACAATCCTGAGATATTATTTTGTCATCCTTAAGAAGATTTTTTTTATTAGTCTATACCACAACTGAGGAACCCAGAAGAATCAATTCAACATGAAAGATATCAATATCCTTTTATCCTTTTCTTCCAGACCTGCTGGCCTCTGGCAAAAAAAAAAAAAAAAGTACCCTTTTTCCAAATGCTACTCACCTCTACTGGCTAAGATGCTGGAATGACTTAAACACTAGGTCATGAAAGTCTGGTCATAAATTTTATTGATTTGGGTACCACACAGCCTCTTGTGAGGATGCACTCATTTTTTACACTACCGATAATTAACACATCAAATTAAGTAAATAAGTTACAAGTGCAGAGAACGTAGAATGGGACCCCTCATTCGTAGAATGGTGCTGTCTTTAAGCACTGCATCCATGCGTGTTCGATACATAGTTGTTGAGCTGCTCTTTCTTTTTCCAGTCTCATATGTCTCTTCATCCCTGCTACCTTCGATTTCTTCTTTCACTGTCCTTACCTCATGCATAGTATCAGACAACTAACTAAGAGCATCACCTCATCTACAAGTTATTTCACTCACCACTGCCATTTGTTTTATGTTTAAGTGTACAATACATTTAATTAAACCAGAAATATTACTCAGTCAACATTTTCCATTGATTGATATCACTTTATTTATCACCCAAGTCTTCATTCATTTTTCTTTCAGAACTTTCCACTTTGCTGATTCATAACGTTGGGGGAAAAAATCTTATTTGGATTGTCAGTGTATTCTCACTGACTTATTTTTTATATCATTTTGCTACTACACTTAACCATCAAAATAGCAGAAATTGATTATGTTAACCCTTTCCTCAAAATGTGTGGCTAACTCCTCAATCTGATGAATAATGATTTTGCAAATAGCCTTTATTTTTAGTTAACTGGTTTTACACCTGCCCTGTACGATCCTTTTGTACTTTTATTAATATGGAGACATAAGACCGAGTAGAATTCTGGTTTTGCATTTGGCAAGCTCAGAAGTTTAGTACATTCAAACTTACCTGTGCTGCTACCCTCCTGGAACAGTTGACACATAAAATTGAGTAGGAAGTACAAATCTAAATTCTTCAGCTGAGAAGCATCATGTGTCATGACATTTGGAAGGTTGTCCACAGGCAGTGTGATATCACACATGTTGAACTAATAAGGTAACTCATGGGAAGGGAATCAAAAGGAAGTGAAACTGAGGATAAAATCTTCAGGTACTATTCTCTCAAGCTGTCAGGCAACTTTCAATCAATCAGAATTTAGTGAGAAGTATTCAAAGGACAACAGTTAAACAATAACTAATGAAGGTACAATTACCTCTAGTATTTATGTTACTCAAATTGTGTTGATTTAACAAGCAATTGTGGGGTTCTAATAACTGATAATAGGACATCACTTCCTCATTGTTTATAGTGCTGCAGGTCTTTTTGTTTGTTTGTTTGTTTTTGTTTTGTTTTTCTTGCCTTGTTCAACATCTCTTGTCACTCTAAAATCTGGCCTGAAGGAGAAGTCCCTTATCAGAGATAAGCCAAGTTCCCCTCACTGGAGAAAAGCAAGAAGCCCAACCAGACTATGCAAGTACCATGTGTCAATTATACTATATGTTCTTCTCAACTCATCATTTGGAATTCATCATTTTCCATGACTGTTTTATAATATACAGCCTTCTCTTCTATTTAGATATCTTTGTCATTTTCTGTAGACTGGCCCTGATATTAAGTAATAAGAAAACAGATTAGAACAATACCAGAAAATGTTTTGTGCTTATTTGTTTTAGTCACTCAAATTCAGTAGGTATATCTTGTATAATCCACAATAAAGTGAAAATATCTCATTTGTAAAATGTGTATATGGAATTTTATTCTGCAGTTTCTTTAATTCTACATTTTATTTATTTCTCTGATATTAAAATACATGTTTTTAAATGTTGGAGGCTGAATACAGGGCTTTGTTCTTATTTTCGAAATTCTCTATTCCTAAGTCATGTTCCCAAACAAAGATGATTAACATTTTTAAAGGGATCCTCTTTCCCTGTATGTAAGACTAGGCAGATATGACACAATGGCAAACAGAGATACATAATATCCTGGGAAGATTCCTTGCTGCATGTTAACTGTCATATTTCATATACTTTCCACACAATTATCTATAGAAGTACTCCTTATAGATATTAATTTATGTTTAATAATATTTACACAGAATTTTGTATGTCAGCATACAAAATAATACATTTAATTATGGCATTTTCATATGCAAATATGTTACTACCTTGTTTACATTTGCCCCCATCCTACCATACTTCTTTCACACCTTGCCTGGTCTCCTTCTTTACCCCAAATATTCTCATTACACAAACATACATAAATTAAACATAAATTCTGCATATGGGAAAATACTTGAGATGATGCTAATTCATATCTTACCTAGCAAAATAGATACTTGATGATAAGATTCAAGATAAATTTCCTTTTAAAAAGCTTTTGTAACTATATTATGTACAAAAAACTTAGCAGTGTTCATTTAATGGAGAGATCTTTGGCCTTTGCCTTTTCTAGTTTGCCAATGTTAGCCAAAGATTTAGGGCCCCCAACATTGTCTCCCAAGTGTCAGTGGACCTTATCGTATCTGTCATTGTAATTTGTCGTAAGAGTTTCTGTTACAGGATTTTCCCTGTTCTATTACATCAAGGCAATAGGAGCCCTGTGATTGACCAGGGAACAGGGAGGCAGAGCTAGGAGTTGCACAGGTGAGAGCGTCTGGGGAGGAGAAGGAAGATGGCAACTGATGTGACTGGCTTAGCGCCACCGATGGTTATGTTATCATAGAGGTTAGAATTTTGGGATCATTTGTCTAATGTAGGTGGGCAGCTTTTATCATTATCAATTGGCATCTTTAAATTGTGTTTTTGATACATATATCTGATTGGTTAACTATATGCTTAAGAGTTTTAATGCTACTGGGTAATTGGGTGTTGAGATGGCTGACCGTGGTGTGGGCAGTTGTTGCGTGGCCTGGTGGCAGAGATCCGCCAAGGGACTCAGGAATCATTGGAGAAGAGGTATAAGAAAGAGTGTAAGAACCAGAGGCTTCTTCTGGATGACTACAGAAGTCTCTTTTCCAGTTACAGCAGGGCAGCTAACTACATATGAGCTCATACGCCCTGAGTGTAACTACATACATGAACTCATACGCCCTGAGTGTAACTACATACATGAACTCATACCCCCTGAGTGTAACTACATACATGAGCTCATACGCCCTGAGTGTAACTACATACATGAACTCATACCCCCTGAGTGTAACTACATACATGAACTCATACCCCCTGAGTGTAACTACATACATGAGCTCCTATCCCAGCTTGGAAAGAGGAACTGGGCACACAATCTCAAATCTAGTCCTAGTCTGATTAGGAATTGCTAGCTTTGGAAAAGGAAGAGCCAGTTTTCTCTAAGATTATAGTCTTTGATCAGTCAATCATGCTTTAGGGGAAGATCATAAATTCAACTTTATTTAGAGCAGCATAATTTCATTCCTAATTTCAATTTGTTTCATATGACAGTTTTTCTCATTTTTAAAAGTCTCTTATCATTGTTCTAATCTCTAAAAGTTTTGAAAATAACATGGACATATTCATGAGCTTATGAGTAAAATTGCTATCATAACATTTAGTTTTTATGTCAGAAAGTTAAATTTTGGAGAATCATTCCTTTTCCATTCATCAAGAAGTATATTGAGATGGAGAGAGTTTTTCCCATTCACCTGATGCCCAATTTGCTAATTTCCTGCAAACTGAAAGAAAGCCATCTATTGTGTAGTAATTGGGCAGCAATGCAAAGGAAATAAATATTTTATCTATTCATTTTACTACAGGATAATTGTGCTAGCTAAACTTCACAATAAATTGAAGATTAGAACTATTGGATCAGATGATATTCCTGTAAAATAGAAATATTTTATTCTGCATGATTTCTATTTGGTCAATTTCTATGTATCTGCAACAATTTTGATATATATTTTGTTGTTCTTAGGTCATAAAATCAATTAAAAATTAAAATTAAAAGTTTTTTCATTTACTGTTGAAATTTATTTATATTTATCCTTCCCATGATTTTCTTCCAGACCCTTCTATGAATACTTGACACTCTCCTTCAAATTCATATATTATAATCATAATTCTTATTAACTGTCTAAGTTTTTTGCTGGTTAGTGTTTATGTCTCTTTTGAAAGTGGAAATGACAAGAATTAAAATGGAGTATTGAAAAGCTAAATAAATAATAGCAAATATTAAGAAATTGGAATATCCAGGTGCATACAAAATACTAACTATATGACAGTTGTTCAAACTGACATAGAAGGTGTGACACTCATATCATCTTGCTCCTCCTTCTTCAATTCCAGTCCATAAGGAGAGAAATGTGCTTGGCTGATTATTTAAAGACATATCTGTATGAAAGAAAAGCAATTGTGGAAGATAAAATTAAGCCTTTAGCTCCTAAAAGAATATGTAACATCTGGAGGAAAGATAAATGAGAGAAAAGGAGAGAGACAGAGAGTCAAGGGCAAGGAATCCAAGAAGTTAAAAAAGAATGAAGATCAGGAAGGGGAGGAAGAAGAGGAGAAATTAAAAGAGGTTGACAGAAAGAAAAATAGAAAATTGAGTAAAGTAATTCAACATCATATAACAGCGTGCTGCCAGAAGGATAGAACGCCAGCCTGAAAGAAAACAATCTCTTAGTAGATGAAACCCAGAAAACTGAACAACTAAATAAAGAGTATGATTAACCTGGTTTCCTCTGGATAATATATCACAAAATGTGTGAAAGAAAGAAAGAAAGAGAGAGAGAGAGAGAGAGAGAGAGAGAGAGAGAGAGAGAGAGAGAGAGAAAGGAAAGAGGAAGGAAGAAAGGAAGGAAGAAAGAGAAAGAAAGAAAAAAGGAAGGAAGGGAGGAAAGAAGGACAGAAGGAAGGAAGGAAGGAAGAAATAAAGAAAGGGAGGGAGGGAAGGAGGAAGGAAGGAAGGAAAGAAAGAAGGACAGATGGAAGGAAGGAAGAAAGAAAGGGAGGGAGGGAGGGAGGGAGGAAGGAAGGAAGGAAAGAAAGAAAAAGAAGGAAGAAAAAGTGGAATTACTAAGCTTCTGGGGTTTAGAAGTCTGAAGTCAAGTTATGGTCAACTTTCTCCCATGGCTTAGGGAAAGACCCTGCCTTGTTTCTTGCTGGCTTTCAGGCATTGACATCAACCTTTTACCTTTAGTAGACTGTGGATACATAATTCTCACTGCTGCTTCTCTCTGTCCATGGCCTTTCTCTCACACATCTTCTTATAATGATGCTGTAACATTAAATTTAGGGTCTATCCTAATCCTTTATTACTTTAATATGACTTAATCTACAAGAACCTTATTTCTAAGTGATGTCATATTTGTAGATTATTGGTGTCCATGAATATTTTGAGACACTATATGACTCAATGTCAGGATATTAGGCCACAATCCAATAAATCAAATAAGTACTTGCACATATCTATGTGTTACTTTAAGAAAATGAATATGTGGGAGGAAATTACAGTTCTTTATAAGAAAATTTCCAAAATTTCATATAGCTATCACTTCTATGAAGTAGTGCTTAACTTTCATCTGCCTTCCACCTTTCTATATAGGAATCTTGAATGTATAATGAATATATCCCTTCATATTCAATTAATAGAATTCAGGAAAGAATAATTTCAGATTGGTAGCAAACATTTAATTAAACATTAAATTGACCTAGGCTAGCATCATCAATGATACCCATGATATCATGGATATGTGATGTGACAGCAGGTGTAGCAAATACAGCTGGGTTTCTTCAAACTACATCCCATTGGCACACCCAAAATATGGGGAAAATCCCAAGCAAGCTCACACTGAGGGCAGTTGTTCAAAATACCTGGTCTGTGTTCCTCAAAGTTTTTAATACAATCTTGTCTTAAATAAAAGTTTGTTTCTAAACAGTAACTGGTATTCACAGATAAAAGAAGAATATGAGCAACTGTTTAATGTGTGAAATTGTAAGGAAAAATCTGGGCGAACAGAAGTTTACAAAAAAAAAAAATTCAATCGTGTTGATACTGCATTTCATTGCTTTCTTAATATATTGTGAACATTAATTAAAATTTTAAGTCAATTTTCTTAGACTTTTAGTGTTTTTACTTTTCTCAATGTGATTCTAGAATAAATTTGGGTCTAATATTACATTCAAAAGCTTGGTTTTGATATGGATATTTCTTTCCTTTTCCCTTCCCTTCCATCTCATCCCCTCTCCCTCCCCTCCCTGCCCTCCCATTCTCTCTCTCTCTCTCTCTCATTCTCTCTCTCTCTCCTTTGTTTAACATAGAGGCTTGGTCTCACTATTGTAGACCTGGCTGCCCTGGAACTCATTATGTACATTAGGCTGGCCATGAATCAGTGAAGTTCATGTTGGTCAGCTGATGAATAGTACTAGGATTAAAGGAACGTATCACCATACCTGGCTATAATATTTATTGATGAAAGAATGGAAACATTTCTCTAGAAGGATTTGAACCAAACCAGATACCATTAAAAACTACTAACACCGTTGAATTTCCTATGCATTGATTTGTAATATAATGTGATTTATCCTTGGTTTTATGTTATAAACTTTTTGAATGGTGTTTTCCACAGGAGTGCTGGCATTTTTCTTCAGAAATGCTTACTTAGTATGGGACTTGGTTTAGCAAATTCCAGAATTAAAATATCAGTAATATAATTTGTGGCTATTACTTTTAAAAACTATTCCAAATATTATATTCCTGGAGTGTTATTAATTTTAATGATAACTAAATTTTTTATTGCTTGGTCACCTAGTGCCTTCAAGTTCCCTTTAATTTTTCTAGTTATTATGTATCCTAAATTTTGAGGCTGATAGCCACTCTGAAATGACAGTATTGAGAAGGTCAGTCAGTGTTAAGAACTAACATCTAATGACAAAATCTGAGATAGAGCTTAATTCTTTTCATAAAAGGTGTTCTTCTTTTCTAATTAGACTCCACTTTTAAAATGCTTCACACTGAATGAAAACAGTATGGCTCTGTTTTATATGTTTTACCTCATCGAATTTAAATAAAACCGCAAACTAGATTAAGTCCTCTACATATAAACACATTTAGAGATACCACCTAAGGTGACTTTCTAAAATACACAGTAGTCATAAATTACCAAATATGTGCAAATTCAGAAAAGGAAAAACAGAAATGCAATAGTTTAAAATTATTATCACATGTTCACTTAAAAATAATAGATTTTATTGTGAAATGCATATATGTTTAGTTGACACATATGTTCTATATGAGGGAGTTTGAGTTGATTCACCTCCCTATTGTATCTCATCACTTCCTTTCCTCTCCTCTGTGGCTTTCTTTTCTTCCCAAATACTCTCTTTTCTATTCCTTTTTTTTTCTAAATCCAGATACTACATAAGGCAAAAAGCATCTGTCTCAGTTTGTGTGATTTTACCTAACCTGGTTTCAAATTTTTTTAATCTCTCTTCAGACAGACAAAATGATTTAATCATGTTTCTTATTCATTCATCTACTGATATTCTTGTAGACAGAGTTAATAACTGGACAAATTTGAATAATCCTGCAAGAAACATGAGAATAAAAGTTTCTCTAATGTATGTTATGTTTGATAACCTTAGATACATTCTCAGAAGTAGTATAGATTATTAATTAGAAAGTCTTATCTTTATATTATTAAGGATCTTGCATGATATAATTCATATTAGCAAAGATGATAGTTAATATCAATAAATGTATTACAAATTGCCACATATATTTTGATTACAACTCATTGCAAATATATTATATATATATATGCTTAACATAGATTTGCATGAATAGACTAAAATAGAATGTAAATTCTTTTTCTACTATATTAGATTGTTGAGAAAAGAACATTTTCTTATCAATAAAAATCTATGTAAGTGGCTATATTATTTTAAAGAAGATTGGGATATATATATAGTCTAAATATTAATTGGTATATTTTTATTTTATAAGTAAGCATCAATTTATATTCCACCACTTAAAGCATCACTTCTACGATACAACATATCTGTTTGCTTTTCCAAAAATCTTAGTTCATTCCAAGTGGTAACTGATAATTTTTAATCATTCTATTATAGAAAGAACCTGGTTAGATATACTCGTGGTGGTCACAGAAAGGGTAATGACAAAGATGGAGAGGTCAAAGAAAAAGGCAGAGTTCTGTACACACAAACTTCTGTAGGATACGTTAGATTCTGGAAAACATGTTTGGATTTTGGAGATAACAGGGGAAAGGTGAATAAACAAATGAAAATATAAACATCAGAGAAGTCAAACGCAGTGAGTATAAAACTGGTAAAAAGTTACATAGAGAAAAGCGAGCTGAAGGCCATTCCAAGGAAATCTGGAGTAATCAGTTTAAAATAACATCAGTGTAACTTTACTGCACCTTCAGTTACAAGTCATTTCCTACCAGAGAACCTCTTTTCTGCCTTCTGGTCCCATGAGCTATTTCTCCAGACAGATTAATGGCTTTGGGTGAAATGTATATGCAACCTAGAGACTAATTTCTAAGGCTAGACTTTGGTTAATACTAAATGCTTGATGTCTGTCAATAATATTTGGAGCAAGCTGAGAAGAATGAGACTGTATTTATGACCATATTTGTTTCTTTTTTCTACCATCCTGACTTTTCTGTGTTAACCTTTGCCTGTGAGCATTCTAGTGCAGTTTTCACATCTTCATAGAAACATTTGTCAGCAATCTGTTAGATGGTAAACAAAAGCTCACAGTGGTCTATAATTTAATTCATTTGTATTAGTTGATTTATCTTCAACAGATTTTTTTTTTTGTAAATGGATGATGACTGAATATTTTATTTAGATGAAAAAATCACCAAGAAGTTTGACTAGAGTCTAGCATAGTAATTAAGATTCCATTTAAATGATTGAAATTGCCTAAACATAACCTATTGAATTTTTATACCCAAACATCATGTAATTATGTATCTTTTGACAGATTTCCATATTGATGAATATTGATAGTTCAGTTCATGACTAATCAATTCATTGCCTTAAATAATATTTGAATTGGAAAATAAAACTATCATGAAGATTATTCGAGATGGTTAGTAATTCAATTTTGTACATAGATTCTCCAGAAGCCTTTTAAAAGAATGGACAAAGGTGTTAGCATGTAAATGGGAATAGTTTTGCAGTACTGAGTCATAAGATAATCACTTCTCTAAGGTAAAAGATTATGTTCAAATTGAAAAGAAACATTGAAAATAAACTCATCTCTTTCAGATTTACCTGTTAAGTGTGTATCTTTCTCCAAACTCTTTCAATTACCAGAAGTGATAAAGTAAAATAGCTAACATCATGTCAGTATGGAAAGCAAAATTAATAATTCTGTTATCATTGAATAAAATTATAAGGAAATTCTGAGAAGCTAATGAAATGTGATTGGTCAAACAGTGGGAAAGTCCAAATTTTTTAAAAAGTCACTCACGAGAGTGATAGGATGATATTATGTACAAAGACCAACATACAGAGGAGGAGATTATCCTAGTATTCTTTATGTGGCTGTTATAAACATCATGACTGAAAGCACCTTGTTGAGGGATGATTTTATCTGGCTCATATGTCCAGATCACAGTCATCCTTGAGAGAAGTCAGGGAAGCAAGTTAAGCAGAATCCGAGGCAAGAAGCATGGGGAAGTACGAAGCCTGGCTGAGTATGGGCATTCCCAGGCTGGCCTGAACCCTGCCTTCTCATCCTGAATCAAGAAAGCACTTTGCAGACATCAGGCTAATCTGTTTCTTCTTCCATAGTGATTCTGGTTCAGGTCAAGTTGTAAAACCTACCCAGCACAGTAGTGTTCCAGGCTCTGTCATTAGGAAAATATTTTTCAAAAAAGTAAGGCAGTACAATTCCTCATTTGTATCTATGTAGAGACATAGTTAATAGCAAAGCTTTTGCTCTGAGGCCTTACCCCAAAACTGTTTACAAAGCCCAGGGTACATGATTGATCTTCATAATAAATCTAACTTGAGACAATGCGCTGGCCTGAAAAAGAAGTAAAAAGTGCTTCAGCATGCTCTATACAGACACATCTATAAGAACAGGTAACAGAACGCTGTCTTTTAGCAGTAGAGCACTAGCTAACAACGTGAGGGTGGCTCCTGCTCAGTAACTTGCTTTTTACCAAGGGTAATTCAAAGTAACTAATTGTCAAAACATTCCCCTGACTTCCCCCACTTACACAGAATGTTCAGTCAGTGCTCTAGTCAGGTGACAGCACTCACGAGTACTGAACAAATGCTAACAGGATGTCTCAGTTATCATCTTCCCTTCAATACTGCCCGTCATGTACATGTGTAGACCTCCAAGATTGAGATAGTTGAGGAAAACAATAATATCACTGACAATAGACAGAGATAAAAAATGAACTCACCAACCCCTTTGCCCTAAGGGCCTAAGAGAAATGGACAAAATGGTTTCACTATGGTGGATATTTGGGAGGAGGCTTCCTGAATGTAATAGGGAGAACTAATTTCAGAGAAACTAGACTGAGAAGGTACCAGGAGATGGTGTCCCTGATTCAGAGTGACTTAAGGAGTGGATAAACTGAAAGTATTGAATATAAGAAAAGGTTAAGTGCTTAAGTTAATACTCCTTGTAAATGAAGATGAGGGAGAATCAGTAGTCTAGGTGATACTGAGAGTTCTAATGTATTCTTTTACTGACATTAATTTAGAGAGCTCTTTCCTCATTCCCTGGGTCATGTTATTCAGGAAGTGACATAACCGACTCCACCTCGTCCCGTTTATTTTCTACAGAAGCTCTGAACAGTGCAGTGATCCAAAGATAGCCTTGTACCTGTTAAATTCACAGGGAGCTTGGTGGACTCACATAGCTTAACACAGGCCACTTTAATTTCCATTGACTTGATATGGATTAGGTGTCTGATGTTTTTTTATTTTTCTGGCCACTATATTCCTAAATAAAGAAAACTAGAATAGGTGTTAAAAATAACAAAAACCAATCAATAAAAATAGACTTTTGATAGGATAAAACTAAGAAAAATATGACTTTGTTCATTACATACATGCACAAGCATGCAAATATGCATATATTTCCCCATACATATATAATGAAGTTGTACTTTGTAACATCTCATAACTTGATAATTAAAGTGCCTGAAGTGAGTATAATGCAGCTTTCTGTTGGACTGTTCAATTCTCTTAATCCACCCCACCCCTAGTAGCATCTTTTAAGGTACACCTGGAAGTGCAAACCTATTTTATTAGAGAGACTATCCAAACAGAAAGACTAGAAGTGAACACCGGGATACCTAATGCTAGAATCATAGCTGGGAAACAAGGACTAGGTTTTGTATACTTAATTAAAGACTAAAAATGGCAGTACCAATAGTGTGATATGAGGAACTTCAGTACCTCCTCATTGGTCCTATACAAAGCCTGGAGGCCACACAGTCTCAGGTGAGCACTAGGGCAAGAAAGTCCCTAGATGCATGCAAATACAGGGTTTCTGATTTGCCTGGAATGATTGTACACAACCCTCGTTTCCTGCTCTGCTTCCCCACACACCAGTGCCTTACAGCTTCTGAAATGGAAACTGCAGTGAAGACACGGGGGGAAGCTGTCTTTAGAGAATTTAGTGCAAACATTAGGCGTAGAAAGGCTAGACAAATCAAGAACAGCATCGTCATCTTCAGAAAAAAAATCCACAGGCAGAAGCGTTACCTACTGTACTCTGCTCGTGTGCAAAATAAAGAGAAAAATTCACTCAATAACTGAAGTGGTTTTGCTTTCCCTTGTTATTGTTAAATTAAAATTCAAGAAATTCTTGACAAATTCTCTAATCGTTCCCCACCTTCCTGAGTTTAAGGAGTGAAGTAATATTTTCAACAGTCAGTGTAACTTTCTGTTTTCAGATAGTTTCTGGGGTCAGCTGTTCTAGGCTGACAGGAACTGAGGAGACTGAGGAACCAGGCAGGCAGAAGAGGCCCAGAGCCTCTAAATACCAAACGAGGATGAAGAAGCGTCTTTTGTCTTATAACAAGATTTTCTTCACTATGTAATCTGGGCTCAAGGTTCGTTCTTAACTGTATTCTGCAAACTTAGAAACACTCTTCGAAACATCTTCTATATTATGTCTTCTGAGACTTGGAGCATCAATTGTATGCCTACTGTCTTTGATGTAAAGCATAGCGTGCTGCTTTCCTTTTATATTCTTGGACTCACATTACAAAACTTGTCATACTAGATGATAATGTGGAAAAATATATCAATTGGATGATTTCTAAAAAACCCTACCCTTTTAGGGACACTCAGCTGTTGGCTCATGAGGAAGAAAGAACAAGAACCTTTGTATATCCAAGGACAAAGCCACTTAGGAGGCTGTGACAATCACATTCCTTGAGTCTGTCATTTCAAGGCCAGCATGGCTAATATGAGAGACCAAGTCTCAAAAAGTACTGAGAATAAAACCCGTTTAAAAAATACCAGAATATGTATACATGTACCAGAATTCTATGAAGAGATGCATGAAACAATAGAATAAAAATCACCTTTCTCTCAACATAAACAGGGACTCACCTACAATTAAGAATTTTCATGTCAAAATAAACTGAAAAGATCCCAAAAGCTATTCCTAGGTTCGCACCCAAGTTTTGATTGCATAATTAAATTCAGAATGCATGACTCAAGACAGGGCCATCTTTATTTCAACAAGCACGTGAATAATGTGAAGACCCTCCCAACCATCACACTCAAAAAGAGGGGAGCACAGCTCTATCAGATTCATTCTAAGAGTTTCCGCTACAGAGTGAAAAGTACTGTGTATATGTATGTATGTGGGGGCTCTGTGTGTGTCTATGTGCACCTCTCTGTCTGTGTGTGGTCTCTGTGTATGTGTGTGCATGCTCAAATGTATGTTGAGACGGAACAAATTTAAATTTTCCTAAAATATTGCACTAAAAGAATGCTGGTAAACTTTCATGTATCTTTAGAATGTAAGCACACCTATAGACTACATTCTGTCAACCCTCCATTACCCAGTTTGGAATTTGACAGAGTTTTGTCACTCAATATGAATCCAAAACACCTTAACTTGGCAGTTATTCATTTAGTCCTAATTTTAATTATGATCCAAATATTATTCTTAAGGAAAAAAAGTTGATAAATAAATCTGAAATAGTTTCTTACACATTATCTATAATAACTATACATAAGAAAGCAATTAGTGAACATATTTATAATTACTCTAATAAGAAATGCCTTTAACTTTGGAGGCCATGGATGAAAGACAAGTAATTATTCTGTAAAGAATAAACAGAAGAATTAAAGAATGACTACAAGCATCTTGTTTTCAGTAAAATTTCAGTATAACTATCTAGGTTTATTCATCAGTGAATAATACAACATGCTGGTGGTTGTGTGAGTTGACTAGATCTAGAAATCCTAAGGACAAATGTTTTTCTTAAAAAAGTTCTTCGTTTTTCAATTGCTTGGGTTGAGAGGGCAGATGTCCCAAATTACAATTCATAGCAGAAACACAAAGTCAGAGAGCTTCCACGCTCTACCTAATTGTTCCCTTTAAAATTGTTGTATTACATTTCTGCTAATAAAAGCCTTTCTAGGGATTCTACATTGCTTTTTCCCCTTGCAATGTGCATTCTCATCCTTCAATGAGAGTGCTATTATCAGAGCAATGTACTCTTACTATTTATTTATCACAACAGCCTCGTGACTGCTTACCCAGGCGAGCACTAGAAATATCTAGCTCATTACCACTACATAAAATAGCATGGGGTATTTTCAGAATGAAAGCGTTCAGTGGATGATGAATTCTAAAGCTGTTCTTGTCCCTGTTTCTGAAAGAAGCGATTGCACTTCGATACTGGCAACTTGAACAATCAATGAGGAAACGTTTGATTTTTAGCGGAACATTGCCAGCCTGAATCTCTTCAAATACCTGTTAGTCTTTTACTTCTTCTTCCTTTTTTTTTTTTTTTTTTTTTAAATCTGAGAACCCATGAATGTTCTTAGACCAACTGATCAAAGAACATTGACCCAAGTGGAGTCAGAGACTGAAAATGCCTGATGACTTACTCAGCTAGGAAGTTGATCCTGGTTGCTATTTAAATCTGCTGCTTAAGTGTCCTCGGCATCCATGCTGCATTCTTTCTTTACTTGGTTCAGGGGGCAGACATTTGGGTCAAAATATTCCTAAGCATTCAGTTGCTAATGTGGACTTTAAAATGTTTACAAACAGCTGTTACAATAACCCAAATACCCAAAGCAAAATATGACATATTCAGGGATCAGACTGTTAACGCCAAGCGTTTGTTCCAACAGCACCTAGTGGCCTGAGGTAATAAGACCCATGACGATAATGGCATTTGTCATATGTGAGCAGCTGTAGTCATGAGTGGAAGTGACTACCCTCCTTCATGCCCAGTTACCACTTTGAAACCAAACCTCACTGCAGTAACAATGCTCATGTCGATCCAAGGACAGTTTTGGATAAAGCAGAAGCTCCGAGTTTCTAACAGAGGCAGAAATAACACAGTAAATAAACTGAATAGATTTTGTGCAGTATTGCTTACATGTTAGTTAGGACTGTAGGCTATTCACTATAATCAAACAACAGAATCTCACTATTACAAGCCAGACCACTTCTAGCGGCTGTTCTTGTGCAGAAGCACCGCTGGAAATTGGTCTCTACAAGAAGAGGGTTGTATTTTTGCTTTTGTTTTCTTGTTTACTTGCTTCCTTGCTTGAAGTCGCCTGAACTGAGCTTTGAAGGATAAGGTATTTGTCAGGTATTTGTTAATATAGATACCCTGGAAATCACTGGGATGAAAAGGCAGTTGCCAACAAGGAAAGAGACAAAAACTCATGAGGTCTTCCCGTCCTCCTGGTTGGTTCCCGGATTGTGATTGGCCATTCATATAATCTTTCATTCATGTCGAATTGCAATTCCCCTCTTCCTCATTATATTAGCTCCATTTCAAGGCTTCATTTCTTGCTGCTAATGAGATATAAGGACAGGTGTAGCTGTCATTTTCATGTTCATTGTCAAAGCATCAAGTAACAACAATACTTCATCAGCTTGACATGTGGAGATGTGTAGTAAAGTCTCCAGGACATGAAATATAGCAAGAAAATTTTCTTAGTTATAGTCATCTACTGTAATTTTGAGAAAATTCTCAGAGTTTTTGTCTCAAATTGTCTTATTGAATGAAAAGCCAACATTTATAGTTTGACCAATGTGTATTGATGTTTCAATTATCTGGCAAACCTTGTCATCATATGCTTAAAAATGACTCTAATCACTTAGATTTATCTATTTATTTTATTTTACCTATTTTATTATCCTTGCCAATGACATAATTACATATGTTCATAATTTTTTCATAATCAACTACAATATAATACCACACTCACAGACTTGTTTAGGAGACAAACATACTGTGTACTGGAATGATCCAAACAGAGGAAAAATACATTTTTAATACCACTCATCAGTTGTAAATTCTTTTTATTTTTTTTTTCAACCAGAAAGACAGAATGGAAATGTTAAACTTTCATGCAACATTTTGATTCAGTGTAGTTTTCCAAAGCTGGTATTTTCTTGTTTTCAGAATGTAATTTTTATGTAAAAGTGGTTTTGTATGAGAATTACAAATCTATTCTGTCCTGATCGTGTGGACCAATACAGAGTATATCTATAAGAAATTAAACAACTCAGTTTGCATTAATTCTTCAGGATTAAAATAATTATCTAAAGGAAATTAATATTACTTTGAGTTTTAAAATGTAATTTGTAACTTACTTTTAATTATGTATTCTTTATTTATTTCATACCATGGTAAACAAATTCTCAATTTAAAACAGGTTAAATATATTTTTTCACAGTCAAATACTGAGGGAGATAACAATTTCTCTATAAGTAACAAAAGTTTACTTATTACCTAAGCTTGCACGCTTACAATTTGTTTCAGTGTAAAAACATTATCGTTTTATTTGAATGAGACATAGTCCACATTCATATTTTTCTTCTCCATGAATTTGGAGCTAGTTTAGAGGAAATCAGTTGCATATGATGTTGTAGGCATGACACTTCTTAGAGATTGTGATGTTTCTGTGTCTGAATAGGGGGATTTTTAGAAGAAAACTCCCTTGCCAGAGTTACCCACATGTGTCTTTTAAACATGAAAATTCTCTTTCTGTTATTCAGAGGTTTTATTAAAAAAACTGTTGACTTCAGCACTAAAAATATCCTCAGATGTGTTCTGATTGTTTCACAAATCATGTGAGGATTCATTTTTCTGGTGCTTAAATTGCTCATGTGCTTCGAGCGAATCCATGTAGCAATAGAAGCAGGAGACTATATTTTTTGCATATCCACTATGGACCAGACCTCTTTGGCATTTTGCCTATATTACCATGTTTATCATTATTAATCATTAGGCAATGAAACAATTATTATCCTCAAATTACAAAGAAGGAAACTGAGGCTTAGGAAGGTAGGGAATGTCATCAAGAAAGATGTGGAGGAAGGTTCATCGTTTGTGTGTATTTAGCATCGGCCTGTCTTGTCAGTCCATCATCAAGCTGCTCCCCAGTGAGACCACTGTCTCGTCAGTACTTGAGGACTCACTGTGTAATGAGTTATTTAGAAGTGGATGGTCAGTTACTTTTCTCTGAAGGGATTAAATTAAAATACTGAAAAACATTGTCTTTGAATTAGATTCTTTATTCCTTTAAAATTATCAGGAATTTTACATGGTCAACTAAAAAGAATCACTGAGAAAGAAATCATCACAGAGAGAAACGCCTATTAACTTGTCTATGGTTTGGCGAGCATGCGACCTGGGAGCCAGCCATGTGCACTTTCGATCTTCATTCTCATCTAATTCTTTTTCCTGCAAATTTATCTCTTGTAGGTAAAGAGGGCCTGATTACCCATAATTTGGAAAAATCAGAGTTAGAGCCACAATTTATTATCTGTTACTCAAAATGAAGCATTAGCCTTAAAACAAAACAAAACAAAACAACCCTACTGCATATGAAGTTCTGTGTTCATACCAATTAATGTTCTGGGCATAGCGTTAGTTATACTTTTATCAATCTCAGGGAGTGCTTTACCTTTTCTTATTAATTTCAATAAAATCTTTTGATGATTTTCCATTCATGTTTATAAGTCTTACTCTGAATATCAGGATTCTCATTTTCTAAATTTTAAGCTGAGAACTCTACCGTACTTTATTTCCCTTTTAGGATTAGTTGCAAAGTTCTAATTGACAGAATGAAAAGCAAAAGAACCCACTGAACACCCACTACATGCTTTTTTAGAAAGGGGGAAACATTCTATAAAAAACACCGAACAATGCAAGACACACACGGATGAACACGTGTCTTAATGACATTCTATGTGCAGTTCCTTCCCCATGTCCTTCTTGCCACGCAGCCCACAACCCACAAAGCACAAGAGCCCTTGTAAAGCTGCTTTTAGTAGCATGTATGCATTTTCAAAATTATTTGTCAGTCCCCAAATCCTAGTTTATATTTCAAAATGATGGAATTTTAACATTTCTGAAGCCTTGTTGCCATTTTGGTGTAGCAACTACACAGTGTGTTTTGTACATAATTCAAGGACAAATTTCTTATATTAATCTTCCTTTTTTAAACATTGTAAAAAATTAATTTACTAGAACTAATTATGATAGGATGGACATTTTGAAGAAGCAGTTAAAAACAAAAACAAAACAAATAACAATAAAAATAAAAATCTCACTAGAAGTGCTGTAGAAATGCCTTTGGACAATTTAAAAATCGTTCTTTACTTTTAAGATGTAGTCTATGCCAGCTGGGATCCAGTATTCCTGTATCTGAAGTGCCTGAAGGAATTTCAGTGGCCTATACAGGTGTAAGCACACACAGCAGGGCTTGAAAATGAAGAGACATTTGCTTATAAATAAGTCTGCAGAGGAAAATGTCTAACAGTTTTTACATATGCAGCATTCAGCCCATAAAGAGAATAGAAGTATCTTATCTTCTATTCTGCTAACAGGTTTCAGCAGTTTTCTGAATACTTATGAGTAGCTCAGAAATTCATATAAGTTCATGTAATTCACACAGCATCTGCTGTAAAAAAATAAAGTGATAATTTACATCCAATTAAAATATCTCTCATTAGATAAAATGATTTAATAAACCAACAAATTTATATAAGAGGATAGTATTCACTGGGAATAAAATGAGTCAATTTGCTATGCAAACAAAAAAATCAATGAGCAGAAAACTGGAAAAGGAACACGTCCAAAGTCTTTTATATAAAATTTTAATTTGTTGACTTAAAAAGAAAAACGGTGTCCTTACTGTCTTAGAATTTATGTGAGTTATTTAAAAAAGCATGTCTATTCATTGGATGAAATTCTTATTAAATTGCTAAAAATACATTTCTGAATCCCCTGTATCTGGTACAGAAGTAGAAAATTCAGTAATGTTTGCTACATATTATCACCTTTCTGCCTTTTTAAATATTTTCCAGTTGTACTGCATGGGACTATATGCAATCTTGACACAAAAGGAAATTAAAGTTTGTAATTTCTTTTTATGCGATAAGTATCCGTTACCTTTAAAATAAGCTTAGATCTATCTGGCAGGCAATTATGCAAATGCATTCTGTAAGGGCATATACTAATGATAAACCATGAAATAAACTCAAGGAAAAAAGAGGTGTCGAGCGAAGAGAAAAGTAAGTCTTGCTATTTTTTTCCCTTTAAATATTTTTAGGGCTCTTCGCCACTGCTGTTGGGTCATCTCTCTTGCTGTACTCCAGAGCCTTTGTCAGTCTGGAGGAGGCAGCCATGTGTCCATGGCTGCTTATTTAGAATGGTGAAGACAGATGGCCTGGAATTGCTGAAGAAGACCTTAAAATATATTTAAAAGAGGAAAGGAAAGAAAAAGAAACAATGAGAGAGGGCATAAAAAAGAGACAAATATGTGGCAAAGAAAATCACACACACACACACACACACACACACACACACACACACACACACACACACACACACACACACAGAGGCATATGTACCCGGGTAAGGACAGACTACCAAGCAGTAGGACAGGATTTAATACAAATACTTCTTTATATAGAAGCTCAGTTTTCACTCTTCTTGATATGGTCGCTGTTTAACAGAGTTTTGATTACTACAGCCCCTCCTGTTCTGACCTTAGAGCAACCTGGGTAATGTGTGATAAAGACTTGTTTCTTATGGCTCCCAAGCTCGGACTGTAAATTTTGAATTGTACAAGCTCTAGGGCTTGACTTATTTGAAAATCCCTGACACCTTAAGTCAGTGTTTCAATACAATTTCTCAAAATTATTTTGTTGGACTCATCACTTTTCTTTAGCCTTTTCTATAATTTTTAGGGAGACATACAATATAGCTCAGTAAAGACCTCACAGAAGGATGGTTTACGTATCTTAGTTATGGGAGAGGAAGGGAATATAGTAGTCTAGGAATGTCAGTGCATTACAGGATGTTTTCAAATTGGAAAGCTTGAACAGATATTTTACTAAGATAAAATGGCATGAGTGGATATCCTACTATGTATTTCATATTTCGTATTAACATCTTCCCATTTTCGGCTTTACTCAATTTCTCCAGGGTTCTGAGTGTGTCAGGTAATAGAGGACTGGTGCATCAATTGCCAGCTTCTCTCTTGCTCCTAAAACAAATATTAGATGCCCAATGTCTTCTTTCTGATTCCTGAGTTGTCATGGTTATCAAATGACACCTTCTCTAAATTCTCTCTCATTTTAACTTTTATTTTCTGCTTTATATAAACAGGCTCAATGAAGACAGACGAAAAAATAACCATCAAGTTTGGGATTTATAAGTAGTGAAGGAAGCATAAAACATGAGATGCAAGAAGAAAAGAAATGTGTTCTTAACCACAAATGGTAATTAGGATGTCTCAAAGCATTAAGTCTAAAAGAATACCTGAGTTTTCTAATGGTTCTCCAAATAAAGTTGTGGTACCACAGCCTGTTGAACTGTGTTGTGGTCAGAGGTCTTTGACAAGGATCCTTGTCCCCCCACTACCAGTGAAACAGCACAAAGGATGCTGGGTTTCTAAAGTAAATCAAGGGACTTTTTTGGATACCAGTGCCTTTAAAAATAGAATGGTAAGAGGGTTCATAAACAGAGCATTTGAAATGTTCAATACTTTTGTTTTACAAAAACATCTGTTGCTCATATGAATATTTTAAACACTAAATGCTTCAGCTTATCCTGAGGAGGTGTGCTGGGTGGTGGCTTCCTGCGGACTTGGCTCCAAGGAGGTCAGACTAACTCCCTGTCCAGTTGGCTCAGCAATTTCCCAGTGGTCAGCGTGTCTTGCCATAATCACATAGTGGTGTCCCAAGCTTGATTCTAAACTGTACTTTGTACCTTCTAATGAAAGCATCCCGAAATATCCTTAACCACTCAAATTCTGGAACAGCCATGACCTCAGACTGGACCAGAGAGTGCTCAGCCAGAATGGCTGGTGAAAAGCTCTCTGTGTGACACTCCTCCTGTCTTTACTAGTTTTTGTCACTTTACCCTTTATTATTACGTGAACGAGCTGAGGAGCCTGTAATGTGGTGATTCTGGCCAGAAAAGTGTTAAACTATCACACAACAGTACAATTGTTGAGTATATTGTCAATAAAGAAAAGAGCTTTAAAAAGTAATTATAAAAAACATTTCTGTTTAAATCTACAATAATAGAACTTAAAAATAAAAACAGCTCACTCATTTCACTTGTTAGAAAAATGTTTATTCTGCTTCGTCAACAAGAGAGAATATTATCCTGCTTTTAATCATAGCATTCCCAGCCTTCTGTTTTCATCAAATGACAGCCAAGTGGCTGAGGAATACATGTGATTGGACATCACTAGAATTGCCTAACAATGGCCTCAGAAACTTTTACAAGAAGAGAACAAATCAGAAGGAGCCATTTTTCACAGAAATTTCAACTAAAATAGAAAGCCACAGGGTTGGGGGAGAGAATGACATCTGAACTCAGTAGATATCCCTGGTTCCTTTATGTTGTCACATCTTTGTGTGGTGGAGTAAAGTTACCACATAGCATGATCCAGTGCATTTAACATGAACATACAGTCTTGATTTCAGTAGTACAATAAGGAATTAAGAAAGAAACAAAAATGAAATCCAAAGATGTCCATACAATTATTTTGCTGTATCAAAAATTCATTTTGATTTCTCCAAAGCCTCCTTTCAAAATAATGTTCCTGGAGAGATGTCATAAGTCATAGAGCTTGATGAGTGAGAACATATGTTGGGATTAGCTTTCTCATATCAAACCTTTTATTTTCTTCAAGGGAAAACTTTATTTGTAAAAGGAAAGCAGCAAAGGATGTTGACATGGTTTTGTTCAAATTCAAGCCATTATTATTTATATGATAGTGGCTTTCTAATATAGATATACTTTGTAATGATAATTGAATAGTAAGGGAAAATACCTTTTATATTTTCAGCCCTGGATACTTTTATTGCTTAAACTACACATGCTCTCAGGCATTATGGTATTCAAATATTTGAGAATTTTGTGGTATGTTACTAAGATGATATTTCCAAAGTCTTATTTCAGGCTTTTAAATACATTTTGTTTTTAACAAAATAATTCTGTTATTATATATGTAAAAATGTATTTTAAAAACCCAAGTTCTGATTTAGTGTTTTTATAACCAACTTATACTTTATAAGAATCGTAGTTTAAATCTATGTACCACTTTTTGAGAGACTGCAATACTTTCTAAATATAAGAAGAGACATTTACATATAGTATGCCTACAAGTACACGTACACACATGCACACAATATCTATTACTCGACACATAACATATATTATAATGATAGTCCACTTCTTAGACAAAGAAGAAATAGAAGGAGAAGAAGGAGAAAAGGAGAGGAGGAGGAAGAAAATAAATCAACTTTTCCTAGGACCTCTCTGAGTCTTGGCTGTTCTCTTATTTTTCTGTCCCTACTGGAGAAGAAGAAGGATCTACTAAGGACCACAGCTGTGTTGAAAACATGTGAAAGCCAATTTACCTTGCTAATTTTTAACATGCTGCTTTCTTTAACTGCAGAAGTGTCTTTTTCTTTTTCTATCCAGAATTAGTTAATTTTTTCGCAATCTATTTTTTCCCCTAGAAAGTAACCCCTTGTGTCCTACCTTGGGCTCCTCACTGAATGATTTCTTTCTCTTCTAATTATATTTCTTCACCTTGGGAGGGCCTCATACTGCTTCAGGATAAGCAACCCAGCAGAGCCTAAGGTCAGGTGTGCCCTAGAATCTAAGTCTAGAAATTACAATCACTGAACAAGAGCAGGAGAGGAGGAGAAGAGGCAGAGTGGGGAATTTGTAATGATATTGAGGCTCAGTCTAAGGAATAATTAAACGAAGAGCATCCTATGTTACAGCATTTGATAGAAGCCTCTGAGGACAGAATAAAGACTTTTGGGGGCTGCTCTGATGTGAATCCTTCCTGAAAGCCATGGGGTTAACAAATCACTTGTACCAATGGTGAAGCCTGCACGTTTTAGTTAAGTACTTCTTGCTCTATGGCCTGAAAATTAGAGTTCTACCCATGAATCATCCAAACACAGTGCTTCTAATGCCTATTACACATACACGTACTGCAGTTTAAAGTGTCTGAAAAATAGGAAACATACTCAAGAAAATAAAAGGGGGACTCGATGACAAAGCAAGGGGGTGTCTGCAAGAGGAATTTTCTAAGATAATTCTTGAAGACCAAAGGGAATTCTATTTCTGAAGACTGTGGGACCTTGTGTAGCAGAGACATTCCAGGTAGAGCCACTGTAGGTAGAAGAGGGAGAAGCATGAACAGAGCTTCACAACCAAATCTTCAGCTGGGCTTTTGTTTAACATATATGCAAATTACCCACTGCTTCATTTGAATATTTATTTACTGCATTTGTGAAGGAAATTGGGGGATTATAGCCTCTCCCCAGCTGTGTTTTAGTTAATGACTGGTCAGCCTATTAGCCTGTTCTACTAAATGGATTCTCTGCAGTAGGAACACCTTTTTGCACTCTGACTAGAAATTCTTTACATAAACAGTGGGAAAAAGAGAGCAAACCAAGCCCAGGAGAGCTGAACTCTCAAAAGGAATGTATCTCTTCCAAATCTTCTAAACTGGTTTAAAAGAAAAAAAAAAAAAAAGGTTGCTTAGTAATGATAACTTTTGTATTTTTATAATAAATAAATCCAGCATTTGTTTAGATAATGTTGAGGAAGATGAGGGAACCTAACTTTCTTCACACCAAAAAGACCCAAGATCCTGCTGTGAGTGACCTTTCCCTTTCTTCCCAGAAAATGCTCATTTTGTTCCCCATAAATGTAAGCCAGTTCCACAAATTTTAAAAAGTTATTTGATTAATACCTGATATGTCCACAGGATGCATATTTTGCTTTTTCTCCCTATTTCCTCATCACTAAAATCAGGAGGAGGAAGACAGGGATATAGTTCTCTCGTGACAAATCTGCTGAGCTACCATAGTTGGCCAGCTTCTTGACTTTGAAATTGGAGACCTATGACTTTATAAGCTCTTTTCTAAGGATCTCTAGTGAATATATCCTTAGATCAGAAGCTCGGGTTATTATATTAGTGAATATAATAATCTATGTCCAACAATCTATGATTTATAGATAGATAAGAAGAATAACATGAAGAATAATATCTATTTCTGGTATGTATATATGTTTCAAATCATAAGGGAAATTTGTCTTGATATCAAAGTGTGTCTTCTTTATCCGTTTTCTCATGTTCAAATTGATCTAGCTTTGTAGATGAGAACATGTACCTTATCCTAATATAGTCCATCAGATGAGTGAATTAAACTAAACTCTTCCTGGCAAAGCTCTCATTTGCGCTCTCTCTCTCTCTCTCTCTCTTTCTCTCTCCCTCTCTCTCTCTTTTGCTGGGATCTGAGATAATCTTGTACTTTGATTTACTTTACCTAGTAATCTGTGTAGGGCAAACATTATTAGCTTACTTACCAAAATTAATATTTAGGATTATTTACACAAGCAAGTTGTTTGTGTTCAAACTATTGTTGTAGGCCCCTGAAGCTAAGAACTTAAAGGGAACCTAGAAATGGAAAGAATGTCATTATCTCAAAAGAGTAATTTTCCTGTTTGAAATGTGAATATTATCTATTGGAAAGACAAGTCAAACATCTATAGTACAAAATCAAATAATAAATGGAACATGCTGTCAGACCACAAGATAGACAGAGAAATATCAATTAGGCCAATGAAAGAATATTACAAGGATAAATATTCTATCAACAAACCCTGCATTCTAGTTAAGAGTTCACAATCTTGTCTATGGTACTCTAGCTGTTCAGTGGACAGAAGGATCTTAGACTACACTCTTCTGTGGGCGGTGAACGGCATACATTTCAATGCATCATTCAGCCCTTCACACACAAGCTTCCAAATCATCGCCAAGACCATCATGCACATTTCTTGTTCTTTCCTTCTGTGGGGCAGAGGCAGACAGATTGCTGGATCAGATAGTGCAGAACGCTGTATACTGCATTCAAAATGTGCCTTTTTTAAAAGCAGCAGATTTATTGATTTTCTTAAGTAGAAAATATGCACCCGGACATTAGACAAACACAGACTAAACACAGACTGAGGAAAAGCTGATAATTTGATTAAACTGACTGAGCTTTTGTTGTCTGTGTTTGGGGAATTTCCAGTAATGTACAAGTGCCAAGCGGTCCTCTCCCTTTGAGTTTAACAAATCTCAAGTCTAAGCACAATGAATTTTACAATTGCACTGTATTTAGATAATTGTTTTTCTTCAGAAAAATATTTTGATGGACCCATATTTTGTGTTGTTTGAAAAGAAGTGGTGCGGGAAAATCTTGCTTGGTTCAGTTTAGAGAATTTTATTCAGAAAAAAAGCTTAATATTGGCCATGCCCAAAGCATTTGGTACTGATGCTATGGCTCCTGATTCATACTTAACATGCACAGCCATAACATGGGCTTCAGTTAGTGGATAGAAATATGCTATTTTGCTTAGTCCACTAAGATTGAAAAAAAAAAAAAAACCCAGGATGTCTCAAACCAAAGAAACATTTTTATTCAGTTGTCTATCCATGTACCATTTGCTTAAATAAAAGCAAAATCTCCATTTTACAAATGTTTTGCAGCCATATAAAATATTTGAATATGTAGTTAAGGCATAGTTGATTAAATATAGTTCATCAAATTTCCTGGCTGAATTGAGTTAAATTCTTGAAGAAGTGTACAGACTATGTTATAATACCCATACTTACATTTTTTAGCCCCAGAGAGACCCCCTGGATTCCACTTCATAACATTTTAAATATCCACTCTGCACATTATTTATACCTTATGATAAAGGTTATTTTGTTCTTTCTTTCTACTTATTCAAATCCCAGGTTCTTATGCTTTATCATTCAAGTACTCATCATCTTTCCAATCTCTGCATACTTCTTATTGAATATCTTTTCTAAAACATCCCATGTCACCTCATTTAGTTTCCAAGGTATTTAAACACAGCTCTTCCCAAATACCAGTGCCCCCAATGGACACAGTGGATTCCCTTTGAGGGCTGTATTGTTGTTTCCTAAATACATATGTAGAGCCCAAGCATCCCATCACTGTGATGACTAGATATAGTGACCACTTGGTAGTCATCAAGTTCTTAAATGTTAATCACTCACTTGACTGCTAAAATATTATTGATAAAATGATGGCATGTTAATTTTAGTAACTTATTTGAATAAACTTTATCTATAAATGATACTGTTATTTTAAAAAAATTTTGTTGAAGATTATTTTTGAAAATTTAAGATGACATTGGAATTTAAAATCCTTTTTTTCTATGTACTAAGATAAAGGTTTAATGACTTGTATCATCTGGTCTGGAGATGTTTACACAAAGAAGAGATATTTAAAGACCATTGAAATCTTACTCTTTCTGATTTGTCTCTCTGACTTTTCAAGTGTATGGCAAAGATAGTTTGCATCAGCTCTTCACCTTACATGAACTCATCGTAGAAAATAACATATAAGAATAGAAATATGCTACTTTTTAGACAAAGGACATTGCTTAAGGAATGTGATTCTTATCCCAATGACCTTCAAGGAAAATTCAAGTATATATTTTTTTTATTCCATAATTTATACTTTTAACACTTAGAAATCATACATAAGTATCCACAGATGCGCAGACTCGTTTCACAGCTGCCACAATTCAATGATGTGTAACCAATGTAATTTGATGTACAATCTTGAACTTTGAATATGCTTTTTTGAAAAATACGTAGGAAATAGGAAGTACATTTTAAAATTTATATCCAGTGTGATGCCCAGGCACTTAATACTGAGGTGACAGTTTTTAGAAAAGTCTGTGAGTAGACAAAGTCAAGAAACCTATATGAATCTTTAAATTCCTGCTTGGCCAACCATCTCCTTTTTTGATAATGTGGAGAATTTGAGCTAAGTAACAAAGGCTGAGAGTACATTCTCAAAAAGCAAAGGTCTGGTGAGCACACTCCATGAAACTTAATTCAAATCAAGGTACAATTGCTGTGGGTGGTGTAGGCGAGAGCTCCTGCAGAACACCGGAGGCCTTATAGGAAGCTGTCAACAGAAAGGAAACACACATAGAAAAAGTCTGTAAACCATCTGAAACTTACAGAGGTGGATGGAGACTTTAGTGGAAATCTCCCAAGCATGGCCACCTACAGAAGCCTTCACAGAGTCAAGCTTCTCTTTTCTCTTAAAAAAAAAAAAAAAGCGTGCTTTTCTGATACTGTGTCTTTTGAATAACTTCAGAAAACTAACTCTTCTTACAAAGACTAAATGCATTTTAAACCCTCAAATATTTTACCTTACTTCTTCACTTTTCTGGCACTTAAAAATTCTTAGGTTGGTAGAATTAACAATAAAAAGATTTTATAACCTCTATGAAGAAATTTAGTTTCTCAGAATCACAGTGTTACTTTCTGCCTGTCAATAGAGACAACCCCTTCTATTTGGATTGTGTATAATATGTAAATTACCAATAGAAAGCAGTTTTGATTAACTGTCACCTCTTTAAAATTTAATCTTATTTATTTTTTAAAAAATAATTAATCAGTACATAGTTTTTTAATATGCATAGTTTTCATGGATGTAATTATTTTCACAGATAAAATATTCATAAATTTGAATAATACCATTATAAATTAAATATAATCAATACATTATCCATATTCTTTTGTCTAAAGGACTGCAATTTGTTTCAAACTTTAGTTCCTCTTAAAATCATGTCCGATTATATGAACAATATAATAATAACCAAAATTATGGTTACCGATTTTATGTGAATACTTGGGAACTTTTATTGAACAGGAGAGGGTACATAGGAGGCCTGCTAGTCTAAAAATAAATCTATTCATTAAATGTTACTTGTTCTAGTCACTGGTGATGGCTATTATGACTATTTAAAGTAACCAATCTAAGAAAAATCTAGTAATAAAGCTATGTAACTTCTCTGATAATTAATTTGATTATTTTTATTATAGGTTATTCCAAAGATATTTGTTTATAATTATTCCACATTATTTGAACAGATACTCAGAGAACCAGACTAACAAGCTTCTTGGTGAAGAAGTTGGGGTATATAAACTAAATCTGCTTCTGAACACAAAGTTACCTCTTACTTTAAGAAGAGACAGAAAGGGAAGAAGTCACTAATAGAATGTGATAAAGTGTTTAAGTTTGAATGTGTTTATCTGTATTTGTGTAAATTTTTATGCTTATATATCTGTGCTTGTGTATATAACTGCTTATCTTTTTCACTGTGTATGCATGTGTGTGTCTGCATGTGTATGTGTGTGTGACTATGAAAGCTTTTTTATCAATCATTTTCTTCATTTAAATTTCAAAGGATATCCGTCTTCCCATACAACCCCACCAACCCTTTCCCCTTCTCCTCCCTCCCCTTTGCCTCTATGAGGGTGCTTTTCCACCTGCTCACCCATTCAGGCAGCCTCATCAGCCAAGCAACCCCCTACACTGGGGCATCAAGCCTCCACAGGACCGAGGGCCTCCCCTCTCACTGATGTCAGATAAGGCCATCCTCTGCTACGTATGGTTGGTAGTTTAGTCTCTGCGGGCTCTGGGTGATCTGGTTAGTTGATATTGTTCTTCCTATGGGGTTGAAATCCCCTTCAGCTCCTTCACTCCTTCCCCTAGCTCTTCCATTGGTCCCCATGTTCAGTCTGATGGATGGCTGTGAATATCTGCATCTGTATTGGTCAGGTGCTGGTAGAACCTCTCAGGGAGCAGCCATCCCAAGCTCCTGTCACCAAGCACTTCTTGGCATCAGCAATAGTGTCTGGGTTTGGTGTCTGTAGATGGGATGGATCCCTAGGATGGCCAGTCTCTGAATGGCCTTTCCTTCAGTCTCTGCTCCACTCTTTGTCCCTGCAATTTCTTTAGACAGGAACATTTCTGGGTTAAAAAATCTGAGATGGTTTGGTGGCCCCATCCCTCAACTGGGGGCTGTGCCTGTCTACCGTAGGTGGCCTCTGCAGGTTCTCTCTTCCCTGTGCTGCATGTTTTGGCTAAAGTCATCCCCATTGGGTGCTAGGAGCCTTTCACTTCCCTGCATCTGGGACTTCCCAGTGGCTGCTCCCCCGTTCCCCATCCCTCGCTGCTACGTATTTTTATTTGATTTCTTGATCCTCTGTACTTCTCTCCAGAAATTGAGAAGACTTTAAGCAATATTGACACTTAATTTGCCATTTAATCAAAGGAATATTTTCACAAGTGGAAAAAGTGGGATGACACGTGCTTCTTTGAAGACAATAGCTATTCCAGATTGACTAAATCATTAAGAAATATTAAGCAGGACTGAGAAGAAAACATTCAAAAAGTTGAGGCTCAAGAGGTTGTATAGTTGACATTCAAAACCAGAAGACATACATGAAAATGCAGAGACAAAAATAGAGCAGAGGCTGAAGGAAAGGCCATGCAGAGACTGTCCCATTGTGCACTACATTCCAACTACAGACACAAAGTCTCAACACTATTGCTGATGCCAAGATGTGCTTGAAGACAGGAGCTTGGTATGGCTATCCTCTGAGATGCCTTGCCAGCATCTCAAGAAGACAGATACAGATACAGCCAACCACTGGACAGCCTGGAGACCCCAATGGAAGAGTTAGGGGAAGGACTGAAGAAGCTGAAGGGGATTGCAACCCTATAGAAGAATAACAGTATCAATTAACCAGACACCTTAGAGCTTGCAAGGACTAAACCACCAACCAAAGAGTATACATGGGTGTGTCCATGGCTCCCACTACATATATAGCAGAGGACTGCCTCATCTGGCATCAGTAGGAGGGGAAGTGCTTGGTCCTGTGGAGGCTTGATGTCCCAGAGAAGGGGGATACTAAAGGGGTAGGGCGAAAGTGGGTGGGTAGGTAGCGGAACACTCTTAGAAACAAAGGGGAAGGAGATGGAGTAGGGGGTTTATTTTAGTCAGGGTTTCTATTCCTACACAAACATCATGACCAAATGCAAGTTGGGGAGGAAAGGGTTTATTAAGCTTACACTTCCACACTGCTGTTCATCATTAAAGGTAGTCAGAACTGGAACTCAAGCAGGTCAAGGAACAGGAGCTGATGAAGAGGCCATGGAGGAATGCTGCCTACTAGCTTGCTTCCTTCTCCTGGATTGCTTAGCTGGCTTTCTTATAGAGCCCAAGACTACCAGCCCACAGATGGTACCACCCACAAGGGGCCCTCCCCCCTTGATCACTAGTTGAGAAAATGCCTTACCACTGGATCTCATGGAGGCATTTTATCTATTGAAACACCTTTCTCCATGATAACTCCAGCTTGTGTCAAGTTGACACACAAAACCAGCCAGTACAGGGTTCATGGAGGGGAAACCAGGAAGGGGAACAAGACTTTAAGTGTAAAGAAATAAAGATAATTAATGAAAAAGAAAGAAAGATAAGAAAACCTTATGTTCTATTTGATAGGTTGAGAACCCACGTCCCAAAACCACGAGATAAATAATGTGATGATTAGAACTGTAGGAAACTAATGGCTCACAACTGTGACTTTAGCAACAACACAAAATGATTCAGTAAGAGAATACAATAACTACAGAAAATGAAACAGGTATTTGCACAAAGATAGGAACCAAATGGAGGCATTAAATAAAAGAGAAATTCCAGAAGCAGGATCAGAGGCCATGGTTATCATCAAATAAATGTACGTAGAGAAGAAAGGAGATTTGAACCTGGGATCCTAAAAATGTGGTGAACTTATTAACATAGTATGTAAATGAAGAGCATAAGAAAAGAGGAAATATTGATGGAGTTAATTTTGCACATTTGGTAGTCAGCAGATGTCCAAATAGCCTTGGTAAAATTAGTTGGTTACAGCAGTTGGAGTGTCACATAGACACAAGAAGGAAGCATTAGCATCTTCAATCAATGCCCCCCTCCCCACAAAACAGTATAAATACAGAGTGTTCATTGAAATAAAGGAGCAGATTCCTGAATCCTCCATAAAAACCTGTTTAAAAACAGTCATTATTCTTGAACTGTTCATTCTGTCAGTCATTAAAACTTCTTGCCTCTGACTCACAGGACTGACCCTCTCTCTAACTTGGACTTCCATTAAATCCTAAGCAATAAAGCAGTTAGAATGTTGGATCTCATCTTCCACATATTAGAAGTAAAGCCTCAAGAAGTTAGAGTACCAATGGCATTCAGAGGGAATTGGGGAACTAGAAATGGGACATCCTGCGTGCAGAAGCATACTTAGATTAATTTCTATAAAAAGAAACAGGGAAATCAAGCAAATATAATAAGTTACACTGTAGCATGTACTTTGTCTATACTGCTTTAAGTACCTGGTGAGTCTCATGCACGCATCCACCCAGGAGCTATCTCAGATCCGTGGATGAAAGACACACACACACATTAGTTCATTTTTAACCTGCTTTACTCGCTCAATGTCTGGGCTCTTCTAAGTCTCCCACAGCTAGTGTGCCGTTACCTTTACTCCTTGTTCAACACCTCTAAATCTGCCCTCAACTTAGTTGCCTAGTTACCTTCTGTGAAGCCCATGGGTCACTTTCCCTTCCTGCCTATATTTTAGAAGATCTTACCTGCAGCTCTGAGTTTGTTCTGTCTCTTCCCTTGACCCCCACCCCAAGTGTCTTGATTCTCCTCCTCTCTCCTAGCCCATGGGAACCTTGAATTCCCACCTCTTTCCTTGTACCAAGCCATTAGCCACTGGTATCTTTTTTGATAGATCAAAAACCAAGTATGGGCAAGGACCTTCAGCATTAGTAAACACAGATTACTGATCAACGCATCAGAACTGCCCCCACAGCCCCCTACAGCACACTGAAGTGGAATCTAGGAAGAAATTGTCAGGAAAGTTGACCTACCTGGAAAGTAAGAGAACATCATCAAGACATCCGCAAATACTTCTAAGAGTTCTTTGTACAGAACTCATTAGAGAAAAAGTATGGTAAGAATTTCTATACCATAGAAGGAGAAGTCAGAAACTGTCTGAGGAAGGATGAGTTGAGCAAGGCAGATACTTGTCAGGGCATGAGGGTGGATATAGTAAAACTGGATGCAGTAGAATATAGTGGGGAATTACTGTGAGTGAGAGAATGAGAATTTTCATCCCACTTTCAGTTGTGAATACAGCTCAGAGAGATTCTCAGTGGAAGTGTGTCAAGAGCAAAAGGAAATTTGCTTAAAGTCATATACAGGGCCCCCCTTCTCACAGGTGCAGTTACAACGCTGAAATATTTGGTTATTTAAAAAGTATGAGTTCTATTAGAAACTTTACATCAAGCTGATAAAACCAGGTCTCATGTTTTAGACTAACTCTTTCTTTTGAACTGAAATTTGTCTTCTTAAAATTCACATGTTGAAGCTCCAACCCGGGTGTGATTGATATTTAGATAAAGGGCCTTCAGAAGGTAAATAGATCCAACTGGGATCAAGGAAGTTAGATTCCTTTGTAGTAAGGTCAGTGCTCTCAGAATTAGATCTAGAGAACCATTTTTCCTTCTCTTTAAGAATGCATCCCTGTGTAAGTCAGGAATGGGCCCCAGAACTCATTATAGCTGATACCTGATTTTGGACACTAAACCCCCAAATCCTTAAGAATACATATATCTATTGTTCTGTCTTTGTGCTATGGTATAGTTTTTTATGGAAGAACAAGATAAGACTTAGCCACTTATTTGTCTTCCTGATTTGGGGTCCCTATTGCTGTAGCACCACATTATTCAACTCTATTTAAGATTATGAAATGATATAGCATACATGAAGCCAAATGGCACTCTTCATAAAACTTGACTAAATATGTAGTAATAGAAAAAGAAGAAAGAAAAGAGAAACCAAATCAAGTTCATTAGTAAAAATAATGTAAATATAAATGATGTGATATAAAATTAAGAATTGGCTGGCATGTGAAGGAGCCAGGAGAGAGTGGCCCAGCATGCAGCCCAGTTGGGCAGTCCTCTAGGTCCAGAGCTGCCAAATAGAATATAGAGTTTAGTAAGTAATAACTTGTGATTATTGGCAGGAAGTGGATTAACGGCATGGAGGTTGATCAGTGGCCCAGCTATTGGGCTGAGTAAGGCATATTAAAATAAAAACAAAACAAACAAACAAACAAATAAACAAACCAAAGAGGCATAGATATCATGTGAAGGAACATGGAGTGTGCCCCAGAGGGCTGCCCAACTGGGTCCATGGCAGCCAAGATAGAACACAGAATTTAGTAAGTAGTAGCTCGGAATTGTCGGAAGGAGATAGTGGAGGTTAGGCAGTAGCTTAGCTATTGAGCTGATTAAGGCATATTAAAATATAAAGTCTGTGTGTGTGTCTCTCATTTGGGAACCCAAACCATTGAGGTGGGTAACCAACCCACTACCAGGTTTTATTAATTAATTTTTTATACCAACAGATGGTCCCCAACAAATTAATGACATCCTATTATGTATTAAACACTTCTAAAATCTCTGTCATTCATTTTTATATTAACCTTCTTAGGAAGCTAAACAATGATTACCACCCACCTCCCTTTTATAAGTTGAAATAAAACCCAATCAAAATAGCAGACAGAAAATCAAACTCATCCAGTGTTACAGTTGGAGACTAATCAGGAAGCAAGCAATCAGTTGGGATCCCCACACTGTGGCACCACCTGGCTTCATGAGATTCACCTCAAATGAAAACATGCCTTTGCCAATTTTCTTTTATATCTTCAAATCTATGTCTACATAATGTTTCATCCTAATACTATTTACTACTTCCCAGTCTCACAAGACAGCCAAAAATCAGGGAGATAGGCTAATGCATATTTGATCACATATAGAATACCTTGGACAGATGGACAGATTTAAATTCTCTTCCTCAAATGTTCATCATCCAGTTAAAACTATGGTTTTATTTCTGTGTTATCCAAAACAACCTTATCAATCCTGGTGAGCATCGGGACTCTTCAAACGTGTCTGCTTGTCTTTTTTGTTTACAAATTTATAAGGAAAACATGTCTCTACAAAATTAGATATAATTTTCAAATGTGAAATTTAAGGAAAGGAAAGGCAAATCCAGAAATCTTCTAAGTGTAATGTGCCAGTACAGGTATGCTGTCAGTAACACAGTAAGCAACCGTCATCTCCAGCTCTAGCTGGCTCTGGTAGGCTATACATTGCTGGCTTCATTAATGATATCACCTTCAGTCTTTTCAGCATCTTTGGGAGAGAAGTGACTGGATTTAGTGGCCTGTCACTTTTCAGATTGTTATACTCTTTGGCGGTAGTGACACATTTTCTTGGTAACCTGGGCGATGAAAGCAAGTAGAATCTTATTAGGTGGACTTCAGGAAACCTGTGGTTTTATATTTTCTCCAGGAGATAAAGAGCCACAGGGAGGGATTTGATAGTATTGGAACATTGCTCAGTGGTCTGCTCTGGATCACTCTGGAGCGGTCAGCTCAGGAAGCACTGTCCAATTCTCTCTAAGAGAGTCACATTCCTGAACTCCTTCAAGAGTTTTCCTATGAATGTTATGAGGAAATGACATTTAACTTTTAAAACATCTACAAAATGAAGAGGAAATTGCACCTAGTTGACAGAAACCAGGAAGTGTATAAATTTCCCAAGCAGGGCATCTAAAATAAAGTATCCTCTCATCTCTTCTCTTACCCTTGGTTATATTTCTTCAATTAAAAAATGTATTATGAGATTTTAGGATGAATATATAGTTTCAGATGAATTCTGAATCTCCCTGTTTCCTAAGAAGTTAAATCCATCGTACCTCCGATTTGCCATTGGCAGTTGGTCTGATGACACAAGCAGAAGGAGCTTTGGTGATTTGAGGAGAAAAATGGGAGGCAGGACAACATCCAGTTGCTTACACTTTACAGTTGGCCAAGCAGTAAACACAGCTTCTCGATTTGCCAGGCTTCTCTAACTGGCCATTTTTAATCTTGCTTTCACCACTAGCTGTTCAGAGCCATACCAAGTAAGTACCTTGACACAAAACCACTGAAGGGTGTGGTCTTCATTTGAACTAGGCAATGAACAGGGAAGCTATTTATTTCTAGGGCATCTTTGTTCAGTGACTCATGTTTCAACTGGAAAATTGGCCACAGTTTTTTAGCATTTCTTTCTTGCCAGATCTTCTGGCATCCTACCCAGTGCTGCCACTACCCCTCCCCCTCTTCTTGCCCAGTTTACTTTCCTATTCCTAAAGCCTGACTTAATAATAGTCATTGTTCTGCCTTAACCTTGAGGATGGGGAAGGCGGGCACTGAAGGGCATAGCTGTGTGCTATAATGAGCATTGGAGCTAGAGCAGGTGGGAAAGGCTTTGGGGATCTGGGCAGATTAGGAGGAGAGGAGGCTCTAGCAGATGTTGAAGAAGATGATGTATTGCTGCTCACTCTGGGATTCAGACAATACCAGTGCTAAAGTAGAAAAGGGAGAGGGGGAAATCCATCTCTTCAGATGCAACCTGGGCTAGAAACTGGACACACTTGAAAGTGAGCATTTAGAATGGCCAAATAGTTTGCAGGCCCTGAATTTTCTCCTATCTTGTTTATTTTTCACTGTTGAAAGATTAATTCCCAAATTGGCATTTTAATTTGAATATTAACTATGTCCAGGATTGACTTACTTCCATCAGCTTAATTCACTAATATGATTTCTTTGTGTCTGGAGAAAAAGAACCAAGAATGTTGTTTCGCCTGCTGTTAGAATCATAAGCTACATATATAAAGCAAGGTGAATACAGTTTCTTTAATGATTGTTTTGGTTTTACTAACAGAATATGTACATATCTAAAGTTGTTTTTGGCCTTGTGCTCAGACATCAATAATAAAATATCTATAAAAACAAAATATACTGTTAAATTTAAAATGACAAATAAAAATGAAATTGAATTTTAATAAATCTACATTGACCCCAGGGAGGAATTGGGGGATAAATTTGTACTGACTGTATAATTTGCATAACTTCTCTATATTTGAATGCATACACATATGAACACATATACATATTTGCATATAACATGTCTGAGTGTGGAAGGAATTGTAGGGAGAATCCTAGAGTTTATCAAATGTACAAAAGATCTCAGTGCTAAAGTGTTGATGACAATGATGAAGGGGATTCTGGGCAGACATATTTTAGGGCATTTCTTTAAAACCCCACACATTTTCAGCTCTTCTCTTCCTCTTACACTCAATACCATTACTTTACTAAATAAAAATAAGCAAAAAGAGGAGGAAATATATAATATTTTATCTTTAAAAGAACATTAGATTCCAGGGACTATATATAACCTCTACCTTGGGGTATATTACAGGTTTTGGAGGAAAAGGGGTTGGGGCATCCATATGATACTACAAAAAAGAGGATTTTTTTTTCTACTTCTAGAAATAGCTAATAGGCTAAAATCTCACTGTGTATTAATTGGCTCTTTTATAATTACATAGTAACAAAGAACCATGGCCCATCCTGCCACTCTGTAAGTCAAGACAGGACAATTAGCAGCTCAACTAAGTTTCACTTTATTTTTTCCCCAGTGAATGGTAGTTAATGTTGAGTCTCATGGTTGTACAAGGTACTGAGAGTAAGTAACTATTGAATGCTCATCCTTAAGTAAGACATCTATATTACCTCCTCGGAGGGTCAGAGTTCATCACAGAAGATGAAGCAGGAAGAACATAAGATTTGGAAGCTCAGGAGGGAGACTGTGAAGCACTGTCTTCTGGGCATGGCATAAAAGTTGTAGTCTTAATCTCAGAGCAGCTGACACTTCCTGTACAAGACTGGGCTTGTCAGCATTCAGTCACGGATGGAGGAGGGACCCATAGGCCCTGCCAAATGCTGGACAACTGTTGATATCTTCTGGAAGAGCATTGTCAGTAGTAATGTAGCTACTGGTGAGTCCCCAGTGCTTTAGTGGATAATTCCACTTCTAAAAACACATGCCTGCATGGGTGGCCCTCAGTGAGGTGCAAACTACAGCACACAAAATTGGCTGTGGAACAAGAGAGGCTGGCGAATGACTGTGATAAGAATATATTATACACATGGATGAAACTCTCAAGTAATGAATTTAATTTTTAAAGGTCTACAATATTTAAAGTAAGTCTAAAGAATTACAATGAAGTCAAGTTTACTTTACCATAATAAATATAGTTTAAATCAACTGCATATGATTTCTGTCTGTATTGCCATATGTATTTTGAAGGTTCATTTTGACTGTCAAATGGTGTTTTTGAGAAACAACAGGAAATAAAGCATAACTCTGGTTGTATCTGTAATGTCGTGCCTAGAAACACTTAAAACATTAGTACTCTAAGATAATCAGTGGATTAATCCTTTGTTAGAGTTAATGCATGATCACATTGCTAAGAGGACTAAAAATATGAGGTAGGGCCTAGTTGGATAGAACAGGTCACTGGAGGCTCGTTCTTAGGACAGTATCTGACCCCGTCCCTTTCCTGGGTTGCGCTGCTTGCCTTCTGTCCTTTAGAAGGGGAAGGAAGGCTCTGCCATTTCTGGTGTTGCTGTGCTCCAAGGGTACAGAGGGCAAAGGAACCATAGGATGACCCTCTCAAATCTATGAACCAAAATCATTTTTTCTTGCTTAAACTTTTTCTACCAGGTATTTAGTCACATCAGTGAGAAAGTTAACTAATAAAAATAATAATAAAGCAATGAAAATTACTGTCTAAGTGGTTTTCATGAAAAATAATGAATTGCTCTACACTTGTCAAATTTTCAAGAATTAGAGAAGGAAACACAAGACAAGATCAGTCTTGCTTATTCTAGTATAATTTGATCTCAGCATTATGTCCACTCATCCTTTGTTGTGGAGTACAAAGAGGCTTCTTTTTCTCCTTCTCCTTCTTCTTCTCCTTCTTCTCCTTCTTCTTCTCCTTCTTCTTCTTCTTCTTCTTCTTCTTCTTCTTCTTCTTCTTCTTCTTCTTCTTCTTCTTCTTCTTCTTCTTCTTCTTCTTCTTCAGGTAAGAAACAGAATCAGACTCATTTATTGCAGAATTGGGGAGTGCCATTACACCCTCCATCCATGCCACATTGGTCCATGACCTCTTTCCCCTTGTTGCTGGCACCATCTGATTGGCGGTCCAGGTCAGATGCTCTGTTACATTAATTTATCTATTATGCATATATTACAGATCATAGCTAGTCCATCATATGCATATGTATATACATAGAATCATGTGACCATCTAGTCCAGGTACTAAATCAACTCAAACTGTACCCTCAAAAATATTTAAACTTCTGGCTTTAAAAGGAGTCCAAAAGCCAGGTGGCCATGGCACACACCTTTAATCCCAGGACTCAGGAGGCAAAGGCAGCAACTCTACAGAGTGAGTTTCAGAACAGCTGGGGCTATGCAGGGAAACCCTGTCTCGGAAACAAGACAAAACAGAACAAAAAACCAAAAGCTATCCAAATACACCAATTCAACACCAGTGTTGTAGGAGGAATGAGTTAGCATACTCTGACTGGCAGCCCTTAAGGACCAAGCATGAGCAACAGTTTCTTCAGCATTTTATATAGAGACAAAGAGGCTTCTTTGATGAGGATTGGTAGCTACTTTTATTGGTGATAAAAGGATAAGATTTAGAATGATAATCTAGCAATTCGACGTTAGTAGAATCTTTTCTAAGGTTCATTCATAACTTCACAAGTCCTGGGAATCTGGCTAGGTTTTTAGGTCCAAGCAAGCTTCTTCCTGTTGAGTGGAGTTTTATTACCATTAGAGAGCTTGTTGACTGAGCCTAATATGTGAGTAACGTGGATGGAGGGAAATTTCATTGGGTCCCACCACTGGACAAAGAACTACAGGCAGGTAATGACTGCTGGGAGAATGGGTTAGCCTCTCCTGGGCATGAGAATACTAACTGATTGCCCAATGAAGAACACTCAACTCTGAAAACGTAAAACAAACAGCAAATATATAGATAGGGCTTAGCTAATATATAGATAATATATTAACATATATATGTAATATGTGTGTGTGTTATATACACAACACATGCATATATAATAACAAATATCGTTTATGCACATAAATACATGCATATATGTATATAACAATGGCAATTGTTATAAATTGATAAATAAAAAGATTCTATTAACTGGATAGCAGGGCTGATGGGAGGGGTTCAACAGACCATAGCTGGGAGGAGCTAGATTGAGGAAAGGGGGTGGGGAAAGGAATATAATTTTCTTTCAACAAAAGCATATTGAAAGTCAATACTTTAGAAGATATTTAATTAAATGACTATTGTAATGAAGATCCTGTGGAAAATAATAAAGATCCAAAGATGATTCAGACAGTCATTATTCTAAAGACCCAAGTGAAGGTAACTGACACATTAAAAGAGATCAAAAACCTTATTTAAAAGTAGGAATATGAACAAGTCTGGATAGACGGTAAAGTTTTGCTGAAGGAAGTTATACAGGTTTGATATAAAAAACAGTCATAAAGTCATGTCAGAGAGAGGGATGAGGAAGAATGCATACAGAACGGTCCTTATATGCTTGCTTTGAATTGTCTCTACTTGTTTCAGTGAACATTAGAGAGTCATCAGGAAACATTTGGCTGAATCATCCAGTTTTGCCCAATTCCCTCAAAGAAGGACTTGTTATCTAAATACCCAGGATGCTATTGGCAGTTAATCTGTAGCTCTGGGCTCCTTCAGAAACTGCCTCAGTTAGACAAAAGCCAACTTCTCCAAGACCACACCCATAAGTAATGGGGCTGTGAATATGAAGACATGGCTATTTTGGGTTCCAAAACTGAGGAACACAGAGGTCTATTTTAGCTCTAGGACTCCCTTTGGGTTCAGCCAAGGTTGACATTGAGCCTAAGAGGAACTTCAACTTTTCCCTTTGCTTCTTTTCTTTGTGAAGAGTCCAGCTTCATAAATAACCATCATCTCCATCTTTGAGTTTACTTTCTGGGAAACTAAATTTGTGAGAACACATTAAGTTGAAAAACTCTTGTGAAATGAACTTATCCACTGGCTCAACATAATATAAACGTTTTCTTCACATTTTGATTTTTCTATACTACTCAGAAATGACTTACATCAGTCACTATTGTAAAAATAATTACTCAAATGTGGTTGAAAAAAATATGTGTAAAGCACAGCAGAAAGCTGGGCTTTAGTCATGAATTTCTCATCTATTTATCACTTGATCATATTTTTGGATAACTGCTTGCCAAAGCTAAAAATTTTAATCAGAGTCCTTTTTGAGTAGAAAAAGCAGAAAGGATGTCTTTGAAAGCAATAATTCTTTTTTTGTTTCCTTTTACTCTTATATGATTTAAAATTAGTCAATTAGATTTTTAAATTTTATACTGATAATAAAATAGCATTTGATTCTTGCCAAGTTGAGTAATATATTTTATGGATGAAATTAGATTAATTAAGATACTACAAATTCCATGAAGTTATTTATTTTTAATCTTCAGCTGAAGAGTAAATATTAGCTTTGGTTAGACTAGGAACATAAAAAATAATTACACAAGAAGTTTTACAATATTTATTATGATAATTTGTGATTTTGCATTTACATAATATTTTAAAATATTATGTAGTCATAGAGCCCAATTATTCCATGCCTGTTCACAGTTAAGGCTTGTTTCTTGGTGCCTGGATGTAATATATTCTCCTTATCTACATACAAATACAAGGAAAAATATAACCCTTGTGAAGTTTGACATTGTCAACTTACAGGATCCAGAGTCACCTAGAAGACTAGCCTCTGTGTGCACCTCCGGGGAACTGACTTGATTAGTTTGATCTCCAGGCATACTTGTCAGGGATTATTTATGATTGATTAATTGAGATGAGAAAACCAATCTTAACTGTTATTGTACCATTGCATTGACTGGGGTCCCCAAAATATAATGGAGATATGAGGTGAGCTCTAGCCTTCATTGTTCCTGTTTCCTTGTTGTAGATAAAATGTGACTATGACACACTGTTTCAAAGTCCTGCCACAATTCCTGTCCTGCTGTGACAGACTCTACTCTGGAATTCTGAGCTGGAACCAAGTCTTCTGTCCTTAACATGTTTTTATCTGGTAGTCCTGTAGCTCTGATGAGTTAAATAACAAAAGAATTTATTTTCCTTTGTGTGATTGTGTTATGGCTCGGGATTTTCTTTCTTCCTTTGCCTTGTTCCTTGGTTAAACAAACAAAAATACAAACAAAAGAAAAACAAGTAACATTATAATAATGATAACAATCATAACAGCCAGTATGAGCTTACTCTTCACTCCTATCAACTTTCTAATTCTTTTAACTATATGCATATATGTAATCCTTCTCTTTAAAATTTCAGGTAATGCTATTTTTCCTGTTTTAATGAGAGTCAATGCCTCTTAAATAGAAGGGTGGTAGATTAACTGAAAAATATAGTCGTTAGATCACTTGAATTTTGTGAGCCTGATATCACTTCAGTTTGAGAATAGATAGGAGGTTCAGTTTGGGGATGTATCAAGCACATGTCAAGCAGAATAGCAGAGGGCAGTCACGTGCTTCAGACGCTGCTGAAGGCGAGGTGAAGACTTCCGAAGTGGAGAACCTGAAGCACAGGAAGAAGATATTTTATTTAAATCTCCTGAACCCAAATAAAGTTACAGTTGTGTGCATCTGGGGGAGCTGAGTTGCATGCTTCTGGGGGAGTTGAGTTGTATGCTTCTGGGGGAGTTGAGTTGTATGCATCTGGGGGAGTTGAGTTGTATGCATCTCGGGGAGTTGTATGTGGAGAGGAGAGAATTTTCAAGTTGTCCAAGTGACTGCTTATTGATGGGGGAGCCTATGGGAAGTTTCCTTTTCTTTAACTTTTTTCCCATTTCATAGAAAACATATATGAGTTATGTATTTGACATGCTGAATATGAAAAATGTTTAAATGCTAAAACCTTACACTCCTAAATATTTACTGTTTATTGGTGTGACAAACAACCTTGTCCTTACTCTGTTCTTTCCCAGATAGGACAGTAAAATGGTGTATGTCCAAACTATGCATCCTTTTAGGAGACCTGGCTATATGAAATCTCTTATATCTTTTTTATGAGATCTTGACTTTAACATGGGATGTTATGCCGCATGCGCTTCCACATACTTGCACGGTCATTCATATTTAAATTAGCAAGTTCATGCACCTAAAGTAACTCCTGGCTCCTGATTATCTATTATCTAAAAATGATGGATTACAGCACTCCTGAGTTCAGTGTATTATGTAAGACACACAGCGGATGGAGCCCAGAACAAAAGACACCCTACCATCCCAACCCTGTTAGATGTTGGGAAGCGTTTTATTGCCGAACACAATAGAGATCCTTCACATCGCTTGGCATTTTTACATTCATTTTTTTGAGAATGGTAAATTTTCATGCTATATTACTTGTCATGCTATAATTTATTTTCTGTAACAGTTTGTGCAATAGCTAGTAAAAATTAAGCAGTCACCCAATCTCTCACAGCCTTCAAGAGGAAAGTTTAAAGAAGGTTGTAAAATAACACAGGTGGTCACTGATTCCTAAACATGAGCTGAACAAGGACAAGAACAATGGAGCTGCTAAAGAGGACAGGGAAAAGCCACGAGGCCTCACCCCGACACAAAGGACTGCACGCAACTGAAACGCATGAGAGCAGGAGAAAGTCTCAGGGAAGAGCACACCAGTTTGTTATCTAATACATGGTCAGCCCTGAAAACATGCCGGCAATTAAGACTATACAGGCTGAGGCGTTGCATCTGTGAGTTTAGGAACACGTATATGCACACACATGCATATACACACACATCCGTGTAACAAAAATTAATGAAAAGGAAGGTTCTGAGTTTGAGAGTGAAAGGAAGATTATATGGGATAGTTGCATTATTAGAAAGAGAAGGGGGTGTAATTAATTTATAATCTTAAAAAATAAAGCAAGAAAAACAAAGTAGTATGTATAGTAGTATGTACTTATTTCCTAGAAAATGTTACTTGTAACTTTACTGAGAACAGCAGTGCTCTTGTTCTGCCTCATATGTGCTCTTCATACCTTAGAATACATGGGTGCTTTATTTGCTTTTGTTGTGGGTTTGTTTTGTTTTTTGGTTTTTGCAGGTTTTTGTTTGTTTGTTGTTGGATTTGTTTTTGTTTCTTTCATTGTTTCTTTTTTTATAGAAAATATAAATGTTACCATTTTTTAACAGATTCCATCTATTACCAGTGGACATAACTATTTCCTCTATAAAGTCGGTGGTCATTTTGAATTTATTCATGAGTTATTGTACACATGTGCATTTTCTTTATGCCTTAGAAATGCTAATAGTGAGAAGATCCCTTGTGTGTCAACACCTCAAGGGTAGGAACTGATTCAGGCTTGCCTCTAGCAAGTGCTAAGTGCCTGGGAACATGGAATAAATATTTGATGATGGGAAGATTGTAGACTAAAAGGAGAAAACAGATTCTCACCCAAAGAAATTATGCTTGTTATATTCCTATGTGTATATCATTTTACAAGGATAGACATATCTTACTTGTAGACTCGCAGGTTTTAAGATATACAAATACTTGTAGTCTATAAATATATCAAATATGTACTGTGTCAAACTTAGAAATTACAAAATAAATCTTGGGATGTAACTCAGTGATAGAGCACTTGCCTAGTACGCACAGGGCCTGATGTCTGAACCCTGCCACTGCAAAGAATCTTATCTTCAATAAACAAGCAAATAAATGAAGTAGAATAATATAGCAAATGATAGACATATTTATTTACAAATATAAGAAGAATAAGTGATAATAGAATAGTCCATAAGAAATAGGTACATATGGAGAACGCTGTTTAATTGCCAACACCAAAACAATACTCACTATGATTAATAGTATATGTACTAGAATGCACATGACAGTATTTATATATGGCATATAATATTTAACATAATATAAAAAAGTAATTTATACATATAAATCATTTTGAGTTATTTGTGTCTTTTATTTTTTTAAAAAATAGTGATTTCAACTATTACATGATATTATGCTCTGTATAAAACACTCTAATAATCTACATAAGAAATCTGTAGTATTAGATATTATCTTTTATTTTAGTCAAAATATTTGACTTGATAGAAGGTTAAGCTTTGTTCCAGGTTTACTGTTAGTTGGTTCATGGTAGAATTAGAATTTTCAATCTAACTCATAGCCTTGTTATTCTAGCTTTGCTTGGTTTATATGATCTTGGTAAAAATATTTATGGTTTAGAATTATAACAGATTTTAAATTGTTTCTTGACATACATTCTCAGAAACAGTAGTATATCCAAAAGGCTGATCTTTGTTATGGTTCAGATATGTATACCTAAACCGTTATTCAAATAACAATCAAATGTTATCTCACTTTAAGGGATTGTGATATTCATTGGTGATATTTGTACATGGTTCCAAACTTACTTAATGAATTTACCTTTCAGTTTAAAAATACATACATGAACACTTTTTAAATATCTACATTTTTATTGTGTAACTTTTCTGTTATATCGTTTAATTTATTTGCTAGCTAGATATTGATCATATTGATCTCTATATTATAGCCATACTGGGAAGTTACTTTTTGATACATTTATAGACAAAATTTCATTTATGATTCTAGGTATCTGATATAGTTCAGGGTCGTTTTGTTATTCCTAATAACTATATATGACTATATATATATTCCTAACACAGATATATGCACTAGTATTATTTTTGTATTTAGAGAGGAGAAATCTGAAACAAAGAGAGTGCCTTACTTGATATTCTTTTGGTACAAAACAAGCAAACAAAAAAACACCATGCTTAAGGTAATTTATTAAAGAAAATATTTAATTTGGCTTAAGAATTTATAGTGTTAGAATTCATGATGGTGGGCCAAAGAATAGCTGAATGCTCACATCTTGAGAGAGGGATGGAGGGAGGGAGGGAGAGATAGAATAAGGAATTGCACAAGTCTTTTGAAACCACGAAGCATGTCCACAGTGACAAACTTTCTATTCCGACAAGGCTATACCTTCATCTTTCTCAAACAATTCCACCAACTGGGGACCAATTATTCAAACAAAGGAGCCTATTGGGGTCTTCTCACTCAAACAAGCGCAATTCACTCCCAGGTCTTATAGGTTTGTGGCCATATCATATTGCAAAATGCATTTAGTCCAACTTCAATTATCATTTGCAGTCACAATAATGTTTAAAGATCCAAAGTCCAAAATCTTCTGAGACAAAGGTAATTTCTTAATTGTAATGCTTTTTAAAATAAGAAAGCAAATTACATATTTTCAACATACAGTGCTACAAAATATTCATTATCAATACAAACAGGAAGAATGGGGCAGGGAGCAAGGAAATACCGGACCAAAATACAACCAAAATCCTGGAGGACAAACTCTAAATTATCTAGATTTATGTCTGAGGCCAGAAGGCTTAGCTTGTTCTATGCTTAAAGCTTTGCCACCTATAGAATACTTTTCTGCTTGGGGCTGGTTCTACTCTCTGTATGTAGCTCTTCTTAGTAGAAATACAATGGTTCTGTTACTGCTAAGATCTTGGGGTCTCTCATGCAATCTGGACTTCACTTTCACAGCTTCCCCCAATGGTCTCTCAGAGTCTCCATTCAGGAACACTTTTCTCACACACATGGCTTCAGTGGCTGTAATGAGCTGTAGAGGAAGACTGTACAACCCTTACTCAGGTATGGGTCATGACTAAAGCCAGAGCCATATGAATGGCACTGCCAAGTATGACTATCGACTCCAGCACTCTTGAATCGCTTCCACGGCAGTTAGATTTGTTGTTGATTTATAGGAGAGTAACATTTTTCTTTTCACAATTTGAAAACCCAGCTGGGTGGGGTCTTGCCCAGACGGAATCCCTTCTCTTTATTCCGTTTAAGAATGGGCCTCTATTTAACCATCTCATCTGTTTCAGTACAAGTAGTGGATCCAACAGTAAATTTTCTCGGGATTCCGTTTTCTTTAAACTGCTTATTTTGTCCTTCTTTTGGCCTCACCTGCCCCTTTTTATTTTAGACCTGCATAAAGTGATTACACACGACAGAGACAAAATTGGGCTGCTTGGAAAGCTCTATCACCAAGGATATTGACCCATTGTTTTTTAAATTTAGCCTCAAGGAAAATCTTAGGACTCGAGGAGAAAGCAGCCACATTCTTGGCCAAAATAGTCTCTATAGTAGTTTCTAATATTGTTCCCCTTTGAAATGTCTTGAATTGGGCTTTATAATTTCCATTTTCTCAAATAGAACAATTGGCAACCAAGTATTCGGATATATGAATTATGAAGGCCATTCTCATTTAAACCACCACTGGAGTTTAAGGTCCTTTGCATAGGCCACTGAGATAATAAATTCTGGAGTCAAACACTTTTTTAGCAGTCATGTTTTATGCCATGTTTCTTGCAAATTTTTCCTAACTTCTATATTTTTTGTTTATTTGTTTTTTCTATGTACTTAAACTAGGTTGCATATATACAAATTCACTAGTAGAATATCTATATATAGACCCTATATAGACATATCCTGCCCAAATATATTTAGGAAAATCAATTGCACAAACTTTCCCTGTCAGGTAGATTATATATGTATTATTTAACAGCTGGAAGCTACCTAAGTGCTCGACATTTCAGAACTGATTAACTAAATTATGATAATGTCAGGACATCATATTCAATCCTTAAATATGAGCACGGGGCTCCCAATGGAGGAGTTAGAGAAAGGATTGAAAGAGCTGAAGGGGTTGGCAACCCCATAGGAAGAACAACAATATCAATCAACCAGACCTCCACCCCCAGAGTTCCTAGGGACTAAGCCACCAACCAAGGTGTACACATGGAGGGACCCGTGGCTCCAGCTACATATGTAGGATAGGATGACCTTGTCAGGCATCAATGGGAGGAGAGGCCCTTGGTCTTATAAAGGCTCAATGGATGCCCCAGTATAAGGGAATTTGAGGGCCGGGAGGCAGGTGTGGGTGGGTGGATGTATGAAAACCCTCATAGAAGCAGGGGGAGGAAGGAGGTATAGGGGTTTTCTGGGGGGGAACTGGGAAAAAGGATAACATTTGAAATGTAAATAAAGAAAATATCCAATTAAAAAAGAGAAAAAATGATGATGAATCTATATTTATTTGCAGAATTTAGCCATCATTCATTGATGGATAAAAGCTATTCTTAAGAAATATGAATTCATTTATATTTAAGGACATATATATGAATGCACACTAATTTCAATCTATTCATATATAACTTTATTTGTATCTCTATATGTTTTACCTTTTCTTTTATATAAGATTTATATAATATATTCTGATCACAGTTCTTCCTTCCCCAACTCTCCCAGATCCTCTTCACATCCCCCTACACCCAACTCCCCACCCTTTCTCTCTCTCTCTCTCTTAGAAAAAAATCCAGGAAAACAAACAACAACAACAATTAAACAACAATTTTTAAAAAGTAAAAGAAACAGACAAATACCAACAACATATATACACCCTACCCCCTACACAAACACATACAAACTTTAAAAAATACACAGTTGTAAAGTACAACGCATAACAAAAGACCAGTAAGATAAAAATTGTTCAAACAAACTATATGAGACAAAAAACAACACCATTAAGTTCTATTTGGTGTTGTCCATGTATTTCTAGGCATGGATCCTATTCTTATGTGTGGTTAATAAACCCAATGAGACTCCATTGTGAGATTTTTTTTCCCTCTGTCTTCTTCCACGTGACTTCCTCATCCCGGGGAGGAGTTTGATGGAGACATTCTATTTAGGACTGCGTGTTCCAAACTCTCTCAGACTTTCATGCTGTTAGATGTGGGTTTCTGTGTTGGTTCTCATGTTCAATGGTTCAATTGTAAGCTTTGCTTAGGATGACTGAGTGAGACACAGATCAATAAGTGTTAAAGAATGTCATTAGAACTCATTTTATTGCTATGTTCTTTTAGCAGAGTAATACTATTTGTTTTTTCTCTAGACTAATGGCCTGTCCAGCCACTCATTCTTGGCAAACTCAGCAGTGCCAGGTATGGAATTGATCTCATGGAATGAACCTCAAAGCCAATCAGAGCATTGTTGTGTTGGTACTTACAATTGTACCAGTGTATCATGCAGACAGGTCACAGTTGTGGATCATAGTATTTGTAGCTATGTTTGAGGGGACCATTCTCTTCTGGTAGTGTGCAGAGAACCTTCTAGTACCAAGAACAATAGGAGTGAAGGCTCTAGTTAAGCATTAGCTTCACTCCTCCACGTTCAATGAGATTGTGCGTCTTTCAGCAATAGGGCCTTACAATCAGTTTGTGGAGAACAACCATTATCTTTGCCAAAAGCATGATCTATTGGGGAGTTTTCATAGGGTCCCTTTGGCCAATGACTAAACTACATATAACCCATTCTTGGTACTAGAGGTTTTACATGGTAACAAGGTGAGAAGAGAGATAACTATTTGGGACATTGTCTTCCCAATCATTTGGTGACTCCATTTAGACTTGTTTCATATAAGTTTATAGCTTTATAAGCTTCCACAGTAGTAGGTTTCCATATGACCCCTCAAACAGCCCTTAGTTTTACCTTCACCCCCCCGTATCCCCACTCTTTCTTCTCTCGACCATCCCTTGATATCTTCCTGCTCCAGTCTACCTCCTGTCTCTCCACACCTATATATTCTATTTCCCCTTTCTTAGGAGATCATTTCCTCTCCTCCATTCCTTACTTAATAACTAAAAACTCTGTGGCTATTCTGATTATAGCATGCCTATGGAATACTTACAGGCTAATAAGCATATATAAGAGAAAACATGTATGTTGGTTGGGGGTGTCAGTGTCTCACTTATGATCTTTTCTAGCTCCATTTGAGTTAACTGAGAATTTCACAATTTCATTTTTAACAGTTGAATAATATTCTATCGTGCAAATTACAATATTTTTATTTATTCATCTGTTAATAAATGCTGAAGAAACTGAAAAACTTCTGTATGGTGAAAGACAACATTATTCAGAAAGTGTGGCAGTCTAGAAAATGAGAAAAAAACTTTGTCAATTACAGAGTCAATAGAAGAATATTGTCTAAAATGCATAAATAACTAAAAAAGTTAACATGAAGAAAACAAATAACCCAGTTAAAAATAGGGTGGATTAGTAAACTGAGAAGCCTCTAAAGATGAAAAACAGATGGCTAGGAAACAGGTAAAGGTTCCACATCCTTAGTGGAACAAGGCAAATACAAATCAAAACTACTTTAATTTCTCATTGTATATCATCCGTAATGGCTGAGATCAATTAAAACAAAACAAAACAAGACAGCTCATGCTGGGTAAGATGTTGGAAAACAGCAACATTTGTTCACTGCTGGTTGAGTGCAAACTTTTACAGCCACTGTCCAGATCAGTAGGACGTTCCTTCGGAAGATGGGAATTGGTCTACCTCAAATTCTAACTATACCACTCTTGGACATTAACCAAATGATACTACAACTTAATATAGACACACTTGTTCCTCCATGCTCATTACTATTCTATTAATAATGGCCAGAAATTGTATCTATTATTTAAGCATCATTACAGGTTGGTAAATACTTCATGGCTAGAATCCTTGTTTTCTACATGAAAGATCTCTGATCCTATACCTAACACTGCAGTAGGAAACCTACAATCATTCAATGAGAATATTGTAGTAGTAGTAAGAAGAATTTTCTTTTCTAAGAGTGAGTTTCTCATTCAAACCCTAACTTTCAGGAACTTGAAACTGATAAATACTCTTTTTTCTACATAATATTTTTCTTCTTCATTGAGACCAAAAATATTTATCTTTAAAAGTTTGTATTTGCTCATGATCTCTATAAATTATATATGATCAATACTAAATAAATAAATATGTAACTCTGTTTATTTTGGGTGTTTATTTTTGACATTTTATTCTTTGAGAATTTCACATATTTATATAATGACTATTTCAATTAGTATTTCATATAAATTAATAGATTTCATTGTGATATGTTTATGCATTAATATCATTAAAATTATTTTTATTTCGCTCCCATCATATTTTTCTGTTGTTTATGTTTCTCTTAAGATACATCTGTATACATTATAGTTAGGTTCAAATATGAGTAGTCTTCTTGAAGATGAGGCTGGTTACATGCTCTCATAGATCAATTCCCTTCAGAATTCTACCGTGCCATTATTAGCTGATAACTACACTACAATGTCTAATACATACTTTATAGATGCTTAACAATGAACATGTTGGATAGAAAGCATTTATTTCAACATCAACCAGAGTTTAGACTGAAGTTTCATACAAGTTAAATTAAGAAACATGTTCTCCTTAGACAAATTATGAAGCACGTACTTGCAGGAAAATCTAAGTGTGGAGAGTAGAGACTTGTATCGGCCACTACTGTGTCCTTATCACTTAGACCAACATGCAGTACGTAGTTGATGGTGAATGAGAGCTGCTCAAAAAATTAATAATTTCATCATACATCAAAGCCACTTGAACTAAAAGTAACCCATGTGTAGTAACTGAAATGTTAGTTTGATTGTAATCACCTTACACATGAAAAAAACTAAACCACAGAGAATAGAAACAGTCTATGTTTACAGCTAGGTAAGGCTGGATCTTAAATTTAAGACCTCATGGTCAGTCAGGATTACAGTTCTTCTAGACAATACAAGTGATGTCCTCTCAGCAAGCCACTCTAAGTTCTCTGTAAATAAAAAGAGAAGGCAGGAAGTATTTCATTACAGTACCAATCTCAAATGTTTATTCATATCTTCAACAAAGATTCCTTGAATGCTTAAAAGGGGCTCATTTTAGATGAAAGGATTCAGATTGCAGTCAGACAAAGTTCGCAATACCAGCCCCATTGAAAGGAGGAAAGAGTAAAACAGCAAGTTTACTTTGTATTTATTTATTATTTACATCAACAAAGATGTCCCCCCTCCCAGAGTACCTCCTTTCATCCCCCCTCCCTTCTCCTCTGAGAGGGTGGACAACCTCTGGGTATCTTCCTACCCCAGCTCATCAAGTCTCTGCAGGGTTAATGGCATCCTCTCCTATTGAGGCTAGACAAAGCAGCCCAATTTGGGAAAGGATTCCAGTGAAGCAATATCTTTAGGGACAGCCCCCTGCTCCAGTTGTTGTCACATAGAGATTGAGCTGCAATCTGTTACACATGTGCTCTGGGCCTCTGTCCAGCCCGTGTATGCTCTTTGGTTGGTGGCCCACTCTCTGAGACCTTCCAGGAGTCCAGGTTAGTTGACTTTGTTGGTTTTCCTGTAGAGTTCCTATCCCCTTCGGGGTACTCAGTTCTTACCCCAACTCTTCCACAAGAGTCCCCGACCTCAGTCTAATGTTTGGCTGGGGGTACCTCCATCTATTTCAGTCATCTGCTGGCTAGAGCTTTCTAACTGGCAAGTAGAGATGATAATTTAGACTCTGACAATAGGTCAGGCTGATCTAGAAGGGCTCTTCTCAGGAGGACGAGCCCTCCTCTGGAGGTTCATTAACATGTACAACAGCTCTAAGAGACCACCTGGTTTCTATGGGCCAGTGTACCCAGTACATGGGGAACCACTCTGAAAGTAGAGGATCAAAGCAAGTTTATTAGTAATTTTCATTTCTTTGGAGTTCAGAAAACTAATGTGTTACTTAGACATTATAAGCTGAATAACCAATGAGCTATTATATTAGGTAATAATTAAATATTATTGATGCCACTAAAGCAAACTCACATTGTTTTCATTATTTATAACACTTTGAAGAACAAAGAGGTGTGGAAAAGGCAGACTGTATGAGCTACTATTACAAAGCCTGCAGAAGATGAATTCAAACCCCAATCATTGGAGATATTTGCTTGCTATGAAAAACGTTGCTTAACACTGATATCGGCTTTCATGAGAAATCACGGAATCTCCCTTCTGGAGGCTATTTAAAATAGGATTAGACATATTCAGTCAGTGCAGCTTTGCTGAAAGCTCTATTGACCTCCCAAGGTCTTGCCAGTCCTGTGATTCTGTGATAAAATTAGACTCTTTCATTGGACAATAACAACTCAGGGTTCAGCATGGCAGCTGCAACCTGGAATAATTGGAAGGGACTGATTTTGGAGTAGTATACCTCCTACAGCTGAGACAAGATGCAATTAACAGATCTCCAAGCCTCTCTTATATCATGCTGTACTGAGTAGTCTGCTGGTTCTCAGCCAATAATGTCTCATATCAGTGATACAAGCAAAGTCAAGTGGTCTGCTCCATGATTAAATAGTAGATGTCTTTATTAGCTGTTGACCTTGCTTTGAATAGCATGGATTCAAGAATTGTGTACCTATTAGCTGATTCTTTGATCCTTGAAAATACAAACCAGATGACTCCAATAGTGTATTTTTATTTGGCCTCTTTTCTCCAGCTCTCAAGATGAAATAATTCGAGTTCCTCTGCCGTGAGCCTTAACCTTATTAAGTAACTCAGCTCAACTGTTCAGACACTTAATCACCAGCATTTACCAATTGTATTTTTCCATTTCACGATTCCTGCTTTGAAGGAAAATTCAAGTATTTCTTTCTATGATATTTTGTGTTAGAGGCAGCTGAGCATAGGGAATATAGAATAACAGCATGATAAGGTAGGCAGGGTCTTAGTGCCCGCTCTTTCTCAATCAAGTTTTATGAACTTAAGGAAGTGACTGATAATTAACTTATCTGAACTTTGATTTTATTATCTGTTTATTAATGGTAACAAGACCTGGCTTTTAGAGTTAAATGTGATAATGAATGATTTGCTTTTCTCTCATTTTACAGTCTTTTGTTATTTCACCTCTGACAGTGATATAATGCTATCAGACACAGTTAAATATGTGTGTGTATATGGGTATGCATCTATGTATGTGTGTGTGTGCAAGTATATTGTATTTCACTCTTCACCTTTACTGTCTAGAAACACACACACATATGAGAGAGAGAGAGAGAGAGAGAGAGAGAGAGAGAGAGAGAGAGAGAATGACATTAGGAAATGGGCTCTCTTTGATTTATCTGTAGTACTCACAATCAAGTCAGACATAACTATTCATGGATGTATGTCTGTAGAGTATATAAGAACATCTCATGAACTGATATCTGCTAGTCTATCAACATTACCTGAAATGTGAACTTAGCCAGGCCTGGTGCCACAGACCTGTATTCTTACCTCTACAGGAGACGGAGATAGAAAGACCAGAAGAAATTTAAGGCCTACATGGGCCATGGAGTGAGTTCAAGGCAAATATGATTCCGGAGATCATATCTCAAAGTAAAACAACATGAAGGATGGCTGGACCTGAGTCAATATATTTGCCTAGATATATGAGGCACTAGCTACAATTCCCAAGAACTGCAAGCAAGCAAACAAACAAAACAAATTTGGTCCTTTTTTTCCTTTGAAAAACATCTTTTGGCTACAGCCAAGATTTCACCCACTAAAGCACAGTGTATCTAAAACCAGAGCAATGGAGGTCTCTGGCTGTGCATCACAGCATGGCGGGAGGGGTTGGCAGAGCACACCACAGCACACAGAAATAGGAAGGATTCAAGAGATCTCCCACCTCCAAATGGCCAGAGCCTTTTATCAGACAATAGTCCCAGAACTGTGATCAAATTTCATCTTCTCCTCACAAGACAGGAACCAGTCCTTCATCCATCATATTTGCACATATACAATGCCTACTTTTTTGTTGCTCAGTAGCTGTGCTACTCGATCTGCTACCATGATATAGTAGTCTATATGTTCTGATAACACTTTACTTAATATTGGCTGTGAAACACAAGAGCCTTGATGCTGGCAATTCAGATCTGCCCAAGAGAAGCTGGAAAATTCTTTTAAGGATAAAATAAAATTCCGCATCCCAATAAGGAAAGAAAAAAATATACAGTACGGCTGGCTCTGGTGACCAATTACTTTAGGATCATAAGTTCTTGTGAGGACAGAGACCATGTTTTAGTGCAGTAAATAATTTCTTTTGGTTTTTGTTAATATTGAAATGCTTAATTTATAAGTCAAACAGAGGATCATAGTATGCACTTAGCTCAATACTGTTCTTGTATTCAGGTACCCACACAGCTTTCAGAATGAATCCCGATGAATAAGGCAGAGCTCTCTGCAAATTGTAAGGGGGGATGGAAGATCAGGGAAGAAGAGACTAAGCGAATACAGTACAAAAGATGATGATTCTCAAATTCAAAAGAGTAATTCTCAAATTCAAGATGATAAGAAAAGTTACACATGTGTGATAAATAAAGAAAAAGAGGAGATTAAGGGCAAAGTTTTTAATAAATTTTTAAGACTTTTTCAGAATTTAGAAATTAGATGGTGTGGTGTTTTGATTGGAGAAGTGTTTTGAAAGGAGAAAAAAATGAATACTATAAAATATCTAAAGTGCTGATTAAGAGGAACAACCAAACCAGATGGCATAAAAGGCATCTTCAGGGATTTTGTGGTATAAGGAGCTGTGCTGAAAAGTGCCTGCTCTGTCCTGTACACAGTACAGTCTCAGACTGAGCGTGTGCTGCGTCCTTAGCTCGCTCATGAACTCACTTGAGGTGCTCAGCCACCAAATCTCTACATTTCAGTTTTTAACAGTCTCCAGTCCTTCGTACACATGATTTTGTTGTTTTATACGTTTTATTCCATATAAGTTGTCTTCTTTGTGAATGTTATAATATATCTATACTCTATGACTTTAAATAGCCATTAAAAAGTATGAGATCATGTAAGTGTACTGAATTTGAAGTAGACTAACAAGTCAAGCAGTGGAATATCATTTATAGCACAATCCATTTTGACTGCTGACAAAAATTTTACACATTTATTTGTAGTATACTAGAGAAAGTATTAAAATATGCGTTAACAATTAGCTTTAGTTTTTCTGAAGACTGCAAGTAGGCAGAATAACTAAGAGGAATCATTAAACTTGTTCTGCATATTTCCATGTCATTTATTTGTTATAGCAATAATGCATTCTTTTTCTTTTAAATAACAATGTGGACAAGTATTGAATGGCTGCCTTAAGTTCATTATATAAAGTTATACATTTATAGTGACACAATTTTGTGTGGATTGTTTTAAAGATCATTTTAAGATAGTCCAAAAATAATTCAAATTTTGGCTGTTGAATGTTTGTTTGATGTTTATTCGTGTGTTTGGGACAGAGTCTGGCTATCCAGGTACCTCAGGTACCAAATTTTCAATTCTCTTCCCATATGAGAGCTTGGGTGACAGGCATATGTCCCACTCTACACATGATTAACACTGTCAGCTTCTGTAAATTCTCCACTTAACAGACATACTCCCTCCTTCCTTCCTGTATGAAAACATTGCAATAGTTGCAGAGACTAAATGACCAGATCAAAAGTAAAGATCAAAATAAAATAAAACCAAACAAAGCAGGTGCTGCAGCAACCAGCTACCTACCTTGGTCACTGTAATACAATGTAGCTCAAATGAACAAGCAGTTCTGTGGGCCTGGCAGGCTGATTCCATTCCATGAGCACTGGCATTTGTACATACACTCTGGCCTTCTTAACCTGCATCTTCTTTCTGCCTGTAAGAATGACACAAGAATAGTTACTCCAGCAGCCATGTGAGTATTTAGGGGACAATGATCATCAGAGTCGTACATCAAGAATGATAGAACATACAAAGCCACAGTATGTTTTTCTGGACTTGGTGGCAGCAGTAAACATACACACACACACACACACACACACACATGCACGCACGCACACACACACGCGCGCACACACGCACACACACACGGCATATATCTGACTTTTATTTTAATGGATGTGTTTCACTTTATGTTTAATCACTGTCTTTGTTTTGTTTTGTTTTACATTTTACAATACATGGCTGACTTATGTACTAACTGATATAATTAGACAAGATGCATGTGAAAAATAAATGTTCACATAGGAAAATACAGAATTACAGAGTCAGAATGTTGTACCCTGCCTGCCTATCCAGGAATATTCTTGCTATGCTCAGGCCCCAAGGAGTAGACTTCATTAAATCCTGATAGTTCTGGTATATCTATTTGGATCTGTAAAATGTTTCCATTTCCAATGGATAATTGAGTATTTGAAACTGTCACGAACATCTATTGTTTCTGCCTTTTCATCTAACAATAAAATGTCTTGATGAATAGATCGAACAAAAATAAGAGTTCACTCAGGCAGGAATATTATAATTCCTTAAACCTTAAACAGGCCAGAGTGCCAATCTGTAAAACTCTAGACAACAAAACATCAACCATAAATAAGAAGTATGAGAAGATGCAGTAGAGTCCACAATGGTGAGATACAGTGGAGCCCACAGTGGTAAGATGCAGTGGAGTCCACAGTGGTGAGAGGCAGTGGAGCCAAACTGGTGAGAAGCAGTGGAGCCCACAATGGTGAAAGGCAGTGGAGCCCATGCTGTGTGCCATGACATGAGAACAGACCTGGAGGTAAAGCTACCTAACTATCTTATGGGTAGTAATTCCAGCTCTGCTGTCTCATTGTCATTTGTGCCTGAGTGATATCACTTACTTTATCCATGCCTCATTAGTGACATGGGATAATTGACCCGTAGGGAAAGAAAACATTTGATGGCAGAGTGCAGCATGATTGAGGAGTTCTGTTGAGCTCCCCCTCTATTTTTTTTAAAGTGTATTTTTCAGCAGAGGTATCCAGCCACCCAAGAATTGTATTTACATTGAAGCATGACTTGATTCCTGGCAAGCAATAAGTGTGTTTTGACCAAATGATGATTGGCAAAGAATAGAGAGGATAACAATTCTTTTAGAGTGAATAAATGTTTATGAATGCCATTCCTTCCTTGTTTTGCAGTTGTTACCATCCATGATAATGAGATGCAATCACAGTACTAGCTTCTCAGTACTAGTTAAATAAAATTCCTGTTACTACACAATTAAAACAGTTATCGTGGAGCTCTTATATGATTCAATTTTCTTTATAACATTTAAGCAAGATATAAAAATTACTATCCCTTTCTATAAATATAGCATTTCATGTTCCGAATCATGAAATAAACCAGGTAAGGTTGGATATAGGCTGTGAAAGCTGAAATCCCAGCTCAGGTTTCTAAAGAGAAGCTTACTTTAGAAGGCATCTTTGAAAAAGTCACTGGGGAGCTGACTTGGAAGAGCACATTTAAAGATACAGAGATGTTTTCTCCTCACCCTCTGTTCTGCAATCTTGACCAAGTTGTCTGAAGTACACACACACACACACACACACACACACACACACACACACACATACTTCCTGATTATAATCAATGAGAAAATTGAGAGCTATGATTTGTACTTCCTTGGAAGAAGATATTTATGGACATGAACTTTTACATGTATATTAAATGATACTAATAACTTACTAGTCACAGAAGCTTTAAACTTTTGAGGATAGGCTAGCCTGAACAAAGTCTAAGATAGCAGAGTAAGAAACTCTACTGCTTTGTCTGTTTTTTGGTTTTCTATAAAGATTTTTAAAAAGGGTGTCGAGTTAGGTGAATTGGGAGATGGGAAAGATTTGGGAAGAGCTGGGGGACAGGAAGCCATAGTCAAAGTAAAAGAAGACATATATGTCTCTTTACTTCTGCTCTCTTTAGACTTCCATTTATACCAAATGAAACAAACAAACAAAAATCATAAAAGAAGAGAGGGACTCTAACAAGAATTTCTTTCCCTTATAATTCAAGCACCTTTTGAAATCCAAGAATCCTTTGTTAAGCTATCTAGTTCAGATCCTTGGCGGGTTGATACCTGATAATTGCACATAATTCTGCACTCACAGTGACAGAGAAAGATGACTTTTATTTGTTTTTGCTATTGTACTCTCAGTATCTGACCTAGATGTTAATGTCTGCTAAATCCATTAATCAATGGTAGCATGATAAATAAGTTTATGGAAGATAAAAGCTTTAATGCACCACTAATCATGTTCACAGTAGCATGTAGGATATTCAGTGCACATCCCTGTTATTTCTTGAGAAACATGGTTCAATGATTTACAATGAAACTCCAAAATTTTACCATTTGGAATTAAAACCTATATTAACTATAGCTCCCTCTAAAACCTGATTGAGAAACTGATCAACCTATATATTTAGCAAAATCAAGAATCCCAGTTCTTCTGTGATTCTAGACCCCTGGCCACAATACTTTTTCTCTAAAAACCATTGAAATGGTGTTTCAATAAAATCATAGTCTCAGTATACTAATTAGAACTTTGATGACTTTCAAGAGTTGGTGTAGATTTTAAAAGAGAATACTTTTTTCCTTGGTAGCAATTTGGAAAATATGAATTGTGATTGCCAATGGAATCATTAATGCTTGCAGAAGGAAAAGCTCCATAACACAGAAAGGCACGACTTTGACCTTCAATCACAATCATTTTGGTTTAGATAAAGCAAGAAAGTATGAAAAATTTTGTAGCTGTTATTGAAACACAAGAAAGATGGAAGACCTTAAGATTACTTTGAATACAAACTCTACTTGCTACATACATGGAGAAAATGTTTCTGTTACAGTAAATACACAATGTGTGCTGATACTCAAGAGCTCTGGGGCTTCCCTAAAGCAGATGGGAAAGCATTCACATTGATGACAGCATAGTCCATTTTGAGACTTAGATCTGACAGAAGGACTGTGTAGGCACAAGTGAGAGAAAGCTGGCAGTTCCAGAGGAAAGTTCTTAGGCCAAGAGAACTGTGATGTTTGGGGCATCTGAGAGGACAACATCGTACGATAATAACTGTAACTCAAATCATTAGACCCTTACAAGCTCTTCTAAGGAAAAGGAATAATAATTGAAATTAATGCAAAAAAATCTGAATGAGAACATTTTTTGTTCACATGTGATTTGTTTCTAGTGGACAGGGATAGGTGTCTTCACTGACTGGAATTTTAGTATATCTTAGGCACTAGAGCATCTATTAACCTATACATGCCAGAAAGAGACACCATTGTATCAGAGTGGAACTGTTAATTTCCATATGAGGAAATCAAGAGTCAGATAAGAATATCCTGTTGGTTTTAGGGGGAGCTTAACTAATAAAGTTTTTACCTCCCTACTGTAAGATTTGATGAGCTAAAATGTTGGTTTTATTGTAAATAATTGAACCATATTTCTCACCAAGTCACAATCCAGAATTTCTATCTAAGCTGTAGGTTTAAGAGAAATGAAAACATATCTTTACATGGAAATTTAAAAATGAATTATACCAGGTAAAATGTTTATAGTACACTGGATCAATATATTGCATTATATTCATACAACAGTCTCTTAGACAGGTATGGGAAATTTGTCTGTTGATAAATAAAATCATTCAGCTGACCCTCAGCTATTATGATAGAGATGTATTCTGTCCAGAGTATGTGGCATTTATATTCTTGCACTCGCTCCATAAAGATCACTGTAGACCTTAGGTTTATCTATTTTCTGTTTCTAACTGTATATATTATTTCTGAGTCAAAAGTAAATAGAGGAGGGTAGATATCTTAGTCAATTAAATTATTATAACTCATGTAGACATAAAAATAGCTTGGCATGGGGTCTCATGCTTATCATCCCAAACCTGGGGAAGAAGATTCAGGAGGATGCATTGAGGTTCACAAAAAAGATGGACTCAAAATTGCCCTTGTTAAAAACAGTTGTTAAGAAAAACATTCAAAGGCTATAAAAGACATTTCTTAAAATATCTTAAATTCCTTCTGTTCAGAAAGCACACATTTGAGTTATAATACTTGTGATGAAGAAATGAACAGATTAAAGAAAAGATTAAATGACTAACAGGATTGAGAAATATGGGTAGGTGATACATTGATAGTCAACATATTTTTATCATGAGTCACAATGTAACCACGGTAAGGGGAGGCTGTTATGGATCAAAGAATAAATCAAAAGCCAACACTACAGGGCAAAGCATAGCATAAAGAACTTTGGAGTCTGGGGCTGGAGATGTTATCTTGACACTGCCAGACTCTTCAGCCATGTCTTGTTTTTTGTTCCATGAATCCCTACGTGTATAAAAGCATGAGGAGATGTATAGAGGTCTAGTCTCCCTTCCTAGAGTTCATGAATTGATTAAACTTTCAATTTGAATGAAAAATGATCAGTTTTATCCAAAGCTTGCCTTACCTACTTTGTATCAGCATGAAAAATTAGTAGCTAAGCCAGTGTGTTAATTAGAGCCTCACTGCTGTGAGGAGACACCATGGCCACAGCAACTTTTACAAAGGAAAATATTTCATTGGTGCTGCCTTACAGTTCAGAGGTTTAATCCATTGATGCCAGGCAGGGATGGTGTTGGGCAGGTAGCTGACAGTTCTGTGTGTGGATCCATGTGCAACAGGAAGGCACCGTGAGGCACTAGGCCTCGCTCGAGCCTCTAAAACCTCAAAGCCCACCCGCTATGACACACTTCCTCCAATAAAGCATACCTCCTAACATTGGCACTCTTTATGAGAAACTGGAAGCCATTGTCATTAAACTACTACAGCCAGGAATCCTGGAAGTTGCTAAGACTGGAACTGTGACTGTACCTTTTTTGTATCTCATGTCTTCCTCTTTATATCTATAAAATTAGGTATCTTCAACTTGCATTTTTTATTAAAGTAATTTAATGTTTTAATCTCATCTTACAAAACTAAAGGTTTGTTTGTAGCAGCTTCAAGGCACTTTGCATTGAACAATCAATTGGGTGTGGCTAATCTCTGCGAGAGGACAACTGTCACCGCAGCAATGATGAGCTGCTACCTATAGTTCTTTTTCTAGGAATGAGAACCCACAAAATTGGATCCCCCTTCTATGTTAACATGGTCATTGAAACTGTCACTGATCTGCTCTTTTTACACAGCCATTTTTAGGAGAGACACTTTCATTAGCAGACTTTCTGGAATTCTGACTTTTATAATATTTCTTCCCCCTCTTCCCAAATGCTCCCTGAGCCACAGATGTATGGACTATGATGTACATAATATCTTTGCAGGCTCAGATCCTCAATATCCACTGATTTCTATATTCTCTCCTATTGTGATTTGCTGGGATGGTCTTCATTTGCTGTGAAGGGAAGCTTTTTGATAAAAGGTGGTAACTACATTTATCTGTGGGTATAAACAGAGTCATTGGATATGTGTATAAAGGCAAATACACACACACACACACACACACACACACACAGACACACACACGTAACAAATATAACCAAAGAAAAAGAAGCTATCAACTTGAGAGTTGAGAGGTGGATGGAAAGATAGCTTGGAGGGGTGGGAATGAGGAAAGGGAGGAGATGATATAATTCTATTTCAATTAAAACATAATTGTAAGATGATTTGTTTTTAATTATATAGATTTCTTTGTCTCTCTGTTTTTGTCTCTGTGTCTGTCTCTGTGTCTCTGTTTTTCTGTGTCTCTGTCTCTCTGTGTCTGTGTCTGTCTGTCTGTCTGTCTGTCTCTCTCTCTCTCTCTCTCTCTGTGTGTGTGTGTGTGTGTGTGTGTGTGTATGTGTGTGTGTCGGTATATACACATGAGTACAAGCGTCCTTTGGGATTGGAAGTATTGAAACACCCTGCAGGTAGTTATTAGGCACTTGGCGTAAGTGCCAAGAACGGAACTGAGATTCTATGGAGGCAAAGTGAGTGCTTTTAGCCATGATGCTATCTCTTTTCTATCTCAAATTTGATAAAATTTTACTTTATTTTTCTGAAGTGTGTTCTGAGCCCTTATATAAGCAATCTCAGGAGAACATATTGGCTAACAAAATTCTTCACTCAGTTTTTTTTTTTTTTTAATGGCATCACCTTGTGAATGCAGTGGCTAGCATCTCTCACTGAGTGTATTTTCTTTTGAAGTGGCTTGTGTAGATAATAACCCTGCATTCCTGGTATATGACAGAGGTTAAGTGTGTAACGTGTTCCACAAGTAGCCAATGATAGCCTGTGATTCCTGCCTTTAGCCACCAGACTTTTTCTTCTGAAGATGTATAATGATCTTCACACACTCAAGTGCTCGTGTGTGTGTCTGGCAGGTCACTCAGCAGCTTTCTGGCAAGTGCAGAGTACACAGCTCTGTCAAAATCTCATTAGATTTCTCAAAATAGTTTTGTTCCCTTAACACAGACAGTTTTGAGTTGATCTGTGTTTTCAACAAACATAGCCATCGATATTTTTCCAGCCTACAGTACATGTTCAAGCAACTTGTAAATACATAAGCAACTAGAAGTCATCAAATTTGTGTCTTTCCTTGGAAGACATGGAACTGAAGATGCAGATAATTCAGGTGGAACATCACTTGTTGGCAAAAAATTGCAAGAATGCATTACTGAAAGTTGTTCAAGAGCCAATGTCCTTTGTTTACAATGTTTCTGTAAATGCTATAGGTGAATTATTTCATTTACATTCCCAAATCAAATATCTGGAGCAGATTCTATTACATCCTATGCCTGATGCTGACATTGGATTTACTTTCTATCTTCCTCTGTGAAAGTTGGGGAATGGTGATATTCTTAGTACTAATGCTTATTTTTTTCCCACAGAAATGAAATGATAGAATGGTACAAACCATAAGTGTGTATTTTGGGCATTTTAAATGTTGGTTAAGTACTAATATATTTTGGACACACTTTAAAACTGTCTTGATGTGGCTTGGTACTATCTTATTACCATTATGATTAGTATTTCTGTTTTATTCATAACTATAAGCCAAGCTTGGCAATAAATGCTAGTGAGTTTCATTAAGCAAATTGTTGTTGTTATTGTTGTCCTGGGGGTGAAGTCCAGGACTTTGTGGATGCTAGGCAAGGGCTTCATAAAGCTACTTTCCCAGGCTTCATTAAATAATTCTGAGGTCATCTTAGATTGCATTTTCTCTTTTGAAATGTAGCTGGTATATGTAAATCTTGCAATCTTTGTATAATAATCTAAACGGTCTGTTTCATGAACCTGTTGTATAAATGAGGTCATTTCTATTATTAGCATTAAAATTAGTCTCTAGAGCCCTCATAAGCCCATTAGCAAGAACTAGAGTTCTCCCTTGAGATTCCTCTAACTCTCTGAATATTTCAAGAACTCTAGGACTTTTTCATTCTAAGGGACAAACTTTGTTTCATACTTTGGAGAAAGTAATGTAAAATCTGACCAATGGAATGGAAGGAGGCTCCCCAGTTTCTGCTTTCTCCTTGTTTTAAGGCACGTTTGCTTGTAGAAACACACATGTGTGGCCCTACAATGGCATGCCGAGCTCATCTGCTGTTCCCACGATGCTTTGATTCTCCTATTCTTAAGGACTAAAGAGCAGGGATTTTTTTTAAAAAAAAAATACTACTTTATAACACTGTAAAATAAACTTTATTTCTCAAATAATTTCTTAAATTGTATGAAATTATTGTGATTGTGTACTTTTGACAGGGTGCACCAGATTAATCACACAAATATATGAAATACAAAAATAGATATTAGACTAAACTGACATGGTCCATTTAATATCTCTGTAAATTAACATGTTTGACCGGGATACATTTATTTACTTCTTTTGAGTTTTCCCATGGCTAAATTAGCAACATAAAATACTTTCTTAATAACTGTTTTCAGAAGAGCTGTGTAAAATCCATGAACAAGTAATATTATTTGTAATGTGACTATTAAAATCTACAAACAGCATTGGGAATGGCTACTAACCCAAAACAAGCTCCTCACTACATTTTTTTCCAACACAGGACAACCATCTCTCTCTCTCTCTCTCTCTCTCTCTCTCTCTCTCTCTCTCTCTCTCTCTCTCTGCCTGTCACCATCATCAACCTGCTTATGTGTCTGGGCAGTAAAATCAGTCATTATACCAGAGCTATATGTGCTAAGTCTTTTCTATTCATGGCTCTTGATTGTGTAATCAGCTTAATTCATCAGTAATAATCTACCATTATTGAAACTTGGTCAAAAACATGATAGCATTCTCAGAAGGTCCTTGAATCTTCTTCCCACCTACTAATTGGATATATGGACAGATAACTTTTATTTGGAAAAATATTTTTCTATTTTATTCTTCTACCATAGTTGATGCATTTTTATCTCATATTTATAGTGGACAGCTAAAATCCAGAAAGCATTCCACAATTAAAAATGGAAGTCTACCAAGGCAATTTTCTTTTTAAATCATGCAAAGACAAGGCCAGTGGCTTGAATATAATAGCAATTGGCTTCTTTTATCCTAAAATTAAAGTTCTCTATAAACTATATGCTGTGTTTTCACTGATCACATATCTAAGTTCATAGATTTGCTTTCATGTGTAATAACTCATGGGTATGACTAAAGAAATCATACAGAGAGCCCAGCGAAAATTAATAAAGACAGAAATCAAACTTGTAACTATATACATATAACAAGGCCTGCAACCTGTCTGACAATCATGGATTCCCTAAAGTTGTCTGTAAAGTTGCATTACTGGTAACCTAACCATACCCAAAGCAAATATAAACACCTCTTAACATTGCATCTTTCATTCTGCCTACACTTCCTAACTACGCACCTAACCCTAAGTCTGCCTTGGTAGAGAATATTAAATATAGGCTAATGTGATCCTAATCCATCTTTATACAATATACATGAATTGTCAGTGAGTCCTCTGCCTTTTAATAGAAAATATTAATGTGAAAATGTTTGTTTAAAACATGCTGTGATTCAGTAGGGTAATTTTATGGAACTAATGGTCATGACTGATACTGCATACTAAACTTATTGAATATCATAAATCGTAATCTAAAAGAAATTTTGTAAAAATAACATTTCTACTTTTCTTTGAAAGATAAAGAAAATGTTTTACAATTTTTGAAAAGAAGAAAATAGTCAAAGGTACATGAAATGAGATCTTCTGTCCCAAGAATTAAATGTTCTCATCCTGCTCTTTAAGAACTGATTGTCATTTGGTTGATAAAATATACTGTGGTCAGGACGATACTTTTAAAGGGAATACCACATGATACTTAAGTGTGAAATGTAGATAAACATTACTTACAGTATTTGCTTATAACACAATACTACACCAACATTACTTTAACTGTCTCTGAAACCCTGGTGATCTAATGCCATCAAAAGAACCAAACTCTGGTAGCCCAAGTTCATGGATACCCTATTATAATGCCATTATGGTAGGAAAATGATTTTAATGCAAGCTAATGGAAGCCACATTACACTGGTAAGTGATTTTATTGTAAGTCCATGAAGACCACAATAGAATGGTCAAACAATTTCCCTGTAAGTCTATAGAGGCTGCATTAATAATTCCATTATAAGAGCAAAACAATTTCAAATAAAATCTGTGGGGACTCATTTCACTGTCAGAATGGTGGCAAAATGATTTCAGTATATGTTTATGGAGAACCCCTTACAATGCCATTATTACAGCATTGCAGTAGGAGAAAGAAATTATGAGAAGTCCATTATAATACCATTATAATTCCATTACATTGGTTAAAAGATTTGAGTTTTGACTTATCACAGGATCAATGCAATGGTAACACTTAGATAATAGTAAATGTCAAGAAGATGATACTTAATGGGGAAAAAAAGAACAGGTCTACATTTGGACAGACCAGCTAATATCCAGTATAAAATAATATCAAACAGGAAAGCCTCAGTTTAACGACATTGCATAATCTAATAAAACCGCTTTGTCTCTAGATTAGCCATTATTCTATCACCATCAGAGGCTCTTATTTTAAATTAAACATGCAGTCTCTCTAGGAAATGCGAAGATATTTTTATTTTTTCTAATGTGTTCATGAGTAGAATGTGTCATTCTGAAGAATGTTTCCTACCCATGGGGGCTGTCATCTTATGACACTTCATCAAGTAAAGAGACCACATAGATTTCATAGGAGGTAGTGGAGACCTTGGCTTGTATTCTCCAAATCTCCTTATCTAATCAGATTGGTGAACTCCTGTCAAGTGAGCAATGCTACTTATATCTGTACTTAGAGTTGACAACTCTCTCCTCACACAGCTTATGTGTAAAGTGGGGCATTAATAAAAACATAAAATAAGTAAGAATGATGATGCATGGTTTACATGTAAATACATATATGGATGCCTATGCCAGAAAAATGTCTTCCTCGCATGTCCAAATTTTAAACCTCTAGAACCTGAGAATATGCTACCTTAGTAATAGGGACTTTGCAGATGTAGTTAAACTCTTTAGACTGTGATTATAGAATGATACTAATATCACAAAAGTTAGTAGAATATTTTATATTTAATGCTGTTTTTTACAAACATCACAATCTCACTGCAAGTGTTGCTGGAGAAGGAAAAGATTCATATTTGGATATATTTTAGAAAAGATAAACCACAAGGGTCAGTCTCCCTGGCATAGGCTGAGGAAACACAAGTGCAGTATACCCAGGCCCACCCGTATTCCTTCTCATTTGCAGTCTCTGCTTCTGTTTTTCATATAGGACAGTGACTCCGAGTAGCAAGCAAACTAGGATAATGTGGATGACAGTCGGATGTCACTGTTTTCTGGGCACTTTAGGATCTGGGATTCTACTGTTTTCTCTACTACTAACAATTTGAGTGTGCTGAGATGAAAAGAAGACCCTGAAAAATGAAAAAAAAAATCCTTGAGTTTCCAGATAAAGAAAAGCCTTTATGGTGTGCTCGATAATCTACCAAGAATTTGTTTGCTTTTGGTAACTAGTACTGGTGTGAATTAATAACACACTGGAGAGGGGGTGACAATTCTTATAAAATTTATTCAGTTGAATAAATTGCATTTTCCTAAATTTATAGCATTTATTCCACTTCTCATGCACTAGCCCCTTAATTTATATTTCTTTTCATTTTCAGACTAACATAGAAGAAAATGTAACTAAAGACATGACATATAGAGATGGCTTCTCAGGAAATGATGAAATTCAGTATAGGAGTATGAAATTTTAGAATAACATCATTTTTGACCATCATGCTACAAAGAGAAATATTTTATAAATGTCATTTATTTTATTTTTTAACAAAAATTGGAGATGAATTTGAGAGATAGAAGAACATGTCAGAGCAACATAATTTATAGGGTTTTACATCAAAATCATTTTTCTAGAGAAGTGACTTTAATGCAACCGTGAGTTGAATGAAGTCAAGGCAACAGGTATTTGAAAGATTCATTTTGCTATACTTAAGTAGACCTTATGCCTCAACTCCAAGACCAATGTGTTGTCAGTATTTATAGGCATGCTGGAATGAACATATGCCATCAATTATTTTTCTCCTTCAGGAAAACCTGCTATGGGGTAGATTATCTAACCATTTGTAGTAGTAGATTCACTGTGCTTCATCTACCCAGTGCCTCTGTATGATGTTGGCTCCCAATCTAGGTCATTTATGCCCAGTGCTATGCTCCACTGAACAGCCTTTGCTGGGAAATACTCACAGTCTGACCAAGATCTCACAACTGCAAGGGCTGTTAATTCCTCTTTTCTTCTAGCTTCCTTTTATAATCATAAGGCTTATATTTCATTAGGCAATATATCTTGTCCTTTATGCATCTCTCCACCCACATCCTTTACCCTTTTCCCAGATGGTAGATGATGGCATTACTCTAAATTAATTAAAGTTCATATAAAATGAAACAGAAAAGAATATTGCACAAAAAGAAAGGAAAGAATAGATAAATGTGAGAAAACTTTTGTATACGTGTTAACCCTGGCCACTGCTGTGCCCCAGGAGAGAAGATATTTGCAACAAATAGCTAGACAAAATGAAGCCGCCAGTTGAAATAACAATAATTATCAGTTAAATTTCCATGAAGATGAGTTGTATAAAATAGACATTATTGCAAATTTGAAGGACACATGAGCCCTGAACTATGAGATTGTGTTTGTTAAAGCTAATCTAGTTACTGTTGTTCATGATGTGTGACCTACGAGAAATGGAGTACAATGCTGACTCCCCAAAAGGCACAATTTCTTGAGAAAAGAAACAATGCATTTAGCTTACAGAAGCAAGGCTCCCTATAGGTTCTTTATCCTAAGCTTGGAACTCTAGCTGGCACTCGCCCTAAACGCTTGCTATGTGCCAATGAAAATGGAAAATGCATGGAAGAACAGGGAAAGTTTTGCACAGCTGCCTCTACACTTAACCTGCTTATTCATTTTAGCCCAGGGGATCAGGCTTCTTTACACCCCATTACCAAGGTCACTTAGTAAATCATTGAATACAAGAAAATGACCACACACAGCTATTTATAGTGATTTTTTCTGTCGATTTCATGATCCTCTTGTATACAAAGGGAGAACAACAGACTAGTATGGATTAAGAGGGAAGGAGGTTCTTGGGAGGGAGAAAGAAGAGAAAGGGGGCAGAATCAAGTGTGGGAAGAGACGGGGGAGATGTACAGTGTCAGAAAATTGAACAGAGGTGTGTAGCAGTGGGGGATGGGGAACTGGGGTTATCTACCAGAAAGTCTCAGATGCCAGGAAAACAAGAGGCTCCCAGGATCCCACGAGGATGACATTAGCTGAAATACCCAACAATGGGGAGAAAGAACCTGTAGAAACCGTATCTAGAGGTTAGGCATGGCTCCCGTTGAGAAATGGGGCCACCTACCTATCTCAAAATTTTTAACCCAGAATTGCTCCTGTTTAAAGAAATACAGGGACAAAGAGTGGAGCAGAGATTGAAGGAAAGACCATCCAGAGACTGTCCCACCTGGGGATCCATCCCATATGCAGACAGCAAACCCAGATAGTATTGCTGACAGGACCCTGATATAGCTGTCTCCGGAGAGGCTCTGCCAGAGCCTGACCAATAAAGATGTGGATCCTTGTAGCCAACCATAGGACTGAACAAGGGGACCCCAATGGAAAAGTTAGGGGAAGGATTGAAGGAGTTGAAAGGGTTTGCAACCCCATAGGAAGAACATCAATATCAACCAAGCAGACTCCCCAGAGCTCCCAAGGACTTAACCACCAACCAAAGAGTACACATGGAGGGACTCATGGCTCCAACTGCATATGTTGCAGAGGATGGCCTCACCTGGCATCAGTGGGAGGGGAGGTCCTCTGATGGCTCGATGCCCCAGTGCAGGGAAATGGCAGGGCAATGAGAAGGGAGTGAGCAGGTGGGTGGGGGAGCACCTTCATAGAAGCAGTGGGGAAAGGGATGAAATAGGGGGGTTGCAGAGGGGAAACCGGGAAAGGGGATAACATTTGAAATATAAATAAATAAAATAACCAATAAATAATTATAAAAAAATAAAGATGCCCCATGTCTTTAAAAGTGTTGTACTTTCAATTAACTGAAATAGAGAGACATGTCTTAAAGAGAGAGATAACATCACTAAAAGAGTCGTTTCCTCCTGTCCTGCCATATTGTTATTGAGTATATGGTAAATAAAAGATTCATGGGAAATTTTGTGGAAGGTAGTAAGTAGTGAGATAAGAGGTGAAGAAATAAAATGAGAATTCAAAGTTGTAGAGTATTTGCCCTTGTATTATAATTTTATTATTTACTACCATGTTTAAAATTCTGTACTGAAAATTCTACTATACAGCTGTTTAACAGACATAAAAATGTTTTTATGTTAAGTAGTCATTAATTATACCTTTATAGAAGTAATAAAAGCAGACTACAGAGATAAGAGTTTGCTAAAAATTTTTCTTTGAAAACAACCCATAAAAGAAATGCCAGGAGGAAAATGAAATGGTAAAGTAAATGCATTTAAATGAGAGTGGAAAACCTTATTAAAATATGCATTGACAGATCACATCGGGCTCTTATAAATGAGCAAGCCCAAAACTCGAGCTGGGAAAATGTTCCATATCACAAATATTGGACTGTTTAGAGGTATACAGTTAGGACTCTAGATGTTTTAGACTTTTTAAGAAACCCTGGCCTACCATTTTTCAGGCAATCCATACTAAACTTTCATGCTAAATATTTCACCTACAGGAGCTAGAATGATGGTTAGCTGTGAAGAGGACTGGATGTTCTTTCATATTTGGCTTCCAATCGTGAAGCATGAAGCCAGAGACTCACAGCAGTCTGTCCAATTCTTCTCCTAGCCTCCGTTGCCAAGGACATTAGACATGGCTATGGGACAGAGACATGCACGCAGGCAAAACATCCATACATATAAAATACAATCAACAAGTAATTGTAAATTTATTTCCAACATCATATAAAATGAATTGTACAACTCCTATCACTTTTCACAATCCTCTTGGTAATACATCTGTTAAAAAGAATAAAAATGTTAGTATACATCAGATCAGCAAAGAATGACAAAATGTCCTTCTAAAAAGAGAATAAATCAGATTTCAGACTTTCATAATGGCCAAGACAAATATTCATGAAAATTTTCTGGTCAATTGTTTTCATACATAAAAAGACACCATACATACTTATACTCTCTCCTCTACAATTTTCCAAAAATCATAATTTGTATATATATGGTTTGATGAAGTATAGAATAGTTTTAATCTTTGTTCTTTTGGTATTAGTAACTATGTACAATTTCAGAGTTATTTCATTCATCTGCTTCTAATCCATTTGCAATTAAAATGATTTAAAAAGTAACTTGAAGGATGCAGAATTCTCTCCATGAAGAAAAGAGGGCATGCTTTGCCAAGAAGGTATGAACTTTAATGTTCAAACACTTAAGTTTAAAATTTCAACAAGAAAAGTATTTGCTGGGTTTTCAACTCAGAGAATTATGTTTTCTGATTTTCTTGTTTTACCTACTAATCTTGTAAGGGTGATGAAAAGGGTTACAGCCAATGAATTTAAAACTCTTTAAAAACATCAAGTGACTGAAGCATGAGAAATAAAGAAATAGTCCTCAAAGAACAGAGCTGTAGGCAAGCATGGAGCCCGTTGGAACATTCTGCCCTTTCTTCTTTGCCTTATGAGCTCTGGCTGGTGGGAAGATCTAACTGCTGTGTCTACACACTGCCACACCCACCAGGGCCACTGAAAGTCAACTCTCCTCACACTATCCATGCCAGCAGAAAGTTATTAAGAGCTAAGTTCATACACTTTGTGCAAAATTTGTTCCAGAATCTATTGGAGAAAGCATTTAATTCATCTTAGGCTATTTGACTGACAGAAGCCCAGGGATTTTCTTACTCTTTCATGACAAAACCTATTAACCTGTTTCTGAAGAAATAGTCAGATAGATTTCTGGATTACCGAGGTCCAGAACTAATATAAATGAGGAGACTTTAGATGGATCCACACTTGTCTTGTTTCCATGGCATTTCTTTTCCTGACTTGTCTAGGGCAGCAGAAGGTACAGTAGTGGCCTGTTGCCCTGGAAACTCTGCACAGTGGCCTGACACAGGACTCCTTGGCTGTGCTTGGACGGTGGATAAATCCTACTTGACTGCTGTCATTATAAAATTCAGGAGGAGAAAATAGTAACCATTAAGTGCTTCACAAAATGCCCCACTGTTTATAGCTACTTCCCTCCTGGTTGCCTTTAAATCGGCCTAGGATTGGGACAAAGTCTGTCTTTATTTCATGCATCTTACAAGAGCTTTTGACAGACTACAGAGAGGCCAAGATGTGTGCAGGGAAGGACACCAGATTCAAAGCCCTGAGATATGATTTTCCCCAGAAATGCTTGTGTAACTTTCGGCAAGTTGTATGTATTGTAAGTTCATGATGTTCACATTTTAACAATATTAACAGAAACACCTGATTTTCTTATATCATTATAACAGTCCATTTTTGTGCTTCTATGTGGTAGCTAAAGGGTCATTGAAATTAGAGAGTATTCCCAAAGATTATTTTCAAGGAAAGATTAGACTCTGTTCCTGGTAAGCTGAGACTTGTATTTCATCTAATTTTCAGGTGTTTTAATTCCATGAAGGGTGAAACTGATACTCCTTAGTACAGAGATAGATGGGCTGTGTTAGGTCACCCTGGGAAAGGATCCTGCTTGCATTTGACTGTGGCCATTTCATGTCATCCTTGAAAGACCATTGGTGCATTTATACTTAAAAAAGCTGGCTCAGGAATGCTGTGACAGCCTTTAACTTAGAATTCTCTCATTTTTTCTGGGTTTCTGTCTCCATCTTAATGGTACTTTAATGCAGTTTTTGTGTTCAATTATAATAGTGTTGCTAAATACAGTAGGTCTGATTCCACAGAAGAAGAATCGTTTTTTCAAAATCAGCATTTTCCTGCTGATTTGCCAGCTGCTTCAATAAATACTCATCTCCCAACTTCAAATGAGTACATTGCAGTCTTACTAAATATAAATGCGATCCACAGCTACTGTATTCTGGCATCTGAGTTCTCCTTAAAACCAAACACAAAGTGTGCACTAGGAGGGACTCCGCTCATGGTTGTGCAGGTGATGCGGCTAACTCAGGTGTCCTGAAGCAAAAGCAACAGTATGATTCAGGCATTCTAATCTACGTAGCTGCTGAAGAGTTGGCCAGGCAACTAGAACTTTCTCCTATGATTTTTGCATCTCTATTATTTCTATCTGATTTCTATTTGATTACTCTGAATACCTTACATTTATGATGCCTTGCTCACTCCTTTTTTTTTTTTTTTGTTAACCAGTCCACTGGAGGTAGAGTTATCACAAATATGCAGTATCAATCAAGCATAGAATTTGTTTTGTTTTTGAAGCATAGAGCATTAAGATAGTTGAATTCAGTTTAAGGAACAGAAAATCAGTTGCAGGGGTAGAGTGGAATATTCATGATAAAAATTTTATACTATTATAGGGTAATATTGTAATAACCTGGGCTATGGACCAGCAGGAATATAAAACTATATTTTTCAGCTGTACATTGTTTTTTTTTTTTTTTAAATCATGGTCCTCACTGAATTGTATGAATGCATTTTTTTAAAATTTTAATCATCTTTAAAAGAAACACAAGCAGTTAAGTCTTTCAATAACAATAGGGAAGACAGCTATAGATATTGCAGTGAGCATATTTGTATTTAGAAAACTACTAGCTGTTTTTTTCTTTGATAAAAACTAAAAATGAAGAAATTTCACAAAAACAAATACAATTCAAAATCAAAGTTGATTCACTTCAATTTGTTTGTGTGTGTGTGTGTGTGTGTGTGTGTGTGTGTGTGTGTGTGTAGTCCACACTTTTGAGTATTTGTATAAACACTTCTATTTAATTAGTCTGTCATGCCACATAAAGGTAAGTATGAACTGCTGGGCTCATACTCAGCAGTTTCCTCTATTTGCTAAAGGAATTTATCAAAGGAATTGATAAAGACCTTGATGGTATCTAGGTCTCCATGGACACCAGCTTGACTATTTTCCAATGAAGCTGTTTTTCTCAGAGACGATGAAAGAAATCTGAGACCCTCAGATACTCAGCCATGTACATGGTTGGCCAATAGTAAATGGCCAGAACCACTCAGTCTGGGTAAAATGCTGTTTTCACAAAATGATACTGGTGGCCCACCCTGCATTCTGGGTACACAGGCTATCTACACATAAGAAACCATCTGGGGCACAAGGAGTCTGAGTGCAAACAACCAGGTATTGACTATATTTGGCTACATTGGGTTGTTGGTTTTGTCAAAATAACTGGGCATTTAAGTGAATTCAATAATTTCTAAAATCAGTTTGTGGACTCAGAAGCAGCCACAGTCTAGCATAGTTGGCATTCTTCTCCTTGCAGCTGGATTTAGAAATTAGACACTTTTTTAGACTCTCATCCATTCATAGCTCATTTTTCTTTGCATACTTTCTGGTTTGAGATTTCTGAAATCTTATATGCAAAGTTTGATTTAAAATGTTTTAAGTGGAATGTAATTGGGATTGTTTACAGAATTTTCTGTGGCTTTTATCAGATGATCATCATACTTAACATTAAATCATACACATTTGGAGACATTCTGGGGTTTAGCATGAGGTTTATAGAAAAAAACCTCATCTGGTAGAAGTTTTTATACTTTATCTCCACATTTTGGTACTACAAATGGAATCTACAACTTGAAGAAGAGCTGTTTTTCTGATTGTTAAAACCTTAATGAAAATTTTAAGTATCTTCTCCTTGTAGCTATTTATAATGAAAGTATATTAATTTATTTGCCATACTGGAATGTGAACTTTCTGATGATAGGACCTTCATCTAGTTTCTTCAGTGAATTCACATCCCCTAGAGAATAGGTTTATATGAAGCACATTCTCAGGACTATGTATTTTACAATTTCTTGTGCAATCCTATGTTTCCATTAACAGAGCAAATTTCATCAAACAAAATGTAGTGTTTCTGATAAAAAGGAGTATCAATCCAATGAAAAGAGAGATAACCAAGTGAATTGTTATGTGAGAGTTTGTTAGCTTTTTATCAGTTTCTAGGTGTAAACATGAAAAGTTTATACAAAAACATGGGAATGAAACAGAAAGAAGCAACTTCATACAATTAAATGGGATAAATGATTACTTGATTAAGGTATCAAAAACAGACAAGAGTCAGATGAGGAGTTTTGAGGTCATTGAAATCTTGTGGACTGAGATTTTCAACTTTAAAATGATAAAGTCAACAATGACTGTGAACAGAATATGCATCAATGCGTGGGATAACAGGCCTTGAGGTTGAAGGAAGGTAGGGAGGTATAGGAGAGAGTCTGGGGGGAGGAAGGAAAAGGAGACGTAAAATTATGTTATATTCTCAGAAATAGGATATATTTTACAAAGAACACGCAATTCAGTATTAGGTTTAGCATGATAAATACATTGGAATGTTACTGAAATAGCCAACTTGGGTGTTAATATAGATTTAAAACAAGTCAATTATTGTGGAGTTGGAAAGAAAATAAATCAAAATACTTAAGTATTAATACAAATAGAAAAATACTTAAGTGAAACGGAATATGCTGAGAATTATAGATTAAGGGTTGTAAATGAATAACAAGTAGAGCCTAGAGAATTGTCTAGAGCATTTCTTGGTAAGTTGGATTTTTGGTGTTGCTGTACAACATAGAAAACAGAAGACATACAGAAAGTTGTAGGTAGGGAAATGGTGGAGAATGATTCCAGAAGAACATCAGGGAGTCATATACTCATTGTAAGAGAAGCTTGCATATAACAAGATCAAAAATAGAGAGAAGAACAAATTGTTCAGAAGTAAAAGACATGTTTCAAGGGGACTTCAGACACTCTCTAATTTCATGTCAAAATTTGGCCAGATGACAAGAGAAACAGAAATTTTGAAAAGAAGAAATGTTGGTGATTAGACAGCTCAGCATTAGAATAGGTAGTCTGTGATATGGAAAATGAGAGAACAAGATGGAATGTCAGGCTACTTTCCTGAAACAGATGTGGCGAAAGTACAAAAGACATTCAAAAGTGGAAAATATGGAAGCTATTGAAAACGCATCCATTTACTGTTACCCATGTTTGTTTGTTTGTTTAGACATCTATTTTCTTCAATAATGAATACATTTAGAACCATGTGTGGAAAAAAGAAAGAGAAAGAAAAAAGATCTCCTAGTAGTTGGAAGCTGGTGGAATCCCACAATAGGCAATAATTGCATCGCATTAGAAGTGTACTAAAAGCAGGATTCCTTTTTCTAGTAGGGGTTACGGAAGCAATGGGGTGTCTGTGAGTGTAAGTTAAATACTGTGGAAGGGAAGGATGGTGGCTTCCATTTTGTGTTTGAAGTTGAACTAATGTAGGTAAGGCTTTAGTAAGGTAGTAACTTTGTCAGTATTGTCTTATGTAGAACATGGAAAGACATTCTGAAATGCATTTTACAATATAGCAGCACAGCCTTAATCCTGTGTAACTTCAAAGGTCTTCCATTTTAATTGTATAATGATTGGTAGCTAATATCTGCAGTCAGTGTTCAAATTTGTGCACATCTGTTATCTCTGTTTCATTTCATCATTATTGAATATCTTTAAAGGATTCTAGTAGGAGATAAATCGTTAAGGTTCAGGAAAGACTAGTAGTCAACTGGCAATGACTGAAGGTATTGTTGTGGTTGTTGTTGTGGGTGTTGTTCCTTCATTTGTTTGTTTTGGTGTAGTTGTTTGCTAGTTGAATCTGTTACTGCTTATCTAAACCCAAAATATTGCATCCGTAGTTCAGAGATAGAACTTAACTTTATAGCTTCACAGACTGGTTAGGAGATTCAAAAACATGGTGCATTTTTAAAAATCAGTACAAAGAAGGTATTCTTTTTATCAAATGGAGTGGATATAATTCAACTCTGGCTCATGCCATTGATCTTTGAGAGTTCAAGGTCAACAATATTTACTATGCTTAGATAAACATATGGGTAAATGTTAAATTTTATCCTTATTGTAATTAATTTTGGCAAAACTGCTTTAATATGTAAATAGTTTTAAATAGCTAAAATTTACAACAGAACAAAAGGATAGCCAATTGTTTCAAAACTTTTAGTCTTATCACCTTCAGTTTGCTACTAAATATGAGATAATCTTCATATCTGGCATTGTAAAAGTAAAGTTATAATCAGAGATAATTGTTAAGTCATTTCTGTCCAAACACTGTATTTAACACAGTGATACTCATAATAACTCACAAGGCTGGACGATTACATTTTATAGATGAAGATCTACTTATACAGAGGTATTAACTTATTTCAGGGTGACAGCCAAATGAGGTCGCAGTTCTCCCTTATTCTGATAGTCATTCTCTTAGTTACAGCGTTCTTATTTCCTAATGGCATACTTTGTCAGGACTTATTCATGTTTCGTGTGTGTGTGTGTGTGTGTGTGTGTGTGTGTGTGTGTGTGTGTGTGTATGTCTGTAATGGTCTGTCTCTCCTCTTACCCTTATTTAAACACACAACCCCCCCTCTGTGTGTGTGTGTGTATGTGTGTGTGTGTGTGTGTGTGTATGTGTGTATGTAGAGCAATGTTAGAAGAACGAGAGAAAAGAAATGGGACAAAATATACAATATATCAAATGTAGTCTTTATTACTCTCTCCGTGAAGATTCTGAACACACGGTGATTCCAGTATACTCAAAAGTGCTCCCAGAACTCTAGCCACAAAAGAATATTAATTATTATCATGCCATTACTATCACTTTATGCCCACATTGCTATCACATTTCTGCATTCTAAAAGCATAGATTCCAGGCTATGTATGTCCCTAACATGTCTATGACTTTAAAGAACAATATGCCAGCATTTAAACTTTCGTATACCTTTCCGACTTTCCTCACCACAACAAATACCTCACTTTTGTTTCTTTTGCAACATATTATAAATGGGTTTACTTAGTCCCTAAATATTTGCCTAAAGTCTCTATTTATTCTGTATAGAGTCATCTATGATTTTGAATTCTGATAATACCATTTTGAATCAGACTTTCTTTTTTTCCCAGATATTTGTTTTTTCCCTTTGTTATTTTAAATGTCTTTATTTTTCTTTCTTTTAAAAAAATTTAGTATTTCATGCACAAGTACAGTACATTTGCACAGATTTATCCCCCCTTCCCCTCCTCATCTTCTCATAAGTCACTCTTGAATGTATGACCTTCTCTTTTATATTGTATGACTGAACCCTATTAATGTCCTGAGGAGCATCTGTTTGTGACTAGTCATATAAGATTGGAGTCTCATCTCTGATAATAAAATTGATTCTCCCTCCTACAGTATCCACTCGTACCTGTCCTTTGTGATCTATGAGTGGGTCTTTGTAAAACTTGTCTCCATCCATTTGGCATGTCCACTGCCTATCTCTTGTGTAAATCTTGTGCACACAGATATATTATTGAGAGGCTATGGGTCCTATGGGTCCAGAAGATTTGTTCACACAGTGGCCATCCCAGGCCTTGGTCTCTTCCAATTCCTCTGCCCCTTCTTTGACAAAGCTGCATGAGAGTTTTGTATAGCGGTTGTGTTATGAATGTCCTATTTGGGACTGGCATCCCACTGCCTCTCCTGAATAGCCCCTGACTGCTGCAAAGAGAAGAGTCTTTGATGACCAGGGAGACTTATACTTTGAGTACAAGGAGAAATGTTTAAGAGGCGGTGGAGATCCATGTGTTCTTGGCTATATTTATGGTACCAGGCTACATTCCCTCCAACTAAATGACTTTCAGATATAATCAGACAACAGTTGTTTGCAACAAAGACATGAGCCACTGTTGCAGTGTTGATTTATCTTTCCAGGAACATTATTGTGCTGGTCTTCACAATTTACAGTTGGGTATAACTATTAATAGTTTTTCTCCCTTGGCAACTTGCATAGCACATTCTGATATTACAGAGCTAGTCTTTAGGGGTGAAACTTCATGTCAGTATGAGTTTGAACTCTCAATTCCAGGAATAGGGTCTTACCTTCATGTTTGGGCAGTTAATCAAGAGCAGTGATAATAGGCAATATTGGGAGCTACTTGGATACTCCATCAACAACTTCAAGAAAGGTATTTCTTTGCTTGGTACTAGGGCTTTTATTAGATGACTATAGCACCTGGAGAAAGCACTGTCCTCTCTCTCTCTCTCTCTCTCTCTCTCTCTCTCTCTCTCTCTCTCTCTCTCACACACACACACACACACACACACACACACACACACACACACACATTATTCCATTTAGTTTTTAACTCCCCTGCATTTGCTGCTTTCTTTCTTTCTGTTTCTTCATATGACCTGTGCCTTGTTTGCCTCTTGTCAATGCCCCCCCTTCCTAGTAGTCACCTTCCACTTTCCTGAACCCCAAAGTTGATAACAGAATATATTTGCCATAGCTTGCTTTTTTTTTTTTTTGGTTTTTTGAGACAGGGTTTGTCTGTGTAGCCCGGGCTGTCCTGGAACTCACTCTGTGGACCAGGCTGTCCTCAAACTCAGAAATCCACCCGCCTCTGCCTCCCAAGTGCTGGGATTAAAGGTGTGTGCCACCACTGCCCGGCCATAGCTTGCATTTTTATATTCCAAATAACATATTGTTATTTCATACTCAGTTCATGTATTTGCAATAAGACATACAGAATGGAGGTCTTACAGTGATATGTGCTTCTAGATGAGGAAATTGGGAAATAGAAGCGAAAGTATTCCTCAGAATTTAGAAGAATAATCCAGGCTTTATTTCAATACTTTTACCACTTAATTTTTGTGTAGCTTAACAGGCATTGTAGGTCACTGAAGAAGGACACTTGACTCAAATTAAACTTGATATGAACTTTCCACTTCTTTGTAGCACTAGCAAAAAAATTATAATTGCCCTTCCTTATGGCTTCTCATCACAATAATAGAATCTACCTCTGGTATTCAATGGAAACCTGTCATGTTGACCTGTTACACAAATTAGAACTTTACCTATTCTTATCTGCTTCACTAAGACATAACCCAACTATTCTCTTCTCTATTTCCACCCATATTACTTTCCTAGAAGGTAACAGGATGGGGTAAATGAGAAAAATGGGGCAATGTGGTGGGAACTTTATTTGGAGAAGTGAAAGGAAGAATATATAAGGATATGTACATACGTGTGTGTGTGTGTGTGTGTGTGTGTGTGTGTGTGTCCCTCATGCCATTTGATCTAACAGTGCTCCCCTCAGAGCTATAGACTAACAAACACTGCATTACCAGGCAGGAGAAATTCTCCTTTGAGTTGGTCAGCATAGACTGAAAGATTCATGAAAATGATATAGGATATTATTGCTGTACTTGGTTGACTCACAAAGGTTGGATGCTAAGTCTCCATTGCCAAAGACACTATGCATTTCAGTCACATGTGTGGAGGTGTCGTAGTAACAAAACATATATGTAGGCTGTCAAGAGAAAGAAGGAATCAATGACCCTACTCAACTGTGATACCTACAGATTACAATGACCTACATGACAAGATATCCATAAAGGTGCAATAGTGTCACTCATCTTAATAGTAACAAATGATATTATAGTTAGACCTAAGTCTCACACAATAGGAGAGGAATCGTGCATGGTACAGGAAACCTACCCAACTACCTAGAGTTTATGAGGTTACAGATCATATCAATGTATTACTTTCATTTTACTAAACCAGTATAGTTTTTACATGGATCCTAAATTCTATCCTTATACCTACAGATAAGTGTAGCTCTCATCCATTACAAAGAAAGCTCCTTTTTGCAATGGACAAAGACCATTGGAGAGAAGAAAACCTGGTCAAAATGCATAGAACAAATGACTGTGGGATGTCCAACCCCATGGGACACACCTGTACCACAACTCTAACACCGAGGGCTCAGGAAACATCGGAAGGAGGGAGAATGATTGTAAGCATCAGAGGTCCAGGAAATCTGCTGTAGGTGAACCATTTGCCTAAGCAAGACCTGTGCAGGGACAACACTAATAGATATAGAAACATGGCCACAGGAAATACCATGGAGCCCCACAAAAAAAAAAAAAAAAAAAAAAGAAAAGAAAAATCTACAGCCAACTAAGAAAGCTTAGAGGGGAGATTTAATTTTCCCCAGGGATGAGCTCTTTAATTTGTTATCTAATAACAGCTGATCAGCTCTGAATTTGCATGCAAATGAGCAGTCATGAATTTGAAAAGAAATGAGGGCGGGGCTAATGAGAGGGAATGACAGGAGTAAAAGGAAAGAAGAAATGTCAATATACTTTAATTAAAATTAAAAACATAGAATAGAGTTAACTCAGAAAAGTCTATCATTCACCTGGCTAGGAGATACTCACTTGTCCTCAGAAAAGCTGATTCACACAGTAAAAATAACTGTTCTTTTAATAAGATAGTATAATCTTTTTCAAAAGTGACTTTTTCCACATGGCCGCATATGGAATCTTCACCGTGAAGCCTCCCACTTTTGAGGCTTCTAGGTTAGAAAAGCATACTTTCTTCTTTTTACAGATTTTTGTCTTGAGTACTTCCCACTGGTCTAGGTCTGAACAGCTTTCCTTTTCTGAGTCTTTCCACAGCCTCCTCCTCTTCTGGCTGTGTAGTCCCTTGCTGTCATCCATTGCTAAACATGCTGGCCTTCTCTCATTCTTATTTCTATCTCCTTCCTCATGGAAACTGCCAAGATTTATAGGTTCCCTGACTTTTCCTGTTCCTTCTCTCAAATCCTAGTAAAACTCTACTTGTACATCCTCGCAAATACATCAGTAAATTCTTTTGTTACTAAGAGCACTAAGTGCCAACAGGAAAGCCCAATTTCCCCAGTGGGACAATTACCCACCATATTTATTCACTGGAGGTTTCTTCAAATTTAGAGAAAATTAGATACTTTAATTGATAACAATGCCATTTTAGTTGCTGATTCTCATCTGAACTCTATAACTAATTTACTTGAAAGGTTAAAGCTGCTTTGGATTGCTTACATTTAAACTTTATATTGTTTGTTATTTGTGTATGATGTGTCTACTGCTAATATTAAATCACAGAAAGTATTTTGATATAAAATAATTTTATGTAACCCTAAATTTTTAGTTCATGATTTTAGTGCATGGAGAACTCATCTTACATATGTAAAATTGCCATTAAGGCTACAGCCATGTGTTTGACTAAGAACATATTTAACTGTATCATCAAATATATAGGACATTCCTCTTAAAGTGAAATTAAATGATTACATTTTTCAAATGCTTGTAGTATTTTATATTTTTTTCATTAAAGATGCTAGAAAGAATCCTAATACCTTTTCAAATCTGAGAATACCATACTTAGAAAAATAATTCAGTTTTAGCTTCTATTATTGCCTACATAAGCTTTAGGTATGTATAATCCCAGATATAAGACTTATAAAGCTTTCTTTGCATTCTACATCTTAGTCTTCTAAAAAGCTCCTAGAAAAATTGTGAAGCAAATGAGAGAATAGTTTTCATTATCACCCAGTTCTTCAATCTATTCTAATCTTAGGGATAGCATGTTTTATGGATTGAATCTGAAACGTTCCCTAAAAGCTCAAAAACGTTAAGGCCTTATTTGGTGTCTTGAAAGGTGATTGGCTCACACGGGCACTAACTTCATAAAAGGAAAATATTCTTTGAAAACTATTGTCTAAACAGTCTATTAGGTGGTGTGTTCTCATCGTAAGAAAAAAATGACCCTTAACAGGCTAAATTGTTGCTATCACCATCATCTGTGTCTATGCTTCATGTCTACCACGAACCAAGCAACACTGCCTGCTATTGCCTTCAAAGATAGTACCTTACCATAGCTCCTTCCAACCATGGGCCAAAACACCTGAAAATGTGGGGTAAATGAATCTTTCTTTTTTTAACTTTTTGCATCAAGAAGTGGTAGTAGAATTACTGAAAAATACAGTGGTTTGAATATGAAATATGACCTGTAGGTTCCAAAGCTCCCTAGTAGGTGATATTCTTCGGAAAGGTTGTGCTAACTTTAACAAGGCGAGCTTTGTTAAAGGACCTAGCCCATTCATTCTCTCTCTGTCTCTGTCTCTGTCTCTGTCTCTGTCTCTGTCTCTGTCTCTGTCTGTCTCTCGCGCTCTCTCTCTGTCTGTCTCTCGCGCTCTCTCTCTGTCTCTCCCTCTCTCTCTGCCTCCCTCCCTCCCTTCCTGCCCCCCCCTCACTTTGCATCCAGATTCTTGCCCCTCTCCCACAGCCCCTCCTCCCATCTGCCGTCTCCTTTTCCTCTGAGAGACTGGAGGCCTTCCCCTGGGTAAGCCCCCACCTGGCACATCAACTCTGCATGATTAGGCACATCTTCCCGTACTAAGACCAGACAAGGGAGTTCACCTAGAAGAACATATTCAGCAGACAGGCAGCAGCTTAGGGATAGGACCCACTCCAGTTGCCCAGGACCCACATTAGGACCAAGCTGCACAGTTGCTCCATATTTGTGAAAAGGGGAGGCAGGGGCTAGGTCCAGTACATGTATGCTCTTTGGTTGGTAGTTCAGTCTCCGAGAGCCCCCAAGAATCTAGGTTAGTTGACTGTTGGTCTTCCTATGGAGTTCCTATCTCCTTTAAGGACCTAAGTCCTTCTTCTAAATATTCCTTTAAGTCCCGAAGTTCCATCCAATGTTTTCTCTACATCTCTACATCTGTCTGGGTTGGCTGCTGGATGGAGCTCAGAGGACAGTCATGCTAGGCTCCTGTGTGCAAGCATAACAGACTATCATTAATAGTTCAGAGATTTGTGCTCACTCGTGCGATGGGACTCTAGTTTGGCCGGTTATTGGTTGGCAAATCCGTCAGTCTCTGCTCCACCCCCTCTCCCTGCATTTCTTGTAGATATTTTGCCTCATATTGTCTTATTTTACAATTTTTATTATCTTTTGCTTACATATTAAGATTTCTATTTTTGTGTTTTATGGGTTGGATGTGTGTCTGCAAGTGCACATCTTTGTGTGTATGTGTTTACTATGCTTTTTTGACTCTTAGAAAATTTATTCTGTTTTGTTTGCTTCTGCTTTATTTGTTTTTTTTTCTACACATATGTTGAAAGAAGGGGTGTAGCTGCTGAATGGGGGGTAATGGGGACCAGAGCGGAGATGCTGGGGGGAAACCACAAGAAGAATAGTTTTATGTGAAAATAAATTTATTTCCAATATAAAGGGTATATTTAAGTGAAAAAATATTAACTCTTAGATATTATAAAGGTAACATGTGCTTTTGAAATTAAAATCATATATCTTATGCTCTAATTAGTACAATAAAACCTGCATTGTGTAATTCAAAATCTGAAGAGCTAAATGTTGTCTTTTTTATTACACAGAACACCGAAATTGTTGCTAACCAATTATGCTTGTTAAAATCAATTATTGACTTGAAAAATATATTCACTTCTCTTTTAAATCTAATATTTATTTTGCAATATTTTAAACATGAAATCAAGAGAATCAGACTATATGTATTATACTATTAATACATTTTAAAACATTCATACATTGTCAAAACATGTATATTATGAAATAACTTTATGCAAGTGTGTTTAAATAGTTAAAAATCTTTTAAAAATTACAGAATCTAAACCTTGAATCTATTTCTGAACATGATATATCAATTAATACACAGGATGTTTATCTACTTGATATTGACGAATATATACTCAAAATTCCTGCTTAGTAAGCAGGTAAATGTCTTCTGTATCCTGTACAATTATGCTTATAGACCACAAACTAGCCAGATGTCACCTAATATGAAACAAAATCTTTATACACTATATTAAATAAGAGGGGTGAGTAAGCACTCTTGTCCTGTTCTTATGCTTAGAAGAAATACTTTTGTCCAACAAACTATAGCTAATATTATACTACATATGAAGAAACCACAAGCTTTCCTTGTTGAGTTATATCTTTTCTTAGGTTCTTCTAGGCTTTTATCATTTGCCAATCCTGAAATCTGTAAAAAAATAATTTCTGCATCTATTGAGATGATTATGTGATATTATTTTTATTCTTAAATCTGTTTATATGTTGTGTTACATTAATTAATTTATGTGTTGATCCATCCATGCACTGCTGGGAAAAAGTTAACCTAGACAATATGCATGAATTTAGTTTTGAACAATCTTTATTTTTGTTTCATTCTTTTAGTTACAACATGTATCAAAGAATATATTTCATCATATTCCTTCCTCTTCCTCAATTTTCCCAGATATTCTCCACCTCACTAGCCACCATACTTTATGTCCCCCCTCTCTCTCTAACAAAAAGAAATGAAACAGAAAAGAAAGTCAAAACAAATTAAAACTAATGGGACAAAACCAAACCACACCAAAACAACAGAGGAATGGATACAGAAAATGTGGTACATTTACAAAATGAAGTACTACTCCGCTATTAAAAACAACAAATTCATGAAATTCTTAGGTAAATGGATGGAACTAGAAAATATCATCCTGACTGAGGTATCTCAGGCACAAAAGAGCACACATGGTATGCACTCACTGATAAGTGGATATTAGCCCAAAAGCTTGGCATACCCAAGATACAATTCACAGACCATATGAAGTCCAAGAAGAAGGAAGACCAAAGAGTGGATGCTTCAGTCCTTCTCAGGAGGGAGAACAAAATACTCACAGGCAGAAATACACAGGGTACAAAGTGTGTAGCAGAGACTGAAGGAAAGGCCATCCAGAGACTGCCCCACCTGAGGACCCATCCCGAATACAGACAGGAAACACAGACACTATTGCAGATGCCAAGAAGTGCTTGCTGACAGGAGCCTGATGTAACTGTCTCCTGAGAGGCTCTGCCAGAGCCTGACAAATACAAATGTAGACATTTGCAGCCAACCACTGGGCTGAGCATGGGGACCCCAATGGAGAAGTTAGAAAAGGTACTGAAGGATCTGAAGGGGTTGGCAACTCCATAGGAAGAACAATATCAACCTATCAGACCCCCAGAATTCTCAGGGACTAAACTACCAACCAAAGAGTTCACATGGAGGAACCCAAGGCTCCAGCTGCATATGTAGCAGAGGATGGCCTTATGTGGCTGTCATCAATGAGAGGAGAGGCCCTTGGTCCTGTGAAGGCCTGATGCCCCAGTGTAGGGGAATGCCAGGGTGGTGAGGTGGGAATTAGGTAGATGGGTGGGGGAGCTCCCTCAAAGAAGCAGAGGGAGGGAGATGGGATAGGGGAAATGGAGAAAGGGGCTAACATTTGAAATGTAAATACATAAAATATACAATATAAAAATAAATATATAAAAAAATCAAAATAGGAAACTCAAAATGCATGTTATAAAATGAGTTACAAAATGGCTTAAAACATAATAACTATCTTTAATCACATTTATAATAGCAATTAAAACTATTCTGCTTTGTTTTCTCATTCATTAAACTGGCAGGGTTTTGACATTTGAAGACAGAAATTGGTAAGCAGAATTGTAAAGTGGTACCTTACTGGTACAAATGCAAATTGAAACAATCTGTACAGTAGTGATGTGGTAATAATTATTAAAACCATAAGTGTGCATATAAAAAAACAACAACAACAATAAAACCAAGCAAAAAGAACACAAAAAGCCATGGAATCTATTTTGTGTTGGGATAATCACTTCTGGACATAGGGCCTACCCTGTAGTGTAGTTATGACATCCTGTTCAATGGGAGAAGATTTTACCAACTATATATCAGGTAGGTCTAAATACATAGAACATATAAAGAACTAAAAAAGAAAAAAAAAAAAAGAATCTAAAAAGCCCCAAGTCATCTAGTCACTAAATAAAATTGATTGTTCTCATGAAAGAAACAAAAGTGTCAAACAAAATATTTGAAAAATGTTCAATATCCCTAGCCGTCGAGGAAATATAAATTAAACTAGTTAGGGATGCCATCTTCTGTAGTCAGAGTGCATATCAAGTAAATAAATGATAGTGAACACTGCCAAAAATGTGAGGAAAGAGCAGGACGTGTAAAGGGTAGTGCATTATAAACTGGTACAGACTCTAGAGAAATCATTATGTAGATTTCTAAATTATAAAAAAAAGGAACTACTACATGGCTCATCTATACCACATCTAAGAGGACTCCCAAAGAACTTTCTACAAACATACTTAGAAGTCCTTATCTATTGCTGCATTAGTCATAGTAGCCAAGAAATGAAAGCACCCTCCATATCATCAACTCATGAGTGGATAAATAAAATGTGATATATACACAATTCAAGTATAAAAAGAGATCAAGCCATATGTCAGAAAACAGGTAAAATTTTGGTCATTACTAACAAAAATAATCCAGATCCAGAATATATTTTCTCTCATACATTGTCTTTTTCCTTCTCCTCTTCCTCTTCCTCATCCTCTTCCTCTTCTCCTTTTTTTCCTCCTCCTCCTCCTTTTCTTCTCTTCCTCCTCCTCCTCCTTCTCTCTTTCATTGTGATTATTTTAGTGAAAGTATATTAGAGGATGTGAAGTGATTTTATGTGAAAAGGGAAGAACCCAAAGTGCAATGGAATACATATAACATGAAAGTAGAGGTGGGTATTATTGACTTAGAAAGGAACCAGCAGCAGAGCAAGGGAGGGATTTAGAGAGAACAGGGTGGGGTACTAATGAGAATAGTGAAATACGAAGACAAATTAAAAGAATGTTCAAACCTCGTGTGGTGAGGAACACTGTTAGTCCTAGAACTCTGAACAAAAGGGAACCATGTCTGTCTCTGTCAATTTAAGGCAAGTCCAGTATATAGACAGTTTCAGAGTTGTATCCAGATCTGTGTAGCAAGAACCTATGTCAAAAAACAAACAATAATAACGACAACAAAAAGTTTAATGACACTATTTATGAAAATGTCATCCTGAAATTCAAACTGAGTTCTTTAATGCTATCTTAAAAATTAATTTACTTAGTACTTTTCTATTACTGTGAGAGAGCACTGACCAAGCCAATATGGGGGATAAAAGCATTTATTTTCACATTTCAGTTCATCATCAAGAGAAGCCTGTGCAGGAGTTAGTGTGGGAACCTGAGACAGGAACTGAAGTAGAATGCATAGACGAACTCTAATTAATGGGCTGCCATCCATGGTTGCTCTTGTCAGCTTTCTGATACCACCTGGACTGAATACTCAAATGTGGTACCATCCGCATACATCAATCACTAATCAAAAAGAAATGCCCACAGACACCAACAAGACAAACTTGGGATTGATTTTTAACAAGCTTCCTGGTAAAATGAGGAGCTTATTTCACTTATATTTATAATTTGCATAACACTTAGAAAAGTACAAAACATATAAATAATTCCATAACAAAATGCATTAACAACATTTTTAATTGATACTCTGCTATTACAAACAAATTAAATAATCCAGATGACTAACATGACTACATATCAGATGCTCAGGTCTTCTGAGAGCCCTTTCTTGTGCCCATATCTGCTTCTTTTCAGTAAAATACCATGACTTCACTCTTAGCTTTTATTTCTGGGTTCAAATCCTTTTCCACATCTGTCCATCAGTTCCCATGCTGGAAATTGCCCAATGTGTGACTTTATTCTATATGACTATTTGAACGTACTCTAAAAAATTTTCAATCAAAGTAATATGAATATCCACCAACCAAAGAATACACATGGAGAGACCCATGGTTCGGACCACATATGTGCAGAGGAGGGCCTTGTTGGCCATCAGGGGGAGGACAGGCCCCAGTAAAGGGGAATGTCAAGGTGGGAATATGGGAGTGGGCAGGCGGGTGGGTGGGAGGTGGAATTCCCTCATAGAGATGGGGGAGGGGGAAGGGATAGGTGGTCTCCAAAGAGGAGACCTAAAAAGGGGAAAACATTGGAAATGTAAATAAAGTATCAAATAAAAAAAAAAGCAGAGCAAGGATAAAAAAATATAAAACTATTACTTTTTCTATATTGCTTAGTTTCAAAGTAATTTTTTCTGTTATATTTTTCCAACGATATGGTATGATAAAGAGATCTTTCCTAAACACAACCAAATATTTTCCCATGTTATAAATTAATTGAAAATATATTTTATAAAGATAATGGTATAGTCTTTTTGGCCTTACAATAGTTTGCTTAATATAATTGACAGATGATCTATATATTTTAAGTGGTGTTTTATTCTGGCATGCTAGATATTCAGTTGGACTGTTCCTCCTTTGAGCTTGAAGGCAAACACTAATATGTATTTCCTATTTCTTCTGTATAGTGCTTTTTTAGAATCTCACACAACATCTTATGAACAAGTGTAACTCAATGGGTTTTCTCATGTACTTTACTGTCTCTGAATACAATGATACAGAACCAAAGCAATAGCTACTGAGTAAACCAGTGAGTGATCTTAGCCTTTTCTCAGTATGAAAAGATCTAACAATTTCAGATGTGGGTCTTTTTTAGTTTCTTCTGGCCAGTAACAAATTCATACTGACCTGAAAATTTTTCCCATTATAAAATAGAATATTTTAGTATTTAGAGCTAAAAACATGATCTAAATTAAGCTTAGAGAATATGGTTTCTAAAACTCTTTTTAGTGACCTCTTATTTAAAATAGAAGTTGGAACTTGTTATAAACTAACCTCAGATAAATCTGTGAACCAATTCATTTCAGTACAAAGGGAAAAAATAGTTTTCTTAAGATGCCTATGTTCACATTGAAAAAATATCTATTGTTCATTTACCATTTACTTAAGAAAATCAAGTAAAATTTAAACTCTCTCTCCATATATTTGTTTGTATACATGTATATTTGTGTATATAAATACACAGAGATATTAATTTAAATTACATTTATTTTAACTGATATACAAAACCGTAAAGCCATTCATATTAATGAGGTGCGTGTGATGTTCTGATGTACATAGTAACCATGTAACATTCAAATCACTTTAAATATATTTGTGTCCTTAAATGTTCCGTAGACCAGAAGTCAAAATTGGATGTTTTCCTCTATTGCTTCCTACTTTATAAAAATTAGAACCCCTAATAAAACAGAATCCCTCAATGTACCTAGATCTCACTGACTGGCTAGATTGGATAGTCGCTAACTTTAGGGATTTGTCTATCTCTACCCATTGACTTTTTCCCTTTATCCAGTATTAGACATCTGTCACTAATGCTATGATTATCTTTGGTAAATAAGTTCTGTATAGCTGAACTCATATGAAAATATATGAAAAGCAGGCACACTCGACTCATTGATCAAACACCTTTGCTCCCACTATGATGTTTGAACAACTTGGTTCTATCATCTTCTCTACACCCATAGCATTACTTCCTGTTTTAGTCTTTCCAGTGTCTTAAAACAGATGAAAAGTCAACTTGCATATGTAAACATTTGGGTGGCAATCTCTCATTGTTTAAAACTCCTAACAACAAAGAATTACATCACAAAATGGCATTCATAAATCTTAAGGAGGCATAAATCAAACATATGTGGTGTGCAAAATGTTGCTAACTTGGAATATTATTTTCAGTTATAAAATATCTTTAAGTTAAGATATGTTCATGTCTTCTTTTTTCTGATTTTCTTGAGTTACATGTTAGTTAAACTTGGAAAAAATGTGAGACTAGAGTGGGCAGCAATCTCTCCACATTGCACAGAACTTCAGTTATAGCCCTCAGTCTCTGAAATTCCTATAGATTTTGTTTGTTGTGTGGTTAGAAACTATAAACTGATTCACATGGACAAGCTCAGGTTACTATAAAGTTTAAGCAAAGTCCCTTCCTATCCTGTGCCTTGTCTGGCTTGCCAAACGTCTAAAACAACTTAGGTTTCTTTTATAATTGCTTAGTAAGCATAATCACATTAGTTCAGTAGAAAATATATTAATCTAACTTCTTTTGTGATACTTTTATCTTCATTTTACCTACTTTACATAGTGAAAAAGATTACTAAATTTGATTCAAACAAAAATGTTAAAGAAGAGAAATATAGATCCTATCCTCAGAAATCCTCTGATTCATTTTTATCTATAATGCAGTGTAGAAGCCTGATTAGGGGCCTTAGTTTTGACTCCTGTGAGATCCCCTCCTCTTATCTAATAGAAAAACCTGCTTTTGAGGATAAATTCATCTCCCTTGAATATTAATTAATGTGAAAGACCTCTCCCAAGAATGGAGAGAGAGAGAGAGAGAGAGAGAGAGAGAGAGAGAGAGAGAGAGAGAGAGTTGTAATTGAAAAGATGATTTCTTATGTAACTCCTATCTATATCAGAAATTACTGGAGATAATTCTAGAGCATGACAAGGGATCCAAATAGTCAAAATGAAGAGTGTATGAAAAAGTCATCTAGAAAAATACCTTGAAAGTAAACTTAAAAATATAAAAGAAAAATTGAATGAAACTGTCCTGTGTTTTAGCTTGCTTTCCATTATTCTAATAAAACCTCATGACCAAAAGTAGGTTGGGAAAGAAAAGATTTATTTAGATTACATTCCCCTGTCATGAATTAAGAGAAGATGGGCAAGATTCAAGGTATGAAACTGGATGCAGGAACTGATGGAGAAGCCATGGGGAAATGCTGCTTACTGGATTACTGGCAATTTCTTAGAGATAACAGTCATCAATGTCTTAAGGGCCTTGAACTTTCTGCACAAAACCAATTAGCAGTATCTGAAATAGTGGCATCGTTGTTACGGGGTGCAGACTGTCTTCTGATTGTATTGGAGCTCTGTGTAGAAAGGAACTCATGGATGCTGCTATAATCCCAACTAACAAGCCCAATCTACGGAGTTTGGGGACATGTTGTATGACAATTCTTTTCTGGGAGGACACAGCACACATGAATACCTGTGACAGGAAGCCCAAAAGAGACAAAGTATGGATTTCATCAAAGCCCAAGTTCTTGAGCCAATGATTTCTATTGGGGTTACTTACAGAAATATGGGTGGTGGTTACTTTCAGGAACAGAAATGACTCAAAGACAGCTGTACCACCAAAGGCTACCCCAGTATGGGTGACAGCTCATAATGGCTGGAAACCTAGAGCAGCCTGCCTGGCCTGATTCTTCCATGAAGCTGGTCTGATCTGGCAATCTTTCTTTGCAACTTGGCTGATGTGAGAGAGACTCTCAGCAGTTTTATTAGTTTACACTGGGATTGGGGGCTAGAGAATCTTCTAAGATTTAGGGATTCTAAAGCTACCTTGAGTTGTTTATCTTCCTGCATTCTTTCATGATAGAATACTTAAATCTGAGGAAACCGTAATGTGACATACTTCAAGGAGTTACTTACTACTGCTTTTTAAAAAATTAAATAAATATACTACAAAGAAGCTTCTAAATACTTAGGCATATATCAGTAGAAAACCTACCTTTGGCCTTAATGAGAGAAGTCCCTCTTTCCAGAAAATAACGGCAAAAGGAGGCATTTGTGGCTACCCAGATGATGAGAATAAGTAATGATTGAGGGAGAAGACTGTGAGTTTCAGGAACTGTTGTGGAAGAGGTGAGGCTAGTATGTAGGAACCAGCTTATCAAATAAAGGTCTGCGAAGTGCCATTCACTATTCCAGACAAAGCATTATAACCATGATCCACAACAACAAGTATGAAGGGGACCCAGCCTCTCTGCTGCTGTCCGTTACTGATAGATCTTGGAGTGAGAGACTCATGCTCAGTTGTGTGGCCACTGCTGAGATCATCAGGCTACAGTGGGTAAGTCCATGATCACACTGAGGACCCTGACCAAAATCAGTGAATCATAACACAGAGCAAATACACAAGAATATGAGACAGAGATTTGTAGGAAAGGTGGAAAAGTAAGGCCTGGATACTTAGGAGACAGGGAGGGTGGAGAAGGTCAGAATGGTAAATATGGATTGTATAAATGCAGGAAGCACAAATCACACTTTAAACATTGCAGTTTCACTAAGAATTTGCTTATAATCACATTGATCTGAAGTGTTTGTATATTGTCTCCTAGATACTCATGTAAATGTTCCTGTGACCTGGGATGGCATGGCTTAAAGAAAACATTTTGCATGAAATTTTATCCACTCAGTGTGAGCCATTGGTGGCTACTACACATATCTGTTTTGTATCAGAGGTGGGGTAGGGAATACCAGTGTCTGTTATTTAATTATAAACATTTTTTGGCCAGTTTAAGAAACAAAATAAAAACAACAGCAACTGAATGAAATGCTTTCTACTGCCCAGATATTCATTTATCCAGTTTTACCTTAATTATCCCTTTGTAATACCTCAAAAGAACTATATTTTTCTTAAATTTATTCTTAGGTGACTATCCATCAAATGCTACAATAAGTATGCGATATTAAACTTTATGCTATACTTTCTTGAGTCAGAAACCAATTTAAAGTCAACAGTATTACAGAGTCTAGTTCTTAGAAATTCCTCAGTCATCTTTGTAACTACATTTGTATCACATTTCCTGAAAACAAAGTCCAGAGGATATTTGTAACAAATACCATGTCTCTGAAAAGCCAACACTAGGATCCTTCCTTCCAGTTTCCATCTGTGGCTGGGGAGCTCAGCCTGGGCCACACGGCTCCAAAGCCAAATAGCACCAGGAGAAAGCTAGCCTCACTAGCACCACTGCTCAGTAGGATCCAACGGAATCTTCAGGACACAAGGACTGGGGCTTGGTCTTTCTGTTTCCTTCTGTGGCCTGGGAGCTGATCCTGTGACACAGGGCTCAATACTCAAATAACACCAAGAGAGAGCTGGTTATCCAGGAGTGCTGAAACACCTTCAAGCACAGGCAAGACCACCACTTCTGTTCAAATTCACTGGATCAAGAGGGATCCTTGCAGAGCCATCAGGACACAGGAACTAAGGAACAGCTGGGGACAGGATCCTTCTGGTTTCTGTCTGCACCCAAGAGCTGATCCTGTACCACAGCTCTCCAAACCCAAATTCCTGTCAGAGAGAGCTGGTCTCCAAGGAGTACTGATGCAGAGGCTTGCAGGAGGGACAAGCCACAGTCAGATAGAGCAAGACCAGCAAACACCAGAGATAACCAGATGGTGAAAGGCAAGGGCAAGAACATAAGGAACAGAAACCAAGGCAAATTGGCATCATCAGGACACAGCTCTCCCACCACAGTGAGCCCTGGATACCCCAACACAGCAGAAAAGCAAGATTCAGATTTAAAAATCACATTTCATGATGACGATAGATGATTTTAAGAAGGAAATAAATAACTCCCTTAAAGAAATACAAGAGAACACAGGTAAACAGCTAGAAGTGCTTAAAGAGGAGATGCAAAATTCCCTTAAAGAATTATAGGAAAACACAATCAAACAGGCAGAATTGCAGGAAAACACAAACAGGTGAAGGTAATGAACAAAACCATCAAGGATCTAAAAATGGAAATATAAACAATAAAGAAATCACAAAGGGAGACAACACGGAGTTAGAAAACCTAGGAAAGAGATCAGGAGTCATAGATGCAAGCATAACCAACAAAATACAAGAGATAAAAGAGAGGAGAATCTCAGGTGTGGAAGATACCATAGAAAACATTGACGCAACAGTCAAAGAAAAGGCAAAATACAAAATGCTCCTAACCCAAAACATCCAGGAAATCCAGGACACAATAAGAAGACCAAATCAAAGGATAACAGATATAGAAGAGAATGAAGATTCCAAGCTTAAAGGGCCAGTAAATATCTTCAACAAAATTATAGAAGAAAACTTCCCTAACCTAAAGAAAGAGATGAACATAAACATTCAAGAAGCCTACAGAACTCCGAATAGATTGGACCAGAAAAAGAAACTCCTCCTGTTACATTACAGTCAAAACACAAAATTCACAAAACTAGGAAAAAATATTAAAAGCAGTAAGGGGAAAAGGTCAAGTAACATAAGAGGCAAACCTATCAGAATTACACCAGACTTCTCACCAGAGACTATGAAAGCTAGAAGATCCTGGGCAGATCTCATACAGACCCTAAGAGAACACAAATGCCAGCCCAGGCTGCCATACCCAGCAAAACTCTCCATTACTATAGATGGTGAAACCAAGATATCTATGACAAAACCAAATTTACACAATATGTTTCCACAAACCCAGCCCTACAAAGGATAATAGATGGAAAACGCCAACACAGGGAGGGAAACTACACCCTAGAAAAAGCAAGAAAGTAATCTTTCAACAAACTCATAAGAAGAGAGCCACATAAACATAAAAATGACATAAAAAAATCACAGGAAGCAACAATCACTATTCCTGAATATCTCTTAACATCAATGGACTCAATTCTCCAATGAAAAGACGTAGACTAACAGACTGGATACATAAACAGGACCTAACATTTTACTGCATACAGGAAACGCATCTCAAGGTTAAAGACAAACACTACCTCAGAGTAAAGGGCTGGAAAACAATTTTCCAGGCAAATGATCCAAAGAAACAGGTTGGAGTAGCCATTCAAATATCAGATAGAATCAACTTTCAACCAAAAGTCATCAAAGAAGATAAGGAAGGACACTTCATACTCATCAAAGGAAAAATCAAACAAGAAGAACTCTCAGTTCAGAACATCTATGCGCCAAATGCAAGGGCATCCACATTCGTAAAAGAAACTTTTATCCTCAAAGCACACATTGCACCTCACTCAGTAATAGCGGGAGACTTCAACATCATTATTATCAATGGTCAGATCTTGGAAGCACAAACTCAACAGAGACACAGTAAAACTAACAGATGATATGGACCAAATGAATTTAACAGATATCTGTAGAACATTTCATCCTAAATCAAAAGAATATACCTTCTTCTCAGCACCTAATAGTGCTATCTCCAAAATTGACCATATAATCGGTCACAAAACAAACCTCAACAGATACAAGAAGATTGAAATAATCCCATGCCTCCTATCAGATCACTACGGATTAAGGCTGGTCTTCAATGGCAACAACAACAACAGAAAGTCCACATACACATGGAAGCTGAACAATGCTCTACTCAATGATAACTTGGTCAAGGAAGAAATAAGGAAAGAAATTAAAGACTTCCTAGAATTTAATGAAAACAACATAAATACAACATACCCAAACCTATGGGACACAATGAAAACAATGTTAAGAGGAAAACTCATAGCTCTGAGTGCCTCCAAAAAGAAACTGGAGAGAGCAAACACTAGCAGCTTAACAAAACACCTGAAAGCTCTAGAACAAAAAGAAGCTAATAAACCCAAGAGGAGTAGAAGGCAGGAAATAATCAAACTCAGGGTTGAAATCAACCAAGTGGAAACAAAATGAACTATACAAAAAATCAGCAAAACCAGGAGCTGGTTCTTTCAGAAAATCAACAAGATAGATAAACCCTTAGCCAGACTAACCAGGGGACACAGAAACAGTATCCAAATTAACAAAATCAGTATCAAAAGGAATATATAACAACAGATTTTGAGGAAATTTTAAAAACTCATCAGATCCTACTACAAAAGTCTATACTCCACAAAATTGGAAACTTTGTATGAAATGGATAATTTTCAAGACAGACACCAAACACCAAAGTTAGGACAGGATCAGATTCACCATCTAAAGAGTCCCATAACTCCTAAAGAAATAGAAGCAGTCATTAAAAGTCTCCCGACCAAAAAAAGCCCAGGACCAGATGGGTTCAGTGCAGAATTCTATCAGACCTTCAAAGAAGACCTAATACCAATACTCTTCAAACTATTCCACAAAATAGAAACAGAAGGAACACTACCCAATTCATTCTATGAGACCATAGTTACTCTGATACGAAAACCTCACAAAAACCCAACAAAGAAAGAAACTTCAGACCAATTTCTCTAATGAATATCGATGCAAAAATACTCAATCAAAATCTCACAAACCAAATCCAAGAACACATCAAAACGATCATTCACCACAATCAAGTAGGCTTAATCCCAGGGTTGCAGGGATCATTCAATACCTGGAAATCCATCAATGTAATTTACTACATAAACAAACTCAAAGAAAAAAAACACATGGTCATTTCATTAGATGCTGAAAAAGCATTTGACAAAATTCAACATCCCTTCATGATAAAAGTCTTGGAAAGATCAGGAATTCAAGGCCCATACCTAAACATAGTAAAAGCAATATACAGCAAACCAGTAGCCAACATCAAACTAAATGGAGATAAATTTGAAGCAATCTCACTAAAATCAGGGACTAAAAAAGGCTGCTCCCTCTCTCCCTACCTATTCAATATAGTACTTGAAGTTCTAGGTAGAGCAATCAGACCACAAAAGGATTTCAAAGGGATACAAATTGGAAAGGAAGAAATCAAAATATTATTATTTGCAGATGATATGATCGTATACTTAAGTGATCCAAAAACTCCACCAGAGAACTGCTACAGCTGATAAACAACTTCAGCAAAGTGACTGGATATAAAATTAACTCAAATCAGTAGCCTTCCTATACTCGAAGGATAAACAGTCTGAAAAAGAAATTAGGGAAATGACACCCTTCACAATAATCACAAACAATATGAAGTATCTTGGTGTGACTCTAACCAAACAAAGTGAAAGATCTGTATGACAAGAACTTCTAGTCTGTGAAGAAAGAAATCGAAGAAGACCTCAGAAGATGGAAAGACCTCCCATGGTCATGGATTGGCAGGATTAATATAGTAAAAATGGCTATCCTGCTGAGAGCAATCTACAGATTCAATGAAATCTGCATCAAAATTCCAACTCAATTCTTCTTAATCTTAGAAAGAGCATTTCTCAAATTAATTTGGAATAAAAAAAAAACCCAGGATAGCAAAAACTATTCTCAACAACAAAAGAACTTCTGGGGGAATCAGCATCCCTGACCTCAAGCTGTACTACAGAGCAGTAGTGATAAAAAGTGCATGGCGTTGGTACAGTGACAAGCAGATAGATCAACGGAATAGAATTGAAGACCCAGAAATGAACCCACACACCTATGGTCACTTAATCTTTGACAAAGGAGCTAAAACCATCCAGTGGAAAAAAGACAGCATTTTCAACAAATGGTGTTGGTTCAACTGGAGGTCAACATGTAGAAGAATGCAAATTGATCCATTCCATCTCCCTGTACAAAGCTCAAGTCCAAGTAGATCAAGGACTTCCACATTAAACCAGATACATTGAATCTAATAGAAGAAAAGGTGGGGAAATGTCTTGAACACATGGGCACAGGCGAAAAGTTCCTGAAAGGCTCTAAAATCAAGAATCAACAAATGGGACCTCATGCAATTGCAAAGCTTCTGTAAGTCAAAGGATGCTGTCAATAGGACAAATCGGCAACCAACAGATTGGGAAAAGATCTTTGCCAATCCTATGTCTGATAGATGGTTAATATTCAATATATACAAAGAACTCATAAAGTTAGACTTCAGAGAACCAAATAACCCTCTCAAAAATTGGGGAACAGAGCTAAACAGAGAATTCTCAACTGAGGAAACTCAAAGGGCTGAGAAGCACCCAAAGAAATGTTCAACATCCTTAGTCATCAGGGAAATGCAAATCAAAACAAGTCTGAGATTCCACCTCAACCAGTCAGAATGGCTAAGATCAAAAACTCAGGTGACAGCAGATGCTGGTGAAGATGTGGAGAAAGAGGAACATTCTTCCATTGCTGGTGGGATTGCAACCTGGTACAACCACTCTGGAAATCAATTTGGTGGACCCTCAAAAAAATGAACATAATACTACCTGAGGACCCAGCTATACCACTCCTAGGCATATACCCAGAAGATGCTCTAACATGTAATAAGTACATATGCCCCACAATGTTCATAGCAGCCATATTTATATTAGCCAGAAGCTGGAAACCACCCAGATATCCCTCAACAGAGTAATGGATACAGAAAATGTGGTACATTTACACAATGGAATAACACTCAGCAATTACAAACAATGACTTCATGAAATTCGCAGGCAAATGGCTAGAACTTGAACACATCCTGAGTGAGATAACTCAGTCACAAAAGAACAAATATGGTATGTACTCACTAATGAGTGGATATTAGCCCAAAAGTTCAGAATACCCAATATTCAATTCATAGCAACCGTTGGACTTAGTGTGGGGTCCCAGATGGAGGAGTTGGAGAAGGGACTGAAGGAGTTGAGGGAGTTTGCAGCCCCATGGAGGGAACAACAGTGTCAACAATCCTGACTGTCCAATGCTTCAGGAGACTGCACCACAACCAAACAATACACATAGAGGGACCTATGGTGTTGGCCACATATGTGGGAGGAGAGGCCCTTGGGCCTGAGGGTGTTAGATGCCTCAGTATAGGGGAATGCCAGGGAGGGAAGACGGGAGTGTGTGGGCAGTAGGGTAATACTCTCATAGAGGCAGGGGAAAGGGGTAATGGAATATGTGCTTTCCAAAGGGGAAACCTGGTAAAGGGAACACATTTGAAATGTCAATAAAGTATCAAAAAAAATCTTGGATTGTTTAAATTTGAATCTCCTTGTAATGTTTGGAACAAATTACTTAACTCATATGTACTTAATCTAATTGTAGACCACTGCCCGTTAATATCTTCAATTAATTTTTGAAAAATTTTAAGTGTTTGCTATTGGTTCCTATGGATCTGCACCTTTTGTAGTCTAATTTTTTGTTGATTGATTTCATATCCCAAATAACTAAGTGAATCTCCTGTTTGTATTCTTTCTGGCACAATCCATAAAGCCCTATGTGGTACAATTAACACAATTCCTGGTGTTACCTTAAATATAATCTCTAAAACATATTTGTCAAGAATCAGCCAACAAAATGCCATCCATATAATGATATTCGATAGATTGAGGAAGTTGTTAACCAATTATTTCTAATGGTTGTTGCACAAAATATTGACATAAAGTTAGACTATTTAACATTCAATGTGGATGTACATTCCAATGGTATCTTTTCATTGGACCACTGTTGGTCGGAGTAGTTATTGAGAAAGCAAAACATTCCTATCCTGCTCATGCAAGGGTAATGTGAAATAACTATCTTTCAATTCCATTTTTATTATAGGTAATGGTCTTGGTAACAAAGACAGTAAAGGAAGTTCAAGTTGTAATGGAAAAAAAAAAGCCAACACTATCACAAAATTATCAAAACCTATTACATTCTGCTACAAAACTGTATCCTGCTTGTATCTACACATACCCAGTGAAATATTAGGAAATTTTCTATTTAAATTCACAAGAGCTATTTATCTATTTACTAATCAAATAACTTTATTAAGTAATACATTCAGAAATGTGTTATTCAAATACACTAATTAAAATGTTAAGTGTAATTCCTAAACCAGAGGAGGTGGCTTTTTTGATGCTGTCTCTCTTGTGGGGAAAAAGAGTAGGATAGGTTCATATTATATATTCAAGGTAGCTTTAAATTTGTGGTGTACACCAGGTGGCAAGGACTCCAATCCTTCTCTCTCAGACTATTCAGTGCTAGAGTTATAATTTTGTACCTTTATTCCCAATGATAATTTATCTTTAAATCTGTTATTAACTCCAGTGATAGGTATCTGTGACATGTGTGTGTTTAAGAAAAATACATATCAGTGTAAATATTATGTTATATATTATATATTATGTTATATATTATACATTATATATTATATATGAGATAATAAATACTAGAAATCAGATTTTGTTTATTATATTTTTATTTATTCATTATATCCCTGAGAAAATGCTATGTAAGTTAACAGTATAAAAGAGAACAAGAGAATTTCCCCAGTCTCTAATCACTAGGCTACTGTACAGGAAGTTCCAAGCAACAGGAGAGAAGAGCAAGATCATGGACAAAACCTTCTAAGGCATAGATACAGAAGATCTGGTACTAATGGTAAAATAGAAACATGAAGAATATTGTCTGTCAAACTGGTCTTATCTGCACATCTTAGTTGAAAAGATAATGGCAATCATTGTTATCCCGAAGGTAACTGTCTTAGGGTTTCCATTGCTATGAAGAGACACCAGGACCAAGGCAATTTTTATAAAGGACAATATTTTTATGGAGCTGGCTAACAGTTTGAGTGGTTCAGTTCATTATCATCATGGCAAGAAGCATAGCAGCATCTAGACAGACATAGTGCAGCAGAAGGAGCTGAGAACCTGCATCTTGGTCTAACTGCAATCAGGAGAGATTGTTTCATGGGCAGCTAGACGGAGGGTCTCAAATCCCATCCCCACAATGACATGCTTTTCTCAACAAGGTAATACCTACTCTAACAAGGCCACATATCTTAATAGTGATACTCCATAGGCCAAGGATATTCAAACCACCACATTCTATTCCATGGTTCCCATTGGGATGTGGTGGTTTGAATATGATTGGCCCTGGGGGTGTCACTATTAGGAAGTGTGGCCTTATGAGAGTAGGCATGGCCTTGTTGGAGGAAGTATGTCATTGTGTGGTAGGCTTGAGAGCTATCATCCTGCCTGAGGATGCCAATCTTCCCCCAATTGCCTTCATATCGAGAAGTAGAACTCTTAGCATCTTCTCTAGCACTATGTCTGCCTGCATGCTGCCATGCTTCCTACTATGATGATAGTGGACTAAATCTATGAATCTGTAAGCTAGCCCCAAAGAAATGTTTGCCTTTATAGGGATTGCACTGGTCATGGTGTCTCTTTGTAGAAATGGAAACCCTAACTAAGACAGGAGTTAGTACCAAAGACTTGGATATTGCTGAGATAAGCCTGACCATGTTTTTATTTGGAAGAATGTGGATATTGGGATTCTCTAAAGCAGCAGAATGCTTTAAGTAGGGATTAATAAGCCATACTAACAGAAGCATGGAAGATAGTGTTCCTGAGTGTGGTGATTTGAATATGATTTACCCAGGGAATGACCAAGGATATGTGGCCTTGCTGGAGTAGAGGTAGCCTTGTGGGACAAAGTGTGACACTGTGTGGATAGCTTTGAGACTCTCCTAACTGCCTAGAAATCTGTCTTCTCTTGTTTGTCTTCAGCATAAGGTGTAGAATGCTCAGTTCCCCAAGCACCATGCCTGCCTGGATGTTACCATGCTCTTGCCTTGATAATAATAGACTGAACCTTAGGATCTGTAAGCCAGACTCAATGAAATGTTGTCCTTTTTAAGAGGTGCCTTGGTCATTGTGTTTCTTTACTACAGTGGAAACCCTAAGACAGAAGTTGGTACTAGGAAAGGGGTATTGCTGTGATAGACCTGACTGGTTTTGATGGGAGGAATGTGGGTTTGGGACTGTGAATTTGAGAAGCAGTGGAATGCTTTAAGTGGGGCTTAATGAACCATCCTAGTAAGAATATAAAAGGTACTGGTGCTGAGGGTAATTTGGATTTTTGTTTGTTTGTTTCTTTGTTTTAATTATTTATTTACTGTTTTGATACTTTGTTTACATTTCCAATGTTTCCCCCTTTCCAGGTCTCCTCTTTGGAAACCCCCATCCCTTCACCCTCCCCTGCCTCTATGAGGGTATTCCACCTCCCACCCACCCGGCCACCCACTCCCGTATTCCCACCTTGACATTCCCCTTTACTGGGGCCTCTAACACCCTCAGGCCCAAAAGCCTCCCCTCCCCCTGATGGCCAACAAGGCACTCCTCTGCCACATATGTGGTCCAAACCATGGGTCCCTCAATGTGTATTCTTTGGTTGGCGGTCTAGCCTCTAGGAGGACCCGTGGTGTCAGGCCAGTTGACACTGCTGCTCCCTCCATGGGGCTGCAAACTCCCTCAGCTCCTTCAGTCCCTTCTCCAACTCTTCCATCTGGGACCTCACTCTCAGTCAGTGGTTACTGTAAAGTGAAACTTGGGTATTCCGAAGTTTTGGGCTAATATCCACTTATCAGTGAGCATGGGAGATCTTTTGATCAACTGATACCTACTTAAATTTCTATCTTCAGACACTTGCTTCAACTCTTGTCACATTGATCTATTACTTTTTTGGTTAGCATATTCTAGGAGTTGTAGAATGTGTCAAAATCCCTCAAAACTCAATTATTAAAAAGTGGGTAACAGTTTTTCACCAAAGATGCAAACATTGTTTCCTGAGATCTAATGTGAAAATATATTCTTGCATATTCTTGGTTATTCTTTTCTGTGTGAGTGTTGGAGGTGTCTATAGATATTGTGGGAAAATTTCCTTATGCTACATCAAAGGGGGTAGGTGAAAGATTTTGAAGATATAATTAATAATATTACTGAGTTTTAAGAGAGTAGAATGGAAGTTATCTGGGGTGAGCCTGATTTAAGTTCTTGAGGTCTTTATGATGCCCAGTTTGGGGCTATTGTGAAGGATGTACCTTCCTTGATTTCTGTCCAGCCCATTTATCATTTGTATACAGGAAGGATACTGATTCTTTTTGTTTGAGTTAATTTTGTATCTAGCTACTTTGCTGAAGGGGCTTTTTCAGTTACAGAAGTTCCCTGGTAGAATTTTTGGGGTCACTTATGTCTACTATCGTATCACCTGCAAATATCAATACTTTTATTTCTTCCTTTCCATCTTGAACCTGCTTGATAGCCTTTAGTGTTATTGCTCTAGCTAAAACTTAAGTACTGTATTGAATAGATATGGGGAGCATGGACTGATCTTGTTTTTTTCTCTGATTTTCATGAGTTTGCTTTAACGTTTCTCTCCATTTAACTTGATGTTGGCTACCAGCTTGCTGTATATTACCTTTATTACATTTAGATAGGTGCCTTGTATTGATCTCTCCAAGACTTTTATTATGAAGGGACGTTTGACTTTGTCAAAGGGTATTTTTTTCAGTATTTAATAAGATGACCAAGTGTCTTTTTCTTTATTTTTTTTCCTTTCAGTTTGCGTATATGGTGGATTACATATGGGTTTTTGTATATTGAACCATCTCTACATCTGAGGAATGAAACCTACTTGACCATGGTGGATAATTTTTGATGTGTTCTTGTATTTTCTTTACAAGCATTTTCTGGAACATTTTTTGTATCAATAGGCATGAGGGCGATTGTTCTGAATTTCTCTATGTTGAATCTTTGTATGGTTTATTTATCACAATGATTGTGGCCTCATAAACTAAATTTGTCAGTTTCTTCTGTTTCTATTTTGTGGAAGAATTTGAGGAGTATTTGTATTCGCACTTCTTTGAAAGTTTGAGAAAATTCTGCACTAATTCTCTCTGGACCTGGGCTTACTTTGGTTAGGAGTCTTTTAATGACTAATTCTATCTCCTTATGGATTATGGATCTATTTAAATCATTTATCTGATCTTGATTTAACTTTAGTAATTGATATCAATCAAGAAAATTATTTACTTCTTTTAGATTTTTCAATTTTGTGGAGTACAGGTTTTTGAAGACCTGATGATTCTTTGTATTTACCTGATGTCTGTGGTTATGTCGCCCTTTTCATTTCTGATTTTGTTAGAGTACTCTCTCTGCCTATTAGTTTGGCTAGGGTTTATTGATTTTCTCAAAGAAAATAAATTTTCACTATTTCTTTGTATTGTTTCATTGTTTCATTGATTCTTTGTATTGTTCTCTCTGTTAATGTTTCACTGACTCCAGCCCCCAGTTTGATTATTTCCTGTCATCTACTCCTCTTGGGTGTGTTTTCTTCTTTTTTGTTTAAGAGCTTTCAGGTATGATAAGTCAGAATTATAAGATCTCACATTTATTATTTCCCATAGTTTTGGGTATGCTGTGTTTTCATTTTATGAATCCTAGGAAGTCTTTATTTCTTTCTTTAGATCTTTCTTTACCCAGGAGTCATTCAGTGAGGAACTGTTCCGGTGGAATGACCTTTCATAATTTATTAAAATAAAGCTAATTTAAAAAACAGTAAATATAAAATACTTAATATTAAAAGGTGATAAAATATGAAAAACATCACACAGTTAGAAAGTTTACAGTATCTGATTTTAGAAGCCCCTTGAAAACTACAGTAATCGGTATAGTGATAGAGAAGAATTGAAATTCAAATTTACTGTGGAGAATATCGTCCAGAAATAGACCTGCATCCAGATGCTGAATTGACTCTTGACAAAGGTGTTAAGACTGTAAGATTAGGTATTTTTTGACAACTCATTTCAGAACTATTAAATATTGAAAAGTAAAATAATTAACTTCAGGTTTTACCTCTTATTGTACACAAAGTTGGCTATAAATGGAATCATAAATATACAGTCTAAATTTCAAACACTAGATAAAACATTGTATCCTGGTAATCTTGAGTCAGACTACTTTTTCTTGCAAGGAAAGCATGAAATCTTTGAAACTACAAAATAATCATAAGAAATTATTAAAATAAAAGATATATTTATGCAATGCTCATCTGATAGAGGAGTTGCACATCGTATCAGAATCCCTCAAAACTCAATTATACATAAAAAAAATGGGTAAAGTTATTTTACCAAAGTTGAAAACATTGTTTCCTGAGATCTAACGTGAAAATATATCCTTACATGATCTTGATTATTCTTGTCTGCTTGAGTGTTTGAGGAGTCTATGGATAGTGTAGGAAAACTTCCCTATGCTACATCAAAGGGGGTAGATGAAAGATTTTGAAGATATAATTAATAATATTACTGAGTTTTAAAAGATCAAAATGGACATTATCTGAAGTCAGCCTGACTTAAGTTCTTAAGGTCTTAATAATGCTCAGTGGTCAGAAATGTGGAATTCTTCTGTTTTCTGTTGTTAGAAGCAGGAAAGTCTCCATGAGAGTAACCCACAGCCAGGAAGAGAGCAGAGACACCAATAATACAATGCAGTGGGAATGCAGGAGTGGGTCAGTAGGCGCCTGCTCTTCAGTGAGACTGCGGCCTCTCTGGGGCCTGGTTTCAATCTAGTGAGACTTGAGCACAGTGTCCCACTCTTCTGCTCTTACCTCTCTGACTCACAGTGAATTTCATGCAGCAAATGAAAGTGGCTTTTAGGGGCAAATGTTCTAGCAGTTTGTTATGCAGTAACAGAAAGTAGCACAAAACACCAGAACACATTTGTGAGAATGGTCAGAAAATAATTTGTAACACCAAGGACTGTTAGTCATGATGTAGAGTGACAGGACCGGAACTGACCTGTTATTGAAGAAATACAAAACTAAACAGAGAGTTCACAGAATACTTGCCAGTTTCTAATATAGATGTACTTAAACCAACCATATGATTTTCATCCTGTATCTGAGAATATTTTTAAGAAATAATGGAAATCCTTGTTCACACATAAACTTCTATGTAAATGCTTGCAGTGGTTTTTTTACACAAATTTCCCAAACAGTAAAGAACTTAAATGTCACCCAACTGAAGAGTAAAACCACAGTGCTTCTGCATAGAGCGTGGCTGCCCCATCAGAAGGGAAGGGATGCTTCAGGCACATGACACTGACAAGCTCTAAGGACATACCCCGAGCAACATAAAATTACAAAACCATCAGGTTAAGTTGCAAGGGATAGGACAATCAGGTATTTTGACTTCTAGGTGGGCATTTTAGGATGCCAGAATGCTTCTACATCTTCTAAACTATTCTAAAATATACATATGATGTATTAACTTTAGTTTGTACCTTAATTAAAATGTTTTGAAAATACAATAGATGTTAGATTAAAATTTCAATTACTTAATATAACAGCAGTTTATCTCTTGCTCAAGAAAGTTAAAAAGTGAGCGGGAGCTGGGGTGTGCATCAGTGATTGTAACACTTTAAAGGTAGAAGTAAGAGGATCTATAGCTCAAGGTGAGGCTCACCTCTACAGAAAGTTCAAGGACAGACGGAGCTACAGTAAACTCATCCACATAAGGCAAACATGTTCAAATCGTTATTTTCAATCCGTAGACAGTTCTTTTGCACATGGTAGTTAATGCCACAAGCTCTGTACTTCTTACAACAATACGTCCTTGAATAAATCAACTAGAACACTCCAGGTCAAGCTGCTCCAGCTTAGCAGCAGAGCAAAAGGTATGGGTTCTTACACATTACAGGCCTGCCCTGAAAGTGGCATGCAGTCCAATGTCTCATCTCAGAGGCTCACAGTGAACCTAAAGCTGCATAACATGTAGACAGAGAATGTGTAGGGAAACGTGGAAAGCACCATTTGTGAAATGACAGCAAAGCTTATTGGTTTTTATAATAAATCCCCATAAGGTTAAACTTTGTGCCTTGTCTTAGTTAGGGTTTTACTGCTGTGAACAGACAGCATGACCAAGGCAACTCTTGTAAGGGCAACATTTAATTGGGACTGGCTTACAGGTTCAGAGGTTCAGTGCATTATCATCAAGGCAGGAGTATGGCAGCATTCAGGCAGGCATGGGTCAGGAGGAACTGAGAGTTCTACATCTTCATCTGATGGCTGCTAGTGGAAGACTGATTCCCACACAGCTAGAATGAGGGTCTTAAGGCCCATACCCACAGGGACACACCTACTCCAAAAGGGTCACACTTCCAAATAGTGCCACTCCCTGGGCTAAGCATATACAAACCATCACAAGCCTTAAATATCAGACAATTAAAAATGCAGAAAGCAACAAAAAAGGTAAAATTAGTCATGAGACCTTGCTAATTTTTGTAAATCTATTGCCCTAGTTACTGTGCTATTGTTGTGAAGAAATACCTTGACCAAACAACATATAAAAGAAGGTATTTAAATGGGGATTTGCTCACAGTTTGAGAGGGTAAGTCTATTGACATCTTGCTGGCAAAGATGGTAGCAGCCAGCAGGCATAGAGCTGGAGCAGTGGCCGAAAGCAGAAAATATGGAGAGATTGAGAATGGGCCTGGCAATCTCAAAGCACACACAGAAAGATATATGTCTCCCAACAAGGACACACCTCCCAATCCCTACAAGCCAGTTCCACCTTCTAATTTATGGGCTTAGTTGATGGTGGTAGGGCATTCTTATTCAAAGTACCATACCCATACACTCTTGTGGAATATTTCTCCTAGAATTATCATTTGTAAAAATCACTCACTAAAAAAATCCCCTTGTACATAAAGCTCCCCCATTATGTTACCTTCTAGAATTCTTATAATTTGTTATTGAACAAGTGTTTATTTCTATACCTCCCTACCTTCAGAGGGATGTGCACTGGAAAATAGATGAGACCCTCCCAAGAGGTCCACATTTAAGATATGACTAAAATTTAAAGGAGATTTTCTTCTATCTATCTTATATTTGTATTCTAGTTGGGTTCTACTGTAAGAATTTTCTTGTCTGCTGTGAGCCATAGAGAACTACACAATGGAAACAATTTTGTTCTCAAGTTAACTTTGGGAAGAGGTTTAAAGTACCATGTAGTAATGTTCACAGGAAAACATTTGGGAATACAGGAATAGTACTATAATTTGGTGTAATTTAACAGTATGGCATTAAAATAATTAATAATATACTAGAACCTACATGGATGGTGATCCTCTATTTTTTCCTCTGTATTTTTTTCTATTAAGTCTAGTGAGTGAGTACACTGCCACACTTCATAATATGCAAGAGAATTTTTTATTCATTTTTTCGCACTTTATAAATAATAGTGTTTTCACTTGTCTTAAGAACAACCATAAATCAGTAACGATGAATGAATAAGAAGTGTGTGATAGCAAATCGGAATTAAATAGAATTATTTTTGCATCCATTTAATAGTGTCTAATTAGTGCATTAATGAACTTGTTGAAATATATATATATATATATTTTGATTAGTGGTAAGGGCAGTGGCCAACATGCTGTTCCAGGCCAGTCTTCATTGTGTTAGTGCAGATGTGACTCTGTTGTATATATGAATTTCATTACTTAAATTATTTCCGTACCCACAAGCTGATTTTGCGCTAAGATTGCAATCTTATTAACCTCTTCTATCACTCATCGTCTGTGGTTATTGATGCAGGGGATGTGGCATGTTTCTGTTAAATTGGCACAGCATGAAGTGTGAAATTTATGATATATTTTAAACTCTATGTTCATGAATTGTTTTCTTCTGAGTGGGTGGATCACAGCTATATACAGCCACATTATGTTTCAAGGTCTGTCTCAATTTGAAATATATATATTTATTCATGGAGTATAAATAAGAAACAAAATGAGAAAAATTAAATTTGATGAACTCAATATTTCAAGTGCATTGAGCATTATCTTTCAAATTAGTTTTGAGGAGAGACTAATCAATGGAGCAGTGCTTAAAGAGAATCATCAGGCCGATTCTAATGAAAATGAGTGGTGTGGTGGGAAACTGTGACTTGGAAAGAAGAAAACAACGAGGAAACTCTGTGGTACGGATGCTGCGCCTCTTTTTATTTTCATTTGTTCCTAATGATGTCAATGGTTTGTCAGTTTTATGCTGTGTGGTGACTGTGTTTTTCAAAGTAGATGAATGAGAAATTAATAAACAGCACAATGGGAAGTGTGCTTTTTGACTGCATTAATAGAATGCTTCATAAAATTTGGTTAAAGAAATCAGATATAACAATTACTGATGGTATACCTACAGGAACTTCTTGTTTTCAAGTATTAATATCATATACTACAGTGATACGACTAACATAGGTGGTATATGCTCAAAAATAACACACACACACACACACACACACATGATAATAATCAATCTGCTCTAGAAGTGTTTGATGAAATACACAAACAAAGATCTATTTAAGTTCTACCTTTGTAACAATAATATACTTTATTACAAAATATAGGTGAATTTTCTCTAGTTTATTCATTTATTCACAAATTGTTATCTTGCAGAGGACTGCCATGAAGTATGACACTTAGAAGAGAAAACATACTTGGTATTGACAAGGAACTCTAATATAGTTCTTTAAGTGTAAAATCAAATCTCAGCTCCAAAGGACCTCAGTGTTATGGCTGAGAATGCATAATGTGAAGGGAAGTTTTACCGTAACAGGTGTATACCTCAGGAGATCATACAACACGAATTACCAGAAAATGGTGGGATGAGGTTCACATGTTTGAAGGATGAGCATGCATTGGTGAATGCAAGATTCTCCTGGAATAAACTGACAAGTTTTAAGCAAATTGGTGGTGTGCACCAGACTGAGAAAATTGTTACTTCTTTGCAACTCCCATTAAACAATAATTTTCCAAAAAGAGATGTGCTGTATGCTAAGGTATGCTTCGAACATTGATTTATTTTGTATAGTTAGATTCATAATAATTGTTATAAAGCTTCCAAAGGTGTAAACATTGCTTTTATTTCCTCAAATAAAGGGATGCGATGAGAGCCTTACCCAAGCTGTGCAAATACATGGCTTGGGCTGCACCTAGAGCATTTCATTCTCTGTGTTAACTATCGCTAGGCCTAGGCCTAGAATCCTAGCCTCCATACAATCTTATCTTCCAAGCTAACTGATTCAATCCTGCTTCTCTTGGCTTCTTACTGAATTGCTTTGCTTGGCATCATATTAACTTTAGCCATATGTTCTAATCTTCTGGTTCCTTCTTATTTCCTGGCTAATTCTGTCTTTACCTGTGTCTAGCCTGTTTCTATAAACACTTTCTAGGTAATACTGGCACACACACACACACACACACACACACACACACACACACACACACACACACACACTACCACCACCACCTCCACCACCACCATCTCACCCTGCCTGCCTCTCTTTCTTGTGCTGTTGTCTTGAGAGTTGAGCATATCCTACCTCTGACACTTTCTGTCATCATTTTCTGTCATCTGACATTTTCTAATTCATCATTTTGTCTGCCTCAATTAGATGTTACTTTTAAACATGGATGCTTCCTTTTACAAATTAACCTTACTTTCAGTGTAAGTGATTAAGGGTGGGTAATAAAAGCATGTCTGTATTCCAGCCAGATCACATAGATTTAGAAGATCTTTTGATGGGATCCTTTGCCAGAAAAACCATGTTGGTAGCTTAAAATGTTTCTACCTTAAGGCCTTTGACAATCTCATTTAACAACAGAAACAACGAAAATGCTTGAACAGCTATAGGCCAATGCTGCTACCCAAGGTCTGTCAGTAGATACCAGAATGCCATTCATTCTCATCTAATATTCATAGTTATCAAGGTGAAATGGTTAATATAGAAATGAATCAGGTCATATTTTCTACAAGTTAAATGACAAAGTTAGAATTTAAACACCTAGAGGAGTACAAAGGATATTAAATAGCAATAATTAGCAAATAATAAATAAAGCAGAATAAACATAATTCTTAATTACTAGCTTTTCTGAGTATAATAAAATATCAATGCTGGTAGAAAGCTTCAATACATATTTGAAACTATGGTTGAACAAGCAAGTATAAAAAAATCAATAATAAACATTAAATAAATTACTACCACTAGAAGCTACAATTTGACACCTGATCTAGAAGTCAAAAGATGGAATTTTGAAAAGAAGAAAGGGATGGACAGTCTAAGTAAGCAAAGGTCTGAGAATATTTAGATTATAGTGCAAGAGACCCACAAACTCTGCCTCAGTAACTGCTGGGCTTTTCTTTGCCAGTGTCAGGATGACCATGGGGTTGTTGTCAGTCTATAAAACTTAGGAAGCTAGCTTGCCTTGAGAATGGTTTGCCTTCTTATATCTCACTTTGAGTATCCTACGTGCATCTCATGTCCTCCATTTCTAAGGCTTGGTTCATTGCAACATTATGGGATTTGTGTGAGAATGTGTGCTATCTGAATTAAGGGCAAATTGGCTTTCTCAGTCAACAGTAATTTCTTACCTTCCTTCTCCCTTCAATTGTTTCTGCCACTCCAGGTGGAGACAGGGATATGCCATTGTCCTAAACACTTCATTCAGAACCTGGGAATTTAGAAAATCATGAAGGAAAGATTTCCTGTTTTTGAATTAAAAAAAGAAAAAGAATCATGAAGTGTTTAGCATCACTGAATACTTTAAAAATGATAGCTGCACACACAGAGACGGTTGGTGGGAGTTTTGTAAATGTGATAGGAATGGGCAATCCCAGAACAGAAACAGAGCAAGAGGATCTACAAAGTAAACTGATATGGAAGAAGCTAAGATTCAAATAAGCCATGTCACCTTTGTACTTAAAAACTGACCAGAAATGCCCTGGGCTAGGAGTTCAGGTTGACTGGTCAATGATAACTTCTGTGGGTATTGCATATATTTTTGAACTTTCCCTTGCTGTGGAAAAGTAACTGAGATGACTGAAAAGGAGGAAAAATAATTTGATTAATAATTTTAATTTGAAAACTGATGGGTTTTTTGCCCATATTTGCTTAGTTCTTTTGCCCTTATATTTAGTGATCACACAGTACCTCAAGCAGGATTGAGTAGTGTCTGGGTGTGAAAAGTGACTTGATTCTCTTCAAAATCCCATTCTAAGACATGTCTGAATGATTTAATTTTCTTTTTTGAGGCCCCACCTGTTCAAAGTTCTAAGCCAACCAAAACCAGGAAAGTCTGGTGACCCACTATTTAATGCTCCAGCTATTGCAGGACATTTAGATTACATACTACAGCATCAAAATTATAGTTCCAATAAAAAGGATTATATAGAAACAAACATAAAATTCTTTAATGATCATATAAATTTTATTATATTAAATTCAGTACATTATTCAATAATAAAACAATAATTAATTCTTTAGTATTATCTCTCAATTTCTAATCTAAAATTTATAAGACCATCTTAATTAAAAGCATTGAATGTATTAAGAATACTTTAAGAAAGTAAGTAAGGTGGAAGAGAACTTCAGGGGAAGCGTAGGAGCACCAGGTGAATATTTCCTTCCTGTATACCACCTTGTAAAGTTCTCCCAGGATGCTCGTGCCTTATTAGATTCTTGATAAGAAGCAGTCACTTTAGGAAGCACTTTATACTGCTGTTTGCTGTTGTTTATTTGTTTGTTTCTTTCTTTGGTGTGTGTATGTGTGTGTGTTTATTTCTTTTATGTTTTTGAGACAATGTTTCTCTGTGTAGCGCTGGCTTTCTGGAATCTCTTTCTCTCTCCTCTCTCTCTCTCTCTCTCTCTCTCTCTCTCTCTCTCTCTCTCTCTCACTCTCTCTCTCTCTCTCTCTCCTCTCTGTCTCTCTCTCCCCCAAGCTGACCTCTAACTCAAATTCACCTGCCTTGACCTCTGGAATGCTGGCATTAAAGGAGTGTGTCACCATGGTCCAGTTGGTCAGTGTCTTCTTGGTTAAACTCCTTTGAAATTCCTGCCATGAAGATTTTCAGTTTTTTTGTCCCCATCTCCAGTTTTGTATGGAGAGTCATCATCATCTCCAACTTTTGGCACTCAGAGTCTTGCTGTTTTTCTCCTTTCTTTCCTTTTCTTCTGCTTCTCCTCCATTTCCCCTTTCTTAATGTCTCTACTAAGGGCTCTTCTCTTGGGTTTATTCCTGAACACAACACAGACACCTTATCAACCTTTTTTCATGTTTGCTTTCTCTTCATTTCTCAGTCATGATGAGTGATATGACTGCAGAGTTCCAAGCATGCTCAATCTACCGACACAAGTGCCACTTTCCTTACAAATAAATTTATGTTCTAGTATTTTCTACCTATAGAGCCACTTCACTTTCCGTCTGTATTACGACTTGCCTCAAGTCATGTCCTGGCCAGTTTCTCTGATTCAAGTCATATGACAAAACATCAGTATATTATACTGCAAAAAAAAAAAAAAAATCTCCCTCTAAGACACAGGACATGGACTATTGATTATTCTGGAGTTTGAATGGCTCTTAAATACCTGGATAGTAAATCAAATTTGATGTTTTCAATAAATCTGTCTGTCCAGACTGTACCTTACCCTCTAGCTCCAGCCATAATGAAGGATTTTCCTACCTACAATATATGAAGGTTTCAGGTTTGTGCCTAAGATCAGATAGAAATTCTGCTAAAATACTTCTTTTTTGTCAGATAAAAATCTATGTGATGCCTTTTTCATTCCTTTACGTAGAACACACTCACACACATATACACACCGTAGAGGTAAATTATAAATATGGGAGACAAATACAGTATTTGAAAGCAAGCACCCACAACTTTAAGCACATTGCTACTGAACGTCTGGCTCCATACAGGGTAGGCAGGAACCCCAACACTGAGCTACATCTCAGACAGTGTCACTTAGCAGTGTGGGCAGTTTTGAAACTTGGAACCCTCCTGCTTTAGCTTCTTAAGTGGATGACATTACATGCCTGTGTCATTAGGTACAGTTTGGTACATTAAGTATTCAGGGATCTGTATCAAGTGAATTAATGCCTAAATGATGACACTAAGAAATATGGACATAAGCGAATCTTCATGATTGTCCACATTTCCAGGTGGGAAGTTACTAAGTGCTCCATGCCTGCTCGGTACTGCTGACTGAATAGTAGTTATTATCCAAGACATGTTCAGTGTAGTAGACCATTGGGTTGAGTTATTTAAATGCTGCTTGCCCCACTCCATAAACAAACAAAACACCAAACAAACCTAAATGACTGAATCTTCTAAAACTACCAAAGGACTTGTTTACCTCATGCGTTCTGGGCTGTTTGTTGTACTATGCTCTTGTATCAACTACTTTTTTCTCTTTCTCATCCTTTCCTTGACTCTGGTGATACTTTGAGAACATATCAATGTACTAATCAGAACTTTGGAGCCAGCAGCCCTCCTAAACTTTCCCCATCTTCAGAGGAAGTGATGAAAAGTTATCCTAAGAAAAGAGTCTCAAAATGTACCAGCCTCTAAATATAAAGTTAAATTTCATCCATTGGAATTTAATCCCACCATGATATTAGGAAGTAAACTGTTGAGGAACCAGTTAAGTTGGAAGAGCTTTATGCTCGCTAATGATGTAGAGTTCTTATAAACCAGGCTCCATCTTGTCGGTTACAGGATAATGGAGTAAGTAGGAAGATTTTTACCAAACTCAAAGGCCAGAAGCTTGAACACAATTTTCTTAGAAGGTAAGTTGCAAAAAGAACATTTATTTGTTATAAGCATTTATTCCAAGCCATGTTGTGTTAATGGAAACAGTCCACATATGATGCTTGACTAATCCTTCAGAAGGGCATAGGAAGGTAAGCTTATTTTCAAGTCTTTTTTCCTATAGATGATAACACTATAGCAGCAATGAACTCAAAATAGCAACTGCAGTCATTCAAACTCAGAATGTCTTTTAATTTTGGTTGTGAGCCTAGCCTTTAATGACTGAGCCATCTCCCTAGCCATTACACTCAGAATTTCTGATCTCTCTTCTGTCAAGTCTTTTGGTTCTGAAACTCTGGCATAGTGTATAGAGTAAGGCCTAGAACTCATGCAGGGATAGCCTAGAAAAAGGCCTGATAGGTAATAAAGTCAGCCTAGGAAAAGGCCTGATAGGTAATAAAGTAGCTAGGTAGAAGGGTCTTGTTGTCAACATGTGAGTTCTCAGACAAAGTAAGCATAAAGTTATTTAGTTATCTTGGAATTTTATGTTAAATAGTCTGACGCATCAGCAAGTGAGAGTAAAATAAACTTTCTAAACAAACTAGCAATCTAGTAATTGAGAAGACAGATTCTGGTGAGTAATGTTCACAAAAACTGATAATTGACCTGTCTGCACAAGACTTAGTCAACCCCTCCCCTTTTTTTTTTTTTTTTTTTTTGGTTTTTTGAGACAGGGTTTCTCTGTGTAGCCCTGGCTGTCCTGGAACTCACTCCATAGACTGGCCTCGAACTCAGAAATACGCCTGCCTCTGCCTCCCAGGTGCTGGGATTAAAGGCGTGGGCCACCACTGCCTGGCTTTCAACCCCCTTTTTTTAAGCCCTTGGCAAATATACTTCAAGCCTCATAGATTCATGCAGCATGGAACCACTAGTCTTTCAATTTTCAGACAGACATTATATAGTAGGATGTTCTCCTTCATTCATTCATTCCTTACAAGTCCTAAGAAAATAGTAAGAGATGGCACAGTAGTGAATTACGAAAAGCTATTATGTGTTTTTATTGAGGTCTTTATGTGTCAATGTTGATGATGATAGCATAATCATGAAGAACTTCAAATTTAAAACTGTGCGAAGGCTGCCACATAATAATCCCACATGATGTCCTCATTTGTAGATCTCAGTCCTCTGACTGAATGTTCAGTATTGTCACTGCTGCCTACAGAGGCTCTTTTCCTAACTATTGCAACACAAGTCCCAGGCCTTTCACACACGATGCCTGGACCCAGTGACCAGCAGAGTCTACAAAGTAATGTTTTTCTACGTGTCTCTATTGAATGCTTTGAGGTTGATTATTGACATGTTATTAACTAGTTACATATGGAAATAAATGTTGCTTGTAATTATATAAAACCAAATATAGAAATTAGACACTATTGAGGAGGTAATGAAAAACCTTCCTCTATTAGATAACCTTGGCTTAACCATATGTGGGTAAGCTCCTCTAGGAAGCCAGCATCTAGTACTCTGTTAATCACCAGGGCACCATGCTCACCGTCAGTATATATACTATGTCCTACTTCCCTGGTGAAAAAGCATCATGGTGACTGCTGAAGAACGGAATTGGAATCATCAGTACGGAGAGTAGGCTCAGGCATGCCGGGGCAGGGACTTCTGGGCTCCAAATGAGCTAGAATGTAATCTCACTGTCGGGTGATAGCCTCCAGATAGACCAAGTCCTGAGCTGGCAAAATAGTCCCTATGTATCCAGGGATGTGCAGGGTATAGGAAGGGGCGTATGGGTCTCGAAAGCATAGAGGCCCAGATCAGCAGCTGCATCTGACCAGGTAAAGGTCGGTGAAGTGCAATGCTTTGGTGATTTCTGAATGCAGAGGGACCTGACGTTGAAGGAGGTAGGTGTGAGGAGTTTTATGGACTGGCATTTCACTTAGAAAACAACTTCTTCATTAAAAAGCTAACAGGCATTTAAAGTTATTGGGTTGTTTTGTAATTCCTGAATTATGATAAGAAAAATGCTAAAAGTAGTACACTGGAATGAAGATGGACTAAAATTAGTATATTTGTAAATATCCACACTAAGCTATTGTTTGAAATAACTAAATTATATGATTAGAGAGAGAGAGAGAGAGAGAGAGAGAGAGAGAGAGAGAACAAATTAAACGTATCTCCTAGTCTAAAAATTTTCTTATTTTTCTGTTGAAACAAATGATATATTCTGCATTGCTTCTAGCAATGGAATCACTCTGGGACTAGTTCAGCTGAGTGACAGTCACTGAACATGTCCACAGACTTTATAATGTCAAGTGTAATTTACCTGCACTTTCCTTGTTTAATTAAGTAGTAACCAGTGGGTGGTAATTTAGACCTGTGTATATATGAGTACAGGGAAGGCCTGACAGCATGATGTACTAAAATCTGAATATGAATCATATTCAATGCATTAGCAAACTTCTGGTTTCAGGGTGCTTAGTTAGGGCTGGACTGGAGCTAGACGTTCTAGCTCTGAGCCAGGCACAGGCAGTTGCTGAAATACACGTTAAACCCATGCACTCATAGGTGACTCAGTGTACAAAGAGCCTTTTTACCGTAAGCATAGGAGATAATTAATGTATATTGCTTTTAACTTTGGCCCTGGATACCAAAGTAGTGGACATTTGCCTATTAAAAGTTTTGCCACAGTCCGGCATGGCAGAGCATGTCTGTAATCCTCATACTCAGTCTGAAATAAGGGGATCCTCTAACCCAGGGCAACCTGGACAACCTAGATCATTATTTTGTCCCAACAAACAAGGAACACATGGAAAAACAGGAACCAAATATATTTGTCAATTTTATTGACATATTTCATTGAGAATCAATAATTTCCTTTGGAAAAAAAGTATTGTGATTAAACAGGATACAGGGCATCATGCAGACATTTATTGGTATAAGCATTTTAATTGGGTGCTTTTCTGATTTTATTTAGAAAATGTATGTGCTCCCCAGACATTATAATATCAACTCTTTTAACAAATTTGTCATTTGAATAATTTCAGTTATAAATTCCAGTTTCTCCCTCTTATGTAAATATCATCAAAAGTATCAGAGCAAAAGTTCTACAAATAAGGTCTCAGCCTAGAGGTGACTTTTTTCATGGAAGATTTTTTTTTCTTTTCTAGTGTTATCAGTACTCCAATGTAAAAAAAAATCTATGAAACCCACTGAAAAGTGAATTTGAGAAATATTTTTATTTGATAATTCCTAATGTTGGAACTTTCAAGTTTAAAATTTTCCCTAGGGCACTGTAAGAAAACTGTCAGGAGACAAGTTGAAAAGAATGTTATAACATTTACAAGTTATAAATAAATTAAACAACATAGGTCGCTGCATAAATGAGCATTAACTCTTTCTATCAGGCTGGAAGTTTTCATGACCTACATTTCCTCGTCTGGTAGTTTGAAGTCTACATTCATTCCCTGGACTTTTTTGTTTTATATTTAAAAAAAAAAATTCAGAGCAATTCAGCTGCAGCAAAGAGGTGAAGCAAAGGAGGGTTGATGAGGATCAGTTAGCGCTTAGTCCTGCCAGCTTTCATGTGCTATCCACGTCAGCCAAGGAGCTTCTCCTTCCCCAAGTGACAGTCAGGTACCTCACATCACTCGAGAATAAAGCTATATTCAGTTAAAACAAGGATGAACCATTTCATGTATGGCAAAGAATGTCAAATGTTTTGATGTGAAAAACGCATTTCTCCTTGGTCCAGTATCATTGCTCAGGAGGTAAAGACACTCACTGGCTAGGTCCTCTAGTGGGAGAGAACTAACACATGAGCACTGTCATCTGCCTTCCCCATGTCGGTTACAGCACCAACATGCTGCCTGCCAATCACTAATAATAAAATAAAATAACGCATTTCTCCTTCCCTGGAAATTATAACAAACAAGATACTGTTTCCTACCCAAGCTACCACTCCACACAAAACTGTGATGGCGCCCATGCCTCTTCTTACAGCCTACTTAAAGTGTGGTTTTGATTTCCAAAACGGCTGCATGATATTCTCTTTCACAGTAAATAGTGAATTGACTTTCACAGTAATTTCAAATAAAGAACCAGGTAACATCCAAATAGCCCACATTCCTATGCGTCTTGTGCTTAACTAAAATATTCCTGGGCAAGACTGCCTGTGAGCCAGGAAAGCTGTAAAAATAATGATCATATTTATTTTAATCTCCATGTCCTTTTTTGAGGTGAAAGGGAGCTGGAACACTTTGAGTACATATTTGTTAAACGGTTGATGAGATGATTGTTGGATATTTTCTAGGGCAGCAACTAATAAATCCTATGGAAAAGAACAAAGCAGAAGCCAAAATGTGCAAAGCATAAATATTCAAAAGTCCCAGAATGCCAAGTTGCTCAAACTTAAGTGAGTCATCTGCTGCCACTCTTGAGCTTTGCTTCTCTTCTGGTCCTGGCGACTCCCAATTTCCTATCATTTGCAATTTCAATGACCTGCTCTTTACTCCAGCTAAGTAACACCAATGACCTTCACTGCCCTTCGGCTCCACTTCACCTTTCCATCCCCACAGAAGCTCCTAGGGATAGAGGAATACCTTGCAGAAACCTTGCTGACCTTTCCTTTCTATGTTCCCTGGTGTGTTCAGAGAAGTGTCATGAGAACAAATAAACATTACCAGCGAGAACTTGAGTAAAATGTCTCCAGAATAATTTGTTCCCACTCATTATTATTTAATCTATGCAGAACTTCAGAAAACATATACATTATTATTATTTTATATGCAACATTTCTAGGTGCATTTATCACATATTACTATTACCTACAAACACCTTGAGGGAACTTGTTACGTGCTTATGACATCAATGGATACCTTCTTTCTCAACAAACAGCAAAAATCAGTTTGATTTGGATCTAATCTACTTGTGTGGTTATAGGCACAAATATTATTATTAAATAAAGGGTATTTATATATTGATGTTGACCTTTTAATTAAATGAAAATGCTCAGAGTCAGCCATCTATTGATGGGTATTTACACAGCAAATAATTATAGGGTAAAGAGATTATTTCGGGTATAAAATCAGAGGGCAAGTTGGAGAAACTTTAGAAACAGAGTAACCAAGTAATCTGTGAGGACATGGAATTGCTATGTTTTTAACTACCGTTTACCAAGAAAAACTAAATTCTTTCAGTAAGATTTTGAAGTGACTTATAATTAAAGACATTAGTATGATTTTTATTTTCTTACTGATTAGAGCTATAGAGTCTCATACCTACATTATTACTAAGCATATGAAATGATTTCAGAATATCTCAATATAAAGATCATTGCATAGCTCCTACTCAGCTCCGTAGTTGAAAAAGGAAGCATTTCAAAGCTTCTGGATGTCATTTCAGCTCATCTTGTATTTAGTTCCAGGGACAATATTGTTTACCTACCAAATGCCCTTAAAATAGAATACTTAAAAATTATATATCTAGTATTCAATAATGTATTGGTGGACTTATAGTGAATTGTTGCAATAGAACCAAGAATTTGATTATTTGATAGATAGTTTAAAAAAAAATAGTGAACTGTCAAAATAAAGCCTTTGAATCTTGGCTCCAGACACTGGACTGAATCTCAATAGAGAGTGCCTTCGTTGCTCTCCTCCCTGTCTCTAGACTCACCCAAGTAGTTACACATCACTGTGTAGTCTTCCCTTTCTCTAAAGCCCCAATCTCTTATGCCAAAGAAGGTGCAACTTAGGACTGATTGCTATGAGTGTAATGATTAAAAATAACATTCAAATAACACATTTGCTGGAGTCATTTACTCAAGTTACCTCTCGGTTATTTATATAATAATGCATGGCTGTTTATGACATCTACTGTTAACACGATTCCTGTGGAGTTGAAACCCAGGATGAGTCTGTAGTACTGAAGGTTTATGAATCTCAAATGAGATAAATTCTTCAGAGTAACTCACCCCACCAACAAGAGTTTTTGTACTTATTTGGCTGAGATGTTATGGGAGCTGGATGCGGAGTGTTAACAAGTCTGGGTGTCAAATTAAGACACATTAAACTCAATGAATCAAGTGAGTCAGTGAGCCAGGAGACAGAAAAGATGTGACTAGTACAAGTAGAAATTACAAAAAAACTTTCAATTCCACTGTTATCTTCTGAAGCTATCACTATGCGATTACTAGGTATACATGTGTGTGTATTTAAATAAGTAAGCATTCAAGTATTTGCAGAGCTTGACAAATTTTTAGTTAAAAAATAAAACAAATGCAGATGGCATTAGTAAATATACAAGCATAGGCAATGAAAATTCTGTAATAAATTTCCCTTTCTTCAGGTTTCCTAACTCCCTTGGCACTCACAAGTGTTAAGACACATCAATATTGAACATGTTCTAGACATCAGGCAGATTCAAAGGGCTCCATGTCTTTTGTCACATTACGTCCTTGCATAAAGATGGGAAAGTAATCCTCAGAGATAGAAGTCTGGGTGCCCGACACTGGTGACAGATCAGCACCAGGTGATGCTGGTCTTCCTAGCTTCACAGGGATCCAGTGCTTTAGCTGTCCTGATATTTTTCTTTTCCATTATCTTTGGTTTGTTAACACAATCTGCAAATGTAAAGGGTTGTATTACGTTGTCTTCATGTACTAAAAACCGGGCGAAAGAAAATATGTATTATTATTAAAATACAACACAGTACATTGCAAAATATAAGTGACCCACACCATTTTTTCTTCTTTGCTTAAACACTTCTCATAAAATTGGTATTTCTTGGCAAGAAAAGCATTTTTTTCATTTATGTCAGAGTCACCATGAGTTTCACATTTGTGTTTGCAAGTTCTGTTTCCAACTTTCCACTCAAGGTTTAATCCCCACAGCAAGAAAAAAGAAAAATTCACAGAATTTGCATAGTGTGCTTATATAGTAGAGTAGCTGTCTAAGAAGCTTCAAGGGTTTAGAAATTATGAAAACACACATACACACAAATGCTCTCTCTCTTTCTCTCGCACACACACACACACACACACACACACACACACACACACACACACACATTGTCACTGAACACTAATCCAACATATTTGTACTCTACTTTTATATATTCCTTTGCTTTCAATTAAGATGCCTTATTAAATAGCATTCAAATATCTGAAAGCAAAGACAGAGCCTGACAGAATTTCAACAGGTTCTGTGCATTCAGACTGCATGTCACCTCTTAATTAGCAACCAAAATGCAATGAACAGATTGTACAGTTTCCCATCCGAGCTGAGCTCCTACACTTGCTATTTGTGCGTACACAGCATATTTAAAGAGACCCCCATCCACAGGGATTTTCATGCTTTCTCCATCCCTGGAACTGAACCACCAGCAACTAAATGCCACTTCATGGATGCCTTAGCCTGCAGCAGCAGCTGGCATTACCAAGCAGTTGAAAGGACATTTTAATCTCCTGTTTAATGCATTTTTCTCCACCTGGGATAAGAAGCCAAAATTGCTGTTAGCAAAAATGCCTTAGTCATTAGCTGAAAGTGCCTTTTTAAAAAGTGTTCCATTACTCCCCTACTGAGAAATTTCAGACTTTATTAGCATTTTTGAATTTGTATTAGTTGTACCTGAGTGGTAAAATGCTAACGGATGAATACTTAGTTATTTTCCATGGTTTTAACATTGGACTTTCCTTGTACAGGAACAGAATAAAAAGAGGAAAAAGAAAAGGGTCAATACATTTTATTCCTAACCCATCTCCTCAGTCTTGAAGTCTATAACCAAACAAATCTCCTAATTTTATATTATTCTGTCTGCTTACCAAAAAGTAAAAGAAAATAAAAAAGAGAAGAAAGCACACACACACACACACACACACACACACACACACACACACACACACACACACACAGAGGGAGAGAGGGAGGGAGAGAGAGAGAGAGAGAGAGAGAGAGAGAGAGAGAGAGAGAGAGAGAGAGATTGGAAGATTGAAGGGCTATCTTATAGCTAAGGGCAATGAAGAGGATATAAAAAGTTCTTTAAATGCAAGTCTTGTGTGTTTAAATCACACACATGCTACACTGGTGATGCCTTGCTTTGCTGATCATACTGCAAGAAAATAGAAGTTCCACCACTGACACGCGTGCTGCTGGTGAACAAGCTGATGTGTTACTTCTGAAGCAGAGGCCTAACACCCAAAAGGTGAAAGTGGTTTGAATAAAATCATCTACATAGTAATCTGTTCACATTTTTGTTTTGTTTCGTGCCTATTAAACACTCGTATAAACTTTCAAAATCTTAAGAACTAACAAGTAATTCTGGTAGAGTTGCAATTGGTTTTGTTCGGTTTCTGTAAGAATTGAAACTGCTAGTTATAGGTTAAAATACCAAAGTATCTAAGACTAATTTAGCCACTTTTTTCCTAAGTGGAAAATATATTTGAAAGTATTTCATCCTTGCTTTGGGAACCATCCTTAATAACTCATTGTACATTACTGACCCAGACTTCTATACTCCTGCAATTTGGTTTCTCATATTTCTTGACGTGGTAACCAAGCAAGCAACCTTCCTTTGGCATGAAGCAAGTTAACTTCTTTAAGATATGAGTGATGATGACCTCCATTGCCAAATGGCAGAGCCAATAGAAATAAAGAACAAATTGGAGATAATAACAGTGCTATACAGTTTCCAAGCACATCGGAATTTGTGTTACAGAACACACAAGAGATATAATGGTAAGGGAAATGACTATATTTTCTAAAATGTCATTGTATTATTTAAATACAAGGAATTTAAGACTGAAATTGTGTTGATAGCCAAAAATAATAATGCTGGACATTGTGATTCAAAACAATAAGCTCTATCTTATATACAACTCTGCCTGATCCTATGACTGAGCAAGACACTCATATGGGACAGGTAAATTCGAATGCCCAATTTTGGTTAGTTATTAAAATATGCAAGTAGGGAAGGAGTGAGTGAGAGAGGGAGGGGAAGTGGAGAGGGAGGGAAGGAAAACGCAAAGAATCACATTTCACTGAGGTGTTAATCTCCCCAGAACAGTTCTCTAAGCAAGTCATCAGCAACTTGACTACATCTGTTATGCAATATGGATTCATTGTGCATTATTCAAAATTGTAATAGAGATTTTTAGAGCATCCAATTATAACTTTTCTTTTATAATTTAATTGAAAAGTTTCCATAGTTAGAAGACCACAAACACATTGTGGCCTTTGAAGTAGAAGTCAATGGAATACTTTTCCCAGAATGAAAATGAGCTCTCATATTCTACTTTCAAACACATGAGTGTTTCTAAAATTTTAACTCAAGAATTCCTTCAGAATCAAACCATTTTGAACACTTGTCATGATTTTAAAATGTCCTTTGTCAATCATTCAATTTTATAATTTGACAAAATATTATTTCAATATGAATTTAGTATTTTTATTGATATCCTGTCAGATATTATATTATAAAATATTTAATTTCATATTCTGCTAATATTCAGAGAACATAAACAGATTTCTATAGTGTACACTAAAGTATTAATATTTATAGTCTTTCATGATTATTAAACAATCTTTATTTTAAATAAATTTATGAAAACTAACATGTCACATTTGATTTGAAACTTAAAATCTGTCAGCATATAGATTGAAATATACCTTTTCAAAAACAGAAGTAGACAAAATTTTAGCAAAATTAATGCTTTAAATTTTCATTAAAAACATGGCTCTTTGAATACCAGTGTCCACACTTAATATGACACAGATATATAGAGTTGTCTCAATAGATGAGACACAAATCAGATCTTTGTAACACGTTTTTCTTGCTTTTTCAGTACTAGAAATAATTATTGATGGGTAAACTCATTCTGTTGCCAATAACAGTCACTAAAAACCATCTTTGGTCAGACATTAGCATTATAATGTCTGGATTTATCTTTTTACTGCAACATGCTTTTTCCATGTGGTAGTTTGAGAAAAAATGGTCCCATAGGCTCATTTGTTTGAACCTTGTTCCCTAGTTATCAGAGCTGTTTGAAAACGATCAGGAGGGTTGGCCTTGTTGGGGAAAGGCATCACAATAGGTTGTGAGCTTTGAGATTTCAACCCATGCCATTCCTAGTTAACTGTGCCAGCCTCTTGCTTCTGGATTGAGCTGTTAGCCCTCAGCTACTGCTATAGTGCCTGCCTGCTGTGCCACCTGCCAATGGTCATGGACTCTAATATTCTCGAACAATGAGCCCTAAAGAAAATGCTTTCTTTCCTTCCTTCCTTCCTTCCTTCCTTCCTTCCTTCCTTCCTTCCTTCCTTCCTTCTTTCTTTCTTTCTTTCTTTCTTTCTTTCTTTCTTTCTTTCTTTCTTTCTTTCTTTCTTTCTTTCTTTCTTTCTTCCTTACACTCCAGATTTTATTCCCCCCCATCCACTGATCCACATCCCCTACCTCCTCCCCAACCCCCTGTCTCCATGAGGATGGTCTCCACCTCCCACCCCCACCCCACCTGACCTCTAACCTCCCTGGGGCCTCCAGTCTCTTGAGGGTTAGGTGCATCCTTTCTGAGGAAATGCTTTCTTTGATAAGTTTCTTGGTTATTGTGTTTTAGAAAAGTAACTAAGTGCAGTAGGAAAGTAATGAAGACAATGTGATCCCAGGCTTTTATCAATATTATATTATATATTAAAGGCACAAAAGAAAATAGCATATGACTAAGAATAATCATTTGAAATTACATAGTGGTCAACGATCTATTCAACATATTTTTATTGCTGACTATATTAAATGATCATAGAAGTAGCATACCACTCTTGTCTCTTTCAAGGGATGGTTCAAGCCATGTAATTTTGAAAGTAGAAATACTAAATAATACTTCTTATCATTTTAAAGACTTAAGTGGTGGGAAATGATCTGGCTCAGCAGATATATTCCTGCTGAGACTACTTACCTGCATTTAATCCAAAGAGAACACACACATACACACACGCACACACACACACATTTACATAAATACATACATACACAAACATTCACATATTCACACATATACACATACTCATACACACACACATAAACACACACATACACGCATATATACATATAGTCACACATATACACACACACACATTCAAATACACAAACACACATAAGTAAACACAATACAGTTTTAAAGAATTACACACTTCAAATGTAACCAAACACTTAAACTGTAATGCCAAACTTGATGTGATGGCAGGTTTTTTAATCTAATCTGAACATTCTGGAACACAGACAGAAGATGACTTCTAGTTCATGACCACTTTGGGCTATGTATATTAAAATTTTAATTTTGGTTTATGTTAGCATTTTTGGAAATTTTTTGGATCTTCTGTCTGATAATTTTAAAGTCTCCTAAAAGACAACAGTGGCCACAATATTAAGCCATATTTAGCAAGTATTCTTTGATAGGAGTTTAATTACTCATCACGGAAACACAGTTCACACTAATCCATTCTTCAAATGCCAGAGAGCCTATATATGTTTTGTATTCAATGAACATCACAGTTTTCCAATTTTAAAACCCTATTCAATTGAAATAATAGATTATAAAATATATTTTATCTTCCAGTGCATTTGTAATATTATTGATCAAATTTTAGAATTAAGACACAATGCATGTATTTATTATGCATATACATATCTCACTTTAAAACATTCATATTTTGATTAATTCAAGTAAGCAAACAATTAAATTTGAGGTCATAAAAGATATAGCAGATGAAGTTTATGTCAGTAAGTTTTGGGTAAAACATTTGGTGTTTGGTAAACCCTGTTTTAAAGAAAATCCTAAACTGTTGATTGAAAATTCTTTAAAAAATATTGAAAATCATTGGAAGGATTAATATAGTAAAAATGGCCATCCTGCCAAAAGCCACCTACAAATTCAATGCAATCCCCATCAAAATTCCAACTCAATTCTTCATAGACTTAGAAAGAGCAATTCTCAAATTCATTTGGAACAACAAAAAACCCAGGATAACAAAAGCTATTCTTAACAACAAAAGAACTTCTGGGGGAATCAGCTTCCCTGACCTCAAGCTGTACTACAAAGCAGTAGTGATAAAAACTGCATGGTATTGGTACAGTGACAGGCAGGTAGATCAATGGAATAGAATTGAGGACCTAGAAATGAACCCACAAACACATGGTCACTTGATTTTCGACAAAGGAGCTAAAACCACTCAGTGGAAAAACAGCATTTTCAACAAATGGTGCTGGTTCAACTGGTGGTCTACATGTAGAAGAATGCAAATTGATCCATTCCTATCTCCTTGTACAAAGCTCAAGTCCACGTGGATCAAG
>CM052716.1:64329754-64332254 GCA_028551405.1 Uromys caudimaculatus
TAGCAGCCATATTTATAATAGCCAGAAGCTGGAAACAACCCAGATGTCCCTCAGCAGAGGAATGGATACAGAAAATGTGGTACATCTACACAATGGAGTACTACTCAGCTATTAAAAACAATGACTTAATGAAATTTGCAGGCAAATGGATGGAACTTGAAAATATCATCCTGAGCAAGGTAACTCAGTCACAAAAGAACGAACAGGGTATGTACTCACTGATATGCGGATATTAGTCCAAAAGTTCAGAATACCCAAGTTTCATTTTACTGTAACCACTGGACTGAGAGTGAGGTCCCAGATGGAGGAGTTGGAGAAAGGACTGAGGGAGCTGAGGGAGTTTGCAGCCCCACAGAGGGAGCAAGAGCGTCAACGGGCCTGCCCCCCCCCCCCGGGTTGTACTGGAGTTTGGACCACCAACCAAAGAATACACATCTATGGACCCATGGTTCTGACCACATATGTGGCAGAGGATGGCCTCGTTGGCCATCAGGAAGAAGATAGGCCCTTGGGCCTGAGGGTGTTAGAAGTCCCAGTAAAGGGGAATGTCAAGGTGGGAATATGGGAATGGGTGGGCGGGTGGGTGGGAGGTTGAATTCCCTCATAGAGGTGGGGAGGGGGAGGGGATAGGGGGTTTCCAAAGAGGATATCTAGAAAAGGGGAAACATTGGAAATGTAAATAAAGTATCAAAAATAAATAAATAAATTAATTAAAAAAAAAAAAAAAGAAAATCATTCTGTCTTCCCTTAGGTGGTATTTGCTGAGTATATATACACCAGGAAATATGCACTCTGTGTCACACTCCTCAAAGCTCAGAGAAAATAATTATATTGATCTTTGAGAACAAGAAAACTATGGGCATTAGAAGTCATCTGACTTTTCTACGGTCTATCTTTCTTGGGGTTTGTTCAAATGATACTCTCATCCACAATATCTTCTCTAGGATACTAGAAAGATAGCTCTATGGATTAAATGCTTATCTTAACTGTCAGCCCATGTCATTGTGATCACAATAACTAAACATTTAGATGTAGACAGCAACCTAAATGTTAGTCTAGAGGTCTTTCATTTTATCATCATAACTTGATTGATATTCTGTACCTCATGATTGACCACATAGATTTCTTCTGTTCATAGATTTGATGTCAGATATTTCTTCAATAGTAAAGATCTTTGTATATAATTAATGGAAGTTTTGACTCTAAATGGAGTCTGCACAGTCACAGAAACTATTTCACCTGAATGTCACTAGTATAAAATTAACTTAGTATGTGGGCATATTTTAAATAAAGTCAGTGCAGAGATTAGGGTTTGTTTGTTTGCTTGCTTCCAGATGGGGTTCAATGCAGCCTAATCTGATCTTAAACTCACCCAGTAGCTGATGTTGTCCTTGCACCACTGATCCTCCTGCATCTCCTGCCTAATTGCTGGGTGACCCGAATCCTTTTGCCTATGTGCTGATCCTTTTTTTTTTTTTTCAATTAAAGTATAGAGAACAAAAATAGTCTCTAGTCAATATCTTAAAAGAATATGTAGTCATGGTGTAACACAAGACTTACTCACGTTTTTCTTCTTGTCATGTGCCTGGCATGGAGATTAAAGGAGTTAATGAGTGAAAATCCTGATCCAAAGAGAGTTCAACAAAAATGCAGACAGGCACAAAAGGCTCTGAAGAGTAAGAATTTATGTTTCTTTTCTTTCTGTTAGAAGTAAGTTCGTGTGGTTTTACAAATGTGTGTTTACTGTTTGTACAGGTGTATGGGAGTGTATGGGTGTATAAATCCAACACTAATATTAGGAATCTTTCTCAATTGATCTGTACCTTAAACTTGTTGAGAGATATTCTCCTCAAAGAAACATAGAACTTGCTCTTACAGCTTGTCTTCTTAGCCAGCATTACTCAGACATCCCCAGTTTCTGTCTTTCAGGAATGGAATTAGAGTCAGGCCACCACAACAATTCAATATTGACATTGATTATAGGATTGAAACTATGGCCTTTTCCTTGATCAGCACCTGCTTTAACCACTGAGCCATCTCAAGCAGGGTTTTGAGCAAGGACTACTTTAGATTTTATGGTTTTTTTGCTTTTGCTTTTTGTTTTTTTGTTTGTTTTCATTTTTAAAATAATACTGGCTCTAGGCAATAGAAATTTTAATTAATCTTCTTATTTTTCTTCTTCCTCCTTTAGACTTGAATTTTAAAATCAACTATAAGAGCTAGAGAGAAGGGACTAAGAAAAATACTTTTTTCTACAATCCATGTATTTCTTAGAGTAACACCAGTAACCAATGGGGAGGACCTGATTTAGTCTTTGAAATATTTCACCCCAAACACTGTGTATTAGTTACTGTTCTGTTTCTGAGATATAATAACATGAACTAAAGCAAGCTAAGGAAAAATTTACTTGGGTTTACAATTCCAGAGGGTTAAAGACCTCATGGTAGGAAAAGCCTGACATGTGACAAGAAAATAGTTTCTGATTATATTTTATCTGCAC
>CM052716.1:64337254-64356745 GCA_028551405.1 Uromys caudimaculatus
CTACTGTGTCCTATACTTTGAAAAATCATTATTACTTATTTATTTTAACATATAAATTCGTGCTATAAATCACAGTTTTCAGATTCTCAATATATATTAAATTCTGAAAATATTATATATTTGAATATGCTGTGGTGCATGTGTGTAACTGAAGAATTTAGGAGATGGAGGCAGGCAGGTTAGTTCAGGTCATCCTTAGATATATGCATGATATTCTCATGGCATATAAGAAACTTTTTGAATAAGTAGTATTTAAAAAATACCCAATTCAATTTCCAATGCTTTTTGCACAGTTGGCCTTCCCATCTTAGATGTATCTGCTTAAATACAATAACATAGTTGCTCAGATTAACTAAATTATTTTGCCAGGCACACCCACTTATGTTTGAAAATATAATATGTGATCATATTGATCTGTGTATATTTGGGGCTTTTATTACTAAAATATAGAGTTACATTTAATTTTAGGAAACATGTCAAAATTATCCTTTGCCCATTATCATCTGGAAATTGTTAACATCATCTATTTTGGTTTTCAGGAGTAGGTAGCACAATGCTTAAAGTTTACACAGATGGTACTAGTCATGGAAGAGAAGCCACAGAAAGATGACCTTCAAAATATCATTTGCTCCTAGATTCTTCTCTGAATCCTGCACAGTTCCATCTTCATAGTTGGGCCAAATCACATTACTTAGTTTCTGTTGGTTATAAGAGAACATCCTGAGGTGGGAAATATAACCAAAAATATTTATTTGTTTGTCATATAGTGTTTAAAGTCCAAGATAGTTTACCAGCATGGTGACGCATTTGGGAGTGCCATTTTCTTGGTTTCCAATGCCTATCTCTTAGGCATAGCCTCTTGTGCTGGAGAAACAGTAACCTTCTTTGTATTTTTTCTACAGTTACCAATCCTACCATGTAGGCCCTATACATATAAACTCATCTAATTCTAATTATTTTCTGAAGACTAGGCTCCTTTCATTCAAATCTTGATCTAGGTGATCAAAGTGACTTAATGTATATGATCCAACCTTTTACCTTTAGAATGGCATCTTGGAAAGAATCACATTATATCTAAATTACACTGTATAATAAAGAGACAGATAAACAAAAAAGCCAATAAAATATGTAATATTTGATATAAACCTTAGATAATTAACAAGTTTTATCTGTTACCAATTATCAAATAGAATTTAAGCAAAACCCATTATACAGACAAATCTCAAAAGTAGGAAAGTAATCAGTATTTTTAGGAATTCACTCGTACTTCTGATAGCATATCATGTCAGTAAAACAACATTTACGAGTTGAATAAGAATAAGGCACAGAAATTATTGCAGAATAAAGCATAAATATATCCAGATCAGCAATTTGGCACTAGAGACAGAGACACATTAAGAAGCCTGAAGGTAAATCTAGCAATGTTGTAGAGGATAACTAGTGATGAGAGAGACTGAAGGTGGAAAGCCTACTGCTGTGTTTCAGAGAAAGACTCACAGGGACCTACTTAAATGGGTACCCACTGCAGCAACACTAGCAACACTGAGAAAACAACAGTCCCATGTGCAGGTATTACACAGCGGAGCACTATCAGGCTCTTTGCATGCTCCCTGCAGTAACCTTATAGCAACTCGTGGTATCTTCATCCTCAGTTTACATATAATCTGCAACTAACTGCAGATTATATGACAGAATCAACATTTACATACAAGTCACATGCCTTATGGCTTAGCTTTTAAATATCATCCTATATAGCCTTATACAAAAAGAAATAGCTCATGTAGATTACTATAGGGGCACAGGAAGGCAACCAATGATTTGCTGGGTTTAAGAACTATCTGTGGAATCAAGAACTCTGTGTGAGCAGAAGCAGGTTAACGGGTATGTTTTTGTGTTTGTTTTTGTTTTAGCCTTTGTTTTTGTTTAATGGGAAAATTGGGGAAATGAACAGTTCAACCTGGTTGACTGTTCAGAAAGAGGCATTCAGGAGGGGGAGATAGTAGAGTACAGCTTTTAATTACATGGAAACAGAGAGGGGATTTGTGGCAGATTGAATATGCTTGGCACAGGGACTGGCACTATTAGTGGTACTACCCTAGCCTTGCTAGAGTAGGTGCGGCCTTGTTGGAGGAAGTATGTCACTTTTGGGGGTGGGTTTTGAGACCCTCTGCCTAGGTGCCTGAAGCTAGTCTTTTCATAGAGGCATTCAGAAGAAGATGTTGTAGAACTCTCAGATCCTCCTGCACCATGCCTGTCTGCATGCTGCCATGCTCCCACCTTGATGATAATGGACTGAACTCTGAATCTGTAAGCCAGCCACAATTAAATATTGTCCTTATAAGGGTTGCCTTGGTCACATCATCTGTTCCCAGCAGTAAAACCCTAACTAAGACAGAATTTGAGTAGAGGAAGAGAGTTATAAAGTCCATCATAGGCCAGCAGACCAGTTACAGAAACAAGGATTATAAGTGGTAGGAGCACTTCTGTTTCATTTTGTTAAGAACACATTTGTGCTTTCTTCTAAATTCTTTTTTAAAATTATTTATTTATTTACACTCCAGAGTTTATTTCCACCCGCCACCCTTCAACTGTTCCACATCCCATATACCCTCTCCACCCTCTATCAATTGGTATTTAATTTGAGATTAAAAGGATGTTGTAGCATGAAATATTCAAAAAGTAATCCATGCAAGGCACAGGTGGGCAGGCTGGCCAGACACCGGCGTGCAGTCTGGCCAGACACTGGCAGGCAGGCTGGCCCATTCTCGTCTTTGCAGACTCCCTGCTGACGTAGCATGGATGGGTTTTTAATATTTCATCCTACAGGATGTTCCCAAGGGACATTGACCTATTCTGAATTTACAATGTCTTTGTGATTGTACAAGAGATAGTTATATCATGTTAGGCATATTTATGATCTGGTCATTGCTTCATTTGGACATGAGATATGATTTGTACCAAGTTGAAAAAGGGTGGATTATCATGGCTACTCCTGATTGTCAACTTGACTAAATCTGGAATGAACTACGATCCAGAAATGGAGGGCACACCTCTGATCCAGAGTTTGAGGCTGGAAGACACAGGCTTCTGTCTTGGATCTTGACATGAAGATTTTGAGGCTTAGTGGCCATGAAAATTTAGGCTTAGGCAAAGTAGTATATGTCTTTAATCCCAGGAGACTGAGGCAAGCAGATCTCTGAGCTCAAGGTCAGTCTAGGACAAAGCATGTATACAGCTTTAATCTGGGCCACGCCTTCTGCTGGAGGTGTACATAAGGCCATTGGAAGAAGGAAGACTCAATGTTCTTTACCTGCTTGCACTTACTTGCCAGCACATCTGTTGGAACATACTTCTTCAGGATTCCACCTTACACAGATGACCAACTGAAACAACTAGTCTTGTGGGACTGAGAAACTACTAAATTCTTGGATTTCCCATTCACAGCTGCCCATTGTTGGTTATTTAGACTACAGATTGTAAATCATTACAATAAATTCATTTAATATATAGAGGCATTCCCATAAGTTCTGTGACTCTAGAGAACCCTGACTAATACAGGGCTATAATGGAGAGGTTCAAAATGTAGGAGATGGAGAGATAAGTCACACCAAGGATGAATCCTTAAGTAATTATATTCTTTTATATTTATATATACACAATATATATGTATATTATACAATGTATGTGTTAAATGAAGTTATGCCATTTAAGCTGACAATGCTCCTAAGAAAATCAGTATCAGGCATGAGAAACCTGCACTTCAGTTATTGGTAAGGTCTAAAAAATATATATTTATGAACACAGGTAAGTGTGGTTCTCTACTCCTCATCAAAGAGATTTCTCTTTAGAGCACATTACAGAAAAATAGCAAATTAAAGACCATTAAAAATCACATTGGACACAGTGCAAGAATCAATACATTGTGAACAGTCTGGACTCAAAAGGTATCACTTCAGTTTAACCCCTGTTTAGGGGATATTACAGAAGATGGAAATATTGTAAGCCAGAGGACCAAGAAGTCTGCCGGCCAGATTGTGCCGCCTAGAAATGAGAGAGAACCCACATTTATAATACTTAACAGTATGACTACTTAAAGAATACTCAAAAAGTGAAGAAATCAATAGACTTGGTAAGTTAGAAAATCTCATGGGGTGCATCCCAAGACAAGGAATTAAAGACAAATAATGGCTGCTAAGAATGAAAGAATTAGCTTTTTCCACAGATGAAACCTCAGGTGATCACCCAAAAGAAGTGGTCAGCCTGGAAATTACACACACAAGGCACACAAATGGACTATGCAGATTATATATATGATAAAGAACCTACCATTTTAAGAGAGGTGGGGAACATGAGAGTGATTGGAAGGAGGGGAACACAGAGGAGCTGATAGGTAAACAGGATAGGTGGCAAGTGCTGTATTTGTATTTTACATAAAATTAATAAAATATATAAATTAAAAATAAAAATATTGAAAATCTGTTTAAGTGGGATGTAAATCAAGGCTGCAGTTGTAGTGCATATGACTGCTGACCTGCTTGAATTTTGATAATGAGTTCAAAGTTGTCCAGATTTTTTATTTTGTTTGTTTGTTTGTTTATTTATTATTCAATTTTTAATTTTTTTCAGTTTACATCCTGATTTCTGTTCCCCTTCCAGTTCCCCTAGTCCACAGTTCCTTTCCCCTCACCCTCCCTTTCTTCTCTGAGAGAGTGGAGGATCCCTGGGTATCCCACCCCCCCCACACACACACCCTGTCACATCACATCTCTGCAGGACTGGGAGCTTCTTATCCTTCTGAGGCCAGAGAAGACAGGTGAGTTAGTAGAATGGGTTCCACAGACAGGCAACTGTTTTAGGATAGCTCCAATCCCATTGTTCAGGACCCACATGAAGACCAAGCTGCACATCTGCTACATACATACAGGTACGCCTAGATCCAGTCAGTGTACGCTATTTGTTTGGTTGTTCAGTCTCTGAGAGCCCCCCAAAGTTCCAGGTTAGTTGACTCTGTTAGTCTTCTTGTGAAGTTCCTATCCCCTTTGAGTTTCTCAATCCTTCCCCCAGTTCTTCCATGAGTCCCTATGCTCTATCCACACTTTGACTGTGGGTCTTTGCATCTGTCTGAGTCAACTGCTGGGTGGAGCCTCTCAGAAGGCAGCCATGCTAGGCTCCTGTCTTCAAGCATAACAAACTCTCATTAATAGTGTAAAGCATTGGTGCTTGCCCATGGGACGTGTCTCTGCTTGGGCCGGTTATTGCTTGGCCGTTTCCCTAGTCTCTGCTCCATTCTCTATTCCTCCGTGACTTGTAGACAATAAATTTGGGGTCAAACATTCTGTGGATCAGTTGCTGCACTGGGGTTCTTGCCTGGCTACAGGAGGTGACTTCTTCAGGATCCACTGCTATGAGTCTTTGCTAAGGCCACCCCATTGACTCTTGGGTGCCTCCCCTATCCCAGGTTCTCTGGCACATACTCGAGATGCCCCCCAAACCTTTTGCATACATCAACCACCTATGGCAGAAATGTAGTTTCTCTGTTTTTATCTCTAATTTTAAATACTCTGCTTTGGTAAGAAACATTCTTCTATTTTATCCTGTAGAAGAAGAATAATAAGTTCTGGGTTTTTTAAAATATTTTTTTCTTGTGTTCTCACTGATATTTGTAGCATTCTTTACACTTTAAAATAGCAATTATGCTTTAGTCCTTTGCTTACTTTAATTAATGTCTGCTTTTAAAAAAAAATGCCTTAAGCTTTACTCCTGGGTAAGGAGGGAGCTACTGGTGATGGATCAGCCTGAGGAATAATCATTAGATGTATCTTGCCTACGTGAAAGATAAATTTGTCTTCATACTATTTAATGAAGATCGTGTTTGCTCCTTTGTCTCTTTTTCAATTCGGGCTGTTAAGTCCCTTCAGATGCCATCACAGAACTATCTGGCTGAGAATAGAAATGGAAGACAGAGATGAGAGCTGAGTTCAGCTCCAGGCTACTCCAGCACTAATAAAAATCTAATGTTTCCAGTGTGTCAGGCAATGTTTTAAATGCTTTGCATACATTAATGCCACCATTTCTTTTATATTTTAAACAAATACTGTTACTGTCTATGTCTTAGTTAGGGTTTTACTGCTATGAACAGACACCATGACCAAGGCGAGTCTTGTAAAGAACAACATTTAATTGGGGCTGCCTTACAGTTTTCAGAGGTTCAGTACATTATCATCAAGGTGGGAGCAGGGCAACATCCAGGCAGGCATGGTGCAGGAGGAACTGAGAGTTCTACATCTTCATCTGAAGGCTGCTAGCAGAACACTGGCTTCCACAGAGCAAGGATGAGGGTCTTATAGCCCACACCTACAGTGACACACCTACTCCAACAGGGCCACACCTACTCCAACAGGGCCACACCTTCTAGTAGTGCCACTCCCTGGGCCAAGCATATGCAAACCATCACAGTCTGCTATTTTAATTCTGTGGGAAAAGAAAAGCCCTTTAGTACTGTGTAGATAAATAGATAAAAGAGTCTTCTCTATGCTCTATGCTCCTGGTGGGCAGGCGTGGCTCTGTACCTTCCCAAGAACTCTGGATTCATGAATGAAAAGAAACACATGCACAACTCTATTTTTAATAAGCCTTGTTCAATGGCTGGACACCTTCAAACTTCCCTGTGGCTAGCACATACTCCCCTCCTATATTTCTGAGTTAACTCTTTCTAAATCTTATCTTTGCTTCCCTGTTTCCTTCTGGGAAAGCCTCTACACTTCCAGAGGTCTCACCCTCCTGCTCCTTTATGAAGTTGTAGTCCTACCTGTGTCACTCTTGTGATGGAATCTCCTCTTCTCCTTTCCTTTTTTTCTTGCTCTGGTATCCTAAAAGTCTAGCCTCTGTTCCCCTGCCCAACCATTGGCTGCTGGCTCTTTATTGATCAATCAAAAACCAACTGTGGAGAGGGACTCACAGTTTCTGGACACATAGATTCCCGTGTGATTGGGGAGATGAATTAACACAAAGCTTTAGAACCAACCCTGACAGTACTGTTGAATGAGTCAGCGGTGGGCGCCAAGTTTCAAGTGAGTTGTCATGAGCATGGAATTCACACTAGTACACTGCTCTCAGACCTAGTCTCACTGAGTACCAGCAATACACTTAATAAGTTAAATATAAAATATAAAAGTTCATTCTTTGATTTTTAAAATTCATTATTAAAGTTTCATATAACATATTTTGATCACGTTCACCTCCGTTTCCCCAACATCTCCCTAACTCACTTCCCTTCCCTGTGATATTGTTGTATAAGGAACAGTAAACTTTCTTCTGAATTATTCAACTTAACCCAATTTATCAAATAGCTGTGAAATTTTGATAATTGAGTACATGACCACTATTAATAGGATCTAGCACATAGATGTTCAGAATTATAATATTTTGCAATTTCTATGATAAATGCTTAGTAATTTCAATACCATCAAACATTTTATGTAAAGAAAAATTTTAAGTAAGTAATTTTTCTTAATTTTTGATGTGGAGATTTAGAAAGTCCGAGTGTCACTTGTGGTCACTAAATCAGTGGGTTTTGTGTTAGGGTCAGCGTATGATCTTTTTTTACAGTTTTGGCAAACCAAGACTTCTGATGGTCCAATTCTTTCCAGTCTTCCTCAGTCTTTATGTTTTCTTGTAGCTTGACCAAATCTGAACACACTTTAGAGATGCAAATGCCAGTTACAAGCAGAAGTACCTCTGTTCTTCTAGTGACAAAGCTGCCAGGTGCCCCGGCATCTGTGCAGGTGCCTCCTTTGTCTAGGTAACAAAACTCAAAGATGGACTCTCCCTTTTGTTTTTTTATGGGAAAGTGTAGCCGCATAGCTTTGGCTGTAGCAAAACACATTTCTTCCATATTATTTCTCCTATAATTTCCCCAGACTTTCATCTATATGATGATATTCTTAACTTTGAGGATCTAGACATCAAAGAACTGCTCTGAAGATAAAAGAAAACAAAGCTGATTCAAAATAAACCTATTTTCAGTGAATCTAAAACAATCTGTATTGTTAAGAGTCTGTTCTCAAAGGCTCCACCTACTGTTTACTGCCCATGCTCCATATAACAATCATACCCAATCAGTGTTTCAGTGGATCAACAAATACGCTGCCCCCATAAGAACCCATAGAAAACTCTAAATATTGCTAATGTGATGATGATGATGATGATGAAGAAGAAGAAGAAGAAGAAGAAGAAGAAGAAGAAGAAGAAGAAGAAGAAGAAGAAGAAGAAGAAGAAGAAGAAGAAGAAGAAGAAGAAGGGGTGGTGCTCAAGATTGAGTCTAGGACCTCCTTCATACAAGTGTTATACCACCCACTTGTATTCCTAGACCATCAAAACCTCTGCTAAATAATCCTATGACAAATGATATTTTACCCTTTTTATGTAGTCAAAGTCTTACTTTTGTACAATGGTAGCCATTCAAAGAGAAGTCTGCTTTACAAGAGGTATAAACATACATGAAGTCTTTTACAAGAAGTAAAAATTTCCTAATGCTAATGTCTAAAAATTCAATGTTCCAAGTGTTTTGCCAAAATTCATAATTTGTCTTGAATTTCAACAACATTCACTCTGAATCAAGTAACAATTCATTTTAGGTATAAACTACCACTTGGCTAGATCAAATTTATGTGACATTGTGCATGTGTTTATATTAATGTCACTGTTACTTTCTAACTGTGAAGGGTGTGTTGAATTGCTACGTGTTACTAAATAAATGCCAGATTTTACATTGCCTTTATATGTTTCGTGAGCAGATGAAATTTTGAGAAGATGATGAAGCTTTGAAAGTCATAAAAAATATACAGTCTTACTGATGTTCATATTAGGATTTCATAAAAGAAAACTACTGTCTCCTTTTAGAAATTTGATAAATAGAATAGAATTCTATTGGTATATTCAATCAGATATAGCATTTTACAAATAATAATAATAATACACATTTGTTTCCAAAAAGTGAATTGAAAAGGTCATTTCATTCAAACTATAATTCAATGCTAGCAAATAATTATTCCCCTTTCTTTCTTTCTTTCTTTCTTTCTTTCTTTCTTTCTTTCTTTCTTTCTTTCTTCCTTCCTTCCTTCCTTCCTTCCTTCCTTCCTTCCTTCCTTCCTTCCTTCCTTCCTTCCTTTCTTTCTTTCTTTCTTTCTTTCTTTCTTTCTTTCTTTCTTTCTTTCTTGAACAGGCGAAAAAATTTGTCCTAGTTTAATAATACAGAGTAGTCCTAGAGCAATAGAACAGTGACCAAAACCAAGTGAGATGTGTTTCTCTCAATTCATACCTTACACACCAGTGCAGAGGAAACCATGGCAGGCATTCACAGAAGGAAACTGAGAGCAGAAACTGAAGCCGAAAGCATGGATGAGTCCTGCTTACTGGCTTGTTTCCTCTGCTTCACTCAGCCCTCTTCCTGAGAAATTCCAGCCCCCTTGCTTAATACCAACCTCCACAGTGAGCTGTGCCCTCCAACAACAATGAACAAGTTACAAAGAAATGCCTCAGAGATATGTCCACGTCAACGGATGGAGGCAATTTCTCAGTTGAGGCTCTCTTTTCCAATTATGTGTAAGTTTGTATTAAGTTGACAAAAATTAACCAGCATTAAAACGTGTTAATCCATTCATGTATTACAACTTAATACAGAGGAAAATCTCAAAAGAAATGATAAATTTATGTCTGTTTTACTCATATTATTTTTTCCAAGGACTTAGGTATCTGGGTTTGCTAAGCCTAAGAAATTACATTAAGCTTCCAGTCTTCTCTCTCTCTCTCTCTCTCTCTCTCTCTCTCTCTCTCTCTCCCTCCCTCCCTCCCTCCCTACTAATTTTTGTATTTTATTTTATATTGCTATTAATGAATATATAACAAAGTGAAGTGTATATTTCCTAAAAATGAAAATACTGATGCTGGTGTATTAGCTCAGGTTGCCCTAGTCTTGATGGCTTGAAGGCTGGAAGGCTGAAATCAAGGTGCCATTATGGTTGGGTATTTAATGAGTGCTGCATCCTGGTTTATACTTGACACTCCCTTAGATCGACAGCAGAGAACAGGCACTGTCTCACTTGCTGTTATATAAGGATTTGATCTCTATTATGGAGAATTCCATTTCTATGACTATATTAAGTTCCAAACAATCACATTGGTTGATATGATAACAGTCGAAATTTTAGAGAAACAAACACTTTTTTTGTAATGGGTAGCAAGAGGAAATTATTATACACCATTGTTGCAGGCTGAGATGAATACCCATAACTTCAGCAGCTCAGAATGGAACTGTATTTGGTAATATTCCTTTAAATAATAACTAAAATGAGAACATTGGTGTAAATTTCTTCTCCTGTAACTGGCATTGTTGCAGGGAAAGGGGATCAGAACACAGATATAGAAATGAACTGAAACTCTAAGAAGTGAGTGGTCATGTGGAAGCCAAGAAATGAAGGCTCGGAAAAATTTAGTGAGAACCTGATATTGGGCAAAGTGAGAAAATACATTTCTATTATTTAACCCACTCAATCTGTGTGCTATTTTATGAAGGAAGCTCAAAGAAGTTTATCAGACTCCTCACCATCGAATCTCGCTTATGTAGGAGAAGCTTTAAATGACTGTTGTAGGTTTACTGTGCATACATTATCTGCTTATTCCATAGCCACCCCTTTAAGTAGCTTCTTAGTACTGCAATTGCTTGAAAATGAAATTATTTTTGTGGCCCTTCACTCAAGTCCAGCCTAGTGTCAGTGTACTGGGATGGTTCTAAAGGCACTTTGTCATGAGTAAGACACCATTTAGTCCAAACACTTCAGGTTTTAAAAGCACTTTTATATATGCTGATGGCTTGTCACTGTACAGAGACAATCATCCCATGAGCTAAAGCAGCAATTGTCCAAATCTGTTTCATATTGTTTTGAGAATACAGCAAAGGCAAACAGAAATGAGGGGCAATGCTCTTCCTGCCCCTGTTTTGTTAAAAGCTATCTTCTTTGTTCCAAACTCTGTTTGCTCAAATTATTATCCAAGAGAGAGAGAGAGAGAGAGAGGAAGACAGAGAGAAAATGTTGGGGGGGAACCCTCTGTTTTTGTTACTGCTTGAAAAGCAGATGGAAGTAGAGGGAGTACCAACGCCAGAAAATTTCCCATTTGTTACATCAACTAACTTGAAAAGTAGCAGTTAGGTGGTTCACAATAGTTTAAATCATCCTATTTGCGTCACCAACATATCACGACCTCTTTTACATTGAAATCGTTTCTGATTCAACATCCTACACAAGTGAAACTCAGAGCAGTGCAGCGAGCGATCTACAAACTCAGCCTCTGGGATTGCTCCTCATGTGGCTGTTAATGATTTGTGTAAAATCTTGATTAACAAAATGCCCATTATTTGGTTCCTCTCACTTTAAGGGATGTTTACTGTACATCTTTATTATATTATTATTATTTCCCCAACGTCATACTGGAGCCATTTGGGACCACAGCTCCTGTTCCTTAGTGTTGAGGCTGTCATGACTCAGACTGCGGTCCTGCGTGAGGGAGTTCAACCTTTTATGTGAGACACTAATTAGATGCTGTTGTTACAAGGAACATGAGCACACAAATAGACAAACCAAGCCTCTGACTGGCTGAAGTAGCAAAAGTCCTTCATTTTATTCAGAGGAGAAAGCATGAGGCTAAAATGAATTGTGATGTTCTATTTAGTTTGTGCTGTGGGTACCACACTATCACCAGAAATGAACCACTGTTTTTAATCTTTATCCCTGAAAAAAAAATTTCCTTTCATTCTTTTATTATGTAAAATTCAGTCATTATAAAATAGCAAAATTGATCCGATTCAAGGACTCATAGTATTTGAGCAATACATGATGAAAAGACCAACACATTCACCTCTCAATGAATAACAATGCTGATATCCGAATGCCAGGACATTAATTTCACCGTATCATCATGCCTTATAAATTCATTTTCATATTTAGACAGGTAGGGAAGCTTTGCTTTTGTGTATCTATACAATACTACATTTGAAAATCAAAAGAAGCTGTGGGGAAGTTTTAGGCATGAATCATTCCAAGTGCAGATGATACACTATGTCATATTATATACTGCGTAATCATTTAAGATCATCTGCAACATCTTCTGGGGAAAATACTGCCTGTTGATAAGACCAAGCAGCTAATACCTATGTTCAAAGAAAGAAAATGTTAGATAACTAGAACCCATTTTTACGAAGCAAACTTAATTCCTGAAAACATTCCACAATTAACTAGCATGATGTCTTGAAACACACTGTCCAGGGAGATGGGCCCCTTTGTATCATATTCTGTTTTTACTTCATCTGGTCTCCATTCTGCTAACATGTTTAAATGAACTTGTGAAGGACTTAGAATCAACTCATAAAAATCTAAGGTCATGAAGACAACTTTTAAAAATTAGATCGACTGAATTCCAGATTTATTCAGCCATGATTCAGACTAAGATAATTATTCTGCATTGCTAGACTCATATTATCTCTCTCTCTCTCTCTCTCTCTCTCTCTCTCTCTCTCTCTCTCTCTCTCTCTCATGTATTTGTGTTTGTGTTTGTGTCTGTTTGTGTGTGTGTATTTTTTCAAGACTGAAATCAAGAAGGAAAGACAACTTTACTCCTGGCATGCATAGTTTCCTGCATAAAGATTTGTGAAAATAAAACAATACTGTTTGTCCCTTGAAATGGACATCTTCCCTTCCCAAGTACCACTTCCCTGGTCCTCGCTGCTGATGTATGAGACCTATGAGAGGTGATGTAAGAGAAACGCAAAGTAGCAAGAATGAAGCATCTCCCTTCCTTTCCATCCCACCAATGTTCTTTGGACCTGATCCTCAATGTATGAGTGAAGGTAACTCTTGGAATTTAAATGAATGATTTGGCAGTGCTACTTTAAAAGAGGAATTGTTAACCAAAGGCAAAATAAAGTACAGATTTTAGAGGATTGAAATGGATTTTTCAATGTGGTTTTATCCTTTACTTTTCTTAGTTCTTTTCTTTCAGTGTATTGTTTAGAAAGGAATATGATGCCAAAATTATGCATAGGATACTTAAATGAAGGAATTTAAAAATTTAACCTGTAGAAATTTTTCAACTGGATAAAGCCTAAATTGTTTCCAGAAGAAAATATGGATTGATAATCAAGTTCCTTCGTTAAATTAAACTCAAATGAAAAGACTATAAAAGACTTTGATTCTCTTCAGATAATAAGAAATAATGAGTCTATCTATTTGATGTTATTGTTAGTGATAGGTTCATGACTAATTTGTGACACAGAAGGATCCAAGCCTGACTGTAATGATGGATAAGAATAAATGAGTTAAGCCAGGTCTGTGATGCTTACATAGCTTGGAATATGTTTTGAGTGGCTCCTAGTGTGTTTTAAGGCACCATAGGTTCTGGTATAAAGACATGATCTTTTGATTCCTATAAACAATGTTATCAATAGATCCCTCTCTGTGTCTCCTAAATGATGTAACACTTCTGACCACTCTCCATATTTGGTTCAGTTTTCAGGATGCAAGGATTTTAGGGCTAGAAGATCCCTGTGGTTTGCTACCTTTTGAGTACAGCTTAATGAATCTAGGCATGAATTTCCCTAGAGAGCACCAGAAGAGAATCCAAAGACCTATGCCAAAGATAGTTGAAAGGGTGATTTCTGTTAATTAAGAAGTAAATAAAATATAGTGTCCTGTTAGTGTTAGTGGGTTTTTGTTTGTTTGTTTGTTTGTTTGTTTGTTTTGGTTTTTTTCTCTTATTACTATGAAACCAGAAGTAAAGGTCATGGCTTTAACCCAGGAAGTATTTTTAGTGATAATCATAGGAAACTGGCTTGACCAAAGGGACTGTTTATTAGTGTTCCCATTGAGATGGGGAGTGGCCACTTCTGTATCCCTTCCTGGCTCTCTCACTCTTTCAGATGTTCCACAATTTTAATATCTAGAGAGTTTTGGAATGGCTCCCTGTGGCTTGCTTCTTATTTCTAGTTCTACCAGAATATTGGAATATTTAAGCACTCTGCAGCACACTGAGATTGCTTCTGCCTTTCTAAAAGTTCTATGGATAAAACATGCACATGCTCACTGGGAGAATGAAAAGAGGTCATGAACCAAAAGTGTGTACATGAAACATCAGTATTTAAACACAGGATGTTTGAAGTGGAGTTCAGCATTCACATTTCTGCATATTTGTCAGGAAAAAAAAAAGTTCCAATAATCAAGCAACTTTACTACCAAGGGAAGCAGAGCTCACACCAGGGGCATCGCAGGTAGTGAGACTGGTGCTCCAGCATTGTGATGCCATCATCTTTGCAACACTAGATTCTAACTGTGCCTCATATACTGATTCCTTCACAGTTCTCTAAACAGGAAATGAACTGTGCTTTATATGATTTGATATCTGTTTGTACACAGCCCATTTTCATTAACTACAAATTGGGGCCTACAACAGAATATCACCCAATCAATGACCTAAGGAAACTATTGAAGCATATAATTGCCCCCTTTCCTGCCTCATTCTTAAAGATAATTTACAAGCCATATCTCTTAATCATTGACTTGAATTCTTAATCGGAAATGTCCTTCAATGCTTTATAGCTAATAAAAGAAAAAGTAACAACTATCATATATTTAGCATTTCTCTCATTCTAGGGAGTTTACAACACACACACACACACACACACACACACACACACACACACACACACACACACCCCAGGGATCCCATTTGGCAGATTTATACACTTTCATTTTATACAAAGTTAAGATTAAATGTTAGAAATCTTCCTATATTCATACATTTTGTACTTTTTGACCATTAACATACAAACTTTCTTCAGGCTTGATTAAATATTGTTTTTATTACTACAAGCATGACCTACCTTACAATGTGGCAATTCTAATGCAAATTTTTCTATTCTTTTCCCAGTTCTTTAAACTAACAATGTGTTTTCCAAGACCACTGTCTGGTAACCCTGCCTTCGAATAATAACCAGTTTAGAGGATAAAATTTTCTTAATTCTTCACTGGGGAAGAAGCCAAAATGGGAAATTACTCTGAAGTTCAACAAGTGGGAGGGTTAGGCTGAAGCGCTCCTGGACACTCACTGCTTCTACGGATGCCTTCTCTGCATTCGCGAGGGCAAGAAGCAATGCTCACTCTTTGCAGGCATAATAGATGTACCCTGTAAGCATCCTGCATTCCCAGGAGAATTCTTGGTATACACAACATTGTTAATAATAATAATGGATTTAAGAAACAAATGAATCCCCTGTCTATTCCACATGAGAACAAAGGAGCCCTAATTATCAGTGCTAGGAAGCCCTTGCCAGTGTGGATTTATGTGCCCTTCCAAACTAGAATACAACATCACAATTGATTTTTTTTCCCAATTCTAATTTTCCAGACTTATTAAAATGACTCTAAACCAAACTGCTTTGAAAGAAATAATATTGGCTTTCTCCCATAATTCCTCCTTTCTCCCTTGTCCTCTTTCTACTAAATCAAATTAATCTACTTTAAAAATAGAAGAGATAAGTGATTATATAATCTTCCAAGGGAGGCAGGAAGCCATGGGACATAGGCACTGTGAAATGTTCATGATCAGGCATATTTCAACACTCTGCATGTCGATCCAAGTCTTTTGTGACCCAGTACTGTGGGGATCCAGGCAAATGGAAGTCAAGAGATTCATCTGGTTCTGGGGCCTCCTGTGGTATAAAGACCTTCTGAGGGGAAATTTGCTACTAGAATCCCAAAGAAATGTCACCATGCTGCTCATGCCATTCATAGCCTGGAGGAGACTTAATCAAGACACAAGAGTCGAGGAGAGAACTGTACCAGCCAGTAGTTAGTTGTTACCATTATTGTATTTTTTAAAAATCCTATCTAACCCCCCTCTTTTTTCATGCACATTCTCTTTCATGTGTGCGCATGCATGTGCGCGCGCGCACACACACACACACACAGAGAGAGAGAGAGAGAGAGAGAGAGAGAGAGAGAGAGAGAGAGAGCAAGAGAGACAGAGACAGACACAAGGACACAGAGACACAGAGAGATTATACATAGACACAACCATAGAGTTCTTTCAGGTATTCAGGTAAGCAATGGTGCTTCACTGGGAGAGATGCAGAGTCTCCTTTGACTGTATTCCTAAGGCTAAGCTTTATGTCTCCCTCCAGCTAAAGGGATCAGATTTTTGTCAAAGTAGAGGAAGTTGAGGATGCTATTCTATGTGAACAGAGTTATTTTAAGAAAAACCCAGAATTTGCATTTCTAATCTATTAGGAGACAAAATGAAGGAAAAAATTAAATGCATGTACATTTATACATGTTTTAAAATCTAATTTGGGGTCACAGCTGTAATTGCAGAAGCTTTGGATTGAGTGTCATGCTGGAATAATGTCACGTTACGGAACGTAAAGCATTCAGGATTGCCTTATGCCTCACTGCTCTCTAAGTACGGTGCTATTTCAATACAACACCTACCACTTTTAGGTCTTTATGCTTTAATATGTCTTGCTGGATGAAATCAAGCTATAAATCGGATAAAATTGGGTCCTCCCAGTTGATTCTGCTGCTACAAACTCCAGTCATTTGCAAGGTCCAGTTCTATGAATTCAGAATTTAAATTATCATGATTGCTTGTACTGACAAGTACATGTAAACAGTATACTTGATTCAGATATTTATAAAAAGCAGGGTTTAGCCACAAAAATAAAGCTAATTTTTTTTCGCATAAGCTTTAGAAATATCTCAAAGATGGAACAAATGATACTACAGAAAGCATACACTACAGGAATTAAGGCGCCATGCTTTGTTGCCTGGGCAAAAGCACGCTCCCTACGTGATTCTGCACTCACTGAAAAAAGGGTTCCTGTCTGCTCTCTGCTCATCCTTGAAGCTAAATTCATACCACTGGCATTTCAATTTGTGGTTGCAACACACATTCCCTCCTCAACATTCAGGTCATAGTGTCCTTCCCCATGGCAGCTAAAGGTGCATTCGTAAAGATGACTATGTTCCTAAGTCTGACCACTCTGCCCTCAGAGGATTTATGCTGCCCTGAGTTGGGCAAAGGGGGTGGGATGGGTTACAAATTTACAGTGCTCACAGAGAGAGTTAAAACTGAACCCAGCCAGAAATGAATCAAAGCTTCAAAGGCAATTACTGCTGCTGTTTCTGAAGATAGTTAAATTAATTTTTAAAAATATATTCATTGTGAAGTCAAAAAAATCTCAAGACAGTGGGATTTTGCCTGGCAATATAATTGGTGAGGCAACTCTAATAAAAAGAACTGTGCAAAACAGAAGTCCTTGCTCCACAAACCTAATTTAATTAAGCCAAGTGAAGGCTATATTTTTGGAGGAAAAAAAAAAATATGTAACTAGGGAAATATATGGTATTTGCCATGGAATTTACTATTGACCCATGTCTTCATAAATAATTAAACTTTCCAATAGCTGTATCAAGAAGAAAGTATACTAAAAATAAAATTTCAAAGAGACATGTTTGGTTTGTTTTAAACAAAAGAGAAATTATTTTAATAGTATAATTCACTAAAATCATTCTAGGAATGAGAACAGCATTACGCAGATGCTACATTGCCTATCCCATGTCAGAGACTACAATTCTCTAATCCACATTTTCATTATCTTTGGAGAATAAAATGATTCAGACCACATGGTTTTTGGAGGCTTAAACTAAATTAGCTTGGTCTCACACAATAAGAATTGTCATCAATACTAGCGAAAAATAGCTCATGGTCATCATCACTACCATGTTGAGTCACTGAAGACATAAAGATTAAAGGAATTATACAGGCACAAATGTTCTGTGGAGTTGGACACAAGGAGCACAAAACAAAATTCTCTCTGAGCCCCATCCAGAAGTAGCGAGCCATGCTAATGCTGGTCATTATGAAACAACTCACAGCAAGACTCATTATGTGGCTCTGAATCTATATACACACAAACCTTGAAAAAATTGATTAAAGTGAGAGTTAATTTTTATCAGTGTGTGTGTGTGTGTGTGTGTGTGTAAGAGAGACAGAGACACTCTGAGACACAGAAACAGAGAGTAGTTACCCTTGTCTGTCTATGTGATCTGATCCTTCTTACTTTTAGATCCTATACTTAAGAACTTATTTACTAAATATTATTTTTAATCCTCCAGTCATACTCCCAGGTCCATGGTTATTTATAAATATGTGCACACAAGTGAAACGCTGAGCCTGCTGATGCCCGTGATTTCCATAGAAGTTGAACAAGACGTTACTTTCTCTTCTTATATCAGCTCCAATACCATAAACCCATGTCCCTTTAAGTCCTCCTTCTGCTCCTCATTTTGAATAGGGGTTCACTATCCCTGCCTGGCTTGTTTCTTTACATAGGTGGGCTGGCTCTGAACCCACAGAGATCTACCTCCCTCTGCTCACCAGCACTGACATTAAAGGAGTGCAGTGCCACACTTGTCTCCTTTTTATAGTCTTTAATACCACATTTTCTTATGTCTATGCATCCTCTTGATTTCCCTGTATAAAATGCTCTCAAGTGGAGTGTAAAGTACTGTCTGTTGTGCATCAGGGCAAAAATCTTGGATGCTCTTCAGGCAGATTAGTTCTGATCAAGTGGGAAACAGTCCTATTGATCTGATGGCACTGTTAGTAAACACCAGTGTACACAGGAAGATGTCTTTAGTTTCTGTATTGATCGGTTGATGAAAATGTAACCAGAAGCTTTTAAGAACTAGGTCTTGTATTTCTTGGAGAAATGGTCCACATTCTCTCAAGTAGTATTTGGTGACTATATGGAGCGTGGCAAGACCTGATATATCTGTGTTTCTTTATGAAGTCTTCTTATTGTTGATGTGACACAGAACATATTATAGGTAGAAGAGACAGCCACTAACAACCCATAACTGAATGTGCTAAAATATAATGGGAATCTCAATGAATGACAAGATCCTACATTAACTGTAAACTATGATTTCTAAACCTAAGGGAAATATATGAAAATCAAATCATGATGTTTAAAAATGTTGGAATACATATATTATATACTTTGTAATATGCATATTTAACTATTTTACATATAAAGGAAATACACAAGAAAAAGAAATATAGTTAATATACATTATATAGTTAATATGCATATATAGTTAATAAACATGTTAAATATAGTTAATAATAATGATGACATGCTTAATTTTGAACCATATAACCCAAGTAAAAGGAATATAGTTTTAAAATTATATACTTAAAATTTATATTTAGGTTACTTATGAATAAAAACATCAAGAAAAACTTGAACCTGGATATATAAATATATATGGATATATATTATATATTATTATACATGTTATATATAGATATATGAAGAAGAATTTAATTTTTCTGAATAGGACAACTCAATAATATAAACAATCAATTCTACCAAATAAATGT
>CM052716.1:64356845-64401845 GCA_028551405.1 Uromys caudimaculatus
AAAAAAAAAAAAAAAAAAAAAAAAAAAACTACCTAAAACTTATATAGATAATAAAAGCACTCAAATGCCATTAAATCATTTTAAAAGAGTAATGAATGAAGAATTTTCCAAGAACACAGAAAGAAAACTACCTGCTCATTATAATAAATGTTATATGTTAGCAGAAAACCTACAAATGAATTAATGCTTCAAAAGAGAGCACTCATAGTAAATTAATATGCACTAGAGAATTCAATATATGATTTAATTCAACACAGAGATAATTTTTTCACACACTGTGGGGAGAGTGGGGAGGTAGCTCATTTTGTGGAGCAACATACAGTATACTGTTAACCCTGCATTTATAGTTGTATTCAATGTGATTAAAGACCTAACACATTAGTAGAAAAGTTGTAGGAAAAATGGGGCTTGAAAGAAGAGACAGCATTAACACATTTGAGGTTCTTTCAGAGGATCCAAGTTTGGTTCTCAGCATGTATAAAGGCAGCTCATTGTCCTGTAACTTCACCAACAAGAGTTGTGATACTTTCTTCAGACCTCTAAAGGCAACTGCAGCACACGGGCATAGAATCCCCACTGATGCGCACACACAGTTATTTATAATTAAAAATGAAAGATTTCAAAAACTTTGTAGAAAAATAAATGGGTACTGTTATGCACAATTAAAAAGATCTCATAAATTTGAAAACATAAATCGTATGTCAAAATAATTATAAATGAACAGGTAAGTGTATTAAACTATAAGAAAGGGTATGTGTGTCAAAATAATTACAAATGAACAGGTAGGTGTAGAACTGTGAGCAAGGGTATGTGCAGTGATGGGAGCAGCAACCGCACATCTGAAAGATTAGGATCTCCTGCTACATGGTTGTTCATGGTGGATGCACAACATTTTTTAATTTGGCAACTTAATACAATGGAAAGTTTTTTTAAAAAATGTAATGAACATAAACTTTATATATAAAAGAAAATTAGGGAAATCACTTACAAACATAGCAATATGCCCAAAAGCAACTAGAAAATGATTATTAAAGCAACAAAGTAACAATTTATTTTTTTAAGCTAGAAAAAAATAAGAAATCTTTAAGTAACAGAATGTTAATGAAGGTGTGGCCATGTGTATGCAAATGTACACTGCTGTCATTCTACGAAAATCATAACATTTATTTTAGTTTAGTGTATTGGTATGCATTTATTCAAAAATTATTAAAGTGTGTCTTGACATTTGCTGCTGCATAACATCCGAGTCTGTTAGCATATATGTCTTTGTGAGAATGGGTAGGGCATTAAAGGTAAGAGAATAGACACCTCAAAGTTCTGTGATATAGTTAAGAACAGACTAATTACATAAACCTTAAAAGTAGAACCTCAGCAGAAAACAATAGAAAAACACACACACATGCACACACATGCATACACGCAAACATAATTCAATTAAATTAAAAATTAATGCAATCAAAATGACAACACATATTTGTACTCATCAACAATGAAAATTAGCAACTGGTGAATAGAGCTCACTTGACTCCTATGCAACTAGCTAGTAGTCAAACAAATAGATTTAAAAATTGTCCCAGAAGACATGATACCAGTACTGACATCCATTCCCAAAGATCTTTGCATACCACATAGCTTTTTATAAAAAGAATATGTAGTTAATATGCTACCTTTTACACAGAACCTCTCTGAGAACAGTGTTCGGTTCAGGTTTGGTATTGTATGGATGGATTGTACAGTTTGATGTGAGACTGCAAAATCTCTAATATAGAAAACAGGTAAATACATGGAAAATTTTTACCCGAAAACATGGAGAGCCTACACACCTCTATTCAGTTACTCCCATATGAAAGAGAAAGGAGACATTTCAAATTACTTCCAAAGGAAACAAAGGAGAACTCCACATAGGACAGGAATTTTCTACTACAGAAAAGTCTACAAACTCCACTGCTGGAGAGTGCCTGTCAAGTTTGAGAGAAGATTAGAGCCATTACTAACCAGTGTAGAATGACACTTGCATAGAAGGGGGTCTGAAAAAAAATGGGCCAGGGACGTCTCCTGTCCCATTCAAATCTGGCAAATCAAATCTAAAAACTTTAAACAGATAAAAAAATCTGTGAGGCATTTTGTCTTCTTTTTCTCCATTTTGGTTCAATCAATCCTTCTAGTGACTAAGTAAGTAAATCAGTTAAAGAGAAAAGCACAAGAAGAAAAAAGAAAGAAAGAGAGAGAGAGAAAGAGAGAGAGAGAGAGAGAGAGAGAAAGTACAAACAACCCAGAAAGTGACTCAAGGGTTCTAACTCTCTGTGGACTATTGAGGCTATTGGTGTGTCTTCCTCATTCATCCTTCTTAGCTGAGTTTAGTAGAAGAGACACTTCGATGGCTCCAGGTATTTACTTGTACATGAGTCTATTTTCATACCTATGATTAGCAGCTTTCCACAGCCATGATGATGTACCACAGGCATCTGTTTACCTCTATTTGGTTGAGAAAAACAACCCTAAAGTGTAAAATATGCAGAGGTGGAAACTCCCTATATCAACCTTATGATTCAAATGTTTTTAACACAGTTTTTCAGAAGCACCAGCATCAATGCCTTTACTAGGGCTTGACTTCCTTAATGAAATGTCCTGACACAGTGCCAAAAATCACTAACTTAAACCAATGGAGATACATGAGCACATTCTGTCATTTTCTTTCTTGTCAAGTCCTTCTATTTTCTTTTCTCTTACCTTGATTAAACATAAATGTACCCTATTGTATTAATATATTTGTCGAAGTGGTTTAATGAAAAACTGGAATGTTAATTTACTTTGACTTTTTATTGAAAATGTATTAAAATATATTTTGATTGCTATTTCCTTTTCCGCGTCTCCTCCCAGATCATCCCCATCCCTCCACCTTCTCAACTGCATATCTCTTTCTCTCTCTCTCTCTCTTTAGAAAACAAACAGGCCAAAATAAACAGATAAATAAAACAAAAATGAAAACAATAATAAAAGCAACAATATAGCACACATGTGCACATACAAACAGAACCAATAAAATCATAAAATTGAAAACCATGACTTACAAGCAAAAGACCAGTAGATAAAAAAAAATAAAAATAAGTTCCCAAGTGGATCAATGTGTGGCCAAAATAATCGACAAAAATATTACTGAGTTCAGTTTTTGTTAGTCATCTACTGCAAGATATCACCCCATTCTTAGGTATAATTTATATACTCAGTAAGAATGCACTGGTTTGCAACCAGTTGTCAGTTGAAAGTAGCTTCTTGGTTAGTGATGGAAGTTCCTGCCCATTTCCCATTTCAGAACTGGAATCTTGCCTTGGTTGAACCTGTGTAAGAGCTGTGAATGCTGCCACACTTCCTGTGAGTACATAGGTGTGCCTGTCCTTTTGTGTCTGAAAGACACTGCTTTTTGAAGTTATTCATACACTCTGGCTCTAATAATCTTTCTGTTTCATCTTCTACATAGCTTCTTTTTTATTTTTAATTTTTGATACTTTATTTACATTTCAAATGTTTTCCCCTTTCCAAGTCTCCCCTTTGGAAACCCCCTATCCCATCCCCCCTCCCCCTGCCTCTATGAAGGTATTCTCCCACCCACTTCCCTCCCTGGCATTCCCCTATACTGGAGCATCCAACACCCTCAGGCCCAAGGACCTCTCCTCCCCTGACGGCCAACAAGGCCCTCCTCTGCCACATATGTGGACAGCACCATGGGGCCCTCCATGTGTATTCTTTGGTTGGTGGTCCAGTCTCCTGGGGATCAGGCCAGTTAACACTGTTGCTCCCTCCATGAGGCTGCAAACTCCCTCAGCTCCTTCATTCCCTTCTCCAACTCCTCCATCTGGGACCTCACGCTCCGTCCAACGGTTGCTGTGAATTGAATCATGGGTATTCTGAACTTTAGGGCTAATATCCACTTATTAGTGAGTACATACGATGTTTGTTCTTTTGTGACTGAGTTACATCGCTCAGGATGATATTTTCAAGTTCCATCCATTTGCCTGCAAATTGCATGAAGCCATCGTTTGTAATAGCTGAATAGTACTCCATTGTGTAAATGTACCACATTTTCTGTATCCATTCTTCTGTTGAGGGGCATCTGGGTTGTTTCAAGCTTCTGGCTATTATAAATATGACTGCTATGAACATAGTGGAGCATGTGTCCTTATTATATGTTGGAGCATCTTCTGGGTATATGCCCAGGAGCGGTATAGCTGGGTCCTCAGGTAGTATTATGTCCACTTTTCTGAGGGTCCACCAAACTGATTTCCAGAGTAGTTGTACCAGCTTGCAATCCCACCAGCAATGGAGGAGTGTTCCTCTTTCTCCACATCCTTGCCAGCATCTGCTGTCACCTGAGTTTTTGATCTTAGCCATTCTGACTGGTGTGAGGTGGAATCTCAGACTTGTTTTGATTTGCATTTCCCTGATGACTAAGAATGTTGAACCATTTCTTTAAGTGCGTCTTAGCCTTCCAGTTTCCTCAGTTGAGAATTCTCTGTTTAGCTCTGTTCCCCATTTTTTGATAGGGTTATTTGGTTCTCTGGAGTTTAACTTCTTGAGCTATTTGTATATATTGGATATTAGCCCTATATCAGACATAGATTAGTAAAGATCTTTTCCCAATCTGTTGGTTGCCATTTTGTCCTATTGACTGTGTCCTTTGCCTTACAGAAGCTTTGCAATTTTATGAAGTCCCATTTGTCGATTCTTGATCTTAGAGTATAAGTCATTGGTGTTCTGTTCATTAACTTTTCCCCTGTGCCCATGTCTTTGAGACTTTTTCTCCATTTTCTCTTCTATTAGATTCAGTATATCTGGTTTTATGTGGAGGTCCTTGATCCACTTGGACTTGAGCCTTGTACAGGGAGATAGGAATGGATCAATTTGCATTCTTCTACATGTTGACTGTCAATTGAGCTAGCACAATTTGTTGAAAATGCTGTCTTTTTTCCACTAGATGGTTTTAGCTCCTTTGTCAAAGATCAAGTGACCGTAGGTGTATGGGTTCATTTCTGGGTCTTCAATTCTATTCCATTGATCTACCTGCCTGTCACTGTACCAATACCATGCAGTTTTTATCACTGCTGCTCTGTAGTACAGCTTGAGGTCAGGAATGCTGATTCCTCCAGAAGTTCTTTTATTGTTGAGAATAGCTTTTGTTATCCTGGGTTTTTTGTTATTTCAAACGAATTTGAGAATTGCTCTTTCTAAGTCTATGAGGAATTGAGGTGGAATTTTGATGGAGATTGCATTGAATTCTGTAGATTGCTTTTGGCAAGATGGCCATTTTTACTATATTAATCCTGCTAATCCATGAGCATGGGAGATCTTTCCATCTTCTGAAGTCTTCTTTGATTTCTTTCTTCAGAGACTTGAAATTCTTGTCATACAGATCTTTCACTTGTTTGGTTAGAGTCACACCAAGATACTTTATATTGTTTGTGCCTATTGTGAAGTATGTCATTTCCCTAATTTCTTTCTCAGCCTGTTTATCCTTCAAGTATAGGAAGGCTACTGATTTGTTTTAGTTAATTTAAGTCCGGCCACTTTGCTAAAGTTGTTTACTATATAGTTTCTTAAGGCCTGAGGGAAGGGATTTAATGAAGGCATCCCATTTAAGATGAACGTTCCAAAGTTTCTCATTCTTTCACATTGTCTAGTTTTGGGTCTTTGAATTTGTTGCCATCTACAGCAATAGAAAGGTTCTGTGATGATGGCTGAGAAAACACTGATTTATGGTTTTTATAATGTTAAAAAATTTAAACTTAATTTTTTTTTTTTTTGTTTTTTTTGTTTTTGTTTTTCGAGACAGGGTTTCTCTGTGTAGCCCTGGCTGTCCTGGAACTCACTCTGTAGACCAGGCTAGTCTTGATCTCAGAAATCCACCTGCCTCTGCCTCCCAAGAGCTGGGATTAAAGGCGTGCGCCACCACTGCCCTGATTTATTTTTTAAAATAAAATGTGTACTAGCAAGTCTTGAGTTATATGTATTATCCTAGTTAGTGTTCCTATTGCTGTGAAGAGGTAGCATGACCACTCTTATAAAGGAAACTCTTATAAAGGAAAGCATTTAATTGCGGCTGGTTTGAATTTTAACCCTGACTAATACAATCACCGTGGAGGGAAACATGGTGACATGAAGCCAGACATGATCGTGGGGAAAGAGCTGAGAGTTTTACATCCTGATTTGCAAGCAGTAGAAAGAGACTGTGTTTCACATTGAGTATAGTAGCTTTAACATAGGAATCCTCAAAACCCACCCCCACAGTGACACACTACCTTCAACAAGGCCATACTTCTTAATAGTTCTACTCCCTATAAACCAGGCATTCTAATACCTGAGTCTATGGGGGCAATTCCTACTCAAACCACCACGTGTTTATATATAAACAGCCTAGATCACACCATAATCAGGATTTCTATAGCATTAATATGAGAATTTAGTAAAAATATAACTAAAGACTAGAAACTCACAGTAGAGTTGTATAAGGATGTGTTACTTTCTAGAGTGGAACAGTACTAATTATTACTATGTTTAGTCTCCACCCCTCATTTTCTAAGTCTGCCCTGTGTGTTTTATTGAGATGATCACAAAGCTGTGTTAAGAATTATGAACAGGAAAAATAATGACACTGCTAACCTGAATTTGATAATAAGCTTGGTATACATTGCAGAATTCAGACTTCTTTTAGTGGAAGGAAGATAGCTAAGGGTCAGCAAACAACACTTCTTGTCAAGTCTGACCTATCAGTTGACATAATAAGCAAGTACTGTTGAAACACAACCATGCTTATTTGTTTTGTAACTGTCCATGATTTGCCAAAGAATGATACCTCTGACTCAAATAGTATGTAAATGCAAATAGTGTTTTATTCTGCAGAAGTCCTTCATGCTGGGGTCTTGCATTACCAAAATAAAGAGACAATCAAGTGAGTTCATAGGCCTGATTTAAAGTACATTATGGGATTCTGGAGTAGGTGATCTTTATCTTGTTCCATCTCTAGGGACATTCCATTATCAGGCCATGGTGGCTGGAAACTGTTGCTGGGGAAATCTGGAAACTGCTGCTGACCCATTGTCTTTGCCTCAGGCCAGGGGCAGGGCAGCTTCTGAGGTCTTGCCTGGACTTGCCCAGTTCTTAAGTACAGAGATTTAGGCCTCATTTCCTGAACTGTCACCAATTTGAAGCCTGTCATAGAGTCAGCCTAGCCTTCGAAAATTACATATTGTTGATGGTTGCTTTGGTGCTACAAATTGGTTGAGTAGTTGTATCTGAAATTATATGGCCCAAAACACCTATAGTATTTAATATCTCACTCTTGTAGAAGGAATTTGCTGGTGTTAGCTTATCCTTGGTTTTCTAAAGACTGGGAAAACTGACAAAGAGATCCTCTATAAATCCTCAGGTATTGACTATGCAAAATATTGGTAGATAAGAGGTACAACATACTTAGATGGAAAGGGGAAATGTTACAGCTTTGATGAGAACTCAAAAAGAAGACAATTTTAATGAGGGCTTAAAAATTCTTTCAGTGAGTATTTATATATAAATGTCATTGTACCTGCCTACCATGCTGCTAAAATATTAGAACACATATGAGAAGAAATGATCTTTTCAGTTCTAAAGCTTAGAGTACAACTCACATAAACACAAACCATAAACACGTCACTTGAAGTGAGGCATGAAACAAAAGCATTCGTTTTTATAGTGGTCATCTTTATTATCTTTTGCTATCTTTCTCCTAAATTAATCTTTTTTTTGGGGGGGGGGTTAACAGTAATAGTAACCTTCTTTCTTTGAAGAATTACATATATTCCATACTTTGGCTCCTGAAGAGGTTGATAATCCCAAGATCTCCTTCTCCACAGAAGCTAGAAAATCATACCTGTCATAGAAACTAGATTAGTTTGGGCTTCTTGGTACATGGCATTTTAGATGCAGATGGAATCCTATTGTTGGAATCTATACAACTGCAGACCTTCTTCAGTAAATATGTGATCAGGAAGAGCTAAAAAGAAAGAGGAGTCAGGGAGGAAGATAGAAAGAGGAGGAGGAAGGGAAGCAGAAGGAGAATGAGAAAGAGTGAGAGAGAGAGAGAGGGAGAGAGAGAGAGAGAGGGAGAGAGAGAGAGGGAGAAAACAAGAGAGAATATTTAAGATCTTGATTCATTTGTTCCTGAAATTAAAAAAAATTAGTAGAAACTGTTCAGAAAATATTGGAGTTTCCATGCAAAACATTAGCATGTTACATTAGATGTGTATTCAAAGAAAACATTCATTTAAGATAGAGTTTAAGATTGAGAAGAAAAGAATGGATGTAGAGTTCCTAAGGGTATTCTTCTGCATTTAATTGAGAAGAATTGTATGAATGCACATGTTTATCCACCTGTATGCTTGGGAGATGGAATGAAGAAAGAGAAGATAGATATGAGGAATGGCAAACATACAATTTGCACACGCTTGTAAACATAAGTGTTTTTATTATTGTACATTTGAAAGCAATGCTAAGGGTCAGTGAGATGGCTCAGTGAGTAAAGGTACTTGCTGCTGAGACTGATGACCTGAGTTCAATCCCTAGATAGAGAACTTCTGACCTCCATGGCATGCATGTTCATGTGTGTGCATATATGTGTGCATGTTTATGTGCAGAAACCATATAAATAATAAATACATGCAATTAAATCATATATAGATGACACTTCCAAGAGAATGCATTATATCCTGCTTTCAGAAATTAATATTTACTGGTGGTGGAACAAAATACAAAAACAAACAAAAGAAGTTATGGACAAGAGTTGGGAAACACGATTCACAAAGTAAATCAGGGAAGAGTAGGTGGTCAGAACATTTGGGTCGCTTTGACTTTTAAATGGTGCATATAAAAGCTTTATGTAGTTAAAAACAAGATAAGATGTCTGTAGATATCATTTCTGATGTACAGAGAAATGACTAGTTTTATTTTCCCAAGAACCCCCAAATAATCCTCACTCTTAATCCAGTCAATCCAACTTCTAAATCTCAAGGTTCCAGTTATTCCCCAACAAAAGACTGAGGCTAAATTCAACTGTCAATCTGTTATGGATTTTAACTACCTTAATATTTTTCATACCATCAATTTTGTTCTACTTTTGGAAACACTCCTTGGAGTTTGATAGGACTGATTATACATTTGTATCCAACACCTCTTCAGGCTTCTGTCTAATCTCTCTCTGGCCAATTCCCCCGTGTGTACCCACTTGACACTACGTTCCCTAGTTATACTTCAAGTCCTCTTACTCAGGACTAGTTTACATGCATCAAACTGAAACCCATTCAAAACATTACCACCAAATATATTTTTAAAATATACAAAGTACTTTGTGAATTTCATAAAATTTTTCCACATTTGTTTATTGCTGTTCAGAAGGGAACTCCAAATTTAACATATAACCAAGGAATTGTGTATTTCCCATCAATTTTACAGCCTCCCCCACTTCATATAGCATATATAGCTGGCTATGATGACTGACACAGGTGTGGAGAACACATTCTTTCTTCTTTCTTCTTCATTCTCACATTGCATGTGTTAGAAATCATGTGAGTTGATAATGATGTTTCCCAGTGTATGCTCTCTGGCCAGTAGCTGCTGGATTCCTATTAGAAAGATAGATTTTTAGAATAAAATTTTATCATTTTGTCAGAATCAAAACACCTGGGAGGCTAGGGGCAGAGGATTGCCATGTGTGAATTCAAAACCAGCTATAGAGGAAGACTGTCTGAAAACAAAACATAAACAAACAAACAAATGAAAACCAACCAAAGGCCTATTGTTTAGACTAGTAGGCCAAGCACAAATATTCTTTGATTCTTTTATTCAGACACTGGCTATTTAAAACTGGCTACATGGAATAGATGATATAAGGTCCTGGGAATTAAGAATTAGTACATTTCTGGAATTTACCTATACAAAGTTTTTCCCTAGTTTGCAAATCTGGTAAATGGGACTAAAATGTAAGAAAATGGCAAATAGGGAAGCTTTCTGAAGGGAAGAAGCAGATCATTGTAACATGAAAAAAAGTAAGATCCTTCTATTGGATAACAAAGATGGGCTTTAGAAAGAAGAGATGGGCTATGCAAAGAGCAAGGTGACAAAGAGAAAAAGGAAACCCACCGCAGAGTCCTCCTAAGAAGAAAGAACAATACTCTAGGCAAACACCTTCAGGCTAGGGAGGGCATAAGAAACAAAGGCAGGAGAGAAGCTTGAAGTGAGGCTAGAGAGCCAGAGAAGGTCCGCTGAAGGGAATCTACTATCTTGGTCAAAGGCAGTTTGTAATGTAAACAGTTGACAATTGCAGCTCCTCTTCAGAAGAATAACAATGATGTGGTATGGGAGTTTCATCAAAGAATTCCTTATTTCACTTTGTGTACAGGGATGTTTTTCTTGCATGTATATATGTGCATTGCTGTCTGAACAGACCTGAAGAGATTGGCAGATCTTCTGCTTTTGAAGTTAAGGATTGTTGTAAACCTCCACGTGCATCCTGGGAACCTAGCCTGGTCCCTTAAGTGTTTTTCACCTATAAGCCATCTCACCAGCCACTCATGATATCTGTTGACATCCAAGATCAGAATATATAAGCTATACTAGTTTTGATGTTGATTGTTTTTTCTATGTTAGAGGCTAGTGTCAAATCAGGGTATCCATTTAGATACATTAAAAAGGAGCTTAGGGTTTTTGGGTTTTATTTTTGTTTTTGTTTTTTGTTTTTCATTTTTTTGTTGTTGTTTTCTTTTGTTTTTGTTTTTTTAATTAACACTTTTAGCTGTGAAGTTAGATGTTTCTTCAAATGTGTTTTCTTTTGTTGCTGTTGCTTTTAATTTTTAAACTTGTGATCTCTATCATCCAGAGAATCAATTTGTGATGGTTTTCAATTCTCTTGGTTTGGACCTATCATTCACATATTGCTTTAATTTATATAATATTTTAAGCTTGATTTAGCTCCTCTGTTGTTGTCTTTCATTTATTTAAATCTAAGTGTGCTCAGCGGGTGGGTGACTATATTTGTCAACCTACCCCTGGTCTTCCTAAAAACGAATAAACAAATAGTTTCTGTATGATAGAAAGACAAAGTATAAATTAAGTGGATAAACTATTTTTTTCTCTTACAAAATATCCTTTTTTGGATCTCTGTCTACTTTTTGGCTACTTTTGTTCTGTTAGAATGAGAACAGAAAAGTTTGGATAGTATTTACACCTTGTAGTTGGTCTAATTATCAGAGCTCCTAGGTTGCTGTACAGGATAGGTTGGATAGCAAGGCTTGCCTACGCATTATACAGGCTGAAGGAAACAGATTAGATTAGAAATAACCTGCCCCCCCCCCCCCCCAGAGAGGACAGATTCAGCTTTGGTTCTTTGTGAACCCTGGGCACGCCCTTGTAAATAACACCCCTTAGCAAGGAGATCCCTAACAATCATTTTATAATTTGTATGCAGCTATTTCTGCTGCAGCAATATTTCCAATTCAGGAAATGTTTTCCAATACAAGGAAAAAATAAAGATATTTTTAACTACAAAACAAAACCAAAAAATAAAAAAATAAAAAATCCCCACAACTTTGCTTTAAAGCTTTGTTCTGCTCCTGATGTCAAAGCAGATTGGCCGACTAATTAGGGCCCTAAGGTCCCAGTCAGAGCCGAAGCTTTCCAGAAGCATGTGCCTTGACCTTATTTACAATCAGTCCAATCTATGAATCTATTCCAATTATCAGCTAGACTAATTTCTAGCTTAATTTCCTCCCTCTTAGCCAAATGGTTTTTCTTTAAAATCACATATAACTAATTTAACCATAAGAATAAGGTTCCTACCTCTGCAAAAGGAATGGAGGGATTTAAAGTCTGTGTTGTATGTAACTTTTAGCAAATTAGCCTCTCTGGGCTTCTGTTGCTGGGTGAAAATACAAGATAGCTGGGTATTAAATTACAAATAAGTAATAAATGTGTTTTAATAAAAATATATCCCATTTCATATTTGGCCAAATTGAATTTGACAACCCTACTTTGGGCCTCAGTTTTATTGGGTTTATGAGTAAAGAAAATTATGAAATACATTTTTTTTCTGCAGGAGCATCATGGTTATACTGCTTTGCCACATGGTGAGGCCCTACTAAAGCTTGGCTGCACTGTGGCTATTGTGTTGTTTTCTGAGAAATAAAGGTGGCCTCATAGGAATATTTAGACAGGAAGACTCAATCCCAGGAATACTTCTACTCTACCAACACATTGTTAGATGTGACCATTCTTCAGAACTCAGTCTTCTCCTCTAGTCACATATGTGGGTATCTTATAGCTGATTAACAACTATTCTGTAAAACTAGAAATGGGGATTCTGAGAAGTGGGGTAACTTGATAGGAAACATGGAGAATTATTGGCTAAGCTGGAGATGCTTCTATTTGATCCCTCTGTTCTGATTTATATTCCAAAGTGAGAGAAAGTCTAGTATTACTCAAAATAGATTTGCAAAGCTTTGTATTTAAGGGGAAATACATTTATAGCTTAGTGAGTATCAGTATCAGATAATAATGAAAATGAGAACTTAAAAATCTTTAATTGTCTTATCAATATTATGTAGTTGTTTCACAATCAACCTATAATGCATTAGTTTTATTTATCTCTCTGTGATAAATGATGGATGCAGGATCAAGCTGTGTCAAAGTCAGGAGTAAAACCGCTGTGCCCTCCTAGGACCGCTGCAATGAAACACCTCAAGCTTGGATATTTAGGAACACAATTTTATTTTCTCCTAGGTATGGATTCTGGAATTCCAAGAAAATTATGTGTCAACATAGCTGTTTGCTCTTTAAACCTCATCCAATTTGAGATCTACCTTAGCATCTATCTACACTTGCTGTTCACTGTGAACATGGGTTCCCAGCCTTTAAGATTTTAGGTAAATTTGGTGATCACTTTAATTGGCTGATCTCCAAACAGTCATTTTTGTTGGCTGGGACTTCTAGGTTTGGACTTCTATCAATAGTGGCAGATTCTCTAATCTCTGGAGCTATCTATATTATTAGTCGCACTACTTTTCTGAGAATATTTAAATGATCCCAATGTTATTATTTTTAAGGGTGAAAAATGTGATATATGATAATACAACTATTTACTAACAACACTGACAAATTTTATATGTAAAATGTAACAGTTTGCATATACAATATTCACATACTTGATTTTTCTTCCACAACAATTTAATATCTTTGATGACAAAGAAAGCACGAATTTCCAAAAAAACACAGCTAATGAAATAACTAATTCATATGTCAAGAAATACCTGGAATTCAATATCTGTTCCTTCCATGCTTTAGAAAGAGATAGTGATAAAAATATGTAAATTTTTTCTACTTGAAACTTTAAAATTTAGATGTGGTCACCCCCTGTGGGTCAAGCTAACCCTCATGTGTACCTACATGAAGTTAGAGAGTTACTGAATGTTTATGCTGAATGACCCAATGGATGATTCATAGGCCACGGCACAGTCCTGCAATCAGATGGACTATGACACAGTCTGATTTGTGAGCATTTAGAACAGCAGGGACCTAGAAAGAGAAGCATTTGCAGTGGCATCTGGAGGAGAAATCTGTAGGAAAATTTGTAAAAAAAAAAAACAAAAAACCAAAAAACAAAACAATAAATCTTTCACCACTTAGTGAATGTAGGTAGAACAAATGTAATATGGACATCACTATAAATGATTTAAGCTTCAATATTGGGTTTTTTAAAACACAGTCTGTACAGTGGTATTTTTATAGTCAGTGTCAAGCACAGTTGTTTTTAGTTACAGCTTGCATAACAGTTCAAGATGAATCAATGTGAACTGTTCTCAAGGAAAAGAAAAAAAAAGCAGCACAGATTTTCTAATACTGTGATCATCACTTTGGCCAAAGGCTACTTTGCAGTACGTCTATATAACACTCTTTTAACAAATATTTATTAAGTGTTGATTATTTGCCAAATACTGTCCAAGGTTCTGGGAATATATCAATGACTAAAACAGTTTCTGCCTGTGCTGTGTCTATAGCATTTTCCAGGGACAACACTAACAACACAAGATGCAGGAGCTAGAAGGTGTAACAAGTGCATCCTCTGGCTTCTGCAGAAGGGAAGCAGCAGTGCTTGTCTTGCCTGAGAAGAGATTAAGGTAAGTTCTTCTACAAGGTGATGGCTAAGTGCAAATCAAAGGCCACACCACTGGTTCTCCATGCATTTGCAGTGACAGCTACCTAATATCTCTAATGCCCTGATTAATAGCAGCAAAGTCCCATAGAGTAGATGTCTCCCAACAACATTAGTGAATTAATAGAGTTCTGGGGGCAAAGAGGTTTAAAATCAAGGCTTAGGCAAATGTGGCACCTAGGGAGGACTCTTTCAAGGTTACAGATGGTTTTCCTTTTATTATATCTTCATATAGGAAATTTAACTACTCAAGGACTCTCTTAGATGTACACTAACACCATTCATGAGGCCTTTATAGCTATTATCTTATCATTTCCCCAAACTGCCCCCCCCAATTCCATTACACTATAGCCTAGTTTTCTACAAATGAATTTTAATGGAACTAAAACAATCATCCATATCCCTGTAAACACTGGAAACAGTGCACATAACACCAAGGCAGTGTAGACAAGCTCCCAGTATTCACAGCCCTCCAACTTTCCTAGCTGGAGGGAATGATCTAGATGGCATGATAGTCACTGAGGTAAAGTTTGATTAGTATCAGTGTTCCTTGACATCATAGGAGAGGATAAAATAATATGTGTGTGAATTATTGTACATATGAAAAACAACAAAATGTGTATTTTGAAAATAGAAGTAGCAACATACATAGAGGAAGATCAAAAAGAACATCAGCTGAATGTCAGAGAAGCCACTGTCTCAATCTGAGGTCATAAGCAAGGTCAACTTCAGCTGCTGCTATTAAATAAATGAACTGGAAGATGCCTGTTTTACTAATTCATTCAAATCTCTTCACCACATATTGTAAGAACAGGAAGAGATATCTAGAAAATCATGGAAAGGAGACCTAGCGGTGCAGTAGAATAGTCTTTTCTCTCTAGAAGGAAAATTAATTATTGCACAGCATGAAACTATATAACTAAGAAAATAACATTATTTACTAAATATTTCTTAATATTGGTAATATATATTATTTTGTTTCTTTGTTCTGAGACAATCACTCTGTGGTACACCTTTGCTGGTCTGGGACTTAACTCTCCTGCATTAGGAGAGTCCCAAGACTGAGGATTATAGGCATAGTGTGTTATGCTCCCATGTCTTTAATAATTCATCATATTTTAGATTTTTCTAATTTTACTTCAGATGATTTTGGGAAAAATTTCTCACAGCCATAATAACACTCACGAAAAAAATATTGAATTCTAATTACCAGACAATATACCTATATGCATTTACCTTATTGAATCATCACAAGAAATCTTTTAAGATTATATAATGTTTGGTAATTGATACTTGGAAAGATTTAGTGACTTGTAAGAGATAATATGGCAGTTATCCCCATTAAGACTGCATTGGGAGGAAGATTTGTTTGACTCTAACCATGCATTCTTTGTAGTTTTTCTGTGACAGTATTTCCGCTTAGCTGGAGACCTTTGGTTTTGCATTTCAGCTGGAAGGTCTGTGTTGTGTTCAGGATCAATTTTAATCTTGTAAAATCGAGGAGAATATATTGTTTCATTTCATTCATCAAAATTATATAATTCCCTCATCTTGTTAAACAGATAAGTTCCATTAGAGTAAAAACAAATTCACACAGTAGTTTTCTCCTGTGAAATTTAAAAGAACTAATTGATTCATAAGCAGAATTAAATAAAACTACCTTTTCACCAGCCAGGTCAATCACTTCTGACCTGACAGAGCTAGAAAGTATCCAAGGCAAAGATGCTTTCATTCAGATACAAGAGACACTTTGTTAGAAATAGTCAGTGTTTCAATATCTGGCTTCTAGTCGAGGACACTTCTAGATTTATCCCTCATGTTCTTAGTCACCTACCTGCAATCGTGGTAGCCCCATTATCCTTTCCACCTTGAAGAGCAAGACACTCAGTGACATGTCCTGCCACAAAGACAAAGCAATAGCTGCTATCATTTTTTGTGAATTAACTTTATCCTTTTGTCCCAAGAAGAATGATATACAAAGTTCCTAACTTCTGCTAGTGTATTAAAATATAACTTGTATTATCTACAAAATAGATCAGTTGCAGATGTAATTACGTATTAAAATGAAACAATATTAAAGTTGGTGGAGTCAGGATTCAGTGAACTGGAATCTTCATGTATTATACAGGGTTTTAGAACTGTGAACAGATACTATGACCAATGAAACTCTTATAAAGACAACATTTAATTGGGGCTGCCTTACAGTTTTCAGAGGATAAGTTCAATATCATCAAGGTGGGAGCATGGCAGCATCCAGGCAGGCATGGTGTATGAGGAGCTGAGAGTTTTACATCTTCATCTGGAGGCTGCTAGGTGACAACTGGTTCCCACATGGTTAGGAGGAGAGTCTCATTGTCCATGCCCACAGTGACACACTTCTTCCAATGCCTATACCAACAAGACCCTACCTCCTAATAGTGCCACTCCCTGGACCAAGCATATTCAAAATACCACACTTTATAAGAGGTATATGATACAAATACACAAGGGTAATGAGACATCAAAGTCACTAATGATTGCCAGAATATCATCCAATGGATCTTAGTCAGGCATAAGTAGAATGAGTACTTAATACAAATAATTTGCAATGAACATAAATTTATCTCTCATAGTTCTGTAAGCTGTTGTACTGGCTGGTTTTGTGTCAACTTGACACAAGCTGGAGTTATCACAGAGAAAGGAGTTTCAGTTGAGAAAATGCCTCCATGAGATCAAGCTGTAAGGCATTTTCTCAATTAGTGATCAAGGGGGGAGGGGCTTGTGGGTGGTACCCATCTGTGGGCTCGTAGTCTTGGGCTCTATAAGAAAGCCAGCTGAGCAAGGCAGGAGAAGCAAGCAAGCCAGTAAGTTACATCCCTCCATGGCCTCTGCATTAGCTCTGGTTCTTTGACCTGCTTGAGTTCCAGTCCTGACTTCTTTCATGATGAACAGCAATTGGAAGTGTAAGCTGGATAAACACTTTTCCTCCCGAACTTGCTTCTTGGTCATGATGTTTGTGCAGGAATAGAGACCCTGACTAAGACAGCTGTTAGCCCCAAATCAAGCTAAGGGCACATTTGGTGTATGGTGAAGACACCAGTTTGGTTTGGAAACTGTCACTTTCATCACCTAAGTCCCACCTTCCAACATTATTATATTGGGAATTAGGTTGCAGAATAGCTTTTAAATAGACAAAAATATGAATATCAAAGCAATTAACCATGGGCGATGAATGAGGCAGTTTCTTCCCTGGATACTTCAAAGAAAGATAGCTCTATTGATACCTTGATTTTGAAATTATACCTTCCATAACTGAGAGATGGTAACCATTCATTATTTTAACTCACCCAATTCATGTTTTGTTTATATTGTTACAACAGTCTTACAAAACCAATTTTTACATGAGATTTGGCCTCACAGTGAATTGCCCCATGCAGTACTCTGAAAGGTTGTTGCATTTTTATTTCTATTTTTATTTCTTGACAGATGGTCTTGGTTTATAGCTCATGCTGTAGCAAAATTTTCCATGTAGCCTAGGTTTGCCTTGAATTTTTAATCATCCTGCCACAGTTCTGAGGGTACAATTTCCTGGGGTGCAGAGACTACAGTATATATCCTATGTCTGGCATAAAGCTAGGCCACTGCTCCAAGCACTAAGATTACATTAAGTAACCCAATTTTGGGCATAGATCTAGATTACTGTCTTGAGTGCTATGTACCCTGTGTCTTATATAGTGCTCTAATCATTTGAAATTAGTCAAGAGATAAGAGGAACTTCAGGTTAAGTAGTCCAATCTTCTGTCACAAGAATATTTATTTTAGTACTAATAACAAATGATCACATTGCCTCTACTTAAATTAGTAATAACATAATATACCTGCATAGACATAATCAGAATGTGGAAGGTATATACCACTCCCATCCTCCTAGAACTTAATTTTTTAATGTAAAATATCCAAGTCCTTAGCAATTGAATTCTTTATGATACACATTTTAAAACAGCTCTAAATTTACTGATGTAAAAATGATTAACTCCCATGTTAGGCTACTACATGGGTGGGTCAAACCTCAGAAGCAGTTTGATGAGAACTTAACATATATGATTAAAACTAGTATCTAGTAGCCACAGAGGTAGTTCACTCTTGTTATTGTTATACTCATGGGATGGCTTAGGAGGATTGCTCTGACTTCTAGGCAGTCTCAGCTACAAAGACAGATTTCAGAGTCAAAACAAAGAAAATTTGTTCAAGCCGCTCCTGGGCCAGAAGGAAGGAGAAAGGCATTTACAGAAATGATTATTGTGTCTTCAGCCAATGTTAGGATAGGAGAAACATTATCCTTTGGTAACAAGCCTCATGTTAGGGCATAACTGATGACCTTTTCAATAGTCTTGCATCTGGAGGTACAGACACACACCTCTGGAGTACAGGAACAGTTTATGCCTCAAATTGAGGTGGATATTAGGGAAGTAAACCCTGTCTTCTGGGTGGTGTAAGGGAATATTTTTTTTCTTTTTCTTTTTCTTGGATATTTTCTTTATTTACATTTTAAATGTTATCCCCTTTCCAGGTTCCCCCCCAAAAGGCACTATCCCCTCCCCCTCCCCTTGTTTCTATGAAGGTGTTCCCCAACCCACCCAACCACGCCTGCCTCCCTGCCCTCGAATTCCTCTACACTGGGGCATCCTTTGATCCTTCACAGGACCAAGGGCCTCTCCTCCCATTGATGCCTGACAAGGCCAACCTCTGATATATATGCAGCTGGAGCCATGGGTCCTTCCCTGTGTATGCCTTGGTTGGTGGAATAGTCCCAGGAGCTATGGGGAATCTGGTTGGTTGATATTGTTGTTCTTTCTATGGGTTGCAAACCTCTTCACCTCCTTCAGTCCTTTCCCTAACTCCTCCATTGGGGTCCCTATATTGAGTCCAATGTACTGTGAGCATCCACCTCTGTATTTGTCAGGTTCTGGCAGAGCCTCTCAGGAGACAGCTATATCAGTTTCCTGTCAGCAAGCATTTCTTGGCATCAGCAATAGTGTCTGGGTTTGGTGACTGTATATGGGATGGATCCCCAGGTGGGACAGTCTCTGGACGGCCTTTCCTTAAGTCTCTGCTCTACGCTTTGTCTCCATATTTGACTTCCATATAAAACCAGGTATACGGAAACTTATAGAGGAGAAAGTGGGAAGAGTCTCAAACACATGGGCACAGGGGAAAATTTCATGAACAGAACACCAATGGCTTATGCTCTAAGATCAAGAATCGACAAGTGGGACCTGACAAAATTGCAAATCTTCTGTAAGGCAAAGGACACTGTCAATAGGACAAAATGGCAACCAACAGATTGAGAAAAGACCTTCACCAATCCTACATCTGACAGAGATCGAATGTCTAATATATACAAAGAACTCAAGAAGATAAACTCCAGAGAAACAAATAACTCTATTAAAAATGAGGCACAGAGCTAAACAAAGACTTCTCAACTAAGGAATGGCCAAGAAGCACCTAAAGAAATGTTCAGTGTCCTTAGTTATCAGGGAAATGCAAATCAAAACAAGTCTGAGATTCCACCTTACACCAGTCAGAATGGCTAAGATCAAAACCTCAGGTGACAGCAGATGCTGGCAAGGATGTGGAGTAAGAGGAACACTCCTCCATTTGCTGGTAGAATTGCAAGCTCATATAACCACTCTGGAAATCAGTCTGGTGGCTCCTCAGAAAATTGGACATAGTACTACCTTAGGATCAAACTATGCCACTCTTGGGCATATACCCAAAAGATTCTCCTACATATAACAAGAACACATGATTCACTATGTTCATTGCAGCCTTATTTATAAGAGTCAGAAGCTGGAAACAACCCAGATGTCCTTCAACAGAGGAATGGATACAGAAAATGTGGTACATTTACACAATGGAGTACTACTCAGCTATTAAAAACAACAAATTCATGAAATTCTTAGTCAAATGGATGGAACTAGAAAATAATCATCCTGAGTGAGGTAACTCAATCACAAAAGAACACACGGGGTTTGCATTCACGGATACATGGATATTAGCCCAAAAGCTCAGAATATTGAAGACACAATTCACAGACCACAGGAAGCTCAAGAAGAAAGAAGACCAGAGTGGGTGCTTCAGTCATTCTTAGAAAGGGGAACAAAATATTCCTGGGGATAATTTTAATGAGATGACAGACAGAAAGTATCCATAAGACAGGGCAATTTTATTGAATGTTGGTATATGTATCAAGAACATATTTAATTTATCTGAAATATTGGTAACTTTGTATAGATATATGTTTCTTGCCTAGATGAAAAAATAATAGAGAAGGTAGAAAGAAAATAAACAGCTGTATCTACTGACTAGATATGCTAACACAAAGTTACTGTTAGTGAGAAACTAAAATACAAACAGATTGGAAAGAACAGTATTCCCTTAATAGAAATCATAACGCATTTAGAACAGAGCAAATGAAAATGGAGACTTTGCCATAACCTCAGTAACTACCAGGACTGGGGGTTTGGTAAGGGAGTATAACGAGCATAAAGAATCTCTAAAATGTCTTTAGTGGTCATTGAGAAAAAGTGTTTCATTCTTGTAAGATAAGAGCATATTGCAAAAATGTAAACTCCATGAAGGGTTAAGAAAACTCAATTTGGGTATATTGATCTTATCATTCTTAAATATAAAAAATGAAGACTGTGTATGTTCTCCAGACTCACACAAATTCCCAAGAATTCAGGGAGTGATCTTTTAGTCTTACCTTGGAGCATGAGGAATCCAAGAATCAAGGTTTAGGTAGATCTTTAATTTATCATTTGCCTCAAACCATAAAAATCTTCCACTGAAACTATTTCACTGACAATTTCCCTCGCACTCCCTATTTTCTGCATATTTGTATTTTGTGCCATTCTTCGGTTTTAGGCCCCAAGCTCCTTGGGATGAGGACTTTGTCATTAATTTAGTGCAACTGAATATATTACATGGTGCCATGTGTATTTATAGAACTTTGCTAAGTAATGATGATTCAGATTTGGTAATCAGCACTTGCAACCATCATGTGGTTATGCAGATCAACACTTACTATGCAAAAATCATTTCTATAGGGGCAGATGTGCTGGTCTCCCTCTTGGTAAATTTTTAGATCAGTAAATTTCTCGCAATGTAAAAGTCAATTTAGGATGATGCCTTTGATTGTCTTTCTGTTACCCATAGCAATTTAGAAAGTGGTACCTTTCTGAAATCCTAGCTGATGTATTTTAAAGACAACAGTGGCTTTAGCATCAATGTGATCCAGTAATTCAAATAAAACAAAATGTCTTTTCAAGATCAAATAGCATGGATACTTCAGTTCACCAAATCAGAAATTTATATTTAAAATACTTTAAATATTTATAATATGGTCATTCATTATAATTCCTCTACTGTATTATATTGAGAATCTCCGAGAAACTGAAAGTGATCGTTTTATTACATTTTTGAAATATAAAAGCTTCTTCTCATTTTCAGGATTTTTTCCAGTTCAATTAACTTATTTTAAAACATAAGAAATACCATTTTTTTCAGACTTAAAATATTATGACTCTATTTGTAAAATTTAGTGGAAATCTATTAAATACGAGAGTCTATCAACCTTTGTTAGGCAGATACATATCCAAGTTGGGAAGAAAGGAAGCAATTAAGAAGAGTTGTTACTTGTGGAAAGAAAGGGAAAAATGAGAGTCAGATGAGGTGTGGAAAAAGAAAGTATTAATTTCTGGGACAGATGATGTGGTCATGCCAAGGTTATTTACTTTGGAAGGAAGCACCTTTTTCTTAATGAAATTAAATTTCATGTTTCCATAATTTTTCACATCCTTTCAAGTGAAAAATTTCAGTGTCCCTTAAACGGCTTCTTAACTATTCTCCACTATCACCCCTTAGTTATCATAAAAACCACCACTACACTGAAACCTTTCTAATATCAACTGATTTCTAGATGATAAACAACCATAACCCAGTTTTTAAAAAAATTATAGTTAAATAATAGTATATTATTCACCCCTCTCTCCTCTCAAATTCCTTTTAGTAAGAACAGAAATATATTCAAGTATCTGTTTACATTCTGGGACACAGATGAAAATAAGTGTCTTTGCAACATGAAGCAACAAAGGATGATGACAAATCTGCCAAACTGGTCAGTGGAGCACCAAGCATATTAAACCTGTCCTCTTGGTCTTCTTCCTCCTCACTGTGAGGAGAGGATGGTGGGAGGGCCTATAAGCAAACAGAGCTGCGTGAAAGTCCTTTTGTATTTAAATTTCCCTCAATGTTCTTCTTTGAAATCAACCACCATAAAAACTTTAAAATTTCCTTCACTAGTACCATGGTTTTCCTTTGTTTATACCCAATATTATTATAAGAAGTTCATGAAAGAACACATGATATTTTTTGGAGAGTATGGAAATGTCAGTCTTTCCAAATTTGTTGAGTATAAATGATTAAAAAGAATATGAAAATCGAGGACACACAATTACACAAGATTTAGATTATAGATGTAGAGAAAATACGATTCACTGTTTGGCATACAGAACTTTCCCCATGATCCTACATAATTGATTAAACAAAAGATTATTGCAGTTATATTACATTAGATATATAAGGGGGAAACTATGTGAAGTAATGTATATGTATATGTGTGTGTACATACAGAAAGACAGAGAGAGAGAGAGAGAGAGAGAGAGAGAGAGAGAGAGAGAGAGAGAGAGTACAAACTCCAGAAAAGGTGGAACAAAAATGAAATGAAAAATACAGAGAAGATAAACCCAGCAATGATATAACACACTTCTTTTGGGAATTCCACCATGTTTTAGAGTTTCTTGCTATATGTTTCTCTGTCTGAGCATTTTCCAAAAGAGCATAACCTAGACAGTACCACTGTGTCTTTGCGTGTTTGGATGTGTTAAGGCATTAAATATTCCTTCTTAGATTTCATAAATATTATACAATTATAGCAGAGGAGTTCTAATTTTTCATTTTTCCTGGAGAGAATGATGACTTAGGATTGAGTACAAGATATGCTGTATTAGTTCAGAAGTGATAAGTTACAAAGGAGGAAGCTGTAGTGCTTCATTTAAGCTCATAGAGTAGATTGTAGGCAATGTAAACATCCTATAAATCCAGTTGTTAACTTATATATCAGGGCTATTGCCTACTTTCAGTGCTTAAAAATATACATTACTTAAAACATTGTAACACAATTATTTGGGAATAACTGAAAAGCTGTAGGTATAAGAAATATATTTTTGTAACATTCTCAAAAGCAGAAGTCCGCAATAGTCATTTGTAAGTTACCCTGTAGGGATGAAATGATCTCGGGATTCATATGACTTACACTTTGTTACTTATCACAAAGAGGAAGTGAGAGCAGATGGATTTCACACACTCTCATATTTATAGCATTATTCTTAGGTGAACTTTCCGGCTTCTGACTTCTTAAACATGGTAAGGTATCAGCTGGTTGTGGAATCATCAACTTCATCCACCTTTACATTGTTGATTTTAGTGCTTCACCATGGGTAACTCACCATTTTCAATTTAGTATGCCTAAAGAGATAATAAATTAGAAGCTTCCAAACACACACACACACACACACAGGCAAAGCACAAGCTGAGCAGATCCAACCTCTAAGATTGCCAGTGCACCTGAAACGCCAGGTCTCACGGTTAATTCTTGACGCTCAGAATTTCCAGAAATCATGAATATCAGATGTGTGTGTTTGATTGTGTGCAACTCTCTGGGGTCTATATCAAATGAGCATCTGAGAAGCACATCTGGTTGTTGTGCCTTCTACACAGGTAAATAAGCAAACTGCAGCAGCTCATCAAGTTCTAAGCCTGGAATTGGAGGCTCAGATGAGGGATGTATGTAATCAGAGCATCCCTTTGTCTGCTAAGAAAGAACCAGTCATTTTGTAGCCCTCGACTCGATCATTTTTCTTGCACACCTTGCTTTATCCAACTCCCCTTATCTCTTCTTTCTCCTTTCACTTTTTGGATCAGTTTGGGACTACGTATCTAGGAATAGAATCTTTGTCACACGGTAATTCTAATATTCCAAAAAAAAGGAACTGAGAAAATAGTTTTCCAAGTTGTTCATACTCTAATATTTCACCAGTGTATACAAGTTCTTATTTTTCCCATTCCTGTCAACATTTTATAATCAATCTCACAGAGATTCATGCCTATGTTTTCCTTGAGGATGTTTATGGGTTTAATTCTTATTTTTGTTTCTGTCATCAAATTCTGAGTCAATCTACCAGTGGGTTCAACTTTGTCCTTCCACCTGTGGATATACTCTTTTCTGTCTGCCTTGCTTGCTGAAAAGATCTCAGGCATTTTTCAAGTCTTTAACTTTTATCAGCCTTTTAATTAATAATGCCAAATAGCATAAATACTACGCAAAATTAGGACATACATAACATATAAACACATACACACATATTATTCATATGTATAAAATGTCATACCGAAACCCATTAGTTTGCACAATGAATGCATGCTAATTTTTAAAAAATCTACTTAGGCAAAAAATAGAATATCATGGAAATTCAAAATAAGAAACTGATTCAAGAAAGGTTGCGAAGACTCCACTGTGAAATATAAACAAAAGCCAGGGAACTGAAAGATAAAAAAAGAATAAGATTTAGAAGATGTTTGCAAAGGTTCTCTTTGTTTCGGAAGTGTTCACGTGATACAGACATACTCACCATAACAATGCTTTCCTGAAAGCTGGGAAAGAGAAGAAATATCAGCTGAAGGAGGGAAGCTGAGTCCCGGAATGTGAAGTTACATTATGTCAGAAATAGTAGTCTCAAATATTTGGAAGAGTCGGTTACTAGTTAAGAGAAGACAAAGTTTTGGGAAAAGAAAAATTGATAGCAGGAAATCTGAAAGGTCTTAGCTTTTGGAGTATCTCTATAGTCAGTGTGCAGATATTCATAAAAAAACTTAACCAGTAGCAGCTAAGACATTAAACAACACAGTCAACAGATAAATAAATGTGGCATAGCCAGACTGAAATATTTATCAATACAATTGGACACTGAATGGACGAATGCTACTCTGTGGAACAACTTAAGTGTCATGCCAAGTCTCTGAAAGAACCCCATGCTGAATAGTAAATTATCAGTTGCAGGTGATGGGGACTCTCAGCTAGTGGGATTTGTTTTAAGGTGACATTCTGTAATAACATTGTGGCTTGGGCAACTCTGTAAATATCCTAAAATTGGTTGAACTATGGTGTTTATAATGGTGAACTTTTGTTATGTTAATTTTATATCTGTAAAGTTTCCAGAAAATATGCAAGAGAACATAAAGTCAAAAGTAAAACTCATCTATGAATTCAATATTCAGAAATGAAACTGGGGAAATATAGAAAATCTTAGAGCCATTCAGATGTGTGTGCAAATGCTGTTTACTTGCTAATATAACCTCAAGAAAGCTTTTAAATCTCTTTAATTTTTTCATGTAGAAATGTATACATTAATTACCACAGAAAACTTACTGCTACTAACAACCTATGAAATGTGATATATCATATACAACAATAGAAGTGACGATAGCTGGTCACAGCCCAGGAATCGGGGTTCAAGTCAGCAACTTATTCTTCGTGACTTGAAAACCCACAATCATTGGAAATTTGGATTTGATGTCATTTAAGGCAGAAAAAGAACTTTTTAAAAGGCTAGATAGTAATGATTTTCAGCTTTACAAGCCCTGGGGCCTTTATTGTAATTACTAAGTTCTGTTATATGACGAGCCGGCTGCAATGAATACATGACAAGGTGTGGCTACATTTCAACAATGTGCCCCTCCCCCAGGACATGCATTAGGAAATACTGAGTCCACAAATTAGCTTTTTAATCCACTTCCATCTACCTAGCAGCCTAGATAAAGTAGATTGAAGAACATTTCTTCCTAAGATATTCAGGCATAAATTTATACCTACGAAGATGCTTTTAAACTTAACATCATGTTAGATTCTTTATGTACATATTTTATAAGCATATACATTCTGTTATTTTTAGCATAAACACTGTGTAAATAATTACTACATTACTGCATTGTTCAGAAGATAAGTTAGAATATGAGTCTGTACATATTCAGTACAGGCACACCTCTTTACAAATAATTATTTTCATACAAAGTCATTAGAATTAACACATGTAGAACCTCTATGTGTAGACTCCTTATTACTGAAGGCTGACTACAGTTTGGATGCCTTTCTTTCTCTTATTCAGCCAATTATCTATTTTCAAGTGTACTAGATTAGTGGATTTAATAAGGTATTAAACTGGGGTGGCAAGGAAGACAGACGTGTGGCATTTCAGCATTTTGGAGGGTAGAAATCAGAAGTCAAGGCTGTGTTAGCAAGGCTTCATTCTCCCTGAATCCAACAAAGGAAGCCTGGATCTTTTCTGTAGCTCCTGGCATTGTTAAAGTATCTGTCATTCCATTTGTGTCCCTGGGTACTCTCCCTGTCTTCTTGGTAAAATGTTTATGCTAAGACAGCATTTATATTGCAATAGGAATTCCATACACCAATGATTTTATTTTAACTAATTATAATTTCAGTAATTGTATTTTTAAGACTGTCCCATTCTAAGGTATTGTTAATGGTTAGGATTTTAATGTATCTCTTTTATTTTAGTTGTTACTTTTGTAACAGGATCCAGTGTGTCCCAGTCTGGTTTAGAACTCACTAGTAGTCAAGGATATCCTTGAGTTTGCTGATATTCTCTTCCTGTTTTAGATGCCGCTATTGTAGACCCTGGCCTTTTGCTGTTGGAGTTGTTTCTTTTCTTTTTAAATGTGGTGCTGGGTATTAAAGCCAGAGCTTTATGAATGCTAAACAAGCATTGTGCTATTGTGCTGTCTGATCTTCCTCTATAGCTGCAACCCATCCATTTTAATAATAAAAGTAAATGACAGCGTGGATGAGGTGTTTGTACTTATTTGCTAGATTATAACCACAGCTTTGTCTGTTACTTTTGTTTTTAATATTAAAATCATTTATTATTTAGATAAAACTGTCAGAGACTACAAAGCCTTTTTATAACATATATCAAGAGTGTCCATATATATATATATACATATACATATATATATATCAATAAAAATATATTGAAATACATTTACATATATGGATGGCATGAGTATGGTGTACAGCACTTGGACTTGGAAGCCAATTGCTCTTTGTCAAATAGTTTGATTTCCTCGCACTCAGGTACCTCCTCTTTGGCACTCTCCTGAGTATTAGATGAGGTTATGCATCAGAACGCAGCACATGGGATGCTGAACAGAATGGCTCAGGCTTGCCTCTGTAAATATTGTCTTTGAATTTTCAATCCTAATCACATTCCAAAGGGATTAGCCTGTCCTTGTCCCTAAAATCCCCTTAATAGTCATTTTCTTTATGAAATTTTGAAGGCAAAATATTTGATAAGTAGCTACACTTCAAAATAGCACAGCTGTGAATAAGAAAAGAACGTTTTAGGAAAATTAGGTTAAAGAGAGAAATAAAATGAATATATGTGTTCGGGTTGAGTTCATTAGTCTTCTCCTTTATTTACGAGCAATCCCAACAAAGTTTAGTGCATACTGGGAATATGTACAGCACTTTAAACTTGACTCCTACATTTAACAAAAATTACCTGTTCTGTATTTTGAAATTCTCTTTAAACAACACCATTGTTTTGAGTCCCTGGATTTACTTGTCTATAATTTTAACAATAGCCTCACATAATACAATTATTTGGCATTTTTCTCAGAAAGACTGAACAGAGGCTAATCACTGTTAATCATGTACTACCTTTTCTCTACTATATGAAAATGTATGCTTTAACTTCAAAACTTAAAAGAGACTAAGTCATCGTTTTATCTCCATTTATTAGTAAGGAAATAAATCTTGGGTCATTTGTATTGGTGGCATTGTGCTGCTAACCAGTGAAAAATGTGAAAATTTTCATTGTGTTCAAGCACAAGGTAATAAAGACAAAACCTATGAGTGACCCAGGACTGTGAGTGCTGAACAGAAGTCCCCTTACCCTAGATTAGTAGTGTAGGAAACTCATACTGAAACTAAGCCTTCATGATGTTTATGAAATAAAGTATCTGTGTCCATGAAAGGTAACATTACACCCTTACAGATGATAGTAGATTCAGGAACAAACTGATTTGGAAGCCTGGGCTTGAATGCATTTCTCCCTCCTTCTGCAGGTGCAGTATTTTCAACATCCATGTAGCTCACCTGTAGATTCTGTTAATGAAAAATGGTATAGTATACCCTAAGACAGAGCCAGGTATGCATTTAGATTAATAACAGGCATTACTGATGCCCATGATTCAATGACCCCTTTATCATAAAATTCATCTTATTATATTTTCAGAATTTCTTATATGAGTCCTGTATTACATTTCCATACCCATTCTCTCCCTTCCAACTCCTCTCATGTTCTCCTAACTCTCTCTCTCTCTCTCTCTCTCTCTCTCAGCTTCATGTTCTCTTCATCTTTAATTATTGATAAGTACACAAATATATGTATATAAGCAAACACTTCTGCGTCCATCCCGTGTTACTTAAATAGGTTGAGGATGAACACTTGGATTGGGTAACTTTTCAGGGTCTCTGGAAATGATGGATTCTCTCTCTCTTAGCAACTATAGCAATAAGCCTATAGTTTTTCAACTGGAGATGGGGACCTGTGAGATCTCTCCCACTCATGTTGGGATATCGACTGATGCTGACACTGTACAGATCTTATTTAGGTGATCACATTGCTAAGATTTCATAGGCACAGCTTCCTGTTGTATATAGAAATCACTCTTGCAGCAGATATCTAGAGCCTCTGGCTTTTACATCCTTTGTTCCTTCTTCCATGCTGTTCTCTAAGCTTGGTGTAGGGGTTCGGTTTTTGTTGTTATTCTTTCTGTTGTTGTTGTTTGTTTGTTTATTTTATTTTTTATGTATCACTGGGCCTGGACACTCCACTTTCAATAGTTCTCTGTATTTTGATCAGCTGAATATTTGTATAAGTATCAATATCTATTATAAAATAAGCTTCTCTGATGACACGTGAGAACCACACTTTTGTTTGGCTATAAGAATAGGCATTTATAATAAATTGAGACAAGATATAAATACCAATATTGTACCTGTAGGTTTATCTTGCACACAGGTCACTGTAGTTCATAAGCTTTACAGCTGAATACATATGTATGTATTTTACTCTCTGGGCAGATTGCATATGATGCTATATAGCTATGGCAGGCATAACTCAGAGAGAAGGCTTCCATGTTGGTTCTGTTACGGCATTTGTTTAAATCCAGGACAATGCAGATGACAACAATTTATTGCAATCAAGCCACTACTGATCCATCAGGGACATAGAAAAGATTTGAGAGCTGAAGTACAACCCAGGACCCTGAAATATTTAGAACACATTTAAAGGATGATATCATAAAGTAATGGGGAGCAGGGGAGCTGGAGCTGCCCAATCATATTTTGACTTAAGGGGTTGATCAAGTGAGTTTCCATTAATCAAGGTAGGAGGATGTTTCTGGGTCTGGGATCATGAATTTAGTTTGACCCTGACAGCAAGATGGAGAAGCTGTCCTTGAGATGTCTGGGCTCAGACAACAGTTTCAATAGAAGCTCTTCAGCTCCCATAGGGCCTGGGAATATGGGTTTAGTTTCTCCCTATGATTGAATGGAGTCTAAAAATGAAATGGTAGTATTTTGAATAAGTTTTTTTTTTGCTTGTCCCTAACAGTTCTACAATGATTTCTCCAAGACCTGTGCCCAACGTCTATGCTGTTATGAGCAATTGGGTATTTTCTTTAAATTATGGCATGTGGCATGAGTAGCTTGTATTGTTTTGGGAGTCTCCAAAAATCCTTCGACCACAATTGAAAGGGAGATTTATTATACCTGGCACTGAATTGGAGTGATTATTATCATCCCAGTGGTGAAACTTCATTGAAATTACTTATATATGCATACATGTTCAATTACATATATATTATATGCATATGCATTTTCAATAAGCATATTTCTCTGTATTTTCAGTCATGTTTAGTATACTTTAAACATCTTTCCTTTTTCTCCCTCAATGTTTTCCTTCCTATCCTCTTCATAGATAAAGTTTCCCACCCCCAGTTTTTATTCCTTCTATTCTTCACACATTATACACTAAGCTCTAAAGATTTAGACCTAAGATAACAAATAATAGAGATTATGGAGGGCTTCTTTTCAAGTCATGGTTGCCTCACTCAGTATAATACATTGGATGCCTTCCATTTACCTACATATTTCATAATTTCATTTTTGTTTACAGCTGAATAAAATGCCATCCTATGTATGTAATACCTTTTCATTATCTTTTGAAGGTCAATTATGTTGTTTCTATTTGCTTGCTACAGTGAATAGAGTAGTGATGAATGCAGTTGTGGATTAGGGTGCGAGATCTTTGGGGTATATATATGCCAAGGAGCAGGATAGCTAGGTAATAGGGTCCATTTAATTTGAGCTTTTTGAGAATTTTCTGCACTGATTCCCAGAATGGCTGCACTAATTTCTGATCCCATCAACAATGAATGAAGACTCTCGTTTTTCTGTATCTTCATCCGCATTTTTGCTAGTTGTTTTCTTGAACATAGCCATTCTAACTAGGCTAAGAGAAAATCTCAAAGTTTTGATTTACATTTCCCTTATTTCTAAAAATATTGAACACATTAATAGGTTATAGGTGTTTCTTAGCCATTGTATATATTGAGAACTGCCTTATTAAACTCATAGCCTATTTTTAATTTGTTTCTTTTTTGAATGTTTTCCATTAGTTCTTTATATATCCTAAATATTAACCCTCTACTATGTGTATAGGTAACAAAGATGATCTCGCACTCTATTCATGGTCTTTTCACTCAATTGATTGTTGTTTGTGCTGCACGTAAGCTTTGAGTCTTATAATGTCCCAGTTGTCAGTCATTGCCCTGGATTCTACTCAGCAAGTCGTCTTCTATACCTATGACTTGAAGAGTACGTACTATGTTTTCTCTGGGAATTTCAGAATTTGATGATCCATAATATCAAATACTTTGTTTCATTTGGACTTGATTTCTGTGCAGGGGTATAAATATTAGTGTAATTTCAGGTTCAGAAAAAATACATTTGTCTGTCTTAATTTTTCACTATACCTGGCTGGCAACCAAGGGGAAAGTATCAATAAAAATATAATTAATGGAGAGCAGGTGCCAAATTAATAGTGGGGAATAATAACTAATTTTACAAGTAATTATTTCAGCAATATATTTTGTGTGTTGAGTTTTTATTCTACCTTACCTTTCTTATAATTGAGGCAAGAGAAATAAACTATTATACAAGAACCCTTTATTGAGACAGTGTTTCACTGAGCATCATTAAGAACATAGAAACTGACAGAACATGTTCTACATTTGAGTTGTAGAGGTGAGAAAAAAATCTAATTTGTTTTCTAGCACAGTGACAGAATGAGTTGAATGCACTTTCTGTGATGTTTGCATATTTGGGCAACACCAGGGAATCCAAGGTCACTGGAAGAAACTGTCTTTTGTAGTTTTGTTCTGACACAGGAAATGATAGGTCTAATGAAATTGTGTGACAGAATTATGTCCTGTCATATAACCACATAATGTTTATATAACCACATAGCATCAACATTTTATTCAGTTGGCTTTTCTGCCCCCTTTTGAAAGAGTTCTGAATTTGAAAGCAGAAGTTTTGAACCCAGGTAAAATAAGTTGCACCCTAACAACCTTGCATTTAAAGGGCTATGCTGAAATGGCAGACAAAGCTAGTGGAGAAACAGTTTCTTTGTACCTTAAGGACAGGAATCTGTGAAAGGGGATGGCTCTCAAATAGGATGCATTGTTCTTCAAGGGTGACAATCTGGAAAATGAATGTCAGAGATGGAAGGCTCAGAACAAGAACAGCCAACGTCAACATCCATGTCTTTGTCCTTGATCACAAAGTAGGGAGCACTGGATAGCACACAAGATGCTGATCCCTGACAAGTAACATTCCATGTAATTAAAGCTACAGTAAGAGCAAGGCCAAATGTTAAATCAAAAGAACAGACTCTCTATGGACTGATAACTACAAAAACAGGTACTGAGCAGCAGAGTAAAAGATCTTTAACAAATTCCTCTAAAATATTCCCTAGCATGCTTAGCAACAATCTTCTCTCACTTTCTTTTTACTGTTTCTTTGTTTACTCTAGCCTTCCTTTCAAGTAGAAGAAGCACATAGGATGTATGGTCTGAAGGAAGAGATCAAGTATAGAGTAATAACAAGCCAGTTAAAGTGCTGACCAAGTGTCAAGCACACTGGCAAACTCCAAGTGAAGCTGACACTGCAGTGGGTATCTACAGTGATGCATGCAGAATGAAAATGCCACCTTAAGTCAGAGAGATGGCTCCTAGGAAATGCAGTTGTGCAGAAGACAGGTACTGCATTTGAGTTTTAGGACCCACATAAAGTTGGAAAGAGACCTGACTTCACTAAGTTGTCCTGTGACCCCTATGTGCATACCCAACAAACACACACACACACACACACACACATACATACACAGAGAGAGAGAGAGAGAGAGAGAGAGAGAGAGAGAGAGAGACAGAGAGACAGAGAGACAGAGAGAGACAGAGACAGAGAAAGAGAGAAAGGGAGAAAGAGAGACAGAGAGAGAGAAGAGAGAGGGAAGACACATATACACACTCACCTTGGTTCAAATTTTTAGTGAAAGAAAATATCCCTGTTTTCTGCAAGTATATTTCTTCTCTTTTATACATTATTCAGGGAGGCCGAGCCCTAGCTAGATGGGCAGGATGGTATTCATATCTTAGGGAAATTACCTTAGTCATAATCTTATCAACATGCCTAATGTTAGCATAAAAAAACCAAGTTTGTGTGTATTCATGTGTGCATGCGTGAGTGCGCGCTTATGTGCGTGCGTGTGTGTGCGTGTTTGTGTGTGTGTGTGTGTGTGTGTGTGTGTGTGTGTAGATATAGTGTTGTAGTTTACTGTTTAGGTGCTTGGTTAGTATTCAGAGAGACTTTTTTCCCTCTGGAAGGGGGACAAGAGAGAGAATGTGAAATTACAGTATAAAGGAATAGAAAAAATTCAAGTAAGGAATGTAGAAAATAATAAATCCATTTTAATTTGGAGTTACCACTGTTACCACTGTATAACCAATCAAACAGAAAACAATTTTGGAGCACTTGTCCAGAAAACTGTTCCTCATCTAGGTCTTAGTTCTAGTTAGTTTTCACTATGTGCATGTTTACATTCTGCCAAGACTTTCATTTTATGGCACTATTTTATGCCATATCAGTAATAACTGTTGCCTCATTTGTTCTCATCTTGCTGTTTATGAAACACCATTAAATATGTTTTATACTATTAACCCTTTTAAATGCCCACACTCAACACTTCAGTCCATAGCTATTAATTCTATTTTACATATGACAAAAAGCATGACAGCACTAGGTTAACATGCATAATAATGCCAAATGCATGAGTTCATATCTGCAGGAGCGTCTCAAAGGGCCAAGTAGCCTTCAGGGTGCACACCCAGGGTCAGTCGTACATAATCATCAGCAGTGAAGTGTTTCCTGTTTTGACTGGCTTCTAGTTATATTTATTTCCTTTAAAAAGTAGAATTCCCAAGACCACAAAATAAATAGAAGGCTAATTTTCTATTTTTTTTTTACTTTGATCTTTGCATGATGTCAAAAATAAGATCATGAAATGCTTTGTGTCTTCAGAGTTGCATGGGAAGAACAGGTAAGCTACACAATTATCAATTTCAGCTTAAGGAACTTTGTATTGCCCACAAATTTGGATCCACTTTATTATATTTTACCATCTAATGCACTGGGAAAATGCAAGACTACCAGTATCTAGGGAGAAGAAATTTCTGGGAGCTTAATCTTATATATCAATTGGTTAAAAGCATCTAGCCTTTAATGGTGCTTCTAAAATTAAAGTCAGGTAGGTTTGTAAACTGATAGAAATATTTTGAATGAAGTTAATGTTTTATTCAACTTATTTAAAACTAAATCAGAAAAAGTAAAGGAGGGCTCTTATCCAGAGCAAAGTGTGTGCTGTTCTAAAACAGCTCTCCATTTCCAAAGAGAAAACGCACATTCTCTTAGCTCTTCAGAAAGTGAAACCTCTCTCTGAGGAAAACTGATCTCTTAATCCTCTGTAAAATATTTCTAAGAAAAACTATTATTCAAAAGAAAATAAATAACATTTTTTCCTAGCAGGCCAAAGAAGCCACAATCAATGCTAGGGTTTCTGATGACATTAACTTTTCCTAGACACTGAAGCAAGACACTGCTCCTCGCTCTACCATCTGCTGCAGATATTTTAAATTTCTAAAGCACTAACAATGATGCAATTTGCTACATTTTGAGCTGCATTTTACAACTCTGTCTTTGCTGAATTACTATTGATGACATTAAAACCCTTTACAAATCAAGACAACACATTTTGCTTGCAGTTCCCACCCAAGGACTGCTAGCAACTCTTTCTCTGCTGGAGTGTACCTGCATATCAGTTTTGGTCAGTGATATTCAGACACTGTGACAAAATGAGGGCCAGCTATGTTATTCATTTCTTAAATCAGAAAATGCCCACCGAGAAACTAACCATTGACTATACGGAAAGAAGCTAGGGGCACAGTGAGCCACGGTTATAATTATTTTTTCATGATAAAACCATATTATTCAGATTGTTGGAAATAAAATATTAAGTGTAACTAGCATAGTTTATGTTACTTACCAGGATTAAAAACTTAAAACCACTTATTCATAAGCACAGATGCAAAAAATCTAGATAATTACTGATAAAATTAACTCCCCCAAAAATTGTAGTAATCAACATAAAATAATAAGAACAAATTAAAATTTAATGTTCCCTTAAATTTTAGTAAGTACTACATTTTATAAATAGTTTCAAGTGACTCCTTCTGAGTATGTTTTAGTGAGTGATAGCATGATCCTGGCCATTCTGTGCTGGTGCTTGCTTAGCTGGAGAAAGAATGAAAGTTTTAGCTGCACTCAACACCTGAGGGAATGTGGTCACTAGTTCTGGCTTTCTGAAATGCCTAGCATCTGGTCTTTTCTAAACTTGACAAAATTATTGAAACACTTCCTTAGAAAAATGACATATATGTTCATATATATATAATATTATATTATATTAAAGGAAAATCAATCATTTCAGGCCTTCCTTCTTTTTGGCTTCTTAGCCCTATCTTTCCTTTCATAGTTGGCTCTTTTAAAAGAGATTTTCTTTTTAAGCTCAAATCCTCATATTAATTTGTATTACACTTCTTCATCACTGAAATAAATCTGTTGCTATATGTGCTAGGAAACCTACACCTACAGTTGTCCTTGATTCAAATACTTTTTCTTTATTTACTGGACACACCATATATTTGAAATTTATGTTGAAATAATTTACACATGCATAGAAATACTTGTTTCTTTTGAGTTCTAAGATTGGGATAAAAGAACTGTGTGTTAAGTAATTCTTTATTTCCAGTGTCTTCCTAAGCAGTGCCAGTGCTGAGTCCCCATGCCTGGAAGTGGCACTGTTTGTCATCTTATTTTTATTCCTGTGCAGTTAGCTAAAGTGAAAGGGTTGCAAGGTTAGAAGCAGGTGGCCAGACAAGATGGGAATGAATCACTTGAAGAAAAATCACTGACATTGCTTATCATAAAAGGAAGAGAATTGAAAAAAACCCAGCCATTCTCGAAATTATCCCAGATGTAATCACTCAGGCAAGTATCTGCCCATCAGAGGTCCTTTATCCCAATACCATAATAATTAAAATAAATACTAGCAATACCTTACACTGTGTATCTATTTTATCTTCAGTTGTGTGACAGAAACACTCTATGAATTATTTCATACCACGGACTCACTTCTATAAAATACCAAAATTTTTGTCTGTAAGAGAGGGTAGTGGAGCTGAGAAAAAGGTTGTATATGTATCTCAGTCGTGTGACTTACCTGTGCTTGCCAAGGCTAACACAGGGTCCACACTCAAACCTCTTCATTGCTGCATGTCATTCCAGTTGCATGCAAAGATATTTCTGGGGAGAATGGTCTGAAGAAGGACAACCTAAAAATTGAAATTTAAATAGATTCATTTGAGTATTTTGGTAGGAACAATAGTTTAGTCTGTCAAGTGCTCACCAAACAAGCATGGAAACCCAAGTTCAATCGCTGGAACCTAGGTAGCAAAACCAGATGTTCTGACCCGAACTTTTAATCAGAGTGCTGTAGAAGCAGAGATAAGATGATCTTTGGGGCTTGCTGGAGAGCTAGCCTTACTGATTCTCTCACGTGCTGCTGACGGACAAACCCTGCATCAAAAACAAGGTGGCTTGTCCTGAGGATTTATATCCAAGTTTGTTCTCTGACCCATACTTTGCTGTGCAAATATATGCATGCTCACCTCCATAAACATATAATAAAATACAATAAAATAAACATCATAATTTATTGGCCTCAGAAATGTTGGGGGAAAGCATAGAGGCATATGAAGTATAGATTTTAATTAATTAATTTATTCATTTATTTTTTTACACTCCAGATTTTATTCAATTTTAAAAGATTGTTTCTGAAATTAACATATAACTACATTATTTGTACCATTCTGTTTCCTCATCGTACCATCCACACGTAGACAACCACCTTGTTCTCTTTCTCAAAATCATGGCTTCTAGAGTCTTAAAAACTTTCCTAAAATATATATTATTACTTTGACATATAAATATGTATATATATATTATACATATATACATAATAAATACAATCTTCTTAGTTCACATGCACGTATATATACACCCACATATATGTATAATTTTAGGGGTGACCATTAAGTATTGGATAATCAATTGAAAGACTCTTACCTGGGGAAGGCTATGTTCTCACATTCTCTATACCTACTACATTAGAAATTTATGTTTTGTTTTTCATTTCTAGGGAATGGAACTTGGAGTCTTGGCTATACCAGGCTAGCATTTTATGACTTGTCTGTATATATAGTCTAGAATCAGTAATTTCCATTTAAATTATAGTCTGCATTCCTATAAGTATTTCTTACATTGAAGATGTTGGATGATCTCTACGAGTCAAAGGAACATTGCTTTTTACCACCATATTCTTTACCTTACTTCAAAAAAATTCAGTCAAGCATGCAATTCCTTATTCCTGTTGTTTGATCGATGCTGTATTTAGAATTAAAACACATAATCAAGACAGCACCTAACCCTCAGGAGACTGGAGGCCCCAGGGAGTGGGGAAGTGTGGTGCGGTGGGAGTTGGGGGTGGAGACATCCTCATGGAGACGAAGGCGGGGAAGGAGGTATGGGATGTGGAACAGTCAGAAGGTGGACCAGGAGGGGTGGTAAAATCTGGAGTATATAAAAATGATTAAATAAATAAAAAAAGAAAATGAGAGTTAGATTTGTTTCACAGGCTAGAGTAACTCAAAGCAGGTCTATCTAGTTTTTGAAAAGCCTATCCCTCACATTTGCTAACCTTGCTATTCCTGGCCAAAGAGAACCTACTGCAGATGCCTTGGACCCTTAAGAATATATTTTGAATTTCTGTATCTCTTATGTGGGGATGCATTATCAATAACACTCATGGTGACTTTAAATGAAATCACAGGTATTTTTTATCAATAGGCAATCATTAATTTAACTGCCTCTGAAACTTTTATTGAACTGTAATTTCTAGTCTGTGATCAAAAATGAATTTGGTTTTCAAAATATTGCAGTTGCATGAAAAATTTATGCACACCCTAGAAACAGTTCCATAGAGTAACAATCTGAGAGAGTACTCAGACTTTATACAATAAAGGGTCTATAATTATAAACAGAAAGACCCCCAGTAAGCTGTACATGCTGAATTAAAGAAAGGTCACTTTCTGTAAAATTAATTTCTCAAAACCAAGAAAGGAATCCTTTAATTTTGACAAAGATTTGCTCTTTGTTTTTCTTTACTTGACCTAAATTATTTTGTAATTTCACTGTAAGTAGTTCGTCAAGGAAATTTGCTAATGTGCTGCAGGTGGAGCACGGATCATGTCCTCATGCCGTGCTCTATTGCTCCAGCTTCTTGGCCACTTAACTCTCAGTGGGGTGGTTCTCAATAGTATGTGTCGGAAAAGCTTTTGTTCTTATCTACCTTGTTGTTCATAAAAGAAAACAAACGTTTTCACAGTAAAAACAGACACCAGGAACCCAACACTCAGACAATTCTTTGGGTTAACTTGAAATTGTATTTGCCTGCAATAAAGTTATGTGTCTTTTTCAATATGTAAGAATCATGAAAAGACATGGGTACCTCTTAATTTGCAAAATTTTCTGCAATTTTTGAACTACATAGAGCTTCCTACTATCAAACGTTTTTTCTAAATCTACTTTTTAATTAGTTATTCTGAAAATTAATATCCTCCCACCATGAGTAGAAATGATAGGAAGAGAAGAAAGGGAGGCAAAACTCTGAGGTAGCGAAGTGACAGAGTTCAGCTTTGTCAGTAAAGCGATTTTCTTTTGCCTTGCCAATATCTTTGTAGGTCGCCTTGTTAATCATTTTACTTTATTATTTATTCTATATATATTTCCATGAAGAGTTCTTAACTTGATGAAAATGTGATTTTTTGATCCACAATCAAATCTCACTATGGCCAGCTGCTATGTCTTCATAACTGTGAAAATATTACATCTCTTTGCAAGTTGGCTCTAATACAAGAAAGGTTACTAAACTAACCCAATTAAATTGAACATATCTGCAAGTTTAGATGATTATTGCTGTTGTCTGTGAGGGCTGGGATCTAACGTGATGGATTGCTGGCTACCCCAGTGAATTCTAGAGGGGAAAAATATCCCATTGCAGATTAGCTTGAATTGGCTTACATAAAGTTTTTATGATGCAAATTGGAGATATTGGACTCAGGAACAACCTACACTATCTGTTATGTCCTCCTGTCTCACTGTCGCAGGATGCTTCCTGGAGTTTGACTCTCCATCCTCATTAATAAGCTCTGTGTTGTACATCTTTGTCTGATATGAAGCTGCCATACCTTGTCACCAATTATAGACTCTGAAAAGACCCATCTCATTATAATACTTAAATTGCTTATTCCTGAAGGCAATGCTTGGTGTGTCTCTTCTGCCTCTTGCCAACAGGAAGATCACCCTTGAAGTGAATAGATGTCAGTCAAAAGCTACAAAAGAAAAGCAAGAGGAATGAATAAAAAGTTCTAGCAAGAATATTTATTAGCTTATTGCCCAGAAAAGAATACAGATCAGGCAAATAAACTGCAAGGATTAAAGAGACACCTTTGGACATTTTAATCACATGAAACGTATCTGTTTATGATATCGTGACCAGCTAAATAGTCTAAACGTGGGTAACTGTGAGAACCAAAGTGAGTTGACTATTGTTCTGACATCATTGCACTGAAGGAAGAGTGCAGTATTTGGAAATTCATGTGTCTCTATTTCCCATTACACTTCTATTGTAAGAAGCTGATCATCATGAGCACTATAACGCTGTATTATAAGCCTGGCTCACATATGTTTTTCAATAAATTATGATTGATCAGTAAATAGAGGTATATATTGAATCACTTGAGGAGCAAGGGCATGAAAGCCTCAAGGGAAATTTAGGCCTGTCAAAGAGAGTCTTAAAGGCAAATATAGTAAGTTTTAAAGTCCATGAAACATCTGAAATTTATTCAAAGACCAATCATTCAAGTTGGAGGGGTAAGTATTATTTAATGTTTTATTTCAAAAGGAAAAATTTCTAGATACGTTTACCTAACAATAAGTCAGTATAAACAGGCATAAGGGAAATTGCTATTCATTCCTTACTGCCTCTTTGTTTCTGGAATGTTATGTTTTTATTCACAGGCTAAATCAATAGAGACTATTTTCATAATGAAGATTCTTCAAAATTACTGTAGTCAAATATATGTAGTCAAATATATTGACATTTGAGTCACTAAAGGGCATGAGGAGGGTGGAAAGAAAAACTCAGAAACTAGTATAAGTGTAACCTAGCTTTTTATTTCAGATTTATCCATAATGAGAGGCTCAACACAAAGACTTTTCTTTCAATAATCCACCTCAGCTATTTAGCTAAACCTTTGCCTTTCATGCAAATACACATTGTTATGTATCATCTGTTTCTACAGATATTCAGAAAAATAATGCAAATAAAGATTCATCAGAAAGTGTGTATGTTAGGAAATATTGGTATAAGGTATTTGTACAATTTGCCATGCACAGTCATACTGAGAAGGTTGTCACTATTGTCATCAAGGACTTTCATGGCTGTTTATCGACTGTAGAAACTAATGTATGTTCTAATTCTGGAGCACAGAGGACAAGGTTCACTCTTCTGTTCTGACCACAGCAGAGAGGACAGTATGGATTGAAATAGCATTCCATGAATGGGGATTTGGAACCTTGGCATCCTATTTAATCAGAGATAGGAACTGAGAACTATACCATTATTATTACAATCCTGATGCTGTTACTACAACACTACACAGTTTCATGTAAAAGATAAAGAAACAAATATAGACTCAACTGACTTTGACCGTCAAAGATAAGTTAAAATGCATGCAACATATTTGTCATATATATATATATATATATATATATATATATATATATAAAAATATATATATATATATATATATAAATAACAGTTTTATCTATGTGTATGTCTATGTGTTTGTCACGTACATGGCAGTTCCCTAGGAGTCAGAAGAGAGTATCAGATCCCCAGGAGCTGATGTCATAAGCAGTTCGCTATGAGATGCTTCATGTGAGCACTAGAAACCAAACTCTGGTCTTCTGGAAGAGCAGCAAGTTCTCTTAACTACTACATCATTTCTCCAGACCTCGCTAAGTAATAATTCTAAATATAATTAATGATAAATCAAAAATAAATAAATTGAAGCCACATGTGCCAAATAATCATAGCAATGTGTTTATCATAATAAAAGCAAAATGACACACTACTTTTGTTTATTGTCATATATACAAAAATCTTTCACTGCGAAATCTCACTCTTCCCATATGATATTGATGCTAGAGACACACACGTTAAAAAATCATTTAATTTAACAAGAAATTAATTATGTATATCCATAGTGTGCACTGGACTTTGGCACACACATTGTAGGGTGATTATATCAGGCACGTGAACTTATGTCTCAACTCAAACATTTCTCCATTATTTGTGATTATTTTTTTTTAGCCATTTCAAAGTATATAATCAATTGTTAACTATTGCTACCACATTATATGATAGAATACTATATCTACTATTAAACTGAACTTGGTTTTTCTTAAAGCAGTGTTCTGGAAAAGATTTCTCTTGAAAGTTTTTTATCTGTAATACAAATAGTAATATACTATCATGAAAATAACATTTGAAAAGTCTCTACTCCCAATACCTGCTGCTTTTTAATTAAATTATTTGTTTTACTTTCTTGACTTTATATGGCCAATAAATATCTAAATTGCTTAGTGTAACACCAGATAAAGAAATAGCAATCAAAATTATAATGCAGTATCACCCCACATCAATAATAATGTTAATTGTTAAAAAGAAGAGGCAGTTGTTAGGCATGAAATAAAAATGAGCTTTTATATACTGATGGTTGAAACATAATTAACATGTCCATTATGGAAAGTACCAAAGAGGTCACTCTAACGCTAAACATAGACTGAGCATATGATCAGTTGTCCTATTTCATGATGTATTTGGAAAGAAATGAAATCAGCAAACAAAGGGATACTGTAACATGCCATGTGCAAAGTGACACTCCTCAGAGCAACCATGATGTGAAGCTAGTCTGCAGTGGCTGGAGACGAACAGTCAAGTATATTCTTCCATAAAGATGAGTGGGATAATGCCATTTGCAGCAAAATAGATGGAGCTGGATATTATTTTGTCAGTGGATACAATAAAGATACAGAAACCCAAACTGTAAAGTGTGAAATCTAAACACATTAGCTTGAGATTATAAGAGTGATCACTTGGTCCCCAGAAGGATAGCAAATATAGAGACTGACAAAGAGCAATTGCATTTGAATCTTGAATACATGTATGGAAATGGTACACTAGACAATTGTCTTTGTTATAAAGCAAAACTCAGCCAGTTTTTCAAAAATCTTAACAGTTATATTGGTAAGTATTATGATATAAATATGATAGCAATTCCTAACATGATATAAGTATGTCTTTAGGGATATTTACAGTTTTTATGTAAATAATATGGGAATATTTATTTATGTTTTAATGTATGTATGTATGTTTGTATGTCTTTATTTTTCTAGAGAGTGAACCTAGGTTCTGATATATGTTGTACAAAGACCGTATCACCAAAATTCTCTGGCATTCTAGGAAGGCATTTTTATGCATTAGTAGAGCTTTGTAAATGTACTTTTTTTTTTTTTTTTTTGTGGCTGTCATGTTCGGTGATCATTGGGCAATCTTGTAGACTATAATTCAATAAACAGCAATTATGAGAGATATCCCTAATTTCCCTCAGTGTGTAATAGCATGGGCAACAGTAAGAGTCAAATACTTCAAAAATTCAACATGTAAGACTGCAAACATCCTTAATAGTATATAGTATCTATGTAGTAAATTTGATCTCTTCATTGTCTAGATGAGCATGTTTTAATATTTAGAAGAATTATAAAACATGAGTACATAAGAATTACACCAAAGGGTGAACATTCATGAAGACTCTAGTAATTCTTCCACCCCCAACTAGATAGTTCTGATCTGTTTTAGGCAGTGGGTAGCATTAGAGAAAACTATGCAGAAATATCTCTGCTTTCCTTACCCATGTAAAACTGGTTCCCATTGAAAATATTTACAACGTTGTTCACCCCCAGAGTCTACAGTATGGTCACAGTTTTAACTCCTGGGTGATTGCCATCAGACTAGCCACTTGATCAAATAGTTTAGATCTTTGATTTTGATTACTTTCCCAAAGAACGATAAAAGTATTATATACAAAGAAAAAACATAGAATTTCATTTTCTTTGATTCCTTAATATTGCTAAACAAATTCCAAACTAAATCCCTTTCACTTTAATTTTCTTCTTCTTTTGCATAAACCTAATGGTCAAAGCAAAAGTAAAAGGAACCAACAGCTTTTCGATTCATATTCAGAATTGCTTTTAATTGAGATGATGACTCCCTCTGAGAATTAACCAACATTTTGCTTTTAAAATGGAAAACTGGTTTTCTTATAAAAGGATATAGATGTCCCTTGGTGGGTTTTCATGATTCTGTGTGAATTTCTTTTCAGTTGTCACTCACATTTTCTTATACAGAATCAATAGAAGCAAATTGCTTATTTTCACTACCTCAAAAAATATCCAGAGACAGTAGATTGCAAAATGCATTGTAACTTTAGGTATTCTGAGTCCTACAGAATAACCTAGAGCTTTAATCTTTTATATCCTTTACTAGCTGTATGAACATGATTTCAAAATTATTTTCTATTCAGAGACCATTCAGCTAAATATTTGTGGAACAAGTATTATTGAGTTGATGAATTTAAATGTTGAGAAAAAAGATAAAACAACTCAGGTAAGAAATTTCATGCTCATGTTTTGATTTTATAAAAACAATAGCCTTTAGTTTTTCTATAAAGAATATTGTTTATAAAACTTCTGGCCTTGTCTTTCTTTGAACCTCTGTGGCTCCCTATTCTTCATCCAAGTAAATAGGAAAACACTAAAAAAATTTTTAAAAGTCTAACAACTCATTTAGGCAACACAGTTATAGCCCGAGTCAGAGCATAATCACTCAAAAAATATGATTCTTAATGAACAACAGCAACAATAAATTGTTATGAAACTCATGACATTTGCACATTTAAAAAATATCTAAACTTCACATAGGACTCAGGTATTTAGGTCCTTCTTGTAGAGGAAAACTTATGGTAGTAAGAAACTTCACTATATACTTTCTTTGAACACCTCAATTTCATGTCCAGTAATGGGACCCATATGATCAGAAAGACAAGATAAAATGTCATAGTTGACCTATTATAAGACAACTATCACTGTGAAAAATCAGCCCCAGGAGCAGGAGAAAAACTTAACCTGTAGCCATTGCATTTGCAAGAACATGTATCTTCAGTTCCAGTAAAGAGTTACATCTGAAGTTGTTGGCCAAAAGTTCCCCATGGGAATCCTAAAATAACCCATGATGTTGCCAAGGCAACTGGTTGCTCTCCACCCACTGATGGTAAAGCCCTTGATGCTGAAGACAACACCTATACAACTCATTGAACATGGATAAGTGGACTTTGTGCTATCTAGTGGCTTCATCCTTATGGAGCATTGTTAATGATTCTTAAAAGGTCTCCTCAGGCTACCAGAGGAGAAAGGTAAACAACGTTCTAGCCAAATCCCTTCCATATTAATGGTAAGCTGCCTGCTAGCTATGAACAAAGCTTTTGGGAGTAACCAACAACTGTGTGATAGGCTTAAAGCTCACTCAGTGAAATGAAAACCATCCCTGATAGTGCTTAGACAGCTAAGAACATGAGAATAGATAGGCCAGGCATCTAGGGTAAAACCAATACTACTATTCTGCTAAAGGAATGTAGCAATAAAATGACTCCTTATGACATTATACTATATTTAT
>CM052716.1:64406845-64460135 GCA_028551405.1 Uromys caudimaculatus
GTCTCTCAAGAAAGAAATCGAAAAAGATCTCAGAAGATGCAAAGATATCCCAAGGTCATGGATTGGTAGGATTAATGTAGTAAAAATGGTCACCTTGCTAAAAGCAATCCACAGATTCAATTCAATCCCCACCACAATTCCCAATCAATTCTTCATAGAGTTAGAAAGAGCAATTTGCAAATTCATTTGGAATAACAAACAAAAAACAAAAAAGAATTCAAGGATAGTGAAAACTATTCTCAACAATAAAAGAAGTTTTGGGGAAATAACCATCCCTGACCTCAAGCTGTATTACAGAGAAATAGTGATAAAAACTGTATGGTATTGGTACAGAGACAGGCAGGAAATCAATGGAATAGAATTGAAGATCCAGAAATGAACCCACTTATGATCACTTGATCTTTGACAAAGGAGTTAAATCCATCCAGTGGAAAAATAGACAGCATTTTCAACAAATGGTGTTGGTTCAACTGGTGGTCAGCATGTAGAAGAATGCAAATAGACCCATTCTTATCTCTTTGTACAAAGCTTAATTCCAAGTAGATCAAGGATCTCCACATAATACCAGATATATTGATACTAATTTAAGAGAAAGTGGGGAAGAGCCTCAAACACCTGGGCACAGGGGAAAATTTCCTGAACAGAACAACAATGGCTTATGCTCTAAGATCAACAATAGACAAATGGGACCTCATAAAATTGCAAAGCTTCTGTAAGGCAAAGGACATGGTAAATAAGACAAAATGGCAACCAACAGATTGGGAAAAGATCATTACCAATCCTACGTCCGATAGAGGGCTAATATCCAATATATACAAAGAACTCAAGAAGTTAGACTCCAGAGAATCAGATAACCCTTTTAAAAATGGGGTTCAGAACTAAACAAAGAATTTTCAAATAATGAATAGTGAATGGCCAAGAAGCACCTAAAGCAATGTTCAATGTCCTTGGTCATCAGGGAAATGCAAATCAAAACAATCCTGAGATTCCACCTCATACCAGTCACAGTGTTTAAGATCAAAAACTCAGGTGACAACAGATGCTGGCAAGGATGTGGAGAAAGAGGAACACTCCTCCACTGTTGGTTGGATTAAAAGGTGGTATAACCACTCTGGAAATCAGTCTGGTGGTTCCTTAGAAAATTGGACATAGTATTACCTGAGGATCCAGCTTTACCACTCCTGTGTATATATCCAAAAGATGCTCCAACACATATTCCACTTTGTTCATAGCAGACTTATTTATAATAGCCAGAAGCTGGACAGAACCCAGATGTTCTTCAACAGAGGGATGAATACAGAAAATGTGGTACATTTACACAATAGAGTACTATTCAGCTATTAAAAATAATGAGTTCATGAAATTCTTAGGCAAATGGATGAAACTATAAAGTATTACTCTGAATGAGATAACCTGATCATGAAAGAAAACACATGGTATGCACTCAGTGATAAGTGGATATTAGCCCAAAAGCTCAGAATACCGAAGATACAATTCATAGACCACATGAAACTCAAGAAGAAGGACGACCAAAGTGTGGGTGCTTCAGTCCTTCTTAGACAAAAGAACAAAATACTCCTGGGAGTAAATACAGAGACAATGTGTGGAGAAGAGACCGAAGGAACAGCCATCCAGAGATTGCCCCTCCTGGTGATCCATTCCATATTCAGTTACCAAACGCAGACACTACTTTAGATGCCAAGAAGTGCATGCTAACAGGAGTCTGATATAGCTGTCTCCTGAAAGGATCTGTCAGAACCTGACAAATACAGAGGTGGATGCACACAGCCAACCATTGGACCGAGCACAGGATCCCCAATGGAGGAGTTAGAGGAAGGACTGAAGGAGCTGAAGGGGTTTGCAACCCCATAGGAAGAACAATATCAACCAACCAGATTCCCCCAGAGCTCCCAGGGACTAAACCACCAACCAAAGAGTAAGCATAGAGGGACCCATGGCTCTAGCCGCATATGTAGCAGAGGATGGTCTTGTCAGGCATCAATGGGAGAAAAGGCCCTTGGTCCTATGAAGGCTCATTGTCCCAGTGTAGGGGAATGTGAGGGCATGGAGGCAGGAATGGGTGGGTGGATGGGGGAACACCCTCATTGAAGCGGGGGGAGGGGGTGTGGAATAGAAGGTTTCTGGGGGGAACCCAGGATAAGGGACCACATTTGAAATGTAAATAAAGAAAATATCCAATAAAAAATAAATAAATATTAAAACAAAAACAAAAACAACTGGAGTAGAAACCAAAACCCTTCATTGTCTCCTAATAAACAAATACATTGATTCTCAATCATAGTTAGATGAAACAGTTTTGTGCTATATAAGTGAATAAGTTCTTTCACAGAAAAGAAATATTTCTCTTGATAAACCTAACAGAATGTCATAAATACTGAAGTCTATAATTTAAAATCATATGAAGACAATCAGATCTAGGTCTCTTACTGGACCTCACAATTTATTCAACATTTTGTTAACTGGAACGTCTTCAGAATTAGCACTGTTTCCATTAATATAATATGGTTTCCCTATGCTCACAGTGACTGTCTAACATTAATGCCAGGCAGAGGAGGATGTCTGGGAGGAAGGCTGTCAAGGTCCTTGACACCTTGTTCTGTTCAACATCCTTCTTCAATGTCCTCAACAAACTTTTCCCCAATATTTACTTCAACTCTTTACTATCTATTTGTGAACTAATTTCCTTTTGTGACTTATTCTTAGGTGATATTTAAATTCTTGAACTTTCTACATTTTCTTTGTTTTGCTTTATTTCATCATTTATGGCTTTACTAAGACATTTTAATTCTTTAACAAAATAAAATATAATAAGATAAAACAAACACCATCACATCAAAGTTGGGCAAAGCAAACCAACAAGGAAAAGACCCCAAGAGCAGGCACTGGAATCAGAGACCCACTTGATCACATAATCAGGAGTTTTATAAAAATATTCAACTGAAAGCCAGTTGTGGCAGGATTTTCCTCCTCCAATCTATTTAAATATTAGTGCAGCTGGAGGCCTGTAATTACACAGGGAAAAGGGAGGCAGAGCTAAGAGTTGCAGAGAGAGAGAGAGAGAGAGAGAGAGAGAGAGAGAGAGAGAGAGAGAGAGAGAGAGAGAGAGAGAGAGAGATGGGAGTGAGAGAGGAAGCCAAGATGGACGCAGATGGACAGGATGATTCAGACCAGTGTAGCTTTAAATAGTCACAGGTAGATATGTTATTATATAGGGATAAAATTATTGGGGTAACTTGTCTAATCTAGGTGGGTAGCTTGTGTCTTTATCATTTGGCATAGAAATTATTGTGTTGGCATCCTGTGTATTATTACACAAGATTATATTAATCTCTGCTTAATTATAAGTTTCTAGAGTTTTAAATTACTGGGGTACTGGAAGGTTCAACTGCTGACCACAGGGGGTTTATGGCTGAGAAGGAACTAGCCATCCAGAGACAAGCAAACCAAAACTGGGAATACTGTGACTGGTCACTGCAGGGGCTAGCTAGAGACAGAGGCAGCCAGATGGCTGCAGGTGCAAAGAGTTGCTGGAGGTAGCAAGGGAAGCCTGCAGGTCGATTTTTTAATATTTCCCGCAATAGGTGGTGAACGAAAGTGTTGGGCAATAGTCCACTAGAAATTTAAGATTATTAGCCTGAGAGAGTTTTATTTTATTTATTTATTCTGTATTTTTTAAAGTGAGCGCTGAGACGAGTCAATTGGACCCAAGCACTGGAATTGAAACAAAGAAAGCAGCTCTGAGGTCCCCCACTGTGGGGAGTTGCAGGTTGCTCTGTGTCAGGAGAGAGAAGGAGGATGGAGTAGCGTATGTATACTATCATATCATCTGCAAAGAAGGATGCATTGACTTCTTCTTTTCTAATTTTTATCCCTCTGATCTCCTTCAGTTGTCTTATTGCTTTTGCTATAAGTTCAAGTACTATATTGATTAGATATGAAGAGAGCAGAAAGCCTTGTCTTGTTCTATATTTTAATGGAATTACTTTGGATTTCTTTCCATTTATTTTGAAGTTGGCTATAGACTTGCTGTAAATTGCCTTAAAGATATTTAGGCATATCCTTTTATTTCTGATATCTCCAAGACTTATCTTGAAGGGGTGTTGAAGTTTGTCAAAAGGTTTTCAGAGTATAATAAAAAGACCATTCAATTTGTTCTTTCAGTTGGTTTATATGGTGATATACATTCACTGATTTTTGTGTGTTGTTGAGTTATTCCTGTATCTCTGGGATGAAGTCTACTTGATCATGGTGGGTGGTCTTTTGGATATATTCTTGGATTCAGTTTGCAAATATTTTAGTATCTTTGCATCTATGTTCATGAGAAAAATTGGTCTAATTCTCATTCTTTCTTGAGTCATTGTATGCTTTGGGTAGGAAAAGAGATCAGGCTTCCAGTGGTGAAGCTGGGAAACAAAGCAGTTACAAAACTTTCAACTTACAATTTTTCCTGCCTTCAAATGCTAGGATGATGGTAGCACAGAACTTTTGGTAGTGGCCAACAAATAACTGGTCTTTGAGGAAGTCTACTCCTGAACCTGCCTAGAGGGCATAGCTCAGAGGGACCTAAGATAGAACCAAACACTACTCACAAAAAAAGAAAGAAAGAAAGAAGAAAGAAAGAAATTCTAGCCTCCTGGAGAGGAATATTACTCCAGCACCATGTCTGCTGCTCTGGCAAGGTATCAAATCCAAAGAACTTCTAGTCCTATGTGATACATCTGGAATCACATATGTTTATTTACTTTGGCTGTAATACTAACACACTATTACTACACATTTTAATTCTAAACAATGAAAGTAAAATTGGTTTGTGGAAGAAAGGAACCGTGTTTGAAAGTGACTTTTAATTGAGGGGCAGCCAAAGTGATGAATCTGAGAAAGCTTTGATACAATTAGTCAGAGACAGGATCCACCCAACTCTTACAAGAACTGCACAGGACACAGAGGCTACTTAAGAGCAGTAGACACTGAGATAGGAATGGAGGAGAGCTCAGTGAATGCAATTCAGCTGAAATCAGTCAATGCAGTGGCGTTCAGCTGAGTTCAGCTCCATGTAGATTGGTGAAGTTTAGGTGAATACAGTTGAGTTCAGTTGAGTTTGCGCAGTTCTATTCAGTTTGTGCAGTCAGTCCAGCACCATTCAGTTTGTGGCGAAAGAGGGGAGTTTTACCCAAACAGTTATACAGAGATAAGTTGCAGGAGAAGATTGAAGCAGCCAGAGAATAAAGAAGAGACAAATGATCATAATAGATTGCTAGAGATAGTTTGAGGCCAAGCAGAGCAATTCAGTCAGAAGCCAGTTTGAATCAATCATCTTGGAAAGGAGTTATGATCTAGAACAGCTGAGTTGAACCATCCAGACAGAGTTCAGAAAGAACTAAAATGGGTGAGCTTATTCAGCAGTAAGTATGAGTGTGTGTGTGTGTGTGTGTGTACCTCACACTGCATGGAGAGCCAGGGACCAGAGCCTGCATAACCCAGAGAGTTAGGAAAACCAAACACTATTTGCCGAAATAAAATAAATATATATGAAATAAAATTTTTACAAAATATTATATATATAATATAGCTATAATGTCATATTAAACGAGTACACATACATCATGAATCATGCATCAATTAATAGCAAGTGCATATTCATAGCAATAAATTGTTAAACAACTTAATAACTGTGAAAACATCAGAGTATAGTTACTTAAGTCGACTGTAAAAGTAATTTTTTTTGCCCAATTTTCTCAGAGTCTTACTGCTGAATAATCTCAGCCTTTCTTCTTTCTGAACTCTGGTTGGTTGGTTTAACTCAGCTGTTCTGGCTCAAACTGGTCTCCAAACTGACTGATTCAATTTGCCTTCTTTCAGCTTCTCACTGAATTGTTCTGCTTGGCCCCAGACTGACTCTGACAATTTGTTTTAATCTTCTGACTCATTCTCTAGCTTCAACTGCTTCTGCTGATCTGCAATGAATTGCACAAACTGCAGTCAACTGATGAATTGACTCCCAACTCACTGACATTTCTTTTGCTGCTCTTAAATAGTTTCTCTTTCCTGACTGTTTTCATGAGAGTTATGCATATTCTATCTCTGACTTATTATGTCAAATCTTTCTCTGATTCATCACTTTATCTGCTCCTCAATTAGACATGACTTTCAAACACGGCTACTTCCTTCTACAAATTAACCTTACCTACATTGTTTGGGATTAATCATGTGTAATAAGAGTGTGTCTGTATTTCAGTTAGATCATACTGTAAGCCAGGGCATGTTTGCTTTCCAGCCAGATCATATAGACCTAGAAAGTCGTTTGATGTGATCCTTTGCCAAAGCTGCCATGTTGCTGGATGAAAATTTCTCTACAACTAATATAGTAAAGCTACTATGTTCCCAGTATGTTAGGCTATATTAAATAATTTATTATGAATAAGATATAAAACTGCATAACAGATTATTTACTAAATATTAAAGGCAAATGGAAAACAATAGTATTTTTATGTATTTACAGACATTCTACACATAGAATAGCACATTTACTATATACTAGGCATGGGAAATGATTTTAGCTCCAATATGTATAAACAGTCTGTAATTTACCCACATTTTGTTTTTGTTTTTGGTACATGATTATATATGAACAATTTAGGTTTATATGTTTTAATAGTATGCACATATTTGTCATATATGTATAAATGTATACTTTATACATATTTATAATGCTTTTAGTTGCACAGGATAAATGAGGCAACTCTTTTAAAATTTTCTATCTGACATGTTATTTATATCCAGATATCATAAGGAATATTTATATTTATATTCATTAATGAAAAATAATTTTAAAGTACAGAAAATAAATTTGAATAGGCATATATACTAGTATGAAACATACATGAAAGTTTTTTAACAACATTAGTCACTAGGAAAATGTATACAAAAGTACAATGAAGTACTTCTTCATATCCATTAGGACACTGAGAAATTTAAAGACACAGACACTTATCATTTGAGTGAAAAATGGTATACCCAATTTAGAAAGAAGCTAATTCCTCTAAATATAAAGCATAGTTAGCATATTTCTTCATAATTCTAGGAGTAAACACTAGAAAAGTAAACATTGACATAAAACAATAAATTTGAATATCAGAAGAGTATTGTAGTTAGCTAAACAGCATAGATGACTTACATATACATCAGGCAATAAGTAGGTAAAATATGAATGCAGATATGGCTCCTCAAATAAAAGTGTTTACAAAAAAAGCTGAATTTTATCCCAAGGACCCACATTAGGAGGAGAGATTTAACTTCAGCAAGTTGTCCTTTGACCTTCACATATGTGCCATAGTAGGCATGCATGCACACACAATGAATAAGTAAACAACAAAATGTTTATAACAATATACTATTCAACAACAAAAAAGGAGTAAAGTGTTGATAATGCTACAGTGTAGATGAAATTGCAAGCGTGTTAAATCAAAGCTAACTACAAAAATCTAAACAATACATGTGTACATGTAATTATGTATGTATATATATATATATATATATATATATATATATATATATATATATATATATATATATATTCATTCCAGAATAAACTAATCTATAAGGACAGAACATAAGGATTGATGTGAGCTTTTAGTGTGTAGGAATGACTTATAATGGGTAGAAGTTACTTGTGCGTGCATATGTGTTCAAGTGTGTATGAACATGTGTGCATTCATAGAGAGGCCAAAGTTTATTCTCAGTACCATCCTAGATGCCTTGCTACTTTTTTTTGAGACAGAGTCCTACAGTAAGCCTGGTGTTCATCAGTTCAACTAGACTAGCAACCCAGTAATGGAGTTATCTACATTATAGAATCATGCTGTTGAACCAGGCATTTTTTTTTTTAATTCTTTTTTTGAGACAGGGTTTCTCTGTATAGCCCTGGCTGTCCTGGAACTCACTCTGTAGACCAGGCTGACCTCGAACTCAGAAATCTGCCTGTCTCTGCCTCCCAAGTGCTGGGATTAAAGGCGTGCGCCACCACTGCCCGGCAAACCAGGCATTTTTACATGACTAGAATTTGTACTTAAGTTCGCATGCTTGTACGACAAAGGTTATGAGCCTTGGCTGGCCTTGATTCTCAAGATCAGCCCATCTACCTCCAAATACCAGGAATGAAGGCATTTAGCACCATACATGAATGCCATACATATTTTTTAATGGAAATCAAGCATTCTGACGGTATCATGTGTTCATGGCTTCCCTGTACTATGAGCAGTAGAAACACACTTAACTATACATATACATAAGAGTATCAAATATCATGTGGAGTACAGCATAGTGCAATTGCTAAAATAGTTATATAAAATACAACTTGAATGATGCTCTATATTTGTATGTTTTAAACATCTGCCCTGTTTAAAATGTATAGTTAAGACAGGAGAAATAAAAGAGACTCATTGGGTTTGTGGTTGTCTCTTTTGTTGTTGTTCTGATGAAGTTTTGTTCTTTGGCTTAAATACTGTCTTAAAATGACATTAGCAGAGCTGTAGTGTTGTGGCACTTATTTTACCATCCTTGCTAATTTTTAGATAACATATACCACAGCTCAATATTAATATTTCTTTGAGTAGCCTATATTAGTATTACTATTAGTATTAGTAGGCTAATATTTAAAGGCAATAAACATATAATATATTCTCATGATGATTATGTTTCATATTTCCCTAAGGTTCAACTTCTTCTCTAACAAATATCATTTTATTTTATGTGTACAGATAAGTGTATGGATATGTATACATATCCATACACATAAATATATATATATACACATACATGTGTGCCTGGTGAGAACAGATGCCAGAAGAGGCTATCAGATCTACTGGAACTGGAGTTACAGACATTGTGACCTGCCATGTATGTGCTCAGAATTGAACATTGATCCTATGGGAGAGCATCCAGTACTCTTAACTGTTGAGCTAACTAATAGGTTTTATATAAACTTGAAGCTGGAATACAGTCATGTTAGTTATTAAATAAGTACTAATAAGCATTTGAACCTACATCCTATTCATTTATATTTTTTCTGATTAGACTCTGTGATATCTACCCATATATTTTATTTACAAAGCATTTTTATGAACAAAATATTAAATAATCTTTTATATATGGCAATATATGTATACAAATATACTTATATGAATTTTGCATGATTTTAGACAAATATAAAACAATGGTTCCCTAAGGCTTTAATCAAACTTCCTTGGTGCTCTTTGTCCCTTCTTCCTTCTGTATCGGTCTCCTAGTCTCCTTATTATTTCATTTCCATTTTCAGAACATCTGTTACCCCTCCCCATAGCCCTATACCTATTGTACCTTCTTATACTGGTTTTCAAGGTTACTCCACGTTGTTTGGTTATATCTGAGGAGTTCAGAGCTAGGCACCGCATAACAGAAGGAAGATACAGTGCTTGTCTTTCTCTGTCTGGGTTCCTCATACAATATAGTCTTTACAGGTACATTCTTTTACATGAAAATTTTATACTACCATTTTCTTTATACCTGAATAATATTCCATTGTTTGTTCATACCACTATTTCATTATCCATGCCTGGTATTGATAATCGCACTAGCTTCCTGCTGATAGTAAAATCTGGACCTTAGAAAATAATCTATTACTGTTACTTCATTATGCCAGCATAATTCCTTACTACATTCTAAAATTCATCCTTATACACACATATAAGTTGGCCTATTAGACCTCAGAAAAGAAATCTCTCTTCACAGCCTCTGTCTTTTTTCTTGTGAATTGGGAGCTGCTGTGAGTCTTGGCTAGACTCATTTATTCTCTTTGCGAATTCACAAAGGTACATTTGGTGTTTAGCTGAAGTAGAACAATGATCTGTTACCATTTCAGGAGTTGTCATCCATAGCTACTGAACAGTGATTCTCTATGGCTTGAGGAATGATGATATTCTAAGTAGAAATTGTTCATCTGTCTTTGGAATAGGGTCTCATGTAGCTCAGACTGACCTTGAAATTGTTGTATAGCAAAAATAAGTTTCACCCCTGATCCTGCTACTTCTAATATCCCAAGCACTGCCATTTATTTCCACAGAGTCTGTATAGTATAAAATATCAAAATGTCAATGAAAATATAGTATCTTCTGTTAATTTAAAAAATTAAAAAATAAAATGTATTATAATTTCTATTTCATAAAATATTTTAAATTTTTAGTTTCCTGCTTTGTGTTGCCTATGAACATTTTTTCCTTCAATAACTCTATAACATGTATGCAATCAGTCTAGTCTATTACCAATCTCAACTTCTTTCCAGTCTTTTGTTTTTTGTTCACTACTTCCTATATTTAAAATATATTGCAATTGAAATAGAATTACGTCACTTTCCCTGTTCATTTCCATCTTCTAGCCCCAACTAAACACTCCCCCAGCAAATGTTCCTGTGGCCTTCCTCCAAACTAATAGCTTCTTCCTCTGATTATTATTGTTATATACATATATGTATGTGTGCGGATGCACAAATACACGGATGTAACCTGTGAGAACATTTTTTATTGTTAGTAAGGATATGATTTCCAGGCTAACAACTCTGTACTGGAAAAGTAATAGGGGCCTCATCCCTGGGGGAGATAAATTCTTTTCCTCTCAGCAGTTTTCAGTTGCCTATAGGTTTGTTTTTTTTGTTTTTTTGTTTTTTGTTTTAGTTTGGTTATTTTATTTATTTACATTTAAAATGGCCCCCTTCCTATTCCCTATTCCACTGGGGAAATGAGCCAATTCAAGCCATATTTGGTTATATTAAACACAGGTTTATTGGGAAGCTGTTCTCCCAGGAGATCTGCCATGACCAGGAACAGAGAGCCCAGCAGATGTGGAAACTCTGCTTCTCTGCCTGCGCACTATACCCCTTCCAGTCTGCACCGTCATCTGAACCCACAGCAGATCAGAGTGCCTGCACACTCCCTTTTGGGACCCCACAGCCTACCTGTCTCTTAGGAAGTCTACCTTAATCAGGAGAGCACCCTAATACATACACCAGCTTGGACCTCCAGAGAGCCCAGCAGATATGGGGTATATTCTGCTCTGCCTGATCCCCATCATAATCTGAAATTAAACTGTGAGCCTGGACCCCAGAGCCTGCCTGTCTCCCAGGATGTCTACACTAACCAGGGACACAGGGATACAGGAGGCCTGACCTAACCAGAGACAGCACTACCTGCCTCCTAGGAAGCCTGCATTAACCCAGGTCACAAAGGTCTACCTGCCTCCAAGAAGGCCAGTTCCAATCCAAGACACCCAGGCCAGTTAACACCAGAGATAACGAGATGGTGAAAGGCAAGTGCAAGAACATAAGCAACAGAATCCAATGTAATTTGGCACCATCAGAACCCAGCTCTCCTACTTCAGCAAGCCCTGACCACCCTAACCTAAGGAGCAAGATTCTGACCTCAAATCCCATCTGATATAGATGATAGAGATTTTTAATGAAGATATAATACCCTTAAAGAAATACAGGAAAACAGGTAGAAGCACTTCAAAAAGAAACAAATAAATACCTTAAAGAAATATAGGAAAATACAATCAAACAGGTGAAGGAATTGAACAAAATAGTCCAATACCTAAAACTGAAAAATAGAAACAATAAAGAAATCACAAATGGAGGCAATCTAGGAGATGGAACTAGGAAAGAGATCCAGAGCTATAGATGCAAGCATCACCAACAGTATACAAGAGATGGAAGAGAGAAGCTCAGGAATAAAAGATACCATAGTAGATATGGAAACATCAATCAAAGAAAATACAAACTGGAAAAGAACCCAACTCATAACATCCAAGAAATTTTGGACACGGTGAAAAGACCAAACCAGAAGAGGATGAAGACTCTAACCAAACAAGATCTCTATGACAAGAACTTGAAGTTCCTGAAGAAAGAAATCAAAGAAGAGATCAGGAAATGGAAAAAATTCTCCCATGCTCATGGATAGGTAGGATTAACATAGTAAAAATGGCTATCTTACAGAAAGCAATCTGCAGATTCAATTCAATCCCCATCAAAATTCCAATACAATTTGTCGCAGACATGTAAAGAGCAATTCTTAACCTCATATGGAAAAACAAAATTACAGGGGATAGCCAAAAAAATTCTCAACAATAAAAGAATTTCTAGTGGAATCATCACCCCTGACCTCAAGCTGTACTACAGAGCAATAGTGGTAAAAACTGCATGGTATCGTTGTAGAGCAAGAATCAATGGAATAAAATCAAAGACCCAGAAACAAATTCACTCACATATGGACACTTGATCTTTGATAAAGAAGACAAAACCATACAATGGAAAAAAGAAAGCATGTTCAACAAACGGTACTGGTCTAACTGGCAGTCTGCATGTAGATGAATGAAAATAAATCAGTATTTATGACCTTACACAGAGCTCAAGTCCAAGTGGATCAAAGACCTCAACATAAAACAAGATACACTAAATCTAATAGAAAAGCAAATTGCACAGATCCTCAAATTCACTGGAACTGGGGAGAATTTCCTGAACAGAACACCAACAGCTCAGGATATAAGATCAACAGTTGATAAATGGGTGTCATGAAACTGAAATGCTTCTGTAAGGCAAAGGACACTGTCAATAGGACAAAATGTAACCTACAGTTTGGGAAAAGATTTTTACTAACCTTACATTTTATAGAGGGAAAATATCCAAAATATATAGAGAACTCAAGAAACCAAATAATTCAATTCAAAAAATGGGGTACAGTGCTAAACAGAATTTTCAACAAAGGAGTCTCGTAGGAATCACCATCCCTGACCACAAGCTGTATTACAGAGCAATAGTGATAAAATCTGCATGGTACAGAGATAGACAGGTTGAACAATGGAATAGAATTGAAGCCAACCCCTTCCAAAAAAATAAGAAGGAAAGAGAAAACAAAACCAAAACCATACCTATGAACACTTGATCTTTGACAAAGAAGCCAAAAACATACATTGAAAAAAAGAAAGCATCTTCAACAAATGATGCTGGTTTAACTGGTGGTCTTCATGTCCAACATGGGATCCATCACATGGGTGGGTACCAAATCCTGACACTGTTACTGATGTTATAAAGTGCTTACAGACAGAAGTCTAGCATGGCTGTTCTCTGAAAGGCTCTACCAGTAGCTGACAGATTCTTATATCCAACAATTGAACTGAGGTTGGGGACGCCTATGGAAGAGTTGGGGAAGGGATTGAAAGAACTGAAGGGAATGACAACCCTTAGGAAGACAAATGGTCTCTATTAACCTGGACCCCTGGGAACTCCCAGAGACTAAGCCACCAACTAAAGAGCAAACACAGCCTGGTACACGGTGTCTAGCACATATGTAGCAGAGGATTGCCTTGTCTGGACTCAGTGGGAGAGGATATGCCTAATTCTGTAGAAACTTCATGCCCCATGGAAGGGGGATGCCTGTAGTGGAGGTTAATGTATGTGTGTGCATGTGTGGGTGGGTGCGTGAGTGAGTGGAGGAACAGCCTCTCAGAGGCAAAAGTAAATGGGAATGGGGTAAAGAACTCTAGGAGTGAGCACTGGGATGAGGGAATAATAAATATTGGAATGTAAAATATATTATATGCATTGGTCAACTAATCTTTGGTTCCAGAACAGGCAGCAGAGAAATGCTAATTTTGGTAACTCACTGGACAGCTTGTCTTGCCAAAATAATTAATTTTAATTTCTGTGAGAGACCAAGTCTCCTAATATAAGGTGGAGCATGACACTGGAGCATGGAGTAGAAGACACCCGATAATAAATTGAATGTATACACACACACACACACACACACACACACACACACACACACACACACACACACTACACACACATGCATACACACAGGCACACACATATGCATTCATATGAGTGAGGAACACAGTTATAATATAAATAATATTAATAATGATACTTTGGGAATAATTTAGCATAAATAACTTCTTAGTTTAGCCACCTCTCTGTGGAACTGACAACCCCTGACATTTCATAAGAAGGTCTTAAAGTTCATCAAAAGTCTCCTATATCTACTCTGCTGCAATATTTTTAAGAGTGTTAACTTGCCTTCAGTGAGACTTATTTGTTTGTTTGTTTGTTTTTGAGTCAGTGATTTACTTTCTAGCTGACGATGTCTATGAATTCATGGAAATTCTCTTTCCTCACCCCTTCAGTTCTGAGATTACAGATTTGAGTCCCTGAGTGGTTCCTGGTTCTTTCTAGTTGTTTGTTTAGGTTTGGGTTTGGGTTTGGTTTGGTTTGTTGTTTTTGTTGACATAAGATTTTACCATGGTGTTTGAACTTCCATGGAATTTATAATGCTCCTGCCTTTATCTCTCCAGAAGCTGTGACTACAGCTTATGTGGATTTTACTTTCCTTATTTTTATTGTTTCTGAGAATTCCATCCTGACTCCTCCCCAGCAGATTCTCTGCAGTGTCTAAGTATGAAGCACTGTTCGAAAAGACAATATTCATAAAAAGTCATAGCTCCCATTTCTTTAGACCTTGTGTTGGTCTCTTCATGTCTATCTGAAGAAAAAAATCTCACCCTATTATTCTTAAATTATCTCTTGTTAACACCTTTCCAAGAACATATTTTATCGTTCTTCTAAAATTAGAACTTGGCATTTTCAGGTCAACCAGAAGCTCTGCTGCCTCATTGTGAGTACTGTGTTTCTACCCACACTATTGCCAGGCAAGAATTGTTACTTACTGCAAGTAACATTAAAAATTAATAGAGATAGCAGGTGGTCTAGTGTGTGTGTGAGTGCGTGTGTGTGCATGTGTGTGTGTGTGTATGTGTGTGTGTATGTATGTATGTGTTGCTATCTACACACTCTGATTTTATTTTGGAGTTAAGGAATATTAAAAATTGATACTATTATTGCTATTATGTTTAAATTGTGCTGATACAGCCCACTCCTCCCATATTTTGTTTAATTGATCTGGAATGCACCTTGAGTATTTGTTATTATTACTTTCATTATGTAAAAAAATTCCTTCAAGTGGTACTATTGTAAAAAAGCCTAAGTACTAAAGGTTTCATCCAAATCAGTGGGCAAATTTTATAATACACAAGAAAAATCACATATATAATATACTTGCATAATATCATATATATATTCTTGCTCATATAAAACAGATACAGGCTATATCAACTATTCATCATCACATTGAATGATTCAATCCACATTATATTGCCATTAACTAGGTCAGCCACACTGATGTGAGGAAACGCCTTGCAGCCACTCTTTATGCCTAACTGAAATTAAGTTTTCATTGACAAGCATCTTTCCAATCGTTCTACTTCAAAGTCTCTAGTAATCACTTGATTTTGTTTCTCTGAATTTTGATTTTTTTTCCTGCGATTCCCCATGTGTGGAAGGTCACACAGATTCTTTTCTTGGATCTGGATCAATGTCCATCATGTTCACTTCCATCATTGTTATGGTAGAAGTCTTTCTTTCTTTTCTTTCTTTCTTTCTTTCTTTCTTTCTTTCTTTCTTTCTTTCTTTCTTTCTTTCTTTCTTACTTTCTTTCTTTCTTTCAGGCTGAAACACATTACATTGTTGTATATTGCATTTTTCAAAATTGTATTTCGTCACTGATACACATCTGTTAGTTCCTTTTATTTGATACTGTAAGTAATGACAAATTAGCATTGGAGAAGAGACATTTATTGCTATATGTAGGGAAATTTTAGCCCTTCCATTTGGATTTATATTATTCTATTATCTTGTAGTTTCTTTTTAAAAACTATCTATGGATATCCCAAAAGACAGTCATATACCTGGAAGTTTGATTTATACCCATATACTTGTCGAATTGCTTTGATAAAATGTATTTCATGTACAGATCTAAAATGTCATATTAGTTCAGTGTAACATTACAATTTTAAAAACTTTTTCTTTTCTTTCTTAAAAATTAATTAATTAATTAATTTTAAACTCCAGATTTTATTCCCCTCCCAGTCCACCTTCCCACTGTTCCACATCCCTTACCTCCTCCCTGCCCCCCTGTCTTCATGAGGATGTCCCCACCCCTACCACCCACCCCATCAGACCTTTAAACTCCCTGGGGCCTCCAGTCTCTTGAGGGTTAGGTGCATCCTCTCTGACTACCCAAGACCAGGCAGTCCTCTGCTGTATATGTGCTGGGGGCCTCATATCAGCTGGTGTATACTGCCTGGTTGGTGCTCCAATGTTTGAGAGATCTCCTGGGTCCAAGTTAATTGAGACTGCTGATTTTCCTACAGGGCTGCCCTCTTCCTCAGCTTCTTCCAGCCTTTTCCTAATTCAACCACAGGGCTCAGTAGCTTCTTTCCATTGGTTGGATGCAAATATCAACATCTGATTCTTTCAGCTGCTTGTTGGGTCTTTCAGAGGGCAGTCATGAAAGGTCCCATTTTGTGAGCGCTCCATAGTCTCCATAATAGTGTCAGGTCTTGGGGCTTCCCATTAAGCTAGATCTCACTTTGGGCTTGTCACTGGACCTTCTGTTCCTCAGGCTCCTCTCCATTTCCATCCCTGCAGTTCTTTCAGGCAGGAGAAATTATAGGTCAGAGTTTTGACTGTGGGATGGCAATCCCATCCCTCACTTAATGCCCTATCTCTCTGCTGGAGGTGGGCTTTACAAGTTCCCCCTCCCCAATGTAGGGCATTATATCTAAGGTCCCTCTCTTTGAGCTGTGAGAGTCTTTCACTTCCTAGTCTCTGGTACATTCTGGAGGGTCTGCCTAACCTCCTATAACTTGAGGTTGAATGTTTCCATTCTTTCTGCTGGCCCTCAGGGTTTTCAGTCCTTTTCCCTCACCAAATACCAGACCATGTTCCCATCCCCCCACCTCATCTCCTTTCCCTCCCAGGTCTCTCACTCCCTCCCCCCTTGTGGCTGCTTTCTTCTCCCTTTCACCTCCCTGAGGTGTTCTCACTTTTGCCCTTCAGTTTGTTGACCTTTTTGAGTTCTGTGGGATATATCTTGGGTATTTTGCACATTTTTTGGCTAATATCCACTTATTAGTGAGTATATACCATGCATGTCCTTTTGGGTCTGAGTTATCTCACTCAGGATGATATTTTCTAGTTCCTGCAAAACTCAGGATGTCCTTAGTCTTAATAGCTGAGTAGTATTCCATTGTGTAAATGAAACACATTTTCTGTATCCATTCTTCTCTCGTGGGACATCTAAGTTGTTTCCAGCTTCTGGGTCACTATGAACACAGTGGAACATGCGTCCCTGTGGCATGGTGGGGCATCTTTTGTATATATTCCCAAGGGTGGTACTTCTGGGTCTTCAGGTAGAACTATTTTCAATTTTCTGAGGAACCTCCAGATTGATTTCCAGAGTGGTTGTAGCAGTTTGCAATCCCACTAGCAATGGAGGAGTGTTCCTCTTTTTCTACATCCTTACCAACATGTGCAACATGTCACCTGAGGTTTTGATCTTAGCCATTCTGATTGGTGTAAGGTAGAATCTCTGGGTCATTTTGATTGACATTTCTCTGTTCACCGAGGACTTGGAACATTTCTTTAAGTGTTTCTCAGCCACTGGAGATTCTTCTGTTGTGAATTCTTGGTTTAGTTCCCATTTTTTGATTTGTTTGTTTGGTTTTTTTGGTGGTTAGCTTCTTGAGTTCTTTATATATTTTGGATATTAACCCCTTATCAGATGTGGGGTTAGTGAAGTTTTTCCCAATCTGTAGGTTGCTGAATTGTCTTATTGGCGATGTGTTTTGCCTTAGAGAAGCTTTCTAGATTCACTAGGTGCCATTTATCAATTCTTGATCTTAGAGTGTGAGATATTTGAGTTCTGTTTAGGAAATTTCCCTGTGCCAATGAGTTCAAGGTTCTTTCACACTTTCTCTTCTATTAGATTCAGTGTATCAGGTTTTATGTTGAGGTTCTTGATCCACTTGGACTTGAACTTTGTGCAAGGTGACAAATATGGCTCTATTTTAATTTTTCTATATATCAACATCCAGTTAGACCAGCACCATTTGTTGAAGATGCTTTCTTTTATCTATTGTATATGCTTGGCTTCTTGGTCAAAGATCAGGTTCTCATAAGTGTGTGATTTTATTTCTGAGTCTTCAGTTCTATTCCATTGATCAATATGTCTGTCTCTGTACCAATACCATGCAGTTTTTATCACTATTACTCTGTAGTAAAGCTTGAGGTCAGGAATCATGATTCCTCCCACCATTCTTTTATTGGTAAGTATTACATTTGCTGTTCTAGGCTTTTTGCCTATCCAGATAAATTTGAGAATTGCTCTTTCCATGTCTTTGAAGAATTGTGTTGGGATTTTGATGGGGATTGCATTGAATATGTAGATTGCTTTTGATAGGATGGCCATTTTTACTATGTTAATTCTGCCAATCCATGACCATGGGAGATCTCTCCATTTTCTGAGATCTTCTATTTCTTTCTTGAGAGACTTGAAGTTGTGGTCATACAGATCATTCACTTGTTTGGTTAGCGTAACCCTAAGATATTTTATAGTTTCCCTAATTTCTTTCTCAGACTGTTTATCATTTGTATAAAGGAAGGATACTTATTTATTTGAGTTAATTTTATATCTGGCTGCTTTGCTGAAGTTGTTTATCAGCTGGAGAAGTTCTCTGGCAGAGTTTTTGGGATCGCTTATGTATGCTATCATATCATTTGCAAATAGTAATACCTTTATTTCTTCTTTGCTGATTTCTATCCCCTTGATCTATTTTTGTTGTCTTATTGTTCTAGCTAGCACTCCAAGTACTATATTGAATAGATATGGAGAGAGTGGGCATCCTTATCTTGTACCCAATTTTACAGGGATTGCTTCAAATATCTCTCCATTTAATTTGACATTGGCTGTTAGTTTGCTGTATATTGCTATTATTATGTTTAGGTATGGGCCTTGAATTCCTGATCTCTCCAATACTTTTAACATGAAGAGTGTTGTATCTTGTCAAATGCTTTTTCTGCATCTAATACACCAACACATTTGAAAGCCAGGAAGCTGACCTAAAATCCTACCTTATGAAGATAATAGAGTCCTTTAAGGAGGATATAAATAACTCACTGAAAGAAATACAGGATAACACAATTAAACAAGTGAAGGAATTGAATAAAGCAGTCCAAGACCTAAAAGTGGAAGTAGAAACAATAAAGAAAATACAAATGGAGACAAACCTGGAAATGGAAACCTAGGAAAGAGGTCAGGAATTACAAATGTAAGTATCACCAACAGAATGCAAGAGATAGAATAGAGAATCTCGAGTGTAGAAGATGCTGTAGAAGAGATTGTCACAACTGTCAAAGAAAATTCAAAACATAAAAACCACATAACCCAAAACATCCAGGAAATTCAGGACATAATGAAAAGACCAAATCTGAAAATAATCAGAACGAAGATTCCCAGCTCAAAGGACTTGAAAATGTCTTCAAAAAAATCATAGAAGAAAACTTCCCCAACCTAAAGAAAAAGATGACCATATAGGTACAAGAAGCCTATAGAATACCAAATAAATGGGACCAGAAAAGAAAATACTCTTGTCACACAATAATTAAAACACTAAACCCACAGAACAAAGAAAGAATATTAAAATCTGTAAGAGAAAAGGGCCAAGAAATATACAAATGTAGACCTATCAGAATTACACCAGACTTCTCAACAGAGACTATGAAAGCCAGAAGAGCCTGGACAGAGGTCATGCAGACTCTCAAAGAACACAAATGCCTGCCCAGGCTACTATACTCAGCACAACTCCCAATCAACATAGATGGAGTAAACAAAATATTCCCGGACGAAACCAAACTCAAACAGTTTCTATCTACCAATCCAGCATTACAGAGGATCCTAGAAGGAAAACTCTAACACAAGGAAGGTACCTACACCAAAGACAAGGTATTAAGCATCTCATAACAAAGCCAAAAGGAGAGAACCACAAGCACATAAAGCCACCTACAAAAATAAACATATCAGGAAACAAAAAACATCTGTCTTTAATATCTCTCAACATTAACAGACTAAACTTACCGACAAAAAACATAAGCTAACAGACTGAATACACAAAAAAGATCCAGCATTTTGCTGAATACAAGAAACACACCTCAAAAACAAAGATAGACACTATCTCAGAGTAAAAGGATGGAAAAAGGTTTTCCAAGCAAATGGTCCCAGGAAACAAGCTGGACTTGCTATCCTAATATCCAATAAAATAGACTTTCAACCAAAAGTTATTAAGCATGATGAGGATGGACACTTCATATTCACCAAAGGGAAAATCCACCAAGAGAAAGTTTCAGTTCTAAACATCTATATCTCAAATGTAAGGGCACCCACATTCAAAAAAAGAAATTTTATTAAATCTCAAAACACACATTGAACCCAACACAATAATAGTGGGAGACTTTAACACCCCACTCTGACCAATGGACAGGTCATTGAAACAGAAACTAAACAGAGACACAGTAAAACTAATAGATCTTATGAACCAAATGGATTTAACAGATATCTACAGAACATTTCACCATAAAACAAAAGAATACACCTTCTTCTCAGCACCTCATGGTACCTTCTCCAAAATCAACCATATAATTGGTCACAAAACAACCCTCAACAGATATAAGAAGATTGAAATCATGCCATGCCTCCTATCAGATCACTACGGATTAAGGCTGATCTTCAATGGCAACAACAACAACAGAAAGCCCACATACACATAGAAGCTGAACAATTCTCTACTCAATGATAACTTGGTCAGGGAAGAAATAAAGAAAGAAATTAAAGAATTCCTGGAATTTAATGAAAATGTTGACACATCATAACCAAATTTATGGAACACAATGAAAGCAGCACTAAGAGGAAAATCCTGGTAAAGAAACTGGAGAGATCTTACACAAGCAACTTAACAGCACACCTGAGAACACTAGAACAAAAAGAAGCAAGCACATACAAGAGGAGTAGAAGGCAGGAAATAGTCAAATTCAGTGCTGAAATCAACCAAATAGAAACAAAGAGAACAATATAAAGAATCAACAAAACCAAAAGCTGCTTCTTTGAGAGAATCAACAAAATAGATAAACTCCTAGCTACACTAACTAAAGGGTCCAGAGGGAATATCCAAATTAATAAAATCAAAAATGAAAAGGGAGACATAACAACAGAAACTGAAGAAATTCAAAAAATCATCAGATCCTACTATAAAAGCCTACACTCAACAAAAGTGGAAAATATAGATGAAATAGATGGTTTTCTAGACAGATACCACATAGCAAAGTTAAATCAAGAGCAGGTAAACTATCTAAACAGTCCCATATCCCATAATGAAATAGAAGAAGTCATTAAAACCCTCCAACCAAAAAAATCCCAGGGCCAGATGCAGAATTCTACCAGACCTTCAAAGAAGACCTTATACCAATATTCCTCAAACTATTCCATAAAATAGAAACAGAAGGAACACTATCTAATTCATTCTATGAAGCCACAATTACTCTGAGACCTAAACCATGCAAATAGAACTTCAAAGCAAGCTCACTTATGAATATCTATGCAAAAATACTCAAAATTCTTGCAAACTGAATCCAAGAAAACATTCACCCCAGGGACGCAAGGTTGGCCCAATATACAAAAATCCATTGACGTAATCCGTCATATATACAAACTCAAAGTAACATTACATTTTATGTGAATTTCTCTCCCATGCAGGAATCATTGGAATTGTTACTGTTTTTCATCTAGCATGTACTTTCCTCCTAATGCTACTGAAAACAAAAACAAAAACAAAAGTTTTTCAAGTTACGTCTAACTGGTCTGGGACTTTCTCGTGTAAATGGGTAGTAACTCTCTCATGAGGGCTCAGAAAAGTTGGTAACCCTTTCCTAACTGAGCATCTTATACCCAGTTGGAGTGTTTTGTTACTCCGAATGCCCATTCATATTTATTTTTCTGATCATTGTTGCTACTAGCCACTGTGTGAAATAAAACTCTGTGCTTCCCAGCACATAAACAAGAATGTTCACAGAAAGGTATACTGTTTTACTCACAATCATATTCTTTTTAAAATTTTATTTCTATGTTGTGAAGGTAAAAGTTTTGCCTCATGACTGAGTATAATGTTTATGGCCACAGATCAAAGGCGTCTTTAATCTCAGATATCTGGGCTGTGCCAAGGTTGATGACTGAACAAAAATTGTAGTGGGAGAAGGTGTTTGCTAACAATTATAGCTTAATTCCAAAAAGTTGCTCATATACTGGTGTCTACATTGTTACAATCTGTTGGATCCTACTTCTACACCATTGATAAGTCTCTATTTGCAACTACATATTCAAATACACAGAACAAGAATGTTTATCTCTTTTTCATAGAAATACTCCATTTCTATGAATAAAGAAATAAAACAATTTTCAATTTACAGCTCATGTGTGAATTTCCTACTTGATACTCATTGGGTTTTCACAAAGCTTTTATATCATTAAATGCAGGGTTTTTTTCAATTTACACAGCAATAGATATTCCCATAACAATGCTTATGTGGCTAAACACCGGTGAGTTTTCTCTGGTTTTATAAAACAAGACTAAAAATACTTATAGTTTTAGAAATCCTGTTTTTTAAAAAGTCTCTATCACTTTCAAGGCCCATGCTCTAGATAACCTATCAAGTTGAATAGTCAAATGGCAAAAAATCAAGTCTGGTGTGGCATCTGTAGCCCCCATACCATAACTGAATTAAAAATGTACAGATCTTGTATGGATAAAATACATTTACTGAGTCTACCCTATCTGCTCCATAAAAAAAAAAAAAAAAAAAATCCGGATTCTCCACATTGTGCCTAGTTTTATAATACACCCAATTCTGACCCTGCCAGAGTCTACCAGAGAACAAACTGTTCCTTGTTAGTGTACATGGACCTCATTGTTGGTACTGAGTTGAGCCCACTTGAAATCTAATAAAGATTCAGAGGAAATAAATTCCATAAAGACACTCAGAAAGACTGTGGATTTATTTTTAGGCAGATAATGTGTGTGGCCCATGCCTCCGGCCCACCAAATGATAATAATAGTAACACTCTGCAGTAAGCAAAGAGAGTAGTTTTATATAAAAACTGAATAAATCATAAAATGGTTCCTGATATCCTCTACATCCTGCCCACCTTTTTTCTCTTGTCCTCTGGCCTCTGAACACCAGCAGCAGTTGCAGGCTCAGTATTGATTATCTCTTTGAACCCAAAACACATGCAAGTGAACAATGAAGCCTTTTTCATTAACTATTCTTCAGAGACTAATGGGACATGACAGTACACATGTACAACTAAAGCAACTGAACTTTACATGGCTGATAATTAAAGCATACATAGGAATATCTTAAAAATAATGCTATAGATTAATTCTTCCCTATTTATGTCTTTAATATGCATATATATATATATATATATATATATATATATATATACATATATATGCGCACAATGTGTGTGTGTTAGTAAAAGCAGCAGCATTTAAACTAAATTAATGTATTCTGGAAATAAAGTTATGTGTCAAGAGCAAAAATCTTAGGACATTTCACAGAGACTTAAATAGGGCTCTTATTGGTAGAATAAAGAAACCCTTTTGGCAGAATGTCATGTTATGCTATTGACAAATTTAGATTGCCAACATTACATTCACATCTTTGAAGTCAAATAACCCAGATTTCAGTTTCTTCTAGAAGTTAAATAAGTTATTTTTTCATAATCTCTCTATTTGCTCCTCTGTGGACTGTTAAGAACTGCCAAGATTGGCTAAATATGGAAACCATTTAAAGAAATCTTATTAAAAATCCAACTTCCTAAAATTGAACCTTATGTGAACTCCAACATCAGAGAATCCAGAAAAAGTGAGATGAATATTTAGTGCAAAACAAATTATAGAAGTTATAATACAAATGCTTGAGACTGAAACATTTTAAGGCTATATGTGTATTTTCCTGTGTTTCCTCAGAATTTAAAAAAAACAATGTTTAAAACTTAAAGAACACAAGCGTGGGGGTTCTGGTATACCAGCATCAAAGCCCTTAGTTAGATGATCACCATGGGTCACTTCTGTGTCTCTTCCCCAGTTACCCCAGATCTGAGAACAAAGACAGCAAACAAGAAGCAAAATGTGATATTTCTTTCTAGAAAAAATTTGAGGGGAAAAGGTGGCATATAGAAATAGTATTTTCAGCTAACATTTGCTATCTTTGTTATGAAGATAGTCTTAATGTAAGCTTTTCAATATGTTTTTATTTTGTTTTCTTCCTTTAGTATAATTTTAAAAAAATTAGTTGTCCTTATTTCTTTTTTTATTTGATACTTTATTTACATTTCAAATGTTATCTCCCTTCCCAGTTTCCCCTCCACAAGCCCCCTATCCTCTCCTACCTTTCCCTGCCTCTATGAGGATGCTCCCTCACCTTCCCACCCACTCCTGCCTCAGTGCCCTAGCGATCCCCTATCCTGGTTCATTAAGCCTCCACAGGTCCAAGGGGTTTCCCTTGCAGTGATGCCACATAAGGCAATCCTCTGCTACATACCAGCTGGAGCCATTGGTACCCCTGTGTACTCTTTGGTTGGTGGTTTAGTCCCTGGGAGCTCTGGGGGGTCTGGTTGGTTGATTTTGTTGTTCTTCCCATGATGTTGCAGACCCCTTCAACTCCTACAGTCCTTACCCTAACTTTTCCATTGGGGTCTCCACACTCAGTCCAATGGTTGGCTGTGAGCATCTGCCTCTATATTTGTTAGGCTCTGGCAGAGCCTCTCAGGAGACAGCTATATCAGGCTCCTGTCAACAAGCACTTCTTGGCCTCCACAATAGCGTGCGGTTTTGGTGACTGTATATGGGATGGAACCCAAGGTTGGGCAGTCTCTGGATGGCCTTTCCTTCAGTTTCTGCTCCACTCTTTGTCCCTGAATTTCTTTTTGACAGGAGGAATTCTAATATTTTGAGGTGGGTGGTTGACCCCACCCCTCAACTGGGAACTGTGCTTATCCACTAGGTATGGTCTCTGTTCTTATTTCTTAGCCATGTTGGAAATTCTTTACTTTTACATTGATTACTTATTATTTTGTTCAATTGCTATCTCTAAGTAGGCCAAACAATAATTTCAATATCAAATTCACCTTCCCTTTGCATCAGCTAGAAGCTTTATAATATTATATTTTAATTCTTCCTTTAAAAGCATAGTAAATATACCCCAAGGAACTTACACAGTTTAAGCTCCTTTATCTATGTCATTACCATAAAGATGACAAATATGAAAAAATGCATTTGTTTTCTGATTCCAGCTGCTGCTGAAGACTGCTAGCAACCAGAACCTTCTTACACTGATTTTTGACCCAAATATATTCATTTTTGACTTAAAAGCATTGAATTCTGTGAAAATATTTCTCCAATGTGTTTCATGGACTTTATTTAAACACTAAACTAGTAAATAGATTAAACTTTGAATTTGTAGGGAAGTACTTTATTATTAGAGGGTTGATCTCTAAGCATCTGAAATTCACCTTATAAAAAGTCACACCACAGAGAATAAAGACTTCTTAGATGGTAGCTTTAATTATCTATGAGTATAAGGAAAATTTTTCCAATGTAGTAAAGAACTTTGCTGGTCTAGAAATTGGTGATAATAGACTCTTCTCTAATGTCCATTGTCTTCTTAGACCTGTGAAGCTGGTCAGTACCACACATAAATTACATCCTGTTGAATGGCATTACTTCCAATTTGTTGGTTGCCATCAACATGTGAGTGTCACATATTGCACACACACACACACACATACACACACACACACACACACACACACAAACACACACACACACACACACACACACACACACACACACACACACACACACACACAGACGAATGCCCTAGTTCATAGGTGTTGTATCTGGATAAAACTGTTTAACTTCTCATCCCTTTTGGCAGCTTATATAGTACTTTCTGGTCCATGTAGGCCAGACAACAGGAAAGAGGCTTTCAGATTAGATCAAACTCAAATTTTCTGAGTAGTGTGTCTTAGGTGTGAGCTGTCTTCACCAATATGTGCCCACCCTCAATCACTGAGAGGCAATCAAGGACTATATAGTCTATGTTTAGGGGAGTCATTGGACTATTTAGAATTACCATTCAAAAGGAAATTTTTGTCCCTGGTACTGGGGTTTTTGTTAGACTACTGTTTTTGTGGGGAAAGGCTTAACTTCCATTAACAGTGTGAGTGTGTGTGTGTGTATTTACACATATACATATAACATGTGATATATATATACACATTAATACACACACACACACACATACACACACACATATATATATATACACATACATGCACATATATATTGCCCTTACTTTTAGGGCAATATAAGACTCTACGGCACTGCTGAACACTTTGGGTATTGTCCGTCCCTTGTATCCCCCCTTTCTCTGTACCCACACCCCTCTCTCACACGCCCTTGGATCCCTTTCCCCGTTTTTCCAAGTTCTTACTTTATAGCAGCTTTCTCCATCTATTCCTCTCACCAGCCCAGCTAGACTCCTTCCATGCCTTTTGTCCCTTTATACATTTCTGTTTCTCTGGGCATTCCATGTTATTTATTCCCTTCTAAAGGTTTGCAGTTAGGAAATGGGGACAAAGAGAGAACATGTGGTGAATCTGGGCTACCTTACTTAACATAACTTCTTATAGATCCATCTACTTAACTTGCAAATTTCATGATTTTATTTTTTTCCTTAAATATGAATAGTAATCCATTGTAGATATAAACCACATTTTCAGTGTCCATTTCTTGAAGGACTTTTAAGTTGTTGCTATTTCTTGGCTATTATGACTAGAGTAGCAAAGAATATTGCTACAATTCCTAAAAATGTCGACTGTGAAAGCCATTAGAAAATGGAAAGGTAGATATTCTCTTTTCACTATCTGGTAGAATTGCTATTATGAAAATGGCCTTCCTATCAAAAACAATTAATAATGTAAATCAATCCCATTCAAAATACCCAAGAATTTCTTTACATAAATAGAAAAAACTTGAAATGCATATCTAGTGATTCCAGATAGATTAAACACCATTGAGCATAAAGAATAATAATAGAGGAATGTCTAATCAAGACCTCAAGATATATTTTATAACGCTAAAGTAATAAAAACAATATGGTTCACACACACACACACACACACACACACACACACACACACACACACACAACCAAAAAGGTGAAGAATGGATCAGAATAGAAGATTCAGACATGTACTCTTGGGTACAGCTATCTGATATTGATAAAGAATAAAAAAATCACACTGTGGAAGAAAAATATCACCTTTAGCAAATCGTGCTGGGAAAACTGCACATTCTCCATGAGGAATAATGAAAATAGACCCATGAGTACTACCCTGCACAATGATTAGATGCAGGTAAAACAATGACTACAATCTGAAGGCTGACACACTGAAATTGCTAGAAGAAAACCCAAGCCGGCCCCTACATGATGCAGCTGTAGGAAAGGATGGCCTGAACAGGACTCCATGTGCTCAGGTTTGAAGGCCTGTAACTGATGACTAGATCTCACAAAGACCTGGTCCTGGAAGCCTAAGTAACTACCCTAACAATGAGGTGATTGTTACTGCAGTTACTAATTAACTACACAAGTATAATCCCTAATAAAATTCTATAAATATCTGTCCTTATATCCACACATAAGTGTAGTAACCACCCCTCAGCAAGGAAATTTTTCTTTGCAACAGTCAAAGACCATTAAAGAAAACTATGGTCAACCAAAGCAAAGAGTTGTGGAGCCCAGTTTCAATGGATGCACGTACAAAACATGCTTGTGTCTAAGGATACAGCAACATTGTGGACGAGAGGTGTAAAGATTCTAACAGACAGATGTTCAGGAAGTTTGCTGTGGCATTGTGTCTCAAAGATATCTCAGAAGTTCCACTAATGAAGTCTCACCAAAATGACCTCCCAAATGGGAGCGGAACAATAACGACACCAATGAATCCACAAAACTGTAGAAGAAACCAGGAGGCTTCAACTATACAAGAAGAATTAGAGATAACTGAGGAAATCTGAGGAAACAGATGACCTTCCCAAGAGAAGCACCAAGCAAGTAGTTCTCTAGTGCCAAACATTCATCCCAGAAAATATACATACAGGTAGAATTATATGTACTTAACAAGTTATATTTAGGAATATATATGCACACAATCACACACATATGCGCACACACACAATGTACATCGATCTGAAATAACAATTAGTAAAACAAGAGGTCATTAATTTGAAGAACAGCGAGGAAAGATTACGGGAAAGTATGGAGGGAGGAGAAGGAAGGGAGGAATGTTGGAATTAAATTAGAATCTTAAAAACAACATAAAATATTTCTGTACAGCTACAGAAACATTCATAGGGTAAAAAAGATGCCCACCGAAATGGAGAGAACCTTTGCCAGCTATGTATCTAATGCATAATTAATATCAAATATATTAAAAAAAAACCCAAAAAACAAAAGACCTAATTAAAACATAGGTTGAAAATCTAAGCAGAGTTCTTAAATGAAAAAAGAAAAATCAAATGTCTAAGAAATACCTCAAACAGTGTTCATCACCACCACAATTAGAGAAACACCAATTAGGACACATGAGATTTTATCTCATGTCAATCAGAATGGCAGAGATCAGCACAACTGAGAACAAACACAGGCACGATTTGGAAGAGAGGAACCCTCACTCACTATTAGTGGTAATACAATGTGGTAACACAACTGCAAATCTCTGTGGAAAATCCTCAAATATCTAAATATAAATCTATCACGTGATGCAGCTATTGTACTCCTGGGCATTTGCCCAAAGGACTCAATATCATAGTCTAAGTCTTTCTTATAATACCAAAATGAGGTGCCATTTGCAAAGATAATGATAATCTGTCATGAATAGTCAAGTTCAAGCACAGTTTTAATTCTTTTAGACATAAAACCACATATAGGTTCTATCAAGAAGGAAAAAAAATCTAAAATAAAACAAAACCAGTCTCCCAAACAGACAAATAAACAAACAAACAAAAAACAACAAAACCCAAACCAGTAAGTAATAAAAATAACCAACACATAGATAGTAATTGCTAACCAGGCTAAAGTACCCTACGTAATTCAGATCAGCCATCAAAGTGCATTGCTAACCATGGTCAACAGGTTTCTGTTTTGTTCCACTTGACTTGAAGGTTTCCATACCTAGTTGTTCAGTGTTTTAGGAACATTTTTATAAATGTTTTCAGTTATCCAGGATCAATTTTGATGGTTTTTGAAGTTATAGTTTTCTTAATTCTGTGAAAATTTTATGAAATGTTGGTCATGCAGAGAGGATTGGGATGGTGGCATATTAATAATTAATAACCACTACCAAGGATGGTCCTTCAAACACTGCATGAGTTTTGCCTAATGTTTCATATGTTAGTGGGTCCTTGTCACAATCTTATAATATTCCTATTTTAATTTTATAAGAAAAATAACATTTCATCAGGTAAACTGGACTGCACAACTTCTCCTAGTTTAGATGGAAGCATTTTCAATAGTTTTGTTTCCAGTGTTCACTCGTCACTCTATGAGTTTTACATTTTTAAATAAAGTGAATAAGAAATATCTAAATATACAAAAAATTAAGGTGCTATGCATGTAAATAAATTCGCATATGTAGCCATATAAATTTACTTTCTCCTTCATATTTTACATGTACACATATGCACACACCTTTCCTGTCTGTATTATAATGGGATGACCACAGGATTATGAATATTCATGATTGTTTGCAAAAGAAAAGAAAACTCTCTGTGAGCCATAATCTACCTATGCACACACCTTTCCTGTCTGTATTATAATGGGATGACCACAGGATTATGAATATTCATGATTGTTTGCAAAAGAAAAAAAAAACTCTCTGTGAGCCATAATCTACCTATAAAGGGAAAGGCAAGAAAAAAACTTTGAGATAGGCCATCAATCCAAATGTTCAAGGGTTGGATAGGGGAGGATGTGGCCTGGCATGACAAATCTGCAGACAAGTTACTTCCTATCACATTAAATCTAAGAGTGAGTTTTACAGTGGCCCCAGTCTCTTTTAGGAGACGAGACAAATTGTATTGACATAAAATACTAAAATCTCTATTTTGAGCATAAGTGACAGTATTACAAGAGACAACTGCAAAATGTTTTCTCTTATCCTGAGCACCTTCATCCAAGAAAACATTTGCGGGACTGTCATTCCATAACTCCTATGCTTTTACAGATAAAAAGATAGATTGGATTTGGGGGCAGTACTCCATGTTTCTGTCTGTGCTCTTCTATGTTAGCCATGTAAAAAACAACACATACAGTTTACAAAAAACAACAAAACAAAATATAAAACAAACAAACAAAAACCAACCAAACAACAACAACAACAACTACAACAAAAAATGTACTAACCAGCCTCAAGATGGGACTGAAACCCTTCCTTCTTGCATGGTAACAACATTCTAAACTTGCATATTTACCCTGCCCCCCTCCAAAATGTCTAAGAAAAGTGTAATGATAAATGTTCCTGAAACTGAATAAGACTTATATTTGACAATTTTAAACTTAAAAGCTGCTGGACATGTGAGTGCATTCGACAATTGCAGATACTCAGGACGTTTGGGAAAGAAGGTCATGAATTCAAGTAAAACCTGGGCAGCATAGTGTGACACTGTCTCAAAACACAAGACAAAATGAGGATAACAGTGAGCTGAACCAAACACCTTTGCCTGATGCAAATCAAAACTGCACACTTGTACCATAAATGGACCAAGAATGAGGGATTCAGACTAATCTGCTTTCATCTGTGTACATGTGACTGTCAACAGTCACTTTAAATTTTTTTATATTAAAATATAATTCTTTCATTCTCTTCTCTATCTTTCCTTCCTCCATCTTTGACCTCTCTCCAATTCATGGCTCCTGTGTCCATAATTTTTGATACCACACAAATAAACTCTCTCTCTCTCTAACTCTCTCTCTCTCTCTCTCTCTCACACACACACACACACACACACACACACACACACACCACAATTAAGATTTAAGAACTGACACTTTGTATTAGCTCAGGAAACATTGCACAGGAGGAAGCAGAAATGTCGTAAGAGCCAATGGCCAGGTAGTTGGTTTGAGGTTACATTTTGTACAACTGTCACATTTTTTTTTTTCTAGGAAAATGTCCTTTAAGTTCTTCCACATAATCAAAGGCAATGAGTCTATATTTCTACATCTTTGTTGAAAGTCTTTCCCTAACATAGTGAATAGTGAACTGGTCTCTAAGAAAACTTCTACACCAAGCAAAGTTAAGAAAATAAATATTTATAACCTGTGAGTAAATGAGAAGAAGATTGTCATGTACAAGAAAAAACAAACTGAACAAATATCTTGATTGTTTTTTAATAACTACTTTTTACAAGCACTATGAACATAGTAGGTTTATAAAAGTTGCCATTGCATCCTGGTGGAGTTCTATGGGCACGTAATTAAATCATTTAACATGAGGATCAAGTACATAAAGGTATTACTCAAAAATATTTTAACCTGAGATATGAGGCAAGTTGTGTTAGCTTTTTAGCAATTAAAGAGAAAAACTTTAAACCCCTAATAATAAATCAGAATGTGGGGCTAGAATACACCCTTTAGTGGAGGTTGGGGAAGAGATGACTCAGTGATTAACAGTGCTCATTATTCACATAGCGTAACCAGATTCAGTTCTCAGCACCCAGGTCAAATGGTTCACAGCTACCTGTAACAGTTTCAGGAGATATGAAAGTAAAGTATTTCAAGATGTAAATTTAAGACAGGATATCAAAATGGTAAATGTGTACAGTTTGAAATTCAAATGGACTATTTAAAGAGAGAGTTTACATTTAGAAACTGAATATTTTATAAAAAATATGAATTTAAGAATGTTTGGACATTAGGATTAGTGACAAAATTAACACAGGAGCAGAAAGAATATTGAAGTGCAAATAACTTGAACAAAATTCTAAAAAATAAAATATTTTCTTTAAAAACTGTACAAAATTCTAAGATCAGCTTCTATAGAACAGAAAGAAGATACATTTGTAAATAAGAGTCTCAAAAGAAAGTCAGGGGTAAATTTTAAAACCTAGATGACACATTATTTAAAATGTTTAGAGAAATTGAAGAAAGCTAGAAAAATTATACTAAGACATAGCACAGTAGAGTTACGAATAAAGTGTAAAGAAAATTTCATCTTTAATACAGACATAGAGGACATCTTACATACACAGGAACAACAACAACACCACAAAATGGCTGACATCTCATCAGAAACAATACAACCCAGAGATAATAAACTGCCATCACCACAGTGATGAGTGAAGAAGAAAGATTAGCTGTCAGCTAAATTTCTATACCTAGTGAAAGTATCATTCAGAAGTAAAGACAAAAGGGAGACAGTCTCAAACAAAAGCTAGGTGAATTTGTTGTCAGTGAACTCAAAATGCAAGAAATACCAATAGAATTTCTAAAGAAAAAAATTGTGACAAAAGGAAATTATCAAAGATGGAAGCACAAATCCTCAAGAAAGAATGATGGGCACCAGAAGATAAATATGCCATGAAAATCATGTTTAAAACTACTGCTGACTATTTAAGCTGCAATAATGAACGTAGGGTGTGATTCATATGATATGTGGAAATTAAATGTGACATCAATAGGCCAGAGTAGAAGAGGAAGTGAATGATGTTACTGATGAAGGATTTTATACTCAGGATAGTCTTTTATGAGCCAAGAATGAGACTGTGAGAATATCAACCAAAGCAAAAGCACAGTTTAAGGCAACAGCAAGAACACTGTAAATATGAAACTGAAAATCACCAAATAACGAAAACCCCAAACAAAGAGACATAACCATTAAGACAAGATTTATGAACTGATATCATTCACTGAAAACTAACTCCAGAAGCTAAATACTATAGTTAAAAATCAGATTCCATAAAGACAAGTTATAAGCATATTAAATGGACACATACAAGACACATATGTATACATATATACACACACATATATACATATGTATAATATAAATACCACATAGATATGTGGATATATATATATATATATATATATATATATATATATAGAGAGAGAGAGAGAGAGAGAGTCTAGAAGTTACAAAATCTAGTTAATGTTTGGAAAACAAAAGAATTGGTTGAAAAGTAGTATTATGTATTGGGAAAACAAAAAGTCAGTGTGCATTGTAAATGTGAAAAATTATAAACCTCAACAGAAACTGTTACTAGAATTGAAAATATTCCATAATAATAAAGGGTTATTAAGAAGTATTCAATAGTACAATTTATCAATATCATGATAGCATCAGACATGGTCAGTCTAAAAGCATTTATATTTCTCTGTCTTAGTATTAATCAATTAACAAAATTTATAAACTAATATGCATAATAGTAGATTAAAGAACTGCAAACACTATAAATAAATTTAATAAATTCTTGACAAAAATCAAACACAGAAAAATGTTTTGAGTAAAATCAAAGAAAAGAGATGTAACTGAATTAACAGATATATTTATTTTGTGATTGGAAGACTTCAAGTTGAATCCAGAACATATGTACCCAATTTGGCCTCAATTAAATTAATATCCAATTCATATATTTAATAGATATTTAGAAAGAAATTCAAAATTTTATATGCACTGTAGAAGACCCAAGATATGTGTGAGTATTTACCTTTTTCTAGATTTACTAGTATGCTTTGTTCCTATTCTTCTCCACCACCCTTCTTCCTCTTTCCTTCCCATGGTTCACTTGGTCTTCCAGGTATGTCCACATGTACCTACGCACACCATACATGCACGCATCTATTATGATACTACTTTTAGATATCTTCCTCTTTCCTTATAATCTCCTCTCTATTTTCATGGATTATGCATTTAATTCATTATCTTTCTTACTCTAAATTATTTCATTTAACAAAAAGGTTTACAATTCCATTCATTTCCCTGTATATGTTCATTATAAATATCTCTAAATATAGTAGCCAATTGTATGTTTTAATAACAGAAACTATATTACACTGGGATTCTATTATAATAAGAGAGTTTATCATCCAGGAGAGGTGGAAATGAGACCACTCTTTTCCAAGTACTACAATTAGCTGTGAAAGAAAAGTGGTGGAAACAGCCAATATCATGATTGAAACATGGATAGGAAATTATTGAATTTTATCAAAACTAAAGAAACTGACTATTAAAGTGCATAGTTCTAGCATGTGTATATTTGTCTCAATAGATCCAATTTAAGGATATACAGAAAAAGAAGATTTAATCTTCAATAAAAAATTTGAGGAATAAAGAATTAGTCAAGATATAAGCCTTAATAAGCTGTAGAGTGTAGCCCTGGTATCAACATAGACTATAATGCATCGAGCAGACAAGGACTACCGTATCAGTACAAGTCAGTGAGGACAAAGAAAAGCAGGGCTATCAGTGTGAACCTTAAATACTAACTGGTGGGATACATAACAATGTGTCACACATAGTTCATAAAGCTAAAAGTAAAATATGTGAAAATCTGATAAATAAGGAAGAGTTCACAAATTTAAAGTAAAAAAAAAACCCTAGTGCTTTAAATTCACAAAAAAGTTTTAATTTGTAAAGAAAAAAAGGTTAAAAAGATTCTATAAAAAACCCCTGAAAATCTCCACCCTCCCCCATTGCTCTTCTACCCCTTTACCCATCCCCCTGCATACAAATCTTTCTCCGAGTCCTAGCTATTCATCCTATTTTGATGTAGGAGGTAGGACTGTGTAGTCTCCTCTATCACGCATGAGTAATTGGGATGTATTCTGTAGACCCTTTGGAAGCAAACAAGGTGCTGTTCAATCATGATTAAGATGGTTGCTTCAAGCCTAGGCTTGGTATTTCCCATTCGTTGGTCCTAGCTTCTGGCTCTTACACATTTCTCATTACTTCTTTAGTAGTACTTCCTGAGCCTTGAAGAGAGTATTGTAGGTCCCCCAAATCTAAACCTTCACTTATTCTTAGCATCTTTGTCAACTTTATGTCTCTGCACACATAGCTGTTTACTGTAAAGTGAGGCTTCTTTAAGGCTGAGAGTAGCTTTTGCTTATGGGTAAAAAACACACTAATTTAGAAGGCAGTTTGATGTTACATCAATTTAGTTCCCTTAGTTGGGCATCTGACTTTCTGAGTCACAGACACAGACTGATACTACAGCCCCGGACATGAGTTCGCTTCTATGGATCAGGCCTCAAATCCAGTCAGAAGGCAGTTGACTACCTCTACAACCATTTTAGAAGGCACAGCTGGCTTGGAAGGTCGGTTGTTTGGCTTACAAGTTTCACAGCTGGGTAAAAACAACGAACCCTGACCACTTCCTGCTGAGATTCCCCACACCTCGATAGAGAAATGTGATTGATTACTATGCTGCTTCTTAGGGGCACCATTATCTTCTCGTGCAGAACAACTCAAATTCAATCTCTCTTTTGTATTGTTTATTTGAATTACGAGTAGCTTTTCCTATGCCTTTTAATTTTTGCATATTTTCACTAATGTTTTTAGAATTTCGTATGTGTTTTGGCCAATTTTGCATACATTTCAACTTGTCCCAGGTCTACTACATTCTCAACAACAGTAAACAAAAATGAAACAAAAATGCTGCCCAATATTCTTAAATCCATAGTCTTCCGCTGATTATGGTTAACTTAATCAGGGGCTACACAACTATTAAAAACCGACTTTGCCTCTCCTAACGCTTGTCAATAGTTATTTGACCGGGGTAGAATTTAGTGCTCAGTTCCTCTTTCCATATTGAGATTTGCTGTGGCCCTTCGATCTGTCTAGCCTTTGCATAGTTCTCCCCCCTGTCTCCCCTCCCTTTCAACTCTGAGAGGGTACCCCCAATACCGTCACCCTGTGGCATCAATTCTCTACAGAATTTGGTGCATCCTCTCCCACTGATGCCAGACAAGGCAGCTCTCTGCTACATATGTGCTGGGGCCTCTTTGGTTGGTGGCTCAGAGTCTGAGAGCTCCCATAGGGTCCAGGTTAGTTGACACTGTTAACCATCCTGTGAGGTTGCCTCCCCAGAGTTCCTTGCCCTAACTCTTCCACAGGGTCCCTCACCTCTATCCCACGCTTGGCAATGGGTATCTGCATGTGTGAAGTCAGCTGCTGGTAGAACCTCTCAGAGGACAGCCATGCTAGGCTCCTCTGCAAGTGCAATGTAATCAGTAATAGAGTTAGGAATTGGCGCCTTCCCGTGGAATGGCCAGTCATTTATTGGCCATTCCTTCAGTCTCTGCTCCATTTTTGTCCCTGAATTTCTTTTAGACAGGAACAACTTGTCAAAATTTGTAGATGGGTTGGTGGATCCCCATTGCTCCACTAGGAGTTCTGTCTGGTTACTGGAGATTGTCTCTTCAGGTTCCATATCTCCACCTTTGGGCATTTCGGGGGACTTCATGCCCAACTGGGTGTTTGCAGAGCTTTACCACGATTACCAAAGTAGCTACACCAGTTTCACACACAGCAGCAATGAGTAAGAGGTCTCTTTTCCCATATTCATGTCAACTTTGTCGCTGCTTTGCTTTATGTGTTTTCCTTAGCCATTCTGATTGGGGGAAAGTGGTTTTAATCAGCATTTCCCTGATGGCTAAATGATTTGAACATTTTAAAAAAGTTTCTCAGCCATTTGTATTTCATCTTTTGAGAACCCTGAAAATACCCTTTTAAATACTCCCTTCATTGTGATTAACACCCCCTTTTCAGCTTCATTTGGCAACACTGCCTATTTTCTTCCCTTCTTAATTTTATGCTATAGTTGAGTAATGTTAGAAACAGATCTTGTCTGATGTGATGGACGATTTCTACAGTTAATCCAACTGGTCCTGGGAAGGTTTTACACAGGAAACGTTTTATTATTGCATTAAGCTCATTGCTGACTATACATCTGCTTGAGTTTAATGTATCTTGGTTTAATTTTTATAGATCATACTCATCTAGAACATTTAAATTTTCCCATTGTAATTACATATAGAATATTAAGTAATGTCCACATAGTGTTCTGGCATCTGCTATAATGTCTCCCTTTTCATCTATAATTTTAAACTTTTGGGTCTTTTATATATTAATTTTGGTTAATTTGGTTGAGAGTTTGTTAATCTTTATATTTTCAAAGAACCAACAATTTGTTTCAATAATATTTTCATTAAATTTTATCTTATTTATACTTTATTAATTTCTTTTTATTACTTCTTTTAGGATTGGTTTGTTCTTGCCTTTCCATGGCCTCACATTACACCATGAAGCTATTTATTTGAGGTTTCTCAGATTTTTGTTTTATGTAGGCAGTTACTGTCATAAACATGGCTCTTAGCATGGAATTCATTCAAATCTGTAGATTTTAGTACATTGTTTTACTATTTTCATTCAATTCGGAGAAGTTTTATAATGAAATTTAAATATTTCCAATATGGTTGATTTTGTTGTGTTTACTTGAGTTAACTGTCCTGGTATTGTGTAATTTTCCCCTGTTGCATCTTGGTGTGTTTACCCTTAACCTTCAGTCCAAAGAACCCCCTTCAGTATTCTCCTCTATTCTGTCTTTATCAGACTCCTTTAACATGTTTATTTTTACTTCAATTTCAGTAGTTAGTTTTGCTGAACCCAAGGCTCTGGCTTGGAGGTTGTGATTTTTCTAGAACATTTTTTTTAGAACTGTATACTGTCCCAAATACTTTCTGACATTTTATATTACACAGTGAGTATGTAATTTGATTACCATCCTTGAAAGCAATGATGGCTTCTGGTAAAATATATGTGTACACCCATATGCACCTCTAGTTCATGCAACTAAGATAACCATTTTAATACTTGGATATATTTTTTCTTATGTAGTAAATGTTGTTTTCATTTCCAGAACCTTTAGTTATCACTCATTTTTCCTTTCAGTGAGAAATTTTAACATGTTTTTCTGTGTATTATGTATATTTTGAAAAAACTGATTAATTAACACTGCAAAGGTTAAAAGGTATTCAGCTTCTAAGTATCTCTCCAATGTTCCTTTCATATTGAATCAAATTTTAGCCAATTGCTCCATGAAAATATGCAACTTCTACTCTTGACTTAATATACTTTTCGAAGTCTATCAGAAGCAAAGCATCTATAAACATATGCCTTACCTATGACAGTTTTCATGATTCAAGCAGTGAAAATAGGATGTATCATGGAATATTATATAACATATAACATGATAAAGTTTGTGTTAGGATAGTGTGTACATTTATAATCAGGTACTTAATATAGTCTGCATATAGTTTTGTGGTATTGCTTATATACTTATTCTAACATTTCGTGAGTTAATGTAAAATAAAGGAATATTTATATTTAATTACTGATATATGCTATTTATGGAAAATAAATTTGCAAAGTAATGTGTATGTGAGTCTGTGTTACTGTCAGTACTTAGATAACAATAGATGTAATCTCAATTAACTTTTACAAGAATTGTTTCTTTGCTTTCATCATTCTGAACACTAGAAATATTATACTTTAAGCAAAACAATATATGTACAGACAACTTTTGCTTGATTTAAACATCTTCAATTTTCTTTTTAGTCTTCATGCATTCGGTTTACTCTTCCCGCTAGTTAGTAAGATTCTTCTGCAGGAGGCTTGAAATGGCATCACCCTTAGCTCTCTTTGTTTAACTGTAGACATAGGCAATGATTATAGCCTTGAAAACTCCACACTCTTTTGTCACTTCGAAGGTGGTATTTTGTTCTTTAATTAGAATATAAGCTTCCTGAACACTGAGCAATAAAATGTTTTATACCGGAATTCTTTACTAATGATTCCCCATGTTTTACAAGGATGGACATAAAAGGCAGACACTCAGGGGTAATCAGAAAAATATCATTTTCTCATGGAATTATTCTCAAATTTGAAAGGATGAGTTTAGCCTTCATTCTTTCATTTGTAAGACGTGCTACAGCATTTTCATCTCTCCCATTTCCTAGGTAATTCATTCCATGTCTGTTATAATACAATGCTTGGAGTTCAGTCCAATTGTCTACTCTTCCCCTGGATTTCTAGGCCAGTACCACAGAGCATGGAGTCATCAATCAACAATGAATACACAATAAACGTACCAGTGCGTCATTGTAACACTGCTTGTACCGCCTACTAACAGGGGTGATAATACTTTGTGTAATTAAATACTATTATGTCCTTTGCAACCACACTGTATGACTGAAGATAGCAGAGCATTTTCTCTATTTACAAAAACGAGCATTTTGTTAGATGCATAATGAATAAAATTATTCTAATATGAGTATCTCTATTGAAACTCAACCTTTTATGTGTAAAGATTCTGTTTGCTGTTTATACAGATTCAGGCAGTTCGCGTGAGCTTTTCCTGCCTGTTATAAGTTCCTCCAGCCCTACTGATAGGCTATAAATTTTCATCTTTAAAACATAACCATGGAGCTGGGCAGTGGTGGCGCACGCCTTTAATCCCAGCAGTTAGGAGGCAGAGGCAGGTGGATTTCTGAGTTCGAGGCCAGCCTGATCTACAGAGTGAGTTCCAGGATAGTCAGGGCTACAGAGAGAAACCCTGTCTAAAAAAAAGAAAAAAAAAAAACCATAAGCATGGGCTCATCCTTGACACTTCCCTATAATAATAATTGACACTTCACCCTTCTTTATTATACTGTGATATTCTTCAATGTACATCATCTTGGGTATATTTGCAGAGCCTTCATTCAATAAATTTCTGTGATGTTGTGACTAATGTGGTGCTAAACTTGCAGTAGTTGAATAATATAATTTTTAAATAAAAAAAATGAAAAAGATTTCGAGATAAGAACTTTCAAATTTCTGTCATGATTTCTTTCAAATTGTGGAATAGATCTTGGCATACTATTTAGAATTAGAAACTTTATCAGAATTAGTGAACATATGCTAAAATATTAAACCTAACTCCTACAGCTTTCTGGATTCTAATTTCCTAGTCTTTGTCCTGAAACTGAAACTTGGCAGGTAGAGATTATGCTTTAGTTATTCACCTCTATCTTATGGAAGAAAGACTGTGGGATTTCAAAATTAATTTTGACAGATATGACAAATGGGGGTTGCCATTTCACACCTAGAGCGTGAATATTTCAATGGCAAAGAGTCAGCAACTGTTAATTAGAGTCGAGTATTGTTAATTGGGCCCAGGGCTGTGGCTTTGTCAGCAGCTTCAACCCCGTTCAGATGTATTTCATTGAGTCCTTTTAGCCTGATGGAATATACGTGTTTTCTCTGTAGCATGTCGATGGCAATTGGGTTCCCATCCATTTTTTTTTTTTGCCTTTATCATATGCATTCAGAGGTGTATACTGCATATTGATGATGCATTTCATATAGCAGGTCTCCTTTTATCTCAATCCAAAACATCCACTTACCATAGCAATATGATAGCTTATTTACTTTACCCATGGGTATCCAAGTCTAAGTTGTAAACTGATCATGGTGTGACTGAGAAGATTGTTCTCAGATCAAGAAATTGTTTATAGTGCAAATGTATTTGATATAAATCATAATTTTCCTGTAAATTAGTATCATCGATACCTACTCAATCATCCAACATGTTATTAACCAATGAATATTTCAATCTGCAAGTAGTAATTCTGAAGAGGAAGCAATAGTATCAGAAATTACTCATTGAAACACACTAATAAATAGGTCCATATGAATCCAAATCTATTAACATTTGTTACACAAAAACAAAATAAAAGTCTGAAATATGCATTTAAACATAATTCTCCTAATAATTATTCCACAATGTAAGTACAATAGCTGTAGAATTATATCACAGTACCTCCACCTGTCTAGTGTGGATGAGGAAACTAATCTGATTGTTTTGATATATAAATGCCTCCGCACTGGGAAAGAGTGGGCTGAAAGGCACATAGAGAGCTCGTTACTGCACATCCCAGGTCTTCATTTCTCTTCACTTTGAACATCCTTGTAATTATGTTCAGAAAAATAAATGCTTTAAAATGGTCTAAAAGGACCCTAGTTTGTTTTTCAATGTCTAAATTTGGTGGCTCACAAAAGCCTGTACCTACAGAGCTAGGGGACATGGACCCTCTTCTGGATTCAGCAGGTATCCATATTCACATGTACATAATCCACCCCAACCAACATAGATGGGTTTGTAAAAGTAAATAAATGTTTAAAAATACCTCGAAAGGTAGCACTAAAACTACTTTGAGTTTAAACATTTGTGCATAAAATGTTCCTGCCTGTTACTGGTCTGGTGTTCATTAAACTGAGCATATGATATCAACATAGTAAAGGGGTCAACTTCAGTAGCAGAAATGCTCAAGCGGGTCATATCCAGCAGCTACTGTATCAGGCTAAGTTGTTCTTGAAATAGTCACTTTTAATTTCACCTTGAAGATTTCTTTCCAATAATTATAAATTGTATACAAATTCAGAGTTATGGAAAACATATTCTCTTTATTTATGCAGACTGTATATACCAAATGGTTTCTGATACAGATTCAGTATACAGAAATCTCTTGTTGAATGAGTGAATAAATGAAATAATGAAAAAATGATGAGAATTATATCCTCCTTGTGTTGGTCTGAGAAACTTTAAAAGATTAAATTGATGCTGCCACTGTCTTATTTGCCTGTAATTATTACCTAAGCAATTATCAAAGTTATATGAGGATGATTGAAAGTTTGAAAGAAACTATTATCTTGAGAGATTTGATATATTTCAAAGAACTAGATATTTTTAATATTCTTAAATTTTTTATTTGCCTACCTATTACAAAATAAATCAAGTAAAGCATTAACATGATGAGATAAAGACTCAATTTTGGGGAGCCAATGGATAAATACATTCTTATAATAAATATTAAATTTATCATCCATTTATATTAATAAATAATATCATATTACCTCCTCCCAGTCCTTCTCTCTATCTCTTTGTCTCTCCTGTGTCACATTTTATACATATTCAACACACTTAGGACACTTTTACCAATTTTTATTTTACTCCTCAAATTATAATTAATAAATATCAAACTAGCCCAATCCCATAATAGCTTCAGGAAGCCATTGAGATAATATTACGAATATCATACTTGGTTTGCCAGTTCCTAGAGCTGTGCATGTTGCTCATTGAAAACTTATGTCCTTCTGTACCACTTGTCAATTTTGTCATTTAAAAAGGACGTAAAAAATATTTTTGAATTTTAAGATTTATTTGCTAGTTAACCACTAATTCATTTTATAATTAATATTGACACCCTATAAAGTAGTAATAACTGTGGGTCTACGTCAGACAGCTGCATAGTCATCCTCCTTATATACTTTATATCCTTTACTGAGTTACTGAGTCAAAAGATACCTCATAAAAGACTTACTCATAACTGAGCCTTGGTGACCAGAAACAGGGCAATAAATGTTGAACTGAAAAGGGAGGATGTCATGATGCTTCTGTCTTTAATCCTCCAAGGAGGGTAGTTAGTTCTAGGGCAAAGTTAATTAGCATACATGTGGAAGCAGTTTATTAATGCAGTTTAATCCCAAACAAATATGAAAATAAGCTCACATTGTATTGTAGATGATTTACATTCATTATCATCTACTTAAAAAAAGAAACACATGCTTTGAAAAAATAATTATTCCTTCCAGAAAATTCTCAAAAAGTATTTCCATATTTGTACTTTTGAAAATTCTGAATTTTAATACATATTTCTTCAAATCAAAATAAAGTATAAGCTTTAGTTTAAAATTAAAGTTTTATTTCCAAACTTTGCCTAAATGAAATTAGATTACTAAAAATGATTTGAGATTTATACAATGAGTTTGCATATTTAATTGACTATACAGCATTAGAAAGCATTAGTAGCTATATCGTACTCCTCCATAGCCACCTTCTTTGTTGGTAAGGATACAACCCAGGGCCTTGCTCATGGCATGTGAGTACTCTATCAATGAGCTACATTCCATTTCTCTCTGATAGTTCTACAGATATTCATATCATTATTAACTGAGATACCTATAAAAGGTTAATGCCAGAAATAACTCTACTTCAAATAGTTCAAAACAAGTTTAATATTTAATATGGATTTTGTATGTTCAGATTATTGGTTTATAGTCTTCATTTTTGATGATATGTTTCAACCAGATATATAGTTATATCTTATAGCTGAAATTATAAAAAAAATTGTAATGAGTTTGCCTCCTGTACAGAATAAAACTAAAATAGATACCACCCTAACTGAGTCTACAGTTTCTGATATTAAGTTCCTCTAACTGATTCTTTAAAAAAAAAAATGTTGTGTCTTCCTTTCTAGTCTTCATAGTAGATTTACATTTTAATTTCTTGAGGATTTCCTATATGAGTATATCATATTTACATCATTTACAGTTCTTTCCTCCCCATCATCTCCTCCATCTCAAATTCATAACAACTTCAATTATTATTATTATGAATACACAGGACTAGGACAAATATAATGGGCTTTTTCCCAGAAGAAAACTGATTTGCTCTCCAGCACCAGTTATTTATATTCTGTAGTTCTTCATCTAGAGGCATAGATTTATAAAGTTTTTCCCATCCATGTAGCATGTTGACTGCTTGTCCCATTTAGGGCCTATGGAGAAAGCCATATTGTTGAGATTTTATGTGAGTAGCCTTTCTGTCATGTACAGAAGATGCCCTCTTGCAGCAGTTGACCTTGCATGTGTCTTTTTAAATCTTTCTGTCCCTTCTTCCATGGTGTTGCCTCAGTTGTTTTATAGATGACAAACTGTTTCTGGGTTCTAACGGTCTGCATTTTTTTAAATCAGTTGTGGACTTCTGTTATAGCTTCTATATGTTTCAAAAAGAAGTTTCTTTGATGAAGTGTTAGAGGTGTACTTAATTGTGGATGAATTTATAATATAGTTAAAATATGTACTAATTAACAAAATGAAAATGGTAGAGTGTCCTCTAGAGTCCATAAAACATAGGCCTGGTTTACAGTATCTAGCATGACTTCCCCATTTATGAACCTTGAGTCAAATTAAAAAGCTGTGGGTTACCCCAAAGATGGAAGTACCACTGTTCCACAATTTGAGATATCTTACTAACCCGGTCATTTTGTTATACAGAGGCTTTACAGGTGGGAAGATAGAATTGTGAACAATTATTCTTTCTGGACAGCTTACATAGCAGCTTATGATACTATGAGAGATACTCTCAGGGAAGAGGCTTCTAAGTCAGTACCAGTTTTTGTTCTGAAAACTCCTGTGAATAGTCTTTGGTTTCTTCAGCAATAGTACCTTGCAGTCAAAATCTGGGAGTCAACCAAAGGCAACAGCAAGATCCTCTTCTGTATTGAGAGTCACCTGGAACTCCATTATAAACACATAAAGGTAAGTCTTATGTGATAGTATTTTTGTTGCTGTTGATGTTGTATATTCCTCAAATGCACTATGGATCCTGGGGAGCATTATCATTTTTAGTCTCTTTGAAATTTTAGCTCAAGCTCAAGAAACCTACAGATATGGTATATATCTTAGCTAGGATTTCCATTACTGTGAAGAGGCACCATGATCAAGGCAATGCTTAGACAGGTAAATAGTTCATTGGTGATGGCTTGTAGTTTCAGAACTGCAACCATTATTATCTATTATCGTGACAGAAGGCATGGCAGTGTTCAGGTAGACAAAGTGCTGGAGAAATTGAAAATTCGACAGCTTGATACAAAGGCAGCAGCAGAAGACTAGCTTCCATAGGTAGCCTGGAGGATGCTGTCTCTTCTTCAATGGGAAAAGCTTGAGCACAGTACCTCAAACCCCACCCCTGGAGTGACACACTTTCTCCAACAAGGCCACACCTAATGGTGCCATTTCTGATGGGTCAAGTATATTAGAACAATCACAGTGTGCTGGGTAAGAGTTTCAGAGGGTTATTCTATTTGTAAAGCACTTGATCAGCTTCCAGGTACTTCAAGAATATACCTTTATTAAATTAATACATATTTAGGATCATTATTATGTGCCATGACCAGGAATAAGCCTTAAATTTAATAGAAAACAAAAAAGTCATTGTCGCAATTTCTTGGAGAATTAGAGACTCAAGGGAGAAACATCTGTGTTATATGGAAATTATTAACAGTAAGATATATTAAAAATAAAAAATTTATAGCAAAACTGTATTCTATTGAAGAGCCTCTAAGTAATTGGGACAAAGACAGTAACTGTAGTAAGGTGGTTTATTAATGTAAGAGAATGATAGCATAAATGGAAAATAGCACATAGTAAAAGAGAAGGGATAATCTATAGACTGTGTTTATAGATGTGAAGTTGGCTAACGGTGACTGGAATTTCAATGGAAAATTTGAAAGTAGGCTAGTGATATAAGAAGCAAGAGAGATCATAAGTAGATTCACATTCTGGAGGTTCATTATGAACTTTGACATACTTTGACTTAACAGCTCCTTGCTTAGGTAATGTCACTCTCCTGTGATGTGTACTAAATGGTTAGATATATGCTGAGGAGTGAAATTAGCCATTAGCTGAATATTGAAATTATCCAGCTTCTCAATTTGAGTTGTGGAAATAATAGATCTCACTTACATTCTACACAAAGATGTTAATTATGGCAGATTTAAAACTGTCAACCATTACATTCAATTCTTTTCCCCATGATATAGATGCATGGTTGTCTACTAGAGTATACTCAGCTGCATAGTACCTACACTAACCGTGTTACTTTTGATATAAAGAGTGTACACGATTAATATTACATTACATCCAGTTACATTTCATTTGCCTGAGACAAAACATTACAGATGGTGGCTTTCCATTGGTAAATACCAGAAGAAGGTCGCCCTAGGTCCCAGGAACTTTCTTGCCAATCTTGGACACAGCCAGCGGAGATGAGAAGCCTGATGATCACTGACCTCCATTGTGAGGTCCCTGGCCCTGACATTCACTCTGAGGAGACCTGCCATCATCAGGAGCATACAGCCAGCATCATGGACAACCAGGAGGCTAAAGGCCAGTGTAAGAGCACAATCAACAATCTTATAAAGAACACAGAGGTCTTTAAAGAGGAAATGAATAAATTTCTAAAGAAATAAAGGAAAATACAATAAAAGAGGAGTAGGAAATGAATAAAACTGTTCAAGAGCTATAAATGGAATGGGATAAAGAAAACCTCCAGATTGAGGTGAGATCTTCACTTCCCCTTCATCCAATAGAGGGCTAATATCCAAAATCTATAAAGAACTAAAGAAGTTAGACTCCAAAAAACAAAGCAAAGCAAAACAAACAAGCAAAAATAACAAAAACAAATAACACAATTTAAAGATAGGCTTTAGACCTAAACAGGTAATTCTCAACAGTGGAATTTCAAGTGACTGAGAAGCACTTCAAGAAACGTTCAACACCCTTAGTCATCAGGGAAATGCAAATCAAAATGACCCTGAGATTCCACCTTACATCAATCAAAATGACTAAGATCAAAAACTCAAGTGACAGCACAAGCTGGTGAATACGAAGAAAAAGAGGACTACTCCTCCCTTGCTGCTGGGATTGAAGACTGGTACAACCATTCTGGAAATCTATCTGTTAGTTCCTCAGAAAATTGGAAATAGTTCTACCTAAAGACCAAGCTATACCACTCCTGGCATATATCCAAAAGATGCATCACTGTACCACAAGGACACATGTTCCACTATGTTCATAGCAGTTTTATTCATAATAGCCTGAAACTGGAAATAACCCATGTGTCTCGCAACTGAAGAATTGATCCAGAATATGTGGTTCATTTACACAATAGAATACTATTCAGCTATTAAAAATGAGGGCATAATGAATTTTGCAGGCAAATGGATGGAACTAGAAAATATTCTGAGCAAGGAAACTCAGACCCAAAAGGTCATGCATGGTGTGCATTCATTGATATGTTGATATTAGCCAAAATGAACAGAATACCCACAATATAACTCACAAACCATATGAAGTTTAGTAAGAAGGAAGGCCCAAGTGAGGGTGCTTCAATCCCACTTAGAAGGGGAAACGAAATAATCATGGGAGGCAGAAGGAGGGAGGGAGGGGCATGGGTGGGAAGGGGAGAAAGAGGAGAGGGGGAATTGGAGTCAGGATCAGATATGGGAGGAGACAGGAGAGAGAAGCCTAGAGGACCTTGAGAATGAATGGAAATATCCAGCTGCAGGAGGTGGGGGCAAGGGAGAGCCTATAGAAAGTGCCAGAGAACTGGTATGAGAGAGCCTCCCAGGACTCAATAGGGATGATCTTAACCAAAATCCCCATCAGTGGGGAGATGGAACCTGAAGAGACCACTTCCAGTGGATAGACAGGACCCTCAGTAGTGAAGGGTAGCTACCAACCGATCTTCAAAATTTATGACCCAGAATTGTTCCTGTCTGAAGGAAATGCAAGGACAAAAATGGAGTACAGATGGAAGGAAAGGCCACTCAGTGACCAGCCTAACTTGGAATCCATCCCATGCACAGGTACCAAACCCTGACACTGTTACTGATACTGTGTTGTGCTTCCAGATAGGAGTCTAGCATGGCTGTCCTCTGAGGGGCTCTATCAGCAGCTGATATAAGATGATATTTCTATTCTGAACATCTATGCCCCAAGTGCAACGGCACCCACATTTGTTAAAAAAATATTAAAGCTTAAATCACACATCAAACTCCACACATTAATAGTGGGAAATATCAATACCCTACTCTCAGCAATGGACAGGTCATTAAGACAGAAACTAAACAGAGAAATAATGAAACTAATAGAGATTATGAACCAAATGGATCTAACATATCTACAGAACATTTCTACCAGACTCAAAAAAATATATTTTCTTCTCAGTACCTCATGGAACCTTCTCCAAGACTAACCTTATAATTGGGCATAAAACAAACCTCAATAGATACAAAAGGTGTGAAACCACCATAGATTAAATCTGGAATTTATCAACAACAAAAACAACAGAAAGCCTACAAACTCATGGAAACTAAAGAACTTTCTACTGAATGAAATAAAGAAAGAAATTAAAGACTTTCTGGAATTCAATGAAAATGAAGGCAAAACATATCCAAACCAATGGGACAGAAGTCCTAAGAGGAAAGTTCATAACACTAAGCGCCTTCGTAAAGAAACTGGACAGATCACATACTATCAACTTAAATGGACACCTGAAAGCTCTAGAACAACAAGCAAATGTACTAAAGAGAAGTAGTCCACAGGTAAAAATGAAAATCATGGCTGAAATCAATAAATTAGAAACAAATAGAACAATACAAAGAATCAAGAAAACCAAGAGTTAGTTATTTGAGAAAATCAACAAGGTAGACAAACCCTTAGCAAAACTAATTAAAAGGTAAGGAGACAATATTTAAATTAAAATGAAAAGGAAGACATAACAACAGCCATTGAAGAAACCCAAATAATCATGAAGCTATAATGCAAAAGTCTGAACTTTACAAAATTGGAAAATCTTGGTAAATAGTGCTTAAGAAAGTTAAATCAAGATCAGATAAAAAATTGAAATAGTGCTATAAGCCCTAAGGAAAAATAAGCTGTCATTAAAGGCCTCCAAATAAAAGAAAAAAGAAAAGCTCAGGGCAAGTTGGTTTTCATGCAGAATTCTACCTGACATTCAAATAAGACCTAATATCAATAATTCTAAGACTATTCTACAAAATAGAAAGAGAAGAAACATTGCCAAACTCATTCTATGAAGCCACAGTCACCCTGACACCTAAACCACATGAAGACTCAAGAAACAAAATTTAAGACCAATTTCCCATATAAGCATTGATGCAAAAACTCAGTAAAATACTTGCAAAGTGAATCCAAAAACATCATCCATCATGATCAAGTAGGCTTCATCCCATGGATGCTGGAATGGTTCAACATACAAAAATCCATCAATATGATCCACCATATAAACAAATCCAAAGGAAAAACTCATATGATAATCTCATTAGACGCTGAAAAAAGCCTTTGACAAAATACAACATCCCTTTATGTTAAAAGTCTTGGAGAGATCAGGAATTCATGGCACATATCTAAACATAATAAAAACAAAACACAACAAACCAACAGCCAAATATCCAATTAAATGGAGATAAACTTGAGCAATCCCACTAATATCAGGGCCAAGATAAGGCTGTTCACTCTCTCCCTATTTATTCAATATAATACTTGAAATTCTAGCTACAGCAATTAGACAACAAAAGGAGATCAAAGGGTTATAAATTGGAAACAAAGAAATCAGAGTATCACTATTTGTGGATGATATGATAGTACATATATGTGACCCCCAAAATTCTATCAAAGAACTCCTACAGCTAATAAACATTTTCAGAAAAAAATGGCTAGATACATTATTAGCTTAAAAAAGTCAGTAGCCTACCTTTATACAACCAAACAGACAGACAAACCAAAATGAAAAAAATCAAAACAGGTTGAGAAAGAAATTAAGGAAACAGCATGCTTTATTTTTTTAATTAATTAATTAATTTATTTTTGATACTTTATTTACATTTCCAATGTTTCCCCCTTTCTAGGTTTCCTCTTTGGAGACCACCTATCCCTTCCCCCTCCCCCCTCTCTATGAGGGAATTCCACCTTCCACCCACCCACCAGCCCACTCCCATATTCCCACCTTGACATTCCCCTTTACTGGGACCTCTCCTCCCCCTGATGGCCAACAAGGCCCTCCTCTGCCACATATGTGGTCCGAACCATGGGTCCCTCCATGTGTATCCGTTGGTTGGTGGTCCAGCCTCCAGGAAGACTGGGGGGGTGTCAGGCCAGTTGACACTGTTGCTCCCTCCATAGGGCTGCAGACTCCCTCAGCTCCTTCAGTCCCTTCTCCAACTCCTCCATCTGGGACCTCACTCTCAGTCCAGCAGTTACTGTAAAGTGAAACTTGGGTATTCCAAACGTTTCATCTAATATCCACTTATCAGTGAGTACATACCATGGTCGTTCTTTTGTGACTGAGTTACCTCTCTCAAGATGATATTTTCAAGTTCCATCCATTTGCCTGCAAATTTCATTAAATCATTGTTTTTAATAGCTGAGTAGTAACTTGGATGGAACAGCATGCTTTATAATATCTACAATAGTATAATATATCTTGGTGAAACTTTAACCAAACAAGAGAAACATATGATAAGAATTCCAAGTCTTTGAAGAAATTTGAAGAAGATATTAGAAGGTAGAAATATTTTCCAGGCTCATAGATCAATAGGATTAACACAATGAAAATGACCATCTTACCAAAAGCAATCTACAGATTCAATGCAATTACCATCAAATTCCAACACAATTCTTTATGGTCTGTGAAAGAGCAATTCTCAACTTCATATAGAAAACCAAAAATCCAAGAATAGTTAAAAGAACACTGTATGATAAAATAACTATTACAGGCATCACCCCTCCCAGACTTCAACCTGTACTACAGAGCAAAAGTAAGAAAAACTTCATGGTATTGGCATAAAAGAAGACAGATTTATTAATGCAATAGAATCAAAAACCCAGATATAAACCAACACGGCTATAGATACTTACTTTTTTGGCAAAGAAGCCAAATCCATACAGTGGAAAAAAAGAAAGCATCTTCAACAAATGGTGGTATTCTAACTGGATGTCTGCTTGTAGAGGAATGCCAATAGATCCTCATTTATCACTGCACAAAACTCAGTCTAAGTAGATCAAAGACCTCAACATAATACTGGATACACTAAATCTAAGAAAAGAAAAGTCTGTAACTGCCTTGAACACATTAGCTTAGGAGACTAATTTCTGAACAGAATACCAATGGCTCAGGCACTAATACCAAACAATTAATAAATGGGGCCTCATGAAATTGAAAAGCTTCTGTAAGTTAAAGGACACCATCAATAGGACAAAACAGCAGACTACAAAATAGGAAAATATCTTTATCACCCCCGTACATCTGACAAAGGACTAATATCCAAAATATATAAGAACTCAAGAAATTAGACACCAACAACCAAAATAACTCAATTTTTTAAAAATGGGGTATATAACTGAACAGATAATTCTCAACAGAGGAATCTCAAATGGCCTAGAAACAAAGAAATGTTTAATATATTTATTCATCAGAAAAATGCAAATCAAAATGATTCTGAACCAGTCAGAATTATTAAGATAAAAAACTCAAGGATAGAACATATTGGTTAGGTTGTGGAGCAAGGGGAACACTCCCCCATTGCTAGTGGAAGTACAAATTTGTACAACTATTCAGGAAAATTAATTTGCTGATTTTCAGAAAATTGGTAATAGTTTATCTGAAGACCCAGATATATCACTCCTGGACATATACCCAAAAGATGTTCCACCATACCACAAGGATACTTGATCAACTATTTTCATAGCAGCTTTATTCATAATAGCCAGAAACTGTAAACAACCTAGATTCACCTCAATTGAAGAATGGATGAGGAAAAATCATACATTTACACAAGAGAATACTACTTAGCTATTACAAAGAAAGACACCATGAAATTTGCAGTCAAATAATAAACTTGGAAATATCATCCTGAGTGAGGTAACCCAAACCCAGACAGACATGCATGGTATGTACTTACTTACAAGTATGTATTAGCCATGAAGTACAGGATAACCATGCTAAAAACCACAGACCCAAAGACTCTAAGTAAAGAGAAAGGCCCAAGAGAGGATGCTTGAGTCTCACTTAGAAGGGAATATAAAATAGACATTGTAGGGAAATGGAAGGCAGGAATTGGGTATAAGAGGGGCTGGGGAGGAAAACAAGACTGAAGGGATCAGGTGTTAAGAGTGGGAGCAGGAGAGTGATGGAAGATAGAATAGAAATTATTGGACGGACTTCTCTGGGATGATTAGGAAACCTTGGATAGGGAAAGCTCCTGGGGCTGACCCTTGCTGAGACTCCTAGCAGCTTGGGATATGTAGACTGAAGTAACCATTTCCTGAAGCCAGGCAGAGCTTCCAGTGTATGGCTAGGGACAGCAACTAATTCACAAAACCTTAGACACAATATTAGTCCTGCATACAAGATATGCAGGGATCAAAATGGAAGAGAGATTGAGGAAATGTCCAAAAAATGAGTTGCCCAACTTGAAACCCAATTCCTTGGGAGGTAGCCAACCCCTGCCATTAGTGATATACTCTGCTATGCTTGCAGACAGCAGACCAGCATAACTGTCTTCTCTGAGGCTTCATCTGGCAGCTGATGGAAACAGAGGCAGAGACCCATAGCCAAACATTTGGTGGAGCTCAGGGAGAAGTGTGGAATAATAGAGGGAAAGATTGAGGGAGCTAGAGGGATCAAGAACACCACAAAATGACCTACAGAGTCAACTAACCTGAGTCCATAGGGGCTGACAGAGACTAAACCACCAAACAAAGAGCATACATGGGCTGGACCCAGGCCCACTACACATTTGTAGCATGTGTGCAGCTTGTGGATCTCCTAACAATTGGAGCCAGGGCCGTCTCTGATTCTGTTGCCTGCCTTTGAATCCCCTTCCCCTACCTAGATTGTTTTTCTGGCTTCAGAGAATGCATTTAGTCCTGCCGTGAGTTGATACGCCTTGATGGGTTGGTACCCATGGGGTCTTCCCCTTCTCTGAGAAGAAAAGGAGGGGATAATGGGTCATATGTGTAGGGAGCGGTTAGAGTATTCGCCATTACAAGATGGCGCTGACTTCTGCTGTCACTCTGAGGAAACTTGTGGATAGCGCGGGGTGGCTCGCCCGAAGCGCCTGCGCATTAAGGGTGTACATGACTAATCACCGCCCACTCCCGGGGCGCGCCAATCAATGGAGGACACGCTTCCTCAGGGCTATATAAGCAGCGCCATTCTGGAGCCCCGGGTTCCTCCTCCATCAACAGCTGAATAAAGCTGAACTGCAGACGAAAACCCGGGACGCCCGGAGATCTTGACACCGAGGGGAACCCCCCGCCCAACGGACGGGGAGGCTTCGCAAATCTGCAGTGGTAGGTGAGCTCTCTCAGGTATGCTGGATTCTGAATTTCTGACGGGGTCGTTTGCGGGTGATGCACTACTGGGACTTCTCTTGGCAATTGTGATTGCTGCCCGCTTCCTTCTGGTCTATAAATGCAAAAGGGAG
>CM052716.1:64460635-64603520 GCA_028551405.1 Uromys caudimaculatus
AGTAAGGTTTCTTCTATGAATGTGGGTGCTCTTGCATTTGGAGCATAGATGTTTAGAATTGAGAGTTCTTCTTGGTAGATTTTTCCTTTGATGAGTATGAAGTGTCCTTCCTTATCTTTTTTGATGACTTTTGGGTGAAAGTCAATTTTATCCGATATTAGAATGGCTACTTCAGCCTGTTTCTTGGGACCATTTGCCTGGAAACCTGTTTTCCAGCCCTTTACTCTGAGGTAGTGTTTGTCTTTATCACGGAGATGTGTTTCCTGAATACAGCAAAATGTTGGGTCCTCTTTATGGATCCAGTCTGTCAGTCTATATCTTTTTATTGGAGAATTGAGTCCATTGATGTTAAGAGATATTAAGGAATAGTGATTGTTGGTTCCTGTTATTTTCGATGTAACTTTTAGTTTTGTGTGGCTGTCTTCTTTTCAGTTTGTTGAAAGATTACTTTCTTGTTCTTTCTAGAGTGTGGTTTCCCTCCTTGAGTTGACGTTTACCATTTATTATCCTTTGTAAGGCAGGGTTTGTGGAAACACATTGTAAAAATTTGTTTTGTCATAGAATATTTTGGTTTTACCATCTATGTTAATTGAGAGTTTTGCTGGGCTGGCAGTTGTGTTCTCTTTGGGTCTGTATGAGTTCTGCCCAGGATCTTATAGCTTTCATAATCTCTCCTGAGAAGTCTGGTATAATTCTGATAGGTCTGTCTTTATATGTTACTTGACCTTTTTCCCTTACTGCTTTTAATATTCTTTCCTTGTTTTGTGTATTTGGTGTTTTCACTATAATGTGACGGTACAAATTTTTTTCTGGTCCAATCTATTTGGAGTTCTGTCAGCTTCTTGTATATTTATGTTCATCTCTTTCTTTAAGTTAGGGAAGTTTCCTTCTATGATTTTGTTGAAGATATTTACTGGTCCTTTAAGTTGGGAATCTTCATTCTCTTCTATACCTATTATCCTTAGGTTCTGTCTTCTCATTGTGTCCTGGATTTCATGGATGTTTTGGGTTAGGAGTTTTTTGCATTTGAATGTTCCTTTACTGTTGTGTATAGTATCTTCTGCTCCTGAGATTCTCTCTTCCTTCTCTTGTATTCTGTTGGTTATGCTTGCATCTATGACTCCTGATCTCTTTCCTAGGTTTTTTAACTCCAGGGTTGTCTCTTTTTGTGATTTCTTTATTGTTTCTATTTCTATTTTTAGCTCCTGATAGTTTTGTTCATTTCCTTTGTCTGTTTGATTGTGTTTTCCTGTAATTCTTTAATGGATTTCTGTGTTTCCTCTTTAAGGGCTTCTAGTTCTTTACCTCTGTTCTCTTGTGTTTCTTTAAGGGTGTTAATTTCTTTCTTAAAGTCTTCTATCATCATCATGAGAACTGATTTTAAATCTGAGTCTTGCTTTCCTGGTGTGTTGGGGAATCCAGGGCTTGCTGTGGTGGGAGAGCTGGGTTCTGATGGTGCCAAGTGGCCTTGGTTTCTGTTCCTTAGGTTCTTGCCCTTGCCTTTTGCCATCTTGTTAACTGTGATTTTAGCTGATCTTACTCTGTCTGGCTATGGCTTGTCCCTCCTGCAGGCCTCTGTATCAATACTCCTTGAAGCAAGCTCTCTCTGATAGGTGTGTGGGTTTGGAGTGCTGTGGTACATGGTCAGCTCTGGTGTGCAGACAGAAACCAGAAGGATCTTGTCCCCAGCTGTCCCTTGGTTCCTATGTCCTGATGACTCTACAAGGGTCCCTCTTGATCCAGTGAGTTTGAGCAGAAGTGGTGGTTTTGCCTATGCTTGCAGGTGTGTCAGCACTCCTGGGATACCAGCTCTTTCCTGGAGCCCTGTGGCCCAGACTGAGGTCTCCAGGTCCTGTTGAGCAATGGTATTTGTCTTATCCCTACTCACGGCTTTTCCACCCTCCTGGGAGGGTGACTTTCTCCTAGCACTGCTTGTCTATGTAACCGTGGTTGCCCAGGCACAGGTCTCCTGCCACAAATAGAAACCGGAAGGTTCCCGTCCCTTACTTTCCTCCTTAGTCTCTGTGTCCTGAGGGCCTGGGAGAGTAACTTTCTCGCAGCACTGCTTGGCTGTGGGACCCTGGTGGCCCAGAGAGAGGTCTCCTGCCACAGATGGGAACCAGAGGGTCCCTATGCCCACCTACCTCAGTCCCTGTGTCCCGAAGTTTCAGGGTGGTTCCTGGTGAGCAGTGGTTCTCGTCTTGGTCCCACTCCTGGCTTTTCCAAGCTCCTGTGAGGGTAGCTTTCTCCCGGTGCTTATTGGCTATGGAGCCCTGTGGCCCAAGCTGAGTTCCCCAGCTACAGATGGAGACTGGAAGTTTCCTGTCCCTCAGTCTCTGTGGCCCGTGGTTTCTGGGCGGAATCCAATGAGCAGTGGTGCTCCTCTTGTCCCCACTCATGGCTTTTCCACACTCCTGGGAGAGTAACTTTCTCCAGGCGCTGCTTGGCTATGGAACCCTGGTGGCCCGGGCAGAGGTCTCCTGCCACAGATGGGAACCAGAGGGTTCCTATGCCTGCCTACCTCAGTCCCTGTGTCTGCAGATTCGGGTCGGTTCCTGGTGAGCAGTGGTTCTCTTCTTGGTCCCACTCCCAGCTTTTCCAAGCTCCTGGGAGGGTAGCTTTCTCCCGGTGCTAATTGACTATGGAGCCCTGTGTCCCAAGCTGAGGTCCCCAGCCACAGATCTATTTTTATTTCTTTGAGTGATACACTGAACACTGAAGACACCAGAAACCCTGTACCACAACAATCATTCAGACCTTGCTGACTTGCTAGCTATTCTCTATATTCAAGTTATTTGGCCTCCTCATTCTTAGCTTTGTCTACTGTTAACCTAAGCTCCATACCTGGTTAATCAGATGCTCCTCAAACAGATATTTCTAACACATCATTTTCTCAACTGACTTTATGAGTGGTTTTTTTTTTTTTTTAGTATGTGGACTACTTTTAGTAGCCCCATCTCTGTGAGCAGAGATAACTGTGGGTCATCTAGTCACCTTGCTTCCTCTGACTATATGTTGTCTATGGCATTGCCTTTGCACTTTTCTTATCCAGAAGAGCACCAATCAATAAATGTGATTTTATTATTCCCTCAAACACATATTTTTTTTAAATTTAGTTACTTGTAACTTGTAGGGAGCTGCTGCCGCGCCTTAAAGATGGCGCCGGTTTCCTGCCTGACGCCACCCTGCAGGTGGTAAACGTTTTCCTTATGGCTGTGGGTGGTGAATTACATAGCTTCCGCTTTAGAGTAGCCTATCTGCAGAACCTACGTGGTGGATTATGGTTGGAGGACTGTAGACTATTTAAGGGAGAATGGGAAGGGGCAGAGGAGAAGAAGAAAAAAGGTAAGTAAAGAAGAAGCTTGTACAAGGGACCTGAATAAACTGCTTGAAGAAGATCTCAGTCGTTGCATCTTTCTTGCTGGTCGAGGAGACGCGACAGTAACTCAGTTAAATTTACTGAAATAAATTTGCAATCTAAAAATATTTTATCTATTAAAATATGTTACATACTTACGTACACACATACACATGTGTACGTGCACATGAACATATATAGATAGATGCATAGATACATGTCTCTGTCTCCCATGAGGCTCTCTGGCACCTTTATATGAAATGAATTCTCTAAAATATAAAAATTTCAGTCTATTCTTCATAAAATTTATGAGTCTCCTGTAACATTTAAAAGAAACTCTCATTTCGTTTATTTAGTATGTTTTTGATTCTAATAACAACATCCTTCTTAACCATTATTCACTGAGTATTTTACCTAGTTTTAGAAGCTATTCTTTATACTGTAGAAATAAAATAATCCAGATACAGTCTCTTTGCTCAATGAGTACATAGATTGGTCAATCATCTCCAGCAGCAAACAAAATGGTACCACTGCTTTTAACTTAATGTATATTTATTCATCATGCTTTTCTTTTATGAAGGGCCATATTTTTGGCTCAAGCCTACTGAAATCTTAACAGTTCTTCAAAGCCCATTTATTGCCACATCTATCATTTTGCAAAGAACTCCAGCTGCCAGGCTACTTTTAGGACTTCTATAGAACTGGTAGTTGGAACAATTGGTAGTTTGCTACTCTCCTAATATTAATATTTGTCTATATGAATAGATGCTAATTTTATTTAAAAATGAAATGTTACCGAGCATAGCTAGAATTCTGTTTCTTAACGTGCCACAGTGATGATTGTGACCAATAAGAAGTTTCATGGAATTCACTAAGGAAACTTAACCCAGATGCTCTATTTGATTGTTCTTAGATTTTTTTTTTTTCTTATTTGGAACAGAGACATTAATGTGAGAGGTCCAGTAGTCATCCACATCACAGGATGACTTAATAAAGAAAACCATGTACTAGTCACAGAGAAGACTGAAGACCCTACATCTGTTAATTATGCAACTGCCATACCTGCTGAATATCTGTGTGTTTCATTTACATGAATAGAAAAACCACATCAATTATTGTAACCCATTGAGCTTCCTTAGGATGGGAAAAAGAATTTCTTTTCCCTATTGAATTATAATTCCTAACAGACTCATTGTTGCTTAACTTTAAATTTGGCCATTAAAAAAAATTCATCTCTTCCTTACAAGGCATTTTTTTTTCCTGACAACCATTTGTATTGGTGAAGATGCAAAGACAAATGATAAATGATCTTTGCCTTCTGGAATGTGGTAAAGATAAACAAGCAAATGGCGATTGGTTCAATTCAATGAACTTAGCATTATGGTAAAGACAGTTCTTAGATAATATATGAAAAACATATTGGAAGGGCTATCAATTTAAAAACCTCTATGAAGACTTCTGTGCTAAGCTCTCAAAGATTCCAGAGATAGTTTGTAATGGTTTATAATACAAAGGTGGCTTGACTGCTAAAAAAAAAACCCTAGCAAATAATTAGCATTCAGTACCCAGTACCCTGTTTGGCTAGTCACAACTACCTAGAATACCTATAACTCCACCCCCTCAGTTTCACAAGCTGTCTTCTGGCACTTGTGCACATGAGCACATGCAGTATATACACACACATAAACAAATAAAATGAAGTTATATTTTAATTTAATGGTAAGCAGAGCTGTGAGTGAGGAGGATATGTGGCATGGGTGAAATAAAAAACTGTTTTTATGCAATGTCCAATAATTTGAACTTTAAGACTAAGACTTTTAAAAAGAATGCCAAAGTGATGTTTGATTTCAGACCATGTCAATCTATTTTAGTTACATAAAATTTTGAAAAGAAGAATATTATATAGAAAACTCTTGGAAAGCCCAATGACATAATAATAAGCCCAGATCAAGAAAACATGTAATTGGAAGTTATTCAAAGTATCTATTCAAATTCATGGTGAGTGCTGTTAGGGTAGAAGGTAGAATCAGATACAATTTCTGATAAAATAGGAACATCAAGTAAGAGAAGTAAGGTACTTGGAAGAAGTTTAGTGAAGTTTTTAAGAAAGAGAAAACTCATTTGCTCAGGATGATTTTGAAGTGATATTGGATAGTAAGTTTTTATTTAATATTCATTGTTATTAACATTATTTTTATTTATTTTAAAATAATTTAATTATTATTAAGCCATTATACACACTCATTTAACATTAGAATAAAAGTGTAAAGAGAATTTAAAAAACATTGGTATGGACATGATAGTAAAGTCAAGTGAAAGTGAAACCTTAGGATAAACAATTCATAGGAAGGCAGATTTATTCCAAACTATAAAAACACATAATTGGAAATCATAATATGGTGTTTTAAATATGTTTTACTGTTGGTAATATGGCACTGTTAGGAAGTGTGGCTTTGTTGGAATGGGGGTAGGCTTTCAGGACCTATGCTCAAGCTCCCCCCAGTGTAGGAGAATCTCTCTTAGTTGCCTGTGCAAAGACAAGTCTCTTCTTGGTTGCTTTCAGATTAAGATGTAGAACTCTCTGCTCCTCCAGCACCATGTCTGCCTGCATGATGCCTGCTTCCCACCATGATGATAATAGACTAAACCTCTGAAACTCTGAGCCAGCCCCAATTAAATGTTGTTCTTTATAAGAGTTGCCTTGGTCATGGTGTCTTTTCACAGCAATAAAACCTTAACTAAAACAAAGACACATGATTTATGTACAAGGGACTTACTTGTAAGTTAAAAGCAAAAGAAGCCATGGAGTTTCTTTTGTCAAAACCACCCCTACTGACAGACTATCAAAGTACAGAGACATTCTGAGCATTGTGAGGAGAACTAACAATGCCCAAAGATATGAAGGAAATCAAGAAAAATGGTTAAATGAATATTAAGAAATAAAAACATCAAAAATGTGGAGAGGAATAAGTGCTAAATGTTGGGGAAGCATTGATTGTCGTGTACCTAAAATAAGAAAAGAATCTAAGATAAATTTTCGGCGACTATTACAAATTGAACTGTTTTAGGGTTTGTAGATAAGAACGCAAATTGGTATGGGTAAATTAACAAATGGAAGATACACATATTATTCTGCAATTATTACCTTGTAAAACACAACTTATATGCTTAATTCAACTACAAATTTGAGAATAATGTTTTAGTATAACTTTTTATCTTGTGTTTTATCTCATGGAGGAAAATTACGTATATGTATTTGTGTATAAGAGACACATATTTGTATTATGTACACCCCACTCTATAAGATGTTATTTGTATGATATACTGTTGATATACATTATATATCATTTAAACATAATAGTAGCTTTCAAAATACCAAGGACTAATGTTGGCTGTATACAAATATATTCAGTCTCCCAAGACTTTAAGCTCATATTGACAGGAGGCAGGGATGACACTTTTATCACTAATATTCCTTTTTTCTGCCTTCAGTGAAATTACCAACTTCTTTTGCCCATAGTCTATTATGTAAACCAAATGTGCATACTGGTATTTTCTTTACTTCTGAACATTTTTTTCATATCTACAGTTTCTTCCTCCTTAGCACAGCTCATGAAAAGCCTGTCTCCAACAGCTGGCATTTGTAGAGCTGTAGGTTCCCATAACTTCTGCAGGAGCTCGGTGTGCATGAGCATGCCAAATCAAGCCTTAGAGCTCTTCTGCAAGTAATTTCTTCAGTAAATTTCATTGGTAATGACCTCAGGTTGAGTTGGATTCTTTGAGTAAGAGCTATATCTTCTCCAAGAGCTATACATTCTCTCCTTGCAGCACTGCATGCAAATCTCCATCATGTAATTAGTGTACATATGGAATCCATGTCGTAAGGAGTGTAACTGATTAAAACAAACTGAATCACTTTAAGTAGCACTAAAGCACAAACATGTTTCTGTTTAGAAAGCCTCTTGATTTTTTTGTGTCTTTGTGTCTAGCATTTTCTCTAACCACAATATGGTGTGTTTGGGGTTTCTATTATCTGTTCTGGCATTTCACATACAGAACACCTGCATGACATAGGTTATTTGACTTCACAAACAGCTTGCAAGATGAGAATTTATAGTTGACTGAGTCTTATTCATGCTGTTTAAATGAAAGGAGAAGTGCCACTAAAGGTTTCTTCAGTTTAGTCACTGGAATATTTTATGGTTTAATCCCACTTTTATTTTTCCCCATCTGCTTATGTTGCTTTATTCTTCTCTGGTTGAACTTTTCAAGTCTATTTACAAATAACATGTTCAAAGATCTAGGAAGACTTTTTTGGTCTCTTTTGTTCTAATATTGATATAGTTTTATTACATGCCTTTAATAAACACTTCTTTTTCTCTGACAGTTTTCTAACAGAGTTAAAAATAATAATAAATTAAGTGAAGCAGGAAATTTGAGGACTAGCATGAAGAGTAAAGAAACAATATTTTCAGAACGTAGATGCCACTCAACTAAACTGATGCTCAATTCACAGATTCCATCATTTTACAAGTTCTTGAATCAGTGATATCATTCACAGCTTTAAACCTGTAAATCACTGTTGACCAGGGACTCAAGTCAGTGGTACTTCTTCCTCCACATGATATATTTTAAGTCTGTACATTACACTCTCCGTGATATCCTACATTCCTAGAAAAGCGGGTTAAAGAAAACACTATGCCAGAACATTTGTGTTTTCTGTCTTGATTTCACAAAGAGGAACTTTCATGGGAAGTCCATGTGCTGCATCTTATGCGTGATTGTATTGAGGCAGTTTTGAGAGACATAAGGAAAAGCATGTACAACAGTTGTCAACTTACACACCATACATACTTTATTATCATAGAAAACAGTAACTGGTAATGCGTTCATTACATTTTTGAAAAGTAAGCAATTGACATTCAGTAACTGTCCGGTAGCTAATGAACTGTCAGGCAGCCACAGTGTGACTTTCCCTGGACTTCTTCTAGGAAAACTATAAAATTAGCAGGTTTCCCCCATTGCCTTTCATTTCCCCTACCCTTTCTTCATGGTTCTTCCTAGCCCCACCTAGTCACTACCCTGATTTTAAGAATTTTACAAAGATATTCTCATTTTGGTTAAAATATCTTTTCATACATTAGATTCCAAAAGGGACCTAAAATTAGCATTAATAAATAAATCCTTCAGGGGGCAGTATGAAGAAGCAGCAAGGACGAGCCACAGATGGAGCAAACCCACTCGCTGCTGTATACCCATGTTCAATGTCAATGTCCAATGTCGCCACCATGCCTAAAAGAAAGGCTGAAGTGGATGCTAAAGGAGACAAAGCCAAGGTGAATAACAAGCCACCAAGATCTGCAAGGTTGTCTGCTAAACCTGCTCTTCCAAAGCCAAAGCCCAACCTTTAAAAGGCCTCTACAAAGAAGGGAGAGAAGGTACTCAAGGGGAAGAAGGGGAAAACCAATGCCGGTAAAGATGCGAATAATCCTGCAGAAAGTGGGAATGCCAAAACAGACCAGGCACAGAAAGCTGAAGGTGCTGGAGATGCCAAGTGACGGGTGTGCACTTTTGATAACTGCATACTTCTGGTGACTGTACAGTTTGAAATACTATTTATATCAAGTTTATAAAAATGCAGAATTTTGTTTTACTTTTTCTAAAACTATATTGTTAGCACAAAAACACTTGATTGTTCGGGGGGGGGGGGATCATTTGTCACTAACAAAATATCTCCCAAGCTGGATTGAGGGCAGAAAACTTCTTTCCTTGATAATTTTGAAAGGCTTCTGTTGGCTTCCAGGAGAGACATCCTGGTCTTGACATAGGTGGCCACATAGGTGGTCTGGGAAAACTCTAAGTTCACTTTTATATCCTCTTCCCCTGTACCATCAACATAGACTTAAATCCCTTAAAACCAGAGACCTGTTGGAACCTGGCTCCCAGATTTGGTTTTCCAGTCTATTGAGCGATGTGGACTTTGCAGTGACGTCATTGAGAGTTCTCAGAAGATCGCTGGTTCCTTTTTATAAAAGATTGTGGATCTTCAGATTGATAATTCTGCCATGTTCATTTCCTGAAAGTCAGGGTCGGCTTGTGAAAAGTTGTTAAACAACATCCTAATGTGAAACGTCAACCTCACTCTAAGCCACTTCCTCCTTTCAAAGCACTGAATGACGATTTCATTGGGTTTTATAGTGGCTTTCTGATTTTGGTAGTCTATACAAAAAGGGAATGTGGACATTCTTGTATATTGTTGATTGTCTGCCCATGTCGTGTCGGAAATACCATGATTGTTTATGAAAAGTACATTTAATAAATCTGGTTACAGTTAAGCTGGTGAAAATAATAAATCCTACAGAAGTCAATGAGGAAGTATCAATATAAATAGAAGATTCAGTCTGCATTCTTATTTATTTATTTAACTCCCAAATGCTGCCCCCTCTCCCAGTACCCCCTCCCAGAGTTTCTTCCACTATACTCCCTCCCTTTCTCCTCAAAGGGTGTCACCTCCTTTGTTACCCCCCCCCAACCTTGGTATATCAAGTCTCTGTACATCCTTTCCCACTGAGGCCAGAAAAATCAATCCTGACGGGAAAGAAATTCAACAGTCAGGCAATAGCTTTATGGACAGTCCACACTCAAGTTATTGGGGGATATACATGTAAACTGAGCAGCATATGTGCCAGAGCCTCAGTCCAGCCAGTGTATGCTCTTCAATTGGTGTTTCAGTTTCTGAGAGCCCACAAGAGTCCAAGTTAGTTGACTTTGTTGGTCTTCCTGTGAAGTTCCTATCCCCTTCAGGGCTTTCAATCTTTCCCTCAACTCTTCCATAAGAGTCCCCTACCTCCATCCAATGTTTATATGTGAGGCTCTGCGTCTAATTCAGTCAGATACTGTGTAGAGCCACTCAGAGGATGGTTATGTTAGGCTCCTGTCTGCAAGCATAACAGAGTACCATTAATAGTGTCATAGATTGGTGCTTGCCCATGGGATGGGCCTTGAGTTGAGCTTGTTGCTTCTCCATTCTTTCTAGTCTCTGTCCCATTTTTGTCCCTACATTTCTTTTAGACAGAACAAATTTTCAGTTGAAAATTTTGTGGGTAGGTTAGTGCCCATATCCCTCCACTGGGGGTACTGTCTGGTTACAGCAGGTAGCCTCTTCAGGTTCCATATCCCCACTGTTAGGCATCTTAGCAAAGGTTGCCCACATTCTCTCCTGGGAGGATCCCCTATCCCAGGTCTCCAGGATTTCCTAGACATTTTCCCCAAACCCTCACCCCTGGCAGCTACAGATTTCCATTCATTCTCCTGGCTCTCTGGCCCTCTTTCCTGTCTCTCTCCACATCTGATCCTGACCCAATCTACCCCTTTTCCTTTCTCATCCCCTCTACCCAGTCCCAGTACCCTCCCTTCCTCTGAATTTTATGACTATAGGAGATTCAGAAATATTGTCTCGGGGCTTCCTTCATGTTTAGTTTCTTTGGGTCTGTGGGGGTCTATCATTAGTATCCTATATTTTATGGCTAATATCCACTTATCAGTGAGTTCAGATCATACATGTCCTTTAGGGTCTGGGTTAACTTACTCAGGATGATATTTTCTAGTTCTATGAATTTTACTGCAAAATTCATGATGTTCTTGTTTTTAATCATTAGATAGTATTCTATTGTATAAATTAACCATATTTTCACTGTGTGTCCATTCTTCAGTTGACAGGCATCAGTGATGTTTCCAGTTTCTGACTATTATGAATAAAGTTGTTTTAAATATGGCAGAGCCTGTGTACTTGTGGTATGGTGGAGCATCTTTTGGGTATATGCCCAGGAGTAGTATAGCTGGGTCCTGAGGTAGAACTATTCTCAATCTTCTGAGAAACCTGATTGATTTCCAGAGTGGTTGTGCCAGCTTGCAATCCCACCAGCAATGGAGGAGTGTTCCTCTTTCTCCACATCCTAGCCAGCATCTACTGTCACCTGAGTTTTTATCTTAGTTGTTCTGACTGGTGCAATATGGAATCTCAGAATCAGTTTGATTTGTTTCTCTGATGACTAAGGGTGTTGAACCACTTGAACGTGAGTTTTATTCTGGGTGACAGATATAGATTTATTTGTGTAAATGTAATTTTTATTCACCAGATGTAGTTGTTGTCTTAGAAGCTTACTGCTGAAAAAACCTTACCCTTTCTAGTACTTTCTGAACTTTGGTTGACTGGTTCAGCTCAGCGGTTCTGGTTCGAACTCCTCTCCAAACTGGCTTCTCTGGGCTTCTCAGTGAATTGCTCTGTGTGGAAAATGCCTCTGAATTTCATAAACTGAACTGTGCTGACTGTATTGTCTGCACGAACTGAATGGAACTGTATGAACTAAACTGAACTCAACTGCATTCAATTGAACTGCACCAAATTGTACTGAACTAAACTCAACTGAACTGTACTCACTGAAGAGCCCCCCACTTCTGACTCACTTTGTGTTGCTCTCTTAAGTAGCTTATCTTTCCTGTTCTAGTGAAAGTTGGGCATATCTTATCTCTGAATCATTCTGTTAAATCTCTCTCTAATTCATCACTTTGTCTGCCCCTCAATTAGATGTCATTTTCAAACATGACTGCTATTATAACTTTACCTTCATTGTTTGGGATTAAAGATGTGAACTAAGAGTGTGCGTGTATTCCAGCCAGAGGGATTAAAGCTGTGTCTTCCCAATCTGAATCACATAGACCTAGAAGGTCTTTTGATATGATCTCTTGCCAGAGCAGCCATGATGCAGAATAAAAGCTCCTCTACATATTTATACTCTTCTACATGCAGACATCTAGTTAAAACCAGCACTATTTGTTGAAGATGGTTTCCTTTACAAAAGAGAAACAGGATGAGTGGAGAGGGGTGCAGTGGAGGAGAATGAATGGGAGAATAGAGGGAGAAAATGTGTTCTAGATGTAAAGTACCTAAATTCATTAATTAAAATAAGTATTTTGATTTATCTGCTGAGCCTTTACTTTATGCTAGATACTTTGTTCAATTCTCTCCCAAGCTTCATGACATAGGTATGCCTGGGACCGTCTTTTTTGCACTAGAATTGACTGAAGATTGGGTAAGTTAGGTAAATGTGACATTTCTCACCTAGCTCCTAAGTCTTAGAGTTTGAGTTTCTGCACAGTGCATCTGGAGCCTAGTGTTCTTATTCTTGAAACTTAACTCATGAAATTCTACTGTATTGTATGGAGTTTACACGGATAATGGGGATAAAATTCTTCTCATCCCAAATAGGTACCAATGACAAAGCAAAAACAGGTCATGCTGAAGCCAAGCATGGTGAGACAATATAGGTTTTTTTTGAGGTTACTTAGAGACACAAGTAAGGGACTACCTACAAACACATAGATGACTCCTATAGGCTCATAATCAAAAATTCTTCATCAACATGGGTGACAAATCACAAAAGTTGTATTGCTATAATTTCCTGAACAAATTTGACAAGAGGTTTACCAAAGAATTTTTTAGTGTTTAATATCAGGCAAGTATCTTGTGGGTCCTATGTATTCTGTGAGCTTCTTGATTTTACTGAGCCTACCTTAAGTAGTGAATTTTTGAATCAGAGAAAATATGTTATGGGAAGTACTCAAAAGAAACTGCCAGCTCTCCATGCTCCTGCTGCTCTCTGCCCGCCAACTCTCTGGTGGGGCATGACTGGCAGGCTTCCCATGCTCCTGCTGCCTGCAACTCTCTAGCTAGACCCCAGCGGTGACCGGCCACCCTGCGGTCAACCATCACATTGCCCATCAACCCAATAGAAACAAAACTCTAGGCGCTTATAATCAACCAAATGGATTTATGTATCAATAAATTCTCAAAACACAAGACATCAATATAATAATTTCAGAACCAATTCTCTCTCTCTCTCTCTCTCTCTCTCTCTCTCTCTCTCTCTCTCTCTCTCTCTCTTAGCTCCGCCTCCCTTTTCCTTGTCCAATCACAGGCCTCCTGCTCCTAATATTTAAATGTGATTGGACAGGGAGAATCGTGTCACAGAAATATGTACCCAATATCTAACACACACTCTTAGATAAATCTGATTGTTGAGCTTCTTTAAGTACTGAGTGTTGTCAAAACATCATCTTGTTATTATTCACTAAAGATGTAGAAACTGGTAGTGAAAATGTCATTTCCTGAACCATATAACTCCTGGCGCAGTTTACTTTTAACATAGGAAAAAATAATGCATTAATACTTCGCCTTCTGAATGGCACCTCACCCTGCCTGTGCAGAAATCACTTCCTGTCTTGAATGGAATAGGCATATTTATATATAAATACTCTGTGCTTCTTATCACTAAGATGAATGTTCATATCTCTTCTAACAAAGACACAAAAGACTAGATTTCCTTAAGTTTATTTACATAAAGCTCACGTAAAAATAAATCTCTAGAAAATTATCCAAATTGAAGTCTCATTGCCCCAGTTGACTAAATATTCCTTGTATTCATATATAATTCGCAATTCAAATTATAAACAGAATAATGTCCTTTAAAAGAAAAGAAAATAATATTTGGAGGTCACTGTAGTTTAGGTCTCAAAATACTGTCATTGGTGGAACACAGGATATTGAAAAAATCCATCTCCATAACTGCTTATAGAAATAAATAAAAAAAAGAAATATACTTTGTAAAATGTTTAAGAATTTGAGGGAAGCAAAATGAAACAACATATATCTTCAATCTAATTACAGTTTCTAATTGTTATAAAATATCTTCTCACTCTAAATAAATATTCAGTTTTATTTGAAAACAAACAAGCCACATACTCACTGGCTTGCTGATGTGGTGATAGTAGGGCGTCTGGTCCAAACTCTCTAAAAATTGTCTTTTAGTAACTAAGTCATCAAACTAAACATTTCCTAAGTTCCAAACTCCTTCAATCTGGAGTGCTAATTTTAAATTCCAAAATGAGATGAATCAAAGTTTAAATTAGTTTAAATGAAAACAAGAGAAAATCCTATGACAATGAGTAGCATCAAAAGGTACTTCAATAATTAATTAACAAAGAAAGTTATATAGTTTCATATATAATAAAACAATGAAAAGGAGTCAAACAAATAAGTTTGACTAAATGAGTTTATTTATTACACAGTATTATTTTTTTATTGAATATTTCAAGTGTTATCTCCTTTCCTGGTTTCCTGTCTGGAAACCTCCTCATGTCTTTTCTAAGAAATCAACAGAAACTGTCTAATTTCTTCAAAGTAGTTTTAGAGAAAAATTTATAAGTAAATATAACATAGACTAATCCAAATACTAGTGTAGTATATATTGAGGTGTTGATATAAAAATAACTAGTAACTTAATAGTTTTATGATTAATATAGTAAAACATAATTCTAATATTTAGATTTAATATCTTTTTGACATAGTATATTAAGAAAGGATATATATGCATATATATGTATATACATATAATCACCCGCCAACACACACACATGCACACAGGAATTTGTAAATGAGAAACTAAGAGATGGAATGGCTTTGAAATGGAGGAGGAATATAGCATTTAAGAAGCTAAAACCTTCACTTTTTTCTACTAAAGAAGAGTAATGTAGCACATAGTAAGATAAGATGAACTTAGATTGTATCCACTGATAATAACAACAGTGGATGTAAATAATAATTGGAGGAGTGAACTAGTAAGATGGAGAGCCAAAGAGCCAGAGACCCACAGTAGGATGGAAGAAGGGAGATAATATTAGAATTCCTAATTCATGTGTCTGTTTCGTAGCTCAAATAGACCAAAAGCTGTCAATGAATACAGCAAAAATATACTAAACACCACATGGAAATCTTCATAAGAATTGTTATGAGGCATTTAAAATAATATTTTAAAAATAGTTTAAACTAGAGAGATGCTTGTTTTTAACACTCTATTGTTTAAATGCTGTGAGAGAAAAAACCAAAATGTCTACTACTTAAAACTCAGATATTCTTTGCTCAGATTTCCTTTGCTCAGAATCTGTAGACACAAGGCCTGTGCTAAAACGAGAATCTGTCAGCCTTTGATTATTGTTTTCCTTTTATGAGAATGACTGAAGTGAGTGAACGGAGCATTTCACTAAGGAAATCAGTAAAGACTCATCCAGTGAGGCTACGGAGAGCTGAAGGAAGGAATTGCTAGTGATGATAATAAAATCTGAAAATAAAACTTCACGAAGCTGGTGAATAGACACAAAAATATGATGCTGCTAATCTAACAGTATGTAAATCAGAACATACAGTAAACATAACCTACGCATACACAAATGCATGCCAATATTTGTAACTAATACTAAAAGAATAATGTAATGGAGAAAGCATAAAAAGAAAAACAACACGGATATATAGATAGGGAAATTACACTACATGTTCCTTTGATTATTTGTTTCTATATATATATGTATGTATCTATATGCATATATAGCTAATTTCGTATATGCATTGGTGTGAAATTATGTATAAATTGATCATGAAAAGAAAGAAGGGGAAACACAAGAACATAAAAGGAGAAAACAGAGCCTGTTAGTACGCAGGGGAGCAGCAAAAATGAGAAAAGTCTTACACGTGGGAAGTGAATTTAAAAGTCTAAATAAATTGCTTTCTTGTGATTAACGAGAAAATCAGGCACAGAGAACAGAAGTTAAGTGCGTTAAAATTAGAATTTTTAATCTTCATGGGCAAAACGTTAAGAAAAATGTTGATATCCATTCCCCAATGAGACAAACATCCTCCTAAGTGAAAGGGTTTTAGGAGTGAATTCTGACCAGCTCCTCAGAAGCACGTTTCTAGATTTATATGAAATATTACAGAATGTGTGGAAGCATGTATCTTCTATATTCATCATTCATAGGTCAAACACAAAATTAATACTACAAACCTGAAAGTGTATCGGCTTAAAAAGAATGGGGAAGTTCCAGCTAGAGTACATCTTCATAGTCAAAACAGAACAAAAGAATAAAATGCTAAGCATCGTAAAAATGTAGGATTTAATTAAGTAAATTTATTCACAGAAAGTTAAGTAAGGTGTGCATGCATGTGCACATGCATGCACATGCACACACACACACACAAATACACACACGTGCACATAAACATACATACATAAAAATACACACACATATATGTATATTAGAGTGTGAAAAATATGTAATCTACAAGGAAAACAAAATGTTGTTTTAAATTTGTTATAACAAGTTGATGTTTGTGAATCGATTAAAATGCTGATTTGTGTTTTGTTCACGTTTTATGCAAATAAAAAACAGTAATAATGATAAAATAATGCAAGAACACCACTAAATTATAAAATATTGAAAGAATGAATGTTTATTATTATTATGATTCCTAATTTATTAGCAGTTGTTTTAATATTTTCCTAGAAGATCATTAAAATATATGTAATACATTTTTAGCAGGAAAAGAAAAAGAAATAAAAATTTCAAAAGTACATGATATCATTTTATGTGATTAACATAAAAACCATAAATAAGTCAAAGATCAGGCACAAACTCAAAATAAATAAATTCATGAGACTAATTAATTATCCAGGACACAAGCAAGCTCACTTTTATAATACTGTGACAAAAAAACAGTTAACATTTAAATAATAAATACATAAACATAAAGACAATATCTAATTGGTAAAATGATAATAAAATATAAAAAGCTATACACCTATCTACATATTTTAACGACTTCAAAAGTAAAAATGTAAGACTTGCAGAGATTTAGTATTGTAAAAATGCAAGTTCAAACTAAATCTACAGATTTCTTGTGCTCCAAATAAAATACCAACAGACTTATTTTTGGAACTTGAACAAGCTGATTCTAAATTTCTTATGTAAAAATAAACATGAAAGATTTGGCAGTTCGATTCTGAAGGAATGTGGGACTGAGATTATGTTGATCAGATCAATGTGTTAATACGGCTGCAATTGTCCGGGGCAGCTGCCGGGGAAGAGCCTAATCAGAGAGATAAAAAAAGAGAAGAATAATGAAGACATATTATAAGAATTTACTGTATCATAAAGTTCATACTTTAAAGCATATTGAGACTAATGCTGGGGGAAACAGCTACTAATTACAAAAAGAATGTGTTCCCTCACAAAAGCTTTTAGGTTCCTCAAAGACTTAAACATAAGAAAAATTTAAAATCACTAAAATATCAAACATACTTGAAAATCATTTTGTTGTGGTGGTGCTCTCTCTGTGGAACCATTCAGAGTTGTAAGAGATGTTTGCAGTGACCACAAAGAGGTTATGATAGTCTCTGTCTTGTCCGTCCAGAAATAACAATGTTCTGCTTATTAAGCAGCAGTATTTCTGTTGTTTGTAATAGATCCACATATAAAAAGCTAAATTATACTGAAACTGGAATATTGGTAAGTATAGGAACAAAATAGCTTTACATCTTTAATTATGAATTAGAGAGGTCCTTTGACTCAGGAATGCCCTTTAGAGAACCTGTAGAGCATTTACATATGCAAACAAAGAAACTGGAGGAAGGGTACTCAGTGTAGCCTTCCTTGAAAGAACAAAAGCCACTAAAATCTTTAAATGCTACCTGGAAATATATTAATTATGATAAATTTCAGGGCACCTGTAAAAAAGCACTCCCGAGGTTTGTAAAGCAAGTAACACAACCGGTGATGAATGTGTCCCTAAAATACAGGATTAAAAGAGGGGAGAGAAACTTATACCTATGATATATTTTACATAAATATACAGTATATTCATATAAAATGTTTCAGAATACAAACTGAAGAAGTGTTAACATTTATTTAAAAGCTTGATAGCGCTATGTATTAACTCCTGTCCTTAATGTTTATCCTCTCAGGAGAAAGCTAACATAAAGACCACAAGGAGACGAAAGGACACTCTACAAAACTACAATGCTTTGAACTTCTAATGATCCACATGTAAGGATGGCATCAATGGATATGCCAAAATGGACTGGGAAAAGCCTGGGAGGTCTCAACCCTACACAGAACTGCAGAGAACTGAGAAAATGGGACTTTCTTGCAGGCAAGAGCACACCAATTTTTTTTCCAGTACCAAGTGATTAGTCTGAAAAAAAGATAAAAAAAAAAAAAAAACAAGTAACATTATATATACTGTGGGAATTATATTTAGGAATTTATGTGTAAATTGTCGTCTGGGCATGCAATAATACAATGAAAATGAAGTCATGGATACGAGAGAAGGGAGGTGCATATAAGAGGGAACAGAGGAAGAAAGGTAATGGAGAAATGCTGTGATTATATTATAATCTCAATAATTAAAAATTAATAGTATGCATGTAATTTAGAGCAATGAACACTAAGAATGCACCCAGATCATCTGGTTTGGAGCTGGCTATATCGCCTTATTTAACAAGTAACTCAACTTGTTAAAGCCTCAATTTCTTGATGGCAGCATTGACTTCTGAGCAGCACATTTACAGTGCAGTTGTGAAGAACACACTCTGACATATTAATAGTGAATACAGATTCCAAGACATTTCGAGTTTTAGTAGGATTGTACAAAAGAGATTATCTTTGTGGTATTGGCTGCAGCAGCATCTTTGGGCCAGAAAATAGTTAGAGGTCCCAACAGATCCAAAAGTAAATTCTAAAAGCTATAATAACAAGAGAATAGAAACCACATGCAACTTAATAGTTTCAACTCGCTGAGCAGGCCCTAACCAACATGGAAAGCTCAGAGAAGCATGTGGGTTCTACTCAGCTGGATGTATCTTGAAAGTATTTTTTTTAAAATACTCTTTAATTTGCTGCTGTTGTTAATGATCCGACTGAGAAATTTTAGGGTCTTCTAAAGAACCATTTCATTTGGTAGTTAGGACTATCTCTTTTCTTTCAAATTTCATTTCTCTCTGTTTTCGGCCTCTTATTCCATTACATAAATAGAGAGCCTTGCCATATGTGTAATTTGCTTCAATTTCACTCTTTATCCCCTTATAGAAAGTTGTTTTTAAGTGGACTATACCAACAGACTGAGAGGTGCTAACTAGATCAAACAGTTAATTTTGAAAAATCTGAAGCCATGACATTTGTTTAGGGAGGATTTTTAAATTTAGTTTCTAGGAACTCTATATCACTGTGACAGTTAATTCATATATCAGCAAGACTTGATAAACAAATAACTCTCAAAGTTTTACCTAGAACTATTCACTAGCCCTTACCCAAAGAATGAACAACTGGAGGTGAATTTCTATAATGGATGAGCCTTCTGTCTGAGTATGCCATTACCTCATTCATTTAAAAGTCAATTCAGAACTTATGGACAGTGCCAAATTTACAGCCCTGAGTCCAGACTCCTTTTTATAGTCTAGAGAAGAGTCATTGCGTAAGCTGTCATGTTGCAAGCCTTCTGAGCCAACTCCACTCCATCACAGTCTTTTTCATGATGGGCAGAGAGTTTCAGACATGTAGGCTATCCAATAACTTTAGAGCCATTAAAGATCAGCAAATGGAGCTGACACTGACTCTCCATTACATTGTATATGCTCATATCACTGACAGAATCATCTAATTTGATAAAGAAAACCAAGTTCTATAGTCACCAAGGTTTTAGCCACTTAAGGTGCTGTTCACTCTGTGATAAGAAACTAATAATCAGGATGTTTATAATTTTTTTTGAAGAACAATTCCATAAAATGTGGATAACAAAGATTCAGAAAATAACAGATTAGATCATCTTCTCTAAGAAGAAAAGATGTCATGGTTATTCAGGTGTCAGCCTATTTGTGTACACACCCTGTCTATAATTAGTGTTCTCTATGGGGTTGGCAAATTCCGCTAGGGTAGGATTACTTTTACTATTTCACAAGATCGCTGCTATATGAGGTTGGTTACATCATTCTAGCAAATGTCCAGTGCATGAGGAAACTGAGAGGTTGGCTCAACCAGAGAAAGCTCAGGTTCAGTCATGCATAGCCTGAATTTCCAATCTTGTATTTTCTGTATAGCATTCTCTGCTTGAACCACACAAAAGTCTTCTAAATGGTCAACGTAAGCATTTCAGAAACATCATTTCGACTACTGTTTAGCCAGGAGCAATGATAAATGGAATAAAAGCTACATGTCCAAAAAATGAACTTATTGGTAAGAAAGGTACATCCACAATAGCAGAAACAAGGTCAAGTGGTCTTGCATTTGAAATAAAATAAATATTTTAAAGTTTTTTTTAATATAAAGGATATCTAGACTTCTTGGTTGTATGCAAGGACAAATATCTCAAGTACATGTACATATACTTCAAAGTGTAGGCTCAGGCAACAAAGTAATTCCTTTATACCCTTTATTCTATAAAACAGTTTTCAACTTTCTTGAATTGACACAAATATCATGATTTTCTTAGGAACTCCTTCCTCACTCTCCAAATGACTTATTCACTCCCTCGAGCTATCACAAGACTTGCTCAAATTGGCTAATATAGAACTTACCATTTTAATATATTTAGGTATAGATTTATCTTCTTGAGGTAAAGCCAGGTGTGATATTTGATTTATCCTTATAACCCTAAAACCTAAGCAATTCATGAGAATGGATACATAATTTAGATGAGATGAATTGGGTTCAAATATGACTTTCATCTTCCATGAGATCAAATTATGCATGTAAGACATACCAGAGATTTAATGAACCATTTCGTTATCTCCATAGCCACCATAACGTTATTGTAGTGTACTCTGTGTTCGAGAGGAACTTTATGCATATATTAGCTAAAAGACAACCAAAGTATGCTAGAATTCTGAGAGAAATGTGAAAGGAATGAGGTAAGTTTCACATACAAGAAGAATTTTCTCTTTGTACTATCTCAAGGACAATAGAGAAGTATGGTGGACAGAAAGAAGTAATTCCATTGAACTGCCTACTGTGAAAGAGCTTTAACTATCTGTTATCATTGTGGTACCAGTAACTACTTACAAAGCAATGAATGGTTATTTATATTACAATACTGGTGTCTGTGGGACATTTGAATAACTTCATTTCAAGGTTTAAATCTCTCTGATTTTCAGTTTTCACAGGAATAATGCCCTATCATGTTAGGAAAGGAATGCTTATTCATAAACTATTTCTTCACTTTTTAGTCATTAGTAAAAATGGGTCATAGATCATGTCATGTTGTCTGTAACCTAGTTATAATTATGGCAGAATGGAAGTTTCAAAATCATGATTTCTTATAGAAACCTTTAAAATCTCATTAGCTTCTGATAATTATACTAATATCTAAAGCTTGAAAATCACAGAGCTAATTTCAGCAGAAGATCAGCTGTGAACGTGTTCTGGAGAGGTTTTCTCTCTCAACTTCCTGGGAACAAAAGGAGAAGGCAGCTTCAGGCTCTAACGTGACACCCTATTTATGAGGCAGAAGAGTAAGTTCAGGGAAGCATCACATCGTGAGTGAGCGCATTCAGAAGAGGAGAACAGGGATATTAGAGCAACATCTCGAAATGTAACTCTGAGACTGGAGAAGCCTCTTCACTTGTGATCGATTTGCATCTCTGCCTGTGTCTGAATTCATATTCCACAAGCACAGATGGAGGTGTGATAGATTTTTTTTTCGAGCACATCTATTTATTCAGATACCGGATTCAGTCTCTGAGTAGGGAGATGGTAAAGGCTGCTGTGAGCAGATGGCACATAGGCACTATGACTTTCGAAACAACATTCTTTAAAGATAAGTGGCACAGTAATAATAATAATACTTAGCACATATATTGCACCTTTGGTCTGCCAACATTAACTAATTAATCTTCAGTAGACCCCTGTGAGATAAGTAAGTGCTTATAATTATCTCTATTATGCAGTCAAGTCAAGTAAGAATGTGTCGGCACATACTGTGGAAGACTTGGCCCAAGTTAAAGGCCGGGTGGATCCAATTTGCATGGCTCTTTAAGATTTCTGCTCTAGTAGCAGAGACTAGTATTTCTAGACACACTGCTGTTTGAGGCACCAAGTAGATTGGAAACAAGATATCATCCACCAGACATACTTCATTCAGGAGGTTTATGCTACAGAATTCTAAATTAAGCAATGGGACAGTTGAGTCATTTCTTGAAAGCCCAAGCGGATGTGGTTGGACAGAAGCAGGAGTGAAACTTATAAGGCCCTCCCATTTGAAGAAAATAGTTGGACTGCCCACATCTTTTTAAAGGCTGTTCTTTAAATTATTGTACAAAATAAGGATTTTGAAGAAATTTAAGAATTCTCTTACCATTAGACACACCTAAGAACTTTCAACTGCAGGTTGTTGGAGTCTGAACTATTGCTTTGGTGAGAGAGATTAATATCCAATTGGGGAAAAAGGACCTCTGAGTTAATCAATGATGCCATAGAATTGCCCATGTTCTCAAGCTTTGGTGGTGACATGCAAAGATGTCCACCTTAGAGATCTGAAGTTTGGAATGATTGAATTGTGTCATGTTATCAAGATACCTGACCCTGATTTGGAAAGATAAAAGGAAAATAAAACCCTTTAAAAATGGGCACATTAATAAAGAAACCTCAATTTACCACGAGAATCCATAAACAAAATGTATTGGAATGTCTCTTGATATTTGCCATGTGATAAACAAGCAATATTTTATCCCTCACTCTATCTCTTAGAAGTGTGATTTGGAGCAAGACACAAACTTTCAGGATTAGCTTCCTCATCTGTAGAGTGTATCTTAATTCATTAACCATATCTAAATCCAAAGATCCAAGACTACCCTACTTCCTCTCAACTGTGAAAATCAGTTTTCATAGCTATTTTACATATTTTTTTATTTTTTATTACCATATATTTTAGTTTTAATTTGAGAGATATAACTACCCTTTACCTCCATTTTTTTCTTTTTCATTTTGAACTATATTGTTTTATGTAAAAGACCTCAAACTTAAGTCTCTAAGAATAAGAGGATTAAATGAAGGAAATTTGAATGTGATAGTCAGAATCAAATTATAGGCTGCATGTCCTGACTATGGGCACATAGATTGTACTTCTTGGTGCAGAGAGATCTCCTTCCCTAGAAACTGTAGTGTCCCATTCCCTTTGATGACGATGCTTTCTCCCCCTTACTCTTAACTAGTCTTTATTGTTATATATTTATATTAAGTTTATATCTGCCCACAAACCAACAGCCAATATCAAATTAAATGGAGAGATACTAGAAGCAATCCCACTAAAATCAGGGTCAAGAAAAGGCTACGTACACTCTCTGTATCTATTCAACATAGTACCTGAAATTCTAGCTAGAGCAATAAGACAACAAAAGGAGTCCGTTGATACAAATTGGCAAGGAAGAAATCAAGGTATCACTATTCACTGATAATATGAGAGTATATATAAATAACACCAGAAATTCATAACAAGAGAACTTCTACAGCTGAAAACAACTTCAGCAAAGCAGTTGGATATAGTATTAACTTAAAAACTCAATAGTTTTCCTTAAGACAAATGATAGATGGGCTGAGAAAGAAAATAGGGAAACAACACCCTTCACAATAGGCACAAATAATTTAACATATCTTGGTGTAACTCTAACCAGACAAATGAATGATCTGTATGACAAAAACTCGAAGAAGACCTCAGAAGATGGAAAAATCTCCCATGCTCATGAATTGGTAGGATTAACATAGTAAAAATGGACATCCTACCAAAAGTAATCTACAGATTCAATGCAATCCCCATCAAAGTTCCAACATAATTTTTCTATAGACATGGAAAGAGCAAGTATCAATTTCATATGGAAAAACAAAAGACCAAAGATAGTGAAAAGAATTCTTAACAATGAAAGAAATTCTAGGGAATCACCATTCTTGAACTCAAGCTATACTACAGAGGAATACTGATTTAAAAGCTGCATAGTATTGGTACAGAGACAGACAGGTTGATCAATGGAATAGAATCAAAGACCCAGAAATAAACCCACACACCTATGGATACTTGATCTTTAACAAAGAAGCCAAAAATATACAATGGAAAAAGATAGCTTCTTCAATAAATAGTGCTGGTCTAACTGGCAGTTAGCATGTAGAAAAATGGAAACAGATCCATATTTATCACCTCACACAAAGTTCAAGTTCAAGTGGATCCAGGACCTCAACATAACTCCAGATATACCAAATCAAATAGAATAGAACGTGAAAAAGAGCCTCAAATTCATTGGTACAGGGGGAAATTTCCTAAACAGGATTCCAATGGCTCATGCTCTAAGATTAAGAATTGATAAATAGAACCTATTGGGAACCTACTGATTTGGAAAAACATCCTCACTAACCCCACCTCCGATAGAGCATTATATCCAAAATATACAAAAAACTCAAGAGGCTAATCTCCAAAAAACAAATAATCCAATTTAAAATTGGGATACAGAGCTAATCAGAGAGTTCACCACAGAGGAATCTGAAAAGACAGAGAAGTGCTTAAAGAAATGTACAAAGTCCTTAGTCATCAAGGAAATGCAAATCAAAACGACCTTGAGATTCTAGCTTTCACCAATCAGATAGCTAAGATTGAAAACTCAAGTGACAGCACATGCTATTGAGGAAGTAGAGAAAGAGGAACACTCCTCCACTGTTGTTGGTATTGCAAATGGGAACAATTACTCTGGAAATCATTCTGGCAGTTCATCAGAAAACTGAAAATAAATCTACCTGAAGAACCTAGGTGTATACTCAAAAGATACTTCACCATAACACAGAGACACATCCACCACTATGCTCATTGCAGCTTTATTTGTAATAGTCAGAAGATGGAAACAACCCAGCTGTCCCTCACACAAAGAATGGGTACAGAGAATGTGGTTCATTTACACAATGGAATACTATTAAACTATTAAAACACACACACACACACACACACACACACACATACATCATGAGTTTTACAAGCAAATGGATGGAATTAGAAAATATCACCCTGAGTGAGGTAACCCAGATCCCAAAAGACAAACATGGTATGAACTCACTAAGTAGATACTAGCCAAAAAGTACACAATTCCTAGGATAAAACTCACAGAACTTAAGAAGTTTAACAAGCAGAAAGGCCCAAGTGAGGATGCTCCAATCTCACTCGGAAGGGGAAAGAAAGTAGTCACAGGAGGCGGGGGGGAGGGGGGGGAGGGATGTGAGAGGGGAAGGGGAGGAGAAAGGGGAACAGGATCAGGTATGGGGGCACAGGAGAGAATCCCAGAGGGCCATCAGACTGAATGGAAAATGCACCCTTTGGAGGTGGGATGTGGCGAGGTCCTCTAGAAAGTACCAGAGACCTGGGAGGTGAAAGCCCTCAGGACTCAACGTGAATGATCTTAGATGAAGTGCCCAATGGTGGGAAGAGGGAACCCAAAGAACCTACCTCTACTAGATAGACAGTGCTTCAAGTGGTGGGATGAGGTTGCCAATCCACAGTTAAAATTTCTGACCCAGAAATGCTCCTAAAAATTGTCTAAAACAACTACAGGGACAAAACTGGAGACGAGACAGAGAGAAAGGTGGTCCAGGGACCAGCACAACTTGGGATCCATCTCATAGGGATGTACCAAAACCTGACACTACTACTTATACTGTGGTGTGCTTACAGACAGGAGCCTAACATGGCTGTCCTCTGAGAGGCCCAACCAGCACCTAACTGAGACAGTCAGTCCTAGATACTTATACCCAACAATTGGACTGAAGTCAGGGACCCCCTATAGTTGAATTAGGGGAAGGATGGAAGAAGCTGAAGAGGAGGGCAACCAATAGGAAGACCAGCAGTCTCAACTAACCTGGAACCCTAGGAGCTCCCAGACACTGAGCCACCAACAAGGCAGCATACCTGAGCTGGTCTGAAGCCCTGACACACATATAACAGAGGATTGCCTGATTTGTCCTCAGTGGAAGAGAGGGTAAGCCCCAGGGAGCAGGGTGCCTGGTGGGGGAGGAGCATCTTCTTGGAGACATGGGGAGGAGGAATGGAATGCGGAACTGTGGGAGGGGGCACTGGGAGGAGGCACTGGGAGGGGGCAACTGTTGGATTGTAAATAAAATGTTAATGATGACAAAAACAAAGAAATGAAATAAAACATTTCTATAAGTTTCAGCTTATCTGGTTTTATGTGGAGGTCCGTGATCCACTTGTACTTAAGCTTGGTACAAGGAGATAAGAATGGGTCAATTTGCATTCTTCTGCATGCTGACTGCCAGTTGAACTAGCACCATTTGTTAAAAATGCTGTCATTTTTCCACTGAGTGGTTTTAGCTCCTTTGTCAAATATCAAGTGACCATAGGTTTGTGGGTTCATTTCAGGGTCTTCTTTTCCACTGATCTTTCTGCCTGTCTCTGTATCAATACCATATAGTTTTTATCACTATTGCTCTGCAATACACCTTCAGATCAGGGATGGTGATTCCCACAGAAGTTATTTTATTGTTGAGAACAGTTTTCAATATCTTGGATGTTTTGTTATTCTAAATGGATTTGTAAATTGCTCTTTCTAACTCTATGAGGAATTGATTTGGAATTTTAATGGGAATTGCCTTGAATCTGTAGATTGCTTTCATCAAGATGGCCATTATATATATATATATATATATATATATATATATATATATATATATATATATATATATATATATATGCGTGGGAGATCTTTCCAACTTCTGAGATCTTCTTTAATTTCTTTCTTCAGAGACTTGAAGTTCTTGTCATATAGATCTTTCACTTGCTTGGTTAAAGACACACTAAGGTATTTAATATTATTTGTGACTATTGGGAAGGGTATTGTTTCTCTAATTTCTTTCTCAACATGTTTTATCCTTTGAGTAGAGGAAGGTGGGGAAAAGCCTTGAGCACATGGGCATAGTGGAAAATTTCCTGAACAGAAGACCAATGGCTTATGCTCTAAGATCAAGAATGGGACCTCATAAAATTGCAAAGCTTCTGTAAGAAAAAGGGACACTGACATTAGGACAAAAGAGCAACCAACAGATTGGGAAAAGATCTTTACCAACCCTATATCTAATAGAGGGCTAATATCCAATATATACTAAAGAACTCAAGAAGTTAGATACCAGAGAATCAAACAACCCTATTAAAAACTGGGGTATAGAGCTAAACAAAGACTTTTCAACTGAGGAATATCGAACAGCCATGAAACACCTAAAGAAATGTTCAACATCCTTAGTTACCAGGGAAATGCAAATCAAAACAACCCTGAGATTCCACCTCACACCTGTCAGAATGGATAAGACCAAAAACTCAGGTGACAGCAGTTGCTGGCGAGGATGTGGAGAAAGAGGAACACTCCTCCATTGTTGGTGGGATTGCAAGCTGGTACAACCACTCTGGAAATCAGTCTGGCGGTTCCTCAGAAAATTGGATATAGTATTACCTTAGGATCCAGCTATACCACTCCTGAGCATATACCCAAAAGATTCTCCAACAAATAACAAGGACACATGCTCCACTATGTTCATAGCAGTCTTATTTATAATAGCCAGAAGCTGGAAAGAACCCAGATGTCCTTCAGCAGAGGAATGGATACAGAAGATGTGGTACATTTACACAATGGAGTAGTAATCAGTTATTAAAAACGATGAATTCATAAAATTCTAAGGCAAATGGATGAAACTAGAAAATATCATCCTGAGTGAGATAACCCAATAACAAAAGAACACACATGGTATGCACTCACTGATGAGTGGATATTAGTCCCAAAGCTCAGAATACCCAAGATACAATTCACAGACCACATGAAGCTCAAGAAGAAGGAAGACCAAAGTGTGAGTGCTTCAGTTCTTCCAAGAAAGGAGAAAAAAATACTCACAGGAGCAAATATGGAGACAAAGTGTAGAGACTGAAGAAAAGGACATCCAGAGACTGCCCCACCTGGGGATCTATCCCATATACAGTCACCAAATCCAGACACTATTGTGGATGCCAAGAAATTCTTGCTGACAGGAGCCTGATATAGCTGTCTCCTGAGAGGCTCTGCCAGAGCCTGACAAATACAGAGGAGGATGCTGGCATTCAACCATTGGACTGAGCATGGGGTCCCCAATGGAGGAGTTAGAGAAAAGACTGAAAGAGCTGAAAGGGTTTGCAACTCCATACGAAGAACCACAAAATCAACCAACCAGACTCCCTAACCAAGGAGTACACATGGAGGACCGATGGCTCCAGCTGCATATGTAGCAGAGGATGGCTTTGTCAGGCATCAGTGGGAGGAGAGGCCCTTGGTCCTATGAAGGCTCGGTAGATGCCCCAGTATAGGGGAATCCAAGGGCAGGTTGGCAGGAGTGGGTGGGTGGGTAGAAGAGCACTCTCATAGAAGCAGGGGGAGGGGGAATGAGATAGGGGGGTTCCAGGAAGGGGGATAACATTTGAAATGTAAATAAAGAAAATATCCAATAAAAAAAAAAAACATTCCTATAACTATTGTTAATAACCTCCTCAAAACTTAGGTATGAGTAGCAATTCAATGACTACCTTATATATACTTATATACTACCTTTTATATATTTATATGAAATAAATAAATATACTGTAGCTAATTATTAAAAATAGTTTATATTAAAATACTCCCGTGAAATCCATTCTGACTTTTTGAGTTCACACTACTCTTGTGTGCAAAGTTTAGAAGCTTCATCCTCTGTACATCCGCTTAGATCAGAGAGTGGCTGGGATCTGATTTCTTAGCTATTGTGTTTGGAGTGTTTCTTTTGTAGGCCATACATACTCAGAGCTCAAAGATACCATGATAATTAAACTCAAGCACATGCAATACAATGATTACTACACCTGGAATATAAAAATCTTCTAACAAATATTATAGGTTTGGTTATCATATTATAATACTCTGTAAAATATGCTTTCTGCCATGCCTGGAACACAGAAATGTTCATAAGATGGCTTGCATGTTTATAACAAGCCATTAATCTACCTATGTAAGTTACCTATGTAATTTTAAATAAACTACTTTCAGGTAGGTAATATTACCTTGTCTGGTGGAGAAAGAAATTAAGGTTGGAAACAGATCAGAAAATTAAACATAAACACTCAAATAGTGTGTAAATCATTAGAAAACTGAGGGATCCTGATTCTAGTTTATCTGTGAGAAGACTCGTCAGGGATGTACAGGTCGTGACCCAGCAGGGCCCAAGCTAACATGATCCATGAGGCATGTTCTTTCCAGGAAGCACGTGTGTATTGGTTTGTAAAGTATTTGCCGATCATATGCAGTTGAAGAATAATCTTAACCCTAGTATTTTTAACTGTTTCTGTAACATTTGGAATCTTGAAATGTTTAGTATATGCTTAATAACCCATATCACTTAGCATTCTAAGCTCAGCTTTACTGTTAGTAGTCAGGGAGTAATTAAAATAAATTGAAAAGTATTACATCCTAATACCTGGCTGAAGGTGGGGAATATCATTGGCCAACGAGATGATAACCAAAACAGATGATCTCTGGGACTTTTCCTAAAGTTTTTACACTTAATCAAGTTATTCTCTATAGGTGGAAAATACTTAAATATTGAAGTACGTTTGATGACAGGCCTCAGACAGCCTCTAACAAAATCACTCTCAGAAACCATAGCAGTCTTTATGAATGTCCAAAAGATTTTAATTAGTTCCCTTTATCCATTGTAATTCATCATCAATCAGTTTTTGTATGTAGTGTTTGAAATGTTATTTTTCCTATTAATGTTAAATTTAGATTAAATCAACCACAATGCAAAGTAGCAACCACGAGCAGTCATCTCTATCCATCAAGAGCTAGTATTGATGGCAAACAATGATGTGTTTTTGCTGCAATATTCTAACTTATTCACTTATAGGTCTCATTATATATGAGTAATACTAGATATCAAATCTCAGAAAACATAATATTAAAAATGATGAAAACTATAGATATCAGTTTAGTTTTCTTCCTGAAATTATAAAAAAGGAGCTACTTTTGATTTTGATAATGATAAAAATAAGAACGTCAACTCAGTACATAACATTGGAAACATCACAATAATAAAAGCAGATCTGAAATGTTCTTACAATTCGTTCCATATCAAAAACAATCAGCATATCAACTTACTTATTTTTATAGTTTTCTATATTACTATTTTTCTTTTTTATGTTGAAATCTCTCACATACACACACACACACACACACACACACACACACACACACACACACACCCTTACAGGTATGTGTGATTTTTGAGAACACCTCCTTTCCTATTAGAAATCCAGCCCTAGGGGTTATTAAGACACTGGAAGCCGTGCCACCTGTATGAAGGCCACAGTTCATCAAGCATGATGTTAAAATGTCTACTGCTGAACATAAAACATAAAACCTTGTTTGATGAGTATTGAAAAGAAAGCTCAGTAAAATACCAATAATAAAAAGAAAACATTCTATGATATTAGTATATATCTTGACTCCAACTCCTAAACCACAGTGAAGTCTGGGAAAGATTGCAATTGTAAAGAAATGGGGAAAAGGAGAGGAAGAGAGTGGAGGTCAACCTTAGTGACATTGTGAACACATCATTTTTATCCTGATGATGATTGAAAGAGGATGGGAGAACTACCAATAATGATACAACTGAAGAAGAAAACTCAGTTCTTCCTTATTGATTTCACATCTACTTTCTCCATCAATTCTCAGAGATCACTTTCTAGAGTATTTGTTCTCAGATCCATGATGCTGTACAGGTGATGCTGTCTCAGCATGAATCCATCTTCTTGCTGAGGGACAGCCAATTATTTGTAGTAAAACTAAAAGAGAGGAATAAATATTACATGTTGATGGATGCTTGTCAGGAAAGAGAGAGAGAGAGTGAGATGCTTTCAGTGGAGCTTGTCAGACACAAAAACCTTCAGCAAATCTGCATTTTCAATGGCAAAGTGGCTAGAATTCTCCAGCTGCTTCACTGGTGAACCTCAAGATTTATCTCATAAATTTAAATTATAGATGACATAGCACTGGAATGGAAATAGATGACACCTTTAAAAATAAATCTAGTGCAACATTTGGGGAAAGGAATCACACATTTAAAAGGGAAAAAAAGAAAGTTCCAAGGTGCCAAAAAAAGAGCCTTTATTTGTTGTCCTATTTACTATTCTCTGTCTAAAATTAGCGTCCCTCTTACTTTCTCCTCTGTAGTCTCCTGTATGAAACATGCTGTGGAGGAGCTATGGAGGTTTTGTGAAACTCAAGGAGAAATCTGGGTTGCAGCTATAACAAAATGCTTGCCAAAGTTGGGAGCCAAACTGGCAAGGTTTTCTGTTGTGTCAGCGTTTGAGTATTATTGCAATGTTATCATGTCACTGAAGAAAGAATGTGGAAACAGCAGACAGAAAGACGAAGAACATTTGAGGGAAGAGCACCTAGTTGAAGTAGAGACGTTGGCTATATTGGACAAGGTTCACCTTTAATAGTTTTACTTTAATCCGATTGTGTGAAATTCCTTTAAAATTTACTCCAGAAGACCTTGATTCCAGCAATTTTCCTATTCAGATATTGGTAAGAACTAGTAAGGAATTTAGGTTTCTAAATTTTCTGTATCAGAGACTCAGTTGAATTATAAGAAAATTTCAACTGTACAGGGTATGAATAAATTTGGAGGAGTTGAATGGAATGACACTAAGATTATTTTACAGTGTTATACATATATTATATACTGATGTAAAAGTCAATAAAAATTTGGAACATGTGTTTTCAGAAGCTTAAGTGGGGGTCATCATATGAGCACAATACTGTACTTAAATCAAAGTTAATTGAGACAAACATGTAAATGAAACACCATCCAGAAACAAACAACTTAAAGCAAAGTCTCATAACCTACCACTGACATAAGAACGGTAGTGGAAAGGAATATACAGATATTTTGATTGCCCTATGTGAGATATTGTGAGATATTGGAGTTATGTCAAACTACATCAGAAACAAATATCAACAATAACAGCAAACACTAAGACATAAGGCACAAAGGACAAACCAAGCTTCTCCAGAGGAAATTCTCCTTTGCTTATGGACGTGGTGTCTGCAGTTCATCATGGTAGAGGGTACAGGCAATAGTCAAGGGTGAGACATTTGCCATTTGCTTCACTTGCTCTTATTGTATGTAATTTTAAAAACATGTTACCGCCTTTCCTGGGAGCTGCAAGCCTGGAGCTGCTGCCCACGCTCTGGCCCCTCACAGGTCCCTTTTGTTCTTTCAGGCTTAGCTTTGCCAAGCAGCCATCACCAACCCTGCTTCTCTTTCCTACCTTCCTTTGCTTCTGGGAGGGTCCCATTACCAGCCCCACCTGAGACCTTTGAATATGTGGATAAAAAGCATATACTCAGCTTTATTACTTTAGAACTTGTTGGTTAGCACAATTTCTCAGCACAGAATCTCCTGTGCTAAACTTACCAGCTATCTTCCCTGGCCGACCTCCCTGGCTATTTGCTGGTGGTGGAGGCTGCTGGTTCTAGCTTTCGTGAGATTTTACATGATTGTTTTGTGCTTATCCTTCCAAAGCCTGGCTAACCTCCACCCCTTTTTCCTTCCATGCATCTCCTTTTCTTCCTGGGATGTGGAAGTCCCACCAGTCCCTTCTGCCCAGCAATTGGCTCAGGGCCTCCTTTATTGACCAAATTAAGAGCCAATTAGGGAACCAGACCTTAGTATCAGCACCTTCCACTACATGCTCTCCCATTTCCCATGATTACAACGAGTCAAATATATTCTCATGCAGACATCAGCTCTGCTTTTTCAGTGGCACTCCACAGGAAGAGCTCAGAACACCAAACACTTACAGGATGTGCTGAAAATGCTTGGTAGCAAAGCCTCCATGTGGTTCATTCTCTTCCCACTACGATATAATTGACTCAAGACTTGTTTTAATGTACTTGGAATTTAATTTGATAGCCATGTCCATATATATGCATGTCACCATTCTACCCAAGTACTGGAGTGTATTGGATATGTGAATCACATAAAATGTATTCCCTCAAGAACAAGAAAAAAGCTTAATTTGTCCTAGACATATCTGTTTTAATATTTTATTTTACTTTGATAATTTGTATATCTGTACAATGCATTTTGATAACATCCATACTCAACTACCTCCCTCCATGTTTTCTTTTGTAACTGTCAAAAGTGCATAATTAAGTAGCAACCTGACTTTGATTCCCTAAGCACACAAGTTGAGACAAAATAACCTGTTCATCACAGATCTCACAATCACTACTCAAATAATATGTGATTGGGTCAAAAAAATCGATGCACAAATCCTCTAAGTTGTAATGATTACAACTGATATGACTTTTTAACAGGGCCCTTTAATTGATGTAAATGTAGATACATATTATTTTGGACAAACCTCTAAATGCATAATTCAATGAGGCTGCCATGATTAGAATTGCAGCTCTGCTGTTACTAGACACATGAAGCAGCTTAGTTTACTAATCTCTGTCTTACAGTCCTTATTAAAACCATGGGTGTGAACATGCTACCTCTTCTCCTTTGTTAGGTTGTTTTCGGACTTAAATGTTGTGGACCTGTACAAATTTTAGAACAGTGTTTACCGAAATCCAGAATTCAACTTACTTTAATCTTAACTAATAATTTAACCATGAATGAAAAAAAAAAAAACCAACAGAAAACCCACTCCATTTTATATTAAACAGACTGTTTCAGAAAGCGAATATATTTTAAACACCTCATCAAATGATTGACAGCTATTAGCCCAGTCTTTTCAGTTCAGATCACCATTCACACAAAGAGGATCTGACTAGCACTCTCGTTCAGGTTGTAGGAGACAATATATTTGGTCTATTACATAAGTGAGATAAAACTAGCTGTCAAGAAGGGAAAATGAAGAGACAAGGGAGATATCTTAGTAAACATAACAAAATATTATGTATGCATTATGATATTATAAAGAGACCTGTTATTATGATCAATTAATATGTGCTATTAAAACTCGAAAAGAACGTATACTAGGTAATAAGTCTAGGTTGGATTATAGTATGCATGCCTATACTATGAATGCATTCTTTCTCTTTGTATTTGCAATAGCACATCAGAATTAGAATGCACAAGCAATAGCTCCATAATTGTCTACCACCATATGGACACAATGAAGGTAGTAAGAAAGGCACATTATAGCTGCAGTCAACATAGCAATCTAGCACAGGAAAACCATATTATTTAGTTAATCCAACAATATGGTTTGACAGGTTCCTTAAAAATAAACAAACCAGCACATTCTGAAATTTATCAAGTGATTTTTCTTCAAATAAATATCCATGCTGTGTTTCAATGTTCTGTGAGCCTTGACATTTATGCTGAATTTGAAACTTGCTATGAAAATGGGAACTTGGATTTCTCCAAATGAAAGCCTTTTGGAGTTGATAAACAATTCTCACTGAGGCTTAATAGATTCTCTCTAAATTTCAAGTCCAAATGTCAGAGTTAGAGACTATGAAGTCTGAAAAAGTAGACACTTTGTTGATATTTTCCCTTCTATTACTGTTTTATAAAGGTTTTTGTTCCAACTAAACACAACACATCATATGGTCTCTAGTTAGCACTGGCAGAAAAAAAATTGAATTTGCAGAGTTCAAAGAGACTAAACAGATAAAGATAACAGGGTCCTAGGATATCAGCTTTTGTATATCTTTCTCATATTTAGTAGTATGCCTAAGACTATGTGGGCTCTGAGTAGAGAGCATTATATTAAGAGTGTAAATACTCCCTGAAACAGATGTCATATTTTGAGACCTCTGACAGAACAAGGAACTGAGGCCAAACTGACATTTACTTAGCAATCAACAAAAGTTGTCTGTTAACTCATCTGCAGTATTGGTGGTACCGGACACATTTAGCACAATTGACCAGGCTAACTTGGAGAAGGATCAGAAGGATATAAAGACTCCTTCAGAGCAGTCGGACAGTGAATAAATGAAATGAGATAGCTATGCCACACATTTTCTTGTCCTATTACTGTTAATGCCAGCAGTCACAATCAGGAGTTTATTGTATAGGGCAATCTTGTTGATTAGGAACTGGATTCAAGTTCATCAGAATGGAATGACATGAACTCACCACTGCTACTACTGCAGAAATAACTTATGCATGCTTATAGACATTTTTATTTGAAGAACTATATTATGTGACAAAAGTTGGCTCTGGGAGTATATAAAATATCTCATTGATTACTTTTGGCATTTAGAAGAATCAGAAAAAAATTTGGCGAAACTAGTCCCATATTATGTGGCAAAAAAGAAATTGCTACCCTGCTTTTATTAAGAAGACTCGAGATATTTGGCTAGAGGTTCAACTGTTCTGTCATATTATTTAGACTGTTTATTTCAGGAGGTAAGCCTTTTCCTAAAGGCTGCTGTACGTAATTGTTAATGTAATGATCTAAAAGCAATGAACCTAAAGTAACAGAAGAAAATTCTCAGAATTAGCTAGGAGGTCATTAAATGGGAAAAAACAACAAAAAACCAAAAACCTCAAGGTTCACATGAGCCACTGACTCTGTCCTCTGCCATGTGACATCAGCTTATTACCCCAATTCTGACCCAAAAGAGAATAAATAGTTAGTTGCCTGGCAACAGGGTTGTTGAGAAAAGAGGTGGAATTTGCTATAATGTAGGTCTTTGCAGATCATAAAACCTCTAAAACTAGCAACTGCCTATGAATTCTGCCTTGCATTACAGTAATATTGGCATTCAAATATTTAATAGGATATCTTTTAAGTAGCATGTTGTAAGGTGTAACTTACTTTATTTCTTTATTGTTTGCTCCTCCGCCTCTTCTCCTCCCCTTCCTTATCTTCCTCCTCCTCCTCCTCTTTTCTCCTTTATCTTCTTCTTTCTTTCCCTCATCCCTCCTCTTTTTCTTCTTTCTTCTCTATCCCCCCTCCATTTCATCTTCCTATGGCTTCATTTGTGTATGAATTTTGTGCATGTGTGTGTTTTCATATATGTGTGCAAGTGCAAGTTCATGTGTGTGTGTATGGTGTGTGTGTGTGTGTGTGTGTGTGTGTGTGTGTGTGTGTATTTTTCTGGAAGCCTACGATTGATGTCACTGTCTGCCTATGACATTATCTAACTTATATATTGAACCAGAGTCACTCTAATCATGACTAGCCTGGTTAGCCAGCTTTTTTGAATATTCCCTGACTGAAACTAGAGTTACAGGCAGTCTTCTATGCCCACATAGCTTCTACGTGAGTTTTGAGAATCCAGAATCTAGTCTTTATGCCTGTACAATAGTTCTTTTCTTACTGAGTTATCTCTCCAGCCCTACCTTAGATAGTGTTTAGAGAGCTTTTTTCATGCCAACTTGTATACATTATATAATATGTAAATATTATATATTTAAATCCATGAAAAATATATTCAAGAAAAATAGTATATATATATATATATATATATATATATATATATATATATATATACACACACACATACATAAAGCATGTTATATATATTTAAAGTGAAAAATGATTATAAAGTATGTACATAAAATATTAGCATCATTTCTCAAATAATACACAAGGAATACAACTTCCTAGGCAAGTTAAATAGTATTAAAACTATTCGCTTACATAATTAGTAGTGAGTGTATGCTCATGATATCAGCTTCCAGAACTCATTTTAAAGACATTGGTTAATATATGTCTCATAAGCAATGGAGAACAAATAGGACTTCTCATAGAACTACAGGATAAAATGGAGTATTGAAGATATCCCGAGAAAAGTAACTTCCAGCTAGATGAAACTGTAAACTTTTGGCATTGTTTTAATATATGTGTACTTGTCTTAAGAGTGAAATTCACTGCACGGTTAATAGAAGGGCTGTTACACCACCACATTCATTTATAGCTTCTTTAAATCAACTTGAGCATTGTACTAAAGGAGGTGGCCTATAGATTCTGATTGCATTAAGGAAAATTAAAAAAAAAAAAGTTCACAGCAAGAACAATAGTTCCAGACACCACAGATGGAAATTTAAATGTGGTGTTATACAGCACATCAGGAGCCAGCTAAGGTAACTGTGCCGCAATCTGTGAGTTACTCTCGTGAAAAGGTCCCTTGGCATTTTCCTAACAGGAGCAGAGTGTGAGTGCCAGTGTTTTGACTTGCTCCTGTCTTCCAGTGTGTGAGCTCCAATACCAACCCAACATTTCACAACCTAAATGATTTTAAGGTTAATCAATTCACAGTATTAGTTTTTCACAAACATGCATACCCGTAAATACAGCAGCAGACTCTGAGGTACTGCTATAAGATTCCCAGGAAAGATATAGCCTACTCCTGAGCCACAGAGACAGTAATTCTGTCTTCTTTTAGTTTGGAAAAAAACGGGAGAGTTTTGACTGTATTTTCTCACATTATCCAATGCTTACACTAGCTAAGTGTTTTTATGTGTGTCAACCAACTTTAGCACATGAATGTACATGAAAGAGAGACTTGGGCTTGGATATACTATGTAATCTATACTGTCAGATGCACCTCAGAAGCTTTGTCTGATAAATCCTCTCTTATATGAGAACATGGTATATATTTATAAAATGCAGATGTATTCTTTAAAGTACAATTAATTTTGGTGTTTTTGTCAACAATTGAAAAAGTTTTAATCTAATGAGAGCTAAACAACTCATAATTTATTTAAATAGTCACTTATCTAATACTTAAGTATTCTAATGCTAAAGCTGCCTTACATCATATTTTAAAATGTATTTGAATATTTATAATGGGATGCCACAATCACTTATATAAATTTAGTTTCAAATTTGCTTTTCAATTTTTCACTTTTGTCCAGTTACTCTCATGATTATATTATTTAATCTCTTTAAGCCATGTCAGTCTTTGATTTGTCTTTCCATTTACATGCTACAAGTTATTTAATAACTGTTCTCCTGGTGTTAGTATGTAACGTACACAATCCAATCACACATTCACACTCAGACTAAGAATTGTCACTGCTGTTTCAATGGGTGAAGAATCACATGCATAAAAATGCTATTTAACTTGTAAAGTCACGCACTTAAGGTGCATCAAACTAAGGGCTGGACTGCAAACGTAATGAACTGTATTCACATTAGTTACCACTGATGAACTATATTTGTGCAGATTTCATTACTATTTTAACTCACTTAAGAGGGTCTAGTTATGTGTCTATTAATTTGTTTTTATTTTAGAGATATAAATTTAAGAGGGTAGGGTAGTGCGGAGGATTTGGAAAGATTTCAGAGTAAAATGTGATCAAAATACAACATATAAAAATTTTTTAAATAAAATATATAGGAAATAAGTCGCTGTTCTCTCCAGAACTGCCTAAGAAAATTAAATGTAACTTTTCTTTTTTTCAGAACTATGAAATGAAGAAATAAAGTGCAAAGGTGGGTAGTCATTTGAAAAGGCTCCTCCCTTTAAACCAAGATGTATTTAATTTTATATAATGACTGTGTATATCATTTTCTGCTATCTGTATGTACAAGCATGTATGTGTGTGTGTGTGTGTGTGTGTGTGTGTTACCCACAGACACCAGAAGAGGGACTTGTATTCCCTGGAACCAGAGTTACTTACTGATGATGACAGCCACCATGTATGTGCTAGAAACCTAACCTGGCTCTTCTACAGAGCAACAAGTGCTCATAAATGCTAAGCCATATCTTCCATATTTTTTTATGTACCTTCTAGGAACTTGATACTTTCCCAAAGTTTTGGAATAAATAGGTCTCCTCCTCAGAATTTAGATTGGCTATGCAACAGACAGAAGGAACTAAGCCTTCTTGAAAACTTATTGGAATTAAATTACAGTTAGGAATAGTGATTTGTCAAATTGGTATATTGTCACATTCAGTGGGCAGGTGAAATCAAAGAAAGCAAATAAACACAGCCACTCAGACGGCTTAGTACGTAAGGGCACTTGTTATCTGGCCTTGCTTCCAAGCATATGTTCAATTCACAGCATGGTAGGAAGAGATCTAATTCCTGCAGGTTGTCCTTTGACTGTCACATACATGCTGTGAAATGTGTGCTGCCTCCTGTGAATGGAAACACACACACATACTCACACCTGTACACATATTCATGCATGGATGTGCATGATTAAACATGAAAAAGTATATAATAATAAGGAAAATATTAAATAAATGTGGAGGGCTTCAAACATACATACACACACACACACACACACACACACACACACACACACACACACACACACACACTAATGGCCACAACATGCTATACTTGTTAAATTGTACTATAATTTTGAAAAAGCATACCGACATTAAGAGCTAAAGATAAAAGGTTTGAGGCAGCAAACCACCAGGAGTATTTCCAAGTGTTATCAAATCATTTTGGAACATTTCCACTCTATTATCATTGCTCACCATACAGACCTTAATTCTGACATGTATACTATGCAGGAGTGTAAGGGAACATGTAGAGTAGAGCGCAAAGGAGCACTTGCCTTAGAAAGGAGGGAGGGAGGAGGAGCAGGATGCACATTTGGTGCTGCAACACGATCAAATATGGACTGACCTCAACTTCTTAGTGTTTTCTTTTTGTCAGGTACAATCAAGAGTGCTGGCAACTCAAAGGCATGCAAAAGCACTGCTTTAAACAAGTGACCACAGCACTGAAATGGGGGTAAAGTCAAGAAGAAATGAAACACTCTCATTTAAAGCCACAAGCACCCTGAGTTCATCCTTATTAATGGGCCAAAACTTCCTCTAGGGAACAAAAGAGAGTTGAGGGAGAGACAAGAAATTCAAAATAGACATTTTCAGAATATTGCTATGAAGAGAGAGATTGCTGCAATTTAACCACTGAGCTGAAATCTGAAATCTTTAAAGTACGTTTTTAGTCTGCTGATTCTGACCTCCTACAGTCCAATTAGAGCTAAATAATTGTTGTTGGTATGACAACCTCAGGGAGAAACAAAAGACTTCACTTTCTTTAAGTGAAGCCACAAAGTTATTCTTGAGAACAGAAAATAAGAAGAGAGGTTGCAATAAAGAATGGTGGGGTTTATAATATCACTCGTGATGGTTCCTGCTTTATAATGTCACTGTGAACAGTGACATTTTGCTTCCGATGTGGTTTAGATTATGATAGGTCACAGAGCACAAACACGGCGACATTGCTGATTTGTGCATTTTCATTGTCTCAAATCAAAGCAATTATCAAAGCAAGACTGATCTCTGAGTTCATGTGAACAGTAAGATCCTCCAGCACCATTTAAACGTTGTAAGTCGTAGGTTCAATTTACTGCCACATTTCAGTAGCATATATGTTACTGGCTCTACTGGCAAAAGTCTAGGCACACTGATGATATTTTTCAAGATATAGATGATTGCTTTGCAACTATGTAAATGCTTTATGTAAAAGAAATCATCTACAATCTTTGTTGCTTGACATTGATATGTTCCTCTTAACTTTTTAAATATTATTGAGGTATACCAATGCACAAAAAGCTACCCATGGTGATATTAAGTTTGATGAGTCTGACACAGAATACCGTACACACAACAGAGATTATAGAAATATACATTACTCCTCAAATGTTCAAGTGTCTCCATATAATCTGGTCTTCCATCTCTCACCTGACAATCTCTGAAAATCATTGTATTTCCTTCCACTAAGGATTTATTTGCATTTTCTAAAAATATTTGTATACAGAATTATGAAGATTTTCTAGTTAACATTTTCAGTTACTGTAACGTTTTCATATGCTAATTTAATCACACTTTTATTATTTAATAGAAGTATAATATACTGTCACTTAATTTTGAGTCACTTGTTAAAGATTATAGACATTTATTTATTTTTGACTCATTATAAATAAATTTGCTGTCAAAGTTTATGAAAATATGTGGCCATATGAGATCATTTCTTTTACTAAATTTAAATAAAATGGATGCACTTTATGGTTGGCTATGGATTCTAGGTTTTGGTAGCCAAGATGTTTTCTAAAGTGGTTATAAATTCCCATTCTCAGTCCCAGTCCATACGTCTAAGCATTATACACATTACTATTAGTAGATTCACAAAGTTACTTTAATTTTAACTATCTTTACAGTCTTTTGGAGAAAAAAAAGCCCAAACTAACAAAATAACAACAACAACAACAACAACAACAACAACCATCTGGAGTACCTGTGTGAGGTAAACCAGACCCCAAAATAAAAATATGGAATGTATTCTCTAATGCATGGATGCTAGTGTTTAATACTTGATAAGCTTGTCACATTCCATATAACCATGAGGATAGACATAGAATAGAAGACCAGGGGTAAGAAAGGTCACCCAAGGGAGAAGAAAATAAATATAGTGATAGAGGGACTGGAAAAGGAAAAGGCCGGAACAGGAAGATTAAAGAAACGAAAGGAAAGAGGAAGTAAAAGGGACACTGGAAGGAACAAATGATACTAGGGACATTTAAGGGGTCATATGGAAACCTAGTACTGTAGAAGATTCTTAATGTGTGTGTGTGTGTGTGTGTGTGTGTGTGTGTGTGTGTGTGTGTGTGTGAAAAATCTAAACAGAGTAATCAAATAACAGGGGGGATTATGTCCCAATTAGACATTTTTTAGTACTAAGTTAAATTTACAGTGCCAGCAAACAATTACATCTATTTGATCCCCAAAGGATCCCCATGAAAACCCCCAAAGAACACAGAATATTGCCAAGGCTATTAAATGATTGACAGTAAGGTCCTATTCCTGAAGACGACTCATTGAACATAGAGGAGTCAAGCTGATGCCTATGAACAATGTTCAGTCCTATGGACTAGTGGTCATGATACTAAAAGATACTCTGCACTCTACCAGAGGAGAAAGGAAACCATCAACCCAGCTACAAATCTTACAATCTATAAAAGTGATCAGCCTGCATGATACACTGTTGCAGTAATGGCAGAAACATTGTAAGAGTAGCCAACCACTTTGTAATTGGATTTAAGACTCACTTCATAAAACCGAATGTATGTATGAGACTCCTTGGGTAACCAAGAACCTAAGAGGAGATTGGACATTGGCCTAGTATAAAACCAACTACTATTCTACTAAAGGAAGAGAACAATAAAGTGATTCGTAAAGACATTTTCTATAGGTATAAATCAATATCCCTTAGCTATCTTCAAATGGCCTTTCTCTTGTAGTAGATGGGAACTAATATAAAGACTTCCAACTGGACAGTGTTCAAAGAGTGAAACAGTTTGAAATACAGTCCTAAATGAGAGGTCTCCATCAACCCCCTTCCCCCAGGGCTCAGGGAGCTATGCAGACAGGTAGGTAAAAAGACTGTGAAAACTAGAGGGGATACATGTCAACAGGGAAATAGTGTACTTCCAGACACAAAGGACTGACACACATATAAGTTCATAGACACCTGTATTGGACCTGGACAGGTACAAGCTAGATGGGGTCCCAGGGCTAAAAGGAAGAAGTGACATGAACTCCCATCCCTAACTAAGAAGTTATCTGCAATTAACATCTGCTTGCCAAGGAAAAGTTTGTTTACTTCAATGGTATCTCACCAGAAATACACAAACCACATTTACCTGTAGGTCCTAGACTGAGCAGAAGATGGCTAACACAAAGCAAATTCAATGGTGTTTGTGTAGGGTTTGTTGTTGTTGTTGTTGTTGTCTCATATTGATTCCTTTGAACTTTTTTTTTATCTCATGATCTTTTGCTTGTTTCTTGTATGATGGCTTCTACTTTTGTGTTGAAATAGCTTTGTGTGTGTTTGTGCATGAATATATGTTTCTGTGTGTTCTGTTATGGTTTGTATATGCTTAGTACAGGGAGTGGCACTGTTAGTAGGTATGGTCCTATTGAGTAGGTGTGGCCTTGTTGAAGTAGGTGTATCACTGCAGGCATCGGCTTAAGATTCTCTTTCTAGCTACCTGGAAGTAAGCCTTCCACTAGCCGACTTCAGATGAAGATGTAGAACTCTCAGCTCTGCCTGCACCATGGCTGCCTAGATGCTGCCATGTTCCTGCCTTGATGATACTGGATCAAACATCTGAACCTGTAAGCCAGCCCCAATTAAATGTGTCCTTTAGAAGACTTGCCTTGATCATGGTGTCTGTTCACAGCAGTAAAACCCCAAGACATGTTCCTTGTACTTTTTCATATTTAAAAATGTTTTGCTCATTGGTTTTCTAAACAATAAGTTGGATGAGTAAGGAAGTAAGGAAAATCAGAGAGTAGTTGGAGAGGGAAAATTCTGATCAGAATACATCGTACAGGTTTCAATAAAAAAAGGAAAGAAAGAAAGGAAAGGAAGACACATAGCGTTAATTTCATGATTAATCATTATTATTAGCACTTTTTCATATGTGCATTTATTATGCATACACAGTCTTCAATAAGCCATCAAATCATATATTTTTTTTTTACTTATTGAGTTTGTGGAATACAAGTCACTTATCAAACAAGAGTTTCCTAATATTTCCATGAATATATAGCATTTCAGAGAACTGAATAATTTAATCTTTTTGTCACCTAGCACATTTGGCTTTTACAACTTTTCTGTTCCCTCTTCTGCAATGCCCCGATGAACCCTTGAGAGAAGGGAGTACAGTATAGATGTCTCAAATGGACCTGAGCACTCTGTATTCTCTCAATCTCTGCACGTTATTCAGTAGTTGATCTCTACATTATTTACCACCTCCTGTAAAAGAGAGCTTCTCTGATGAGGCTGGTCAAGGTGGACTAAATAAGGAATCAAATCACTGGGAGTCAGTGTAATATTATGTCCATTTAACAAAGCAATAGTAATAAGGTCTAGAACCAAATATTCCTGGTCCCTAAAATGGCACCAAATAGGTGTTTCAACTTGAGGAGGGGCCTAATGTTCAATAATAATAATTTAAAAGATGGTTGGTTATTTTCATAACCATTGTGCCACTCTTGCATCAGTAGGCATGTCTACTAAGCTGGTTACTGTTGTAGATTAGACAGTTCACAGCTAGGGAGGATTGATAATTATTTCTCTGTTCCATTAGGATACATGCCAACTTCCAGAAAATAAAAGCTATTAACAAAGGATGAAGCTTCCCAGTGAGTACCATCTTGAATTGTCCATTTGCTGTGACATAGGGGTATGGTGTCTTCAGCAACACAAACTTACTGCTAAGTTCTTGAGGGTAATCAAGAGCACATGAAAATAGGCTGTAATGTGCATGGGTCTATGGGACCTCACTATTCACCAACTCCGAAACAGATAACCCATTCCTGACACAGGGCTTTTAATGTGTTATACTATGGTATCTATCAGCACTATTATTAGCCTATGGCACTGTTGTTGCAACAGATAGTAATTCCACTTAAACTCTTTTTATATCTTTGCATGTATATAATTTTTGAAAGTTATTACAGTGATAGGCTTTTATTTGACTTTTTTCAAAAATGTCTGTAATATTAGTTATACAGACTATTACCTCTTCTATCATACTTCTATCTCCAGAAAGTTCTCAAAAGATGAAGTACAAATGGCTAAGAAAACACCTTTAGAAAGTATTAAATATCCCTATCTTTCAAATAGATGAAAATTAAAACTACTTTGATATTTTTTCTCTTACTGCAATCTGAATGGTTAAGGTTTTAAAAAAATGATAGCAAATGCTACCATCAATTTGAGGAAAAAGGAATACTTATTCACTGCTGGTGGGAGTGCAAACTAGGGCAGCCATTATGGAAATCAGCATGTCTGCCCTACTTTGAACTCCCACCAGAAATGTAAGTATAGCTAGATAGTGTGGCAGAGCTTTTTCCAGTTATCCCACTTTTGGGGTATATGTGCAAAGGGCTGCATATTCAACTAGAGATCGATGTGATCACCCATTTTCATTGCTTCTCTGTTCACAATGCTCAGGAACTGAAAATACAGTTGATGTTTGTCAAGTAATGGATGGACAATGAAAATGCACTACAGTTACATAATGAGATAGTATTGATGTATTAAGAGAAATTAAATTGGGGCTGGAGAGATTGCTCAGTGGTTAAGAGCAGTGTCTGCTACTTTTTCAGAGGTACTGAGTTCAATTCCCAGTAACCACATGGTGGCTTACAACCATCTATACTGGAGTCTGATTCCCTCTTCTGGCATGCAGGTGTATATGCATATATATATATATATATATACACACACACACACACACACACACATATATACATATATATACACATATACACATATATACATACATATACATATATATATACATACATACATACATATATATTCTAGCTTTAAAAAGAAATAAAGAATAATTAAGTTATGAAATTCACATATAGGTGGACAGAGCTAGAAACAATCCTTAATGAAGCAACCTGGACCCAGAAAGTCAAATATCATACATTTTCTCATGTCTGGGTTTTAGCATTGAATCTCAAGATATTTGTCTGACATTTGGAATACCCACACAGGTCAGGAATAAAGCAAAGAGCCCTGAGGGAGAGAGAGACTGTCAATGCATGGGTGGAACACAGTGGTTTAAAGCCTAAAGGGACTGATGAGACAGGAAAGAGTTCCTTCTTAATATCTGAACCTTATGATAATCTATCCAATTCTTCTAACATCTACTGCTAAAGATTGATATTACTTGGATATTTTTTAAAATCAACTATATGTATGTTTTTATTTCTATAATATTTAACATGTCTCATGCTTACTTTAGCCAGTATGATATTCTCTTAAGAACTGGAAAAATTTATAAAACTTTAAAATCAGGTGGAACTAATAGTTCAATTTCAGATATTGAAGAAACAAAAACACTCATTAACTAATTTATTTCCCATTGTGATGTATATTCTTTGCAAGCTGGATACTAGTTTTGAAGACAGATATTTTTATTTTCATATGGATCTCTTCCTTATGCTTTTAAACTTTGGCTTATGACACGTTACTTTGTAATAATTTTGTCCTTTTAAAGTTTGCAATGAATTTTTGTCAGTTTTAGAAACATGCTGAGTCTGTGGTGATTGTGCCCTAGTGCCTATGCAGTACTCATTCTGCATATTACACATAATGCCATCATGTCTAGGGAAGACTTCCCCAGTAGAGACTATGTTAATGCAAACTCTTCTTATCACTTTTTTGATCTCTCTCCCAACCTTGCAATTCTTTCTCTGGCCTTGAGCATATTTCTCATGCATATTTACATGTGCTCACATACAAGGTTCCAAAGAATGTTGCTCATATTGCCAGAGCACTCTCCATCTTTGTCATTCAGAGTGCTGTTCTTTACCGACTGCTTTCTATATGCCCGTTGCTTTACACATGTATCCCTTTCCTTTGCTATTTAAGAAGGGGGCAACATTTTATTCTACAACATCATTAACATCTGTATCATCTATCATCTATATTATGTTTAATAATATAATTAAGTACACTAAAAGATAAATGTGTTTAAAAAGTACAGATTTGTGTATGTTCTCTTATTTGACTCTATCACTTCACGAGTAAAGACGTAAGGAGGAAGTTATTATCTTCTGTGGGAGAATAACCCGCATGGTTCCATCATATCGTTACTCTACTTCCAGACCTCATGATCCTATGCAAGACTTCATTGACAGTCATGTATTCTGATTATAGATTAGTTGATTTAATCTGTTTGTTAATAAAGATTTTTCAATTACAAACTTTACAATGCTTCAGAAAGATAATTATAATTACCCAGTATAATTCACAATGTTTTCATGTATATTATTTGATTTAAATGTCACAACAATTGCATTAGTCAAAAGACAGAGGGTCTTGATTTCTTTTACACATTGAGTATAGAATAAAAATCTACAGAGTACGAGAAAATTCTCCCAGCCAAGACCAGCACAACACAGAGAAAAGAGTTGCTCATGTTTCTCACCTCACATCTTGATCTCTTTCTACTTCCTTTCATTTGTTATGATGATATTTGTGTTTAAGTAAGTCTATTGAATCAAAAGTCAAAGCTTAACAGCACCAAATTTTAGGCCACATGTTGATCACAGAACCATTGGTTGAGTACTTTCCTGACATATACATATATATATATATTCAACTGCTTAAAATATTGCTATCTGTTCTGATTCAATATCCATAAGACAGTTGGCTCCTATTACACATCCTTGTTTCCTATTTCCATACAATTAGGCTTTCTTAGTTTCTCTGGTTACTCATGTTTATAAAATTTAAACAAAATTTCATGCTACCTTAGTTTATGTGTTTTCAGAATAAATGTCATATCCATTGGTTTCTTTTATTTAAAGACAAACTACTTGCTAGGGCTGAGGAGATAGCTATATAGTTAAAAGCACTGGTAAAAGCATCCAGAGGACCCAAATTCAATTCCAAGCACTCACCCAGCAGATCATCACCTCCTGTAACTCCAGCTCTGACAGCTTTTCCTGACTTCCACTAGTACTGATACACAGACATACAGAAAGGCAAAATACCATCAAATAAAATCATAGCTGGTAAATAAAATACTCCACGTCTATTAGAAAAACAACGACATATGATTTTCAGGTGAGGATTGATTAGTGATTAATGACAGCAGGCACATAATAGCACAGAAGGGCAGAATTGTTCCCCACATAGAAAACAACCATTCAATTGCATCCATATACTACCTGCTATTTAGAAGGTTTCAATTTGTTCACGATGCTGTATATACTGCATATAATATGGCTTTTTAAAAGACAGAATTCTGTTAACTCCTTCAATATCATACAGTATATATTGTAAAAATAATAATTTCAAAGCTTATTCTTTAAATTGTGTGAGTGTACAATTAAAAAAATTTTAATGGGTGTCTCTTCTGGGATCTTTTAACCTCTCAACATGTCAAAGAAAAATAATAAATATAAGAACAAAGCATCTATGTTCTTTTCAGTAATATAAACACAAATTCTATGTAATATCTGAAATAGGTCAATAGTCTTCTGAAACAAAAGTTAACAGTCATATTCTGTAAGGATATAGCTGATTGGCTAGAAACTCATGCACAGATTAATTCACCCTCATGAATGTGAACTCAATGAGTCCAGTACATGTGTGTTTCAAATGTGTGTTGCCTTCAGTAGCAAGTCTTTGCTGATTTGTGAAAGGGACCTATCATTCAGACCATTTAGATAAAAGTCAAGATAAAGCTGACGATGCCTGTAAACACCAAGGAATCACCAAAGCTCTGCTTCCATTTTCCATCTCTTTTGCATGCCTTCATATTTTCACCATCTGTATTTCTTTTGTTGTTCAGTGTTTCTGACACTGTGCTATTTATTGTAATTGAACATGCTTTTATGAACAATGTCTCAGAGTTTTCTTTTACCATTACATTAAAATAATGTGCAAAAACATATTAGAAGGATATATATGCCAATGTATGTAAAAATGACTGTTCATGTCAGTCTGTATTACTCTCTCAGAGAGATTATTTGGTCATTTCATAACCATCTTGTATCTAGAGTTTAGAAGAGAACTAAACTATAAATTTCTAAACAATCACTATGTCACAATTGCCACCAAAATATATAGTATTCATTGTAATGTCATGAAAATATTAATGGGATATTTTATAACAGTTGATTTAAATTATTTTATTTATGCTTATAATGTACTGATTATTGAAAATGAGATTACTAGTAAGACTTAGTTCTTCTATCACAATGATTTTGACTACAGAATATAATTTTCTAGTATTGTATGTATTCCAAATACATGGACATGTTATCTATATTAATTTGATTTCAAAGTACTAAAATGGTGTACTTTCTACTAAGAGTGATTGTTTTATTTCTGGATATTTAAGTTAGAAAGCTTCTAGATACTTTATAATTTGCAATTGTCCTCTTGCACAAGTAAAATTTGTGGTCTAGCATGCTTGTCCCATGCATATTTATTCATTAGAGTTCACAGGAAAAAAAAAATGTTCTCCTATCAACTTTTTGAGCTAGATAAGAAAAACCCTATAATATCATCCAAGCACAATTACCAAGTCATAATTATGACATACCAAATAATGTAAGACTTAGGTGAAAGTAAGGCTTACTGAAAATCAAGTTTCTCACTGGTACAAGTTCAAAGATGCTGCTGAAAGAGAAATTAAAGTTCAATCACGTCTTCTACTTTGGGCAGATTTATTGAAAAAGTGGCATTTATTAATAGTTACTAACATCATATCTTGTATTGGTTGGGTCATGATGCTAGTCATGGGATTTTCAAATTCTTCCTCAAGGCACAAGGTCTAACAGTTTCTTCTTCAGTATTCTTTGAGCTCGGTGATATTATCTGCCTTGTTTTTAGTTAAAGAAATATTAAAGAACTTGTTACATCTCCACCTCCCTCAGATAAGAATCTTGGTTACCATGAAACCACTTAACATGTTAGTGTGTTGATCAAAATATCTCTGTGGAGATTAAACCCTTTGCCAGCCATGCCTTGGAAGAACTATGATAAACAATGTCACCAATTAATTGGAAGTGTTTGGTAGACTTATTAATATAGTGTAATTGAGAGAGCTACTGAGAATTCAAGATCTGTGCTTGTTGTTCAATAGCATTTTTAGTCTATTAGATACACACAATATGCTCTATCATCTGCCTATTGTGGACCTATACCAGAAAAAGATAATAAATGGAGAATTATATTATGTTTAAAGTATAGAGTTAAATTAAAATGTTAAATGGACATCCTTACTTAGTAGATTAACCTTTGTACCTTCAAAACACACATTATTTCTTCTCCTTCTTCTTCTTCTTCTTCTTCTTCTTCTTCTTCTTCTTCTTCTTCTTCTTCTTCTTCTTCTTCTTCTTCTTCTTCTTCTTCTTTTTCCCCAATTTGGTGATATGGTGTGTGTGTGTGTGTGTGTGTGTGTGTGTGTGTGTGTGTGAATGTGCTCCTACCAATGGGATTAGAGAGGGCCACGTGGTTTCCTGCTTTATCTTTCTTCACCTAATTTCCCTTGTACTGGGTCTCTGTCACAGATAGAAAGCTTCCAGTTGTGCTTAGAGTGTTCTGACATCTGCTAGTCTTTACTGTTATTGCTGGGTTACACACACTGATGGTCAGTCCTGCCTCTTCGGTTGTTCTTTATAAATAGATAAAATGGGGACTTGAACTTGGGCCATACTTGCACAAGCACTCTTAACTACTGAACAATCTCTCCAGATCTTAAACGTCATTCTTAAATTTTCAAAAATAAACTGCATTTTTCTTTCCCTTGTTTCATTATTTATGAGCATCTGTTTCTTTCTTAGACATTTAATTTTTTAAATACTGAATGTTGGAATACTTCATTCCTCTTTCAGTTAGATATTATCTAATTTAATTTGAAGCAAGATCAGACTTTAAAACAAATGAATAACTCAATAAATGTATAAACAAACAGAAAGATTATAAAGTACTATTCTAAAATGCTAATAGTCATATATTATAAAGTACTATTCAGGCATTCCTACTTTTACCTAATACCCTGTCTATTATACTGCCAAGATAATAATACCCTGGAGGTTCCTTACACAATATGTCAGAGCCCATATTCAGCTAACCAAATAGAGTTGGGTGTCAGTGTTTCAAGACCCTAACCCAGCACTTCTTTGTTGCTTAAGAGTATAGGCTATTTTTGGACTCTGAAACTAGTAATGTTGCATATTTTAAAAATTAAATATGAGTTTCAATGCAACATGGCCAATTATATAAGAAAATTAGTCACTCTGGGATAGATTAGAGTTCTTGAACATAAAATTAGATAGATTAAAGGAGTAGTAGGAAGTTTATGGTGGAAACATAACAAATTCTTCTGAGTATATGATCATCAGAATATATAAAAATTAAACCATCCCTTTTGACTCATGTGCAGAATAAAACAAAATATTTTACATGCCTGAGTGAGAATGTGATTGTTTGCTATTTACTAATGAAATGCAAAGGACTGAGTACATATACCTCTCAGATTTTACACTATGACCATTATTGCCAAAGTGATGATTGTAGGTGATATGGTTTTAGGCTATGATTAGATCAATAGGACAGGCCTCAGGAATGAGATAGATCCCTTCTCAAAGGGGACTAGGCATTAGTGTACCCCTTTAGCATATTCAGATCGAGCAAGAAGGGGTAGACTCACCAGAAACCGATTCTCTTGTATTTTAATCTTAGATTTTGCAGTTTCCAGAGAAACAAAGCTCAGTAATTTATAAGCCATTCAATTATTTGACAGACCAAAGGAATACTAGCAATAAATCCTAATAATCACTGGCAAATGGGATTCAAAGTGAATCTTCTTCTATTCTCCTCATTGTCACTTCTGTACATTAGAAGGGCACAAAGGCCATTGTAATGATTAGGAATGGCAGTCCACAAAGCTTCTTTTGCTAATTTAGAAGGAAAGTAATGGTATTTATTTTTGAGTTACTTTAACTAATTTTTCTGCATACATAGCCTATTATAAACAATCTTTCTATACCCGTAGAGCTAAAACTAGAACAAGGATGTTTTATGCTATTCTCCTTTTATTTGCCAGGTGATCAGTAATTTAATTTGTAGCAGCACTAAACCATTTTAGAAGTATATTGCTAAGAATAGTTTGAAAAATCCAGAATGAATTAATATTTTATGTCAAGAAAACAATACAAGCCCGATTTTGTACGCAATTTTTGCATTACTATACTTAACTTTAAAGAGATTGTTACTTTTAATGAAATGCAAGGAAATCATGATATAGAATATAGTTATAAAACTCTGAGAACTCAAAGTCTTATTTGTAAATCAAGAGTTGAATTTGATTATTATATCTTTGCCAAATATCTTAGATTTGGTAAAAAGCCCTATCTTATTTTAATTTCTTTTAATGTGATTTCTAATAATTTAAACAGTGTAACATCATACATAATACATGTCAATGCACTGTGCCAATGTAAGATGTGCTATAGCTCTCCTCCTCTTTTATATTTAAGATGTATGAACTCAATACATCCTGTTACCCAAAGCAGCCAGGAAGACATTTGTGAGGAAAGTTAACGCAGTACCCCATCTCTAAATTAACTGGTTTTTCTTAGGTTTTGAGAATGTTTCTAAGCCCTGATTATGTTATTTTTTAATATATCAACCTAAGGGGCAAAACCCTATTAATTAAAAGAGACATCAGAGTTTTGTAATAACCAATGCATTAAATGAAATACTGTAAACAGTAGGAAGCTAGCTATGACAAAGGAAAAGCAGACAACAGTTTAAGGGACTTAGATAACAGAACATTAGTATACATCTTGTCTACTCTGAAGTAGAACAATAATAAATACAGATAGTAATATTAATTGAAGGAAGTATAAAGCCTAACAGTTTCTTGTGCTTTTGAGAAAGAACCTCAAAATATAATAAAAATTTTAATGCTATTTGAAACTCGAAGATGCTTTCAAGAGGTGATCCTTCTGTCCCATTATTTAAAAAGCATTTGAGGAATTTGAAAGCTCTGGAGAAAGAAAATATAGGCTGGCAGGGAGAAATTCCATCTTGTTGGGTCTCTGAAAGAGCGGAGGACTGAACACTTGTAAACACGGTACCTTGAGCAATAGTCGCCTTATGGCTTGTAGTTTGAGGCCAAGAATAGCATGATAAACTTAGAATGTGTTTATCTCTTGGCAGCTTCATTTTACTTGCAAGCTGGAAGGGACAAAGACCAACAATTTTCCACCTACAAAGTGCATCTAAGCTGGCAGGAAGCTCAGTGAGTAAGTCAACTCGAGTCTTCAGATCACAGCCATTCTCAAAGCCAGATGGACAGCTTTAGAACTTGAGTGATTCAGCCAATATCTGAAGGCATTTGTGGCTGTAATGTCCTGGATTGGGATGTGGGGGTGGGAAGAAGCTTTAGTTTGGAGTCCTCACATACGTCTAGTACTATTTTAAGAGACAGGCGGTATGTGTGCAAATTTTTATAATTTCTGATTCCTTGCTAGTTGAAAACAGGTATGAAACATTTTAGAAAACCTGTATTTTCTCTCAAAGATAGATATATATAAGCAAGGTTTTTTATACTGTTTGTTGTTTGGGGGTTTCTATGCATCATCTTTCATAATAGTAAAAGCATTGTGTCTGATTCATTCACTGACACAATGTTGGTTATTTAATGATGAAAGTCCAAGGTAGACTTCTGAGTTTTATTTTAAAAGTACTTAATTTAGGAACAGAATTAATTATATGAGGTGTAGTTGAGAAAAGAAGAGCTTGGGTGCTTTAATTTTTAAGACTGAGCAAAGGAACTTCTTGTTACAAGGTTTGAGACATCTGCAGATGTTGGGTTATTTGTGCTTTAGGGGTGTTATGTTTCAAATTACAGAGATATTTTCAGTTCATAAAACAAATTTCCTATTTTAACCCACTGGATACATATTTTTCTCCTTTAATATAATTTTCTTCTGCTTCAAAACAATAATTACCCAAGGTTATTCTGAAATAATGATACTTAGAAAGTGTAGGTAAACCTTTTGGTGTAGGAATAGTTAATTTTATGGATACAGAGTGGTTTTGGTTTAAAATATATTTAAAAGGGATAATTTATATTGTCATAAGAAATAAAGAAAAGATTCTATTCCTTTCAATAAGATCATCAAACAGAAAATATAAAATAATTTTAAAATGGAAATTGACTGATGTTTATCTAACCCAAAAGGCTCTCGTGTGTGTCACGAGGATAAAACCAAATGCCACTTCATACTTCCAAAAACAAGTTTAAATTTTAAAGATTTTAATAAGGTTATTTGTGAAAAGAAAAATAAATGCTCATAACAATACATACTTAGAAATAGATTTTAATACCCCAAGTAAAAGTAGTACAACTAAGCTCATCAAATTAGAATGTTTGCTTTTCTACATATCCAGAATAATTACTTATTTATCAAAAACCAGATACTTCCTGTGGACTTCCACGTTACCTGATGTCCTTACATATATGGATAGCATTCTTTTCTAACTTGAACCTCTGCACCTTTAGCAGGTTTTAAGGATTCATCCTAATCTAAGCCATTATTACTGTCTTTTTCTTGTGCGTGTTGCTGTAACCTCTGGTAGCTGCATTATCTTACTCTGTTTCGATAACACAAGTATGTAAAGGAGCTCCTTAAACTCTAATGTGGGTTAATAATAGGACACAAGATAGAACATATGCAATTTTGCCACTCTTTATCCAATTATGAATTGGATAAAATTGACATAGTGATTCCTTACTGTTAAAGGTCTACCAGTTCTGCCCCAAAGGGAATGGTTTAGCTAAACTTTGACATTCTTATCATCAAATTCGTACTCTTTAGTATCAGTGTTTAATGCCTTAGACTCTTATACTGTTGATGTAATCAGAATTGAAATTATTTTAAAGATTTATAAGTCAAGGTGTTTGTGCCATGTTTGATTTGGAAAGTTCTCTTTGCCTGATATCATGCTTAATTTTTATCAGATTACTGGAAAAGCCACAGCTTCAGTATAAATAGTAGTGCAGCTTCCAACAAATGAATCAGAGCCCAAGAACAAACAAGGCAACTAAAATATTTAAATTTTTTTTTTTTGCAATAACAAGGACAAAATTGCCAGAAGTGGGAGAAGAAAGTCAATAGTTAGCAATTCACATCCCATTCAATGTACTGAGTGCCAGAAAACTATTCCCAAGAAGGAAGAAAGGCTGCAATGTTGATGACTGGAGTGGGCGTGGCCTAATGCTACTTGGAGTCTAATGTTAATTTGGATCCCTGTAATTGCTTACCTGAGTGTCTTCGTGTAGCTTCAGGGAACCTGCCCCTAATTGGTTCTGATTGCTAGATAAAGATGCTGGCAGCCAACTACTCCTCAGGACAGACAGAGACAGAACATTAGATTCCAGAGCTTGGGACCAGGAGGAGAAAGAAGAAAGAGATCTGCCATTCTGAGATAGTGTGGAGGACGGGAGTGAGGCCATGCCTAAAAATGGTGCAGGACAGAGCTGCATGGCATGGCTGCCATGTGAAGGAGCCAGGAGAGCTCCACCCAGAGCACTACCCAGTTGGGCGGCCCTCTCAGTCCAGGGCAGCCTAGATAGAATATAGAGTTTAGTAGTAGTATCTCAGGATTGTTGGCAGGAGGTGGATTAACGGAGTGAAGATTAGGTGGAGGCCCAACTATTGAGCTGTTTAACGAATAGGAATATCGAATATACAGGCTGTGTGTGTGTTTCATATAGAAAATTAATCGATTGAGGCAGGTAGTAAACCTGACAGCAGGATTTATTTAATTATTTGATTCAACAGGTGACGCTTTCTCTTAAACAGTTCTTGGAAAAACACATTCTAATAGATCTAGAAAAATATTTAAAAATCAAGCACAGAAAAAAAAAGACTGGAATAGGATTCAGTGAGTTCATCCCTAGAAAGGAGATGCATCATCACGTGTTTTCTTGTTCACTGTCCACTGAGAAGGAGGAGGAAAGTCTGTGCATGTTCATAGAACATGTTGTGCTAGCTAGGGAAATCCCAAAATGCAAAAGGAGAAAATCGATTCTGAACACAATGATGCCAAAGCGATTCAAAGCTCTTGACAAAAGTACATCTCCTTTTTTACCTGGAGTATTCTGTTGAGTTACTTATATCTTCATTCACTGGTATAAATATAGAAACTTTAAAACTCTGAAATGATGAAAGATGCCCTCTATCCTTGAGGCCAGTGAAGAGCTCCCGACAATAATAAACTTTAACCTAAGACAGAGGGGGCCACCCCCATGAGAAAGATAAGGTGGCTGTAATGTAATCCACTGCTGCCCAGCAAAGCAGCTAGCCAACACCTGCCCACTGAAAATTCCTCGCTGTTGAACACAGATTACTAATTCTTGCAGATTATTTTAGCCCTCATTGCCTTTGCATAGAGATTACAGATATTATTGACGCAGACGTTTGGTTACACTGAGAACGGGTGATCTCTATTTGAGTGTAATAAGACATTGAACCCACTGATGCAGATTGGCTGAGATCAGGACTCTGAAGGAGGTTCTGATGCCCTGGCTGTATTTTATACTCAGAAATTATTTCTTTCCATAAGAATATTTAAGATGCTTAAATTAAAAACAAAGAAGCCCAAACTCTCTGTTCAGGCCTGTTTTGTTTGTGTGTTTGTTTGTATGTTTAGGTAGAGAATTTCAACCCAATTTCAAATTTTTTTCTGTTTTGCCTTATTGACTCCCCTACCCCAACTTGTTTTAGTGTTTTTATTATGTAATATTTCCACTTGAGTATCCAATAGGAAAAGAAACACAGAATTTCAAGTAGAAAACCAAAGTTTTAAAACTATTGTAATTTAATTCTTATTCTATTCAATACATTTTTGTAGACTTAAAACATATTTGCCCAGTAAGAGAAATTCTAATCACTCCAAAGTCTGTAGTGTTAAATTGTTGAAGACAAACATATTTTTATTTGCTAATCTTGAAAAAATGTCAATAATTAATGGTGGATAAGTGATATCATCATTTTTCTATTATTTCCATGAAATTATAATGTATTATTTTTCTTTAAAACATTATTTCAAATGTTTAGTTTGTCTCTATTACAATGGAAAATATACCCATAAATACATATGCATAAGGAAAACAATTTAGTAAATAGTACATTTTATTTATTCATAAATTATATATACCACTTAAAAATCAGTTTATTCTTACATCCAAGTATATTTGTTAACTTTTCTTACATTCTTTGTGAGTTTCGCATCAAGCACCCCAAACTTACTCATCTCCCTGTCCCTTAATATCTGCCCTTCATCTTTGCAACCCTCCCAAAGAAAACAAAAACAAAATAAAAATAAACAAAACAAACCATAAAAGTATCTCATTGTGGAAGCTGTAGTGTGTCACAGTATGTCTAACAACATGTCTATTTTGTCCACATTTTTACTTGCAAATGTTAATTGTAAATCATTGGTCTAGGTTGAGGTTCTGGCTCCTGCTATATTATAAATACTGGATCTTCACCCGAACTCCTCTCGAATATCCTATTGTTACCCTGTGTCACTGAGACCATGCAGCTTTAAATTCGCAGGACAGGACCTATCACGTGCAGTTCATAGTTGAGGTAGATGACGGTGCTGATCATCTCGATTCCTTGGATCTTGTCTGTGTGGCAGCTAAATTAGTCAGCCTGCCAACTAGCACCCATGAACCTACAACAAGCTCTCGAGCACTTTCTTAAATAACTGACTCAATGCTTCAGCAGCAAGGGGCAGGGACAGCTTGCCTGACTGCTGCAGGTGGCAAGACATTTGGGCGCGCATCTCTCCTGGGTCCAGCTCTCTCAGATGCATGTCTTGAGGCCCAGCCTACCTGCACTCGCACCATCACAGGCCTACTTACTGTGCTGCCCAGGCAAGGAGCAGAGCTCACTCTCTCTAGTGTTTCAGTGGGTCAGAGATGGGGCAAGCTATTTAGAGTAGAGCAGTCAGTGGGGAGTGGCCAGCTCTGCACAACCCTTGAATATCAACCTGGTCCCAGGCACGAGTCTGGGTCTTCAGTGGTAAAGTCAACACAGACCCTGCTGTTGCACAGCCAAGGACCCAGATTGGGACTTCATCATGGCCTCAGATAGTAGAGCAGGCTACCCTCTCCACTGATGCATCTCTAGTTCCACCTTCCTTCATGATATTCAAACTGTTCCGCTCCTCTTTCTTATCTCTCCACCCCTAATTGAATATCATACTGGCTCCCACTGTGAGTGGGCCACAAGGATAGCAGGCCTCTGGGCTTCTTCTACTTGCCTGGGCCTGTGAGTATATCTTTTAGTCCTATGAGAGCATTTAGAGCCCTTCAGAATTTGCATCTCTGCTCTGATATCTTCATTACATGATATTAGCCCAGTTTCATATTTTCATGCCTGTTGATCTCATTCTACATGCCTCATGGCTCCCTCTAGTTTCTTCTTAACTAGGATGAACAGGCATGCTCACCATTACAGTACTAGGTTTGCAACTATAGTAAATAAAATAATGTGTTCTGTATATCTGAGTGAATGTCTTCTGTTTTGTAGTCTTCCTAAAATAATTTAATGTTTACCCTGTTCCTTCACCGTTTTTTAAGACATCAATATGAAACCACTCTACGATTCATGTGTGATAACAAGTGCAGAGTCTTCACTTTTATACCGTGTCTATCCATTTACATTAACAGGTAATTAAGAAAGGACAGAATAAAGTCACCGAAATTATTTTGAGAAATAAGTACTGAACAATTAACTCTTTAATCATTAGAGGAAACTCTAATGATTAATACATTTTACAAGCAGTAAATGTTAGCATGAGTTTGTTGGAAAAGGATATGATTAGAATTTTTATTTATTTATCATTGTAAAATAATCTTTCATAATATTAACCTAGTTCCTGACAACAAGAAGAATGACTATAACCAAGTGAGATTACACGGTACTCTGTGTGTCTATAAACGAGACTGATTGCTGGACCACTGTTAACAGCTTTGGGGTAGGTATGCTTAAGTATGCAGTCTAAGAAATTCTGTGCACCACATCTGGAATTCTTAATATGTGTTATACAGTTATCTTATTTAGTACTAAAATAACCTTTGAAGTTAGATATTGAACCTTTATAGAGAAATTGATGTTTAAAGTCCTGTGGCTTGTGCAGGGGAGGAACTATATCTAGTTTCTGTTGAAGGAACTGAAGGAGAATGAACTCTGGATTACAGAACTCCTGGATGCTGTCTCTATATATCACTCAAAATTAATCCTGCAGAACTTGAAATGATATAAGATAGATATTATATCACAGGAATATGAGGAATACTTGATGTGTGAGCTTTAATATGGACCTAATATTCAGAAAATATAAGGCATGTAGCTTTGTGGGGAAAAGGTCAGTTATTCTGGGGAGGTTGATCTTTTGGTACTTGGGAAGTGGAGAGGCAGACTATTTCCTCATGACTGTGAGGCTAATCAAAAGACTTTAAGCACTTTTCACAATAATGAATACATTTAGGACACTAAAATATATAATTATTTAAATGATATAAATGCTTATTATTACTATATGCTATTAATTATGTTTGCCTAAGAAAAATTTTATTGTTCTGCAACATAGGTATTTCAATATAATGGCATGTTTTAGCCTGAATCAGGCACATAATTAAAGTAGTCAAAATTTCCAAAACAAATGTAGCTTCACAAAAATCTGTCAGCATAACTTTGATGAGTTATACTTCTTCATTTATATAGGCATGGAATTGGCTGACTAATCTTCAGCTTTTCCAGGTGTGAAGAGGTACAAGTAGATTGTAAGTATTGTGACAAATGTTTTCCCATGTGATTCTCATGTTTTCTACTCATACAGGAGGTTTGTAAATGCATTCTCATGGAAGTGTTAGAAGCATAGTTGCTTTCCTTCATATTTAGCTTACCTAGTGACAAAGGGAAGGTGTTTATTACTTTTGATTCATAATACCGCTACGGATGGGGAGAGGAGGTGAGAGATAAGTAGAAAGAGGGAGAGAAAGCAGAGAAGGGTGGGGGAAGTAAAGGGAGGGGGCAAATCAGCTAGACCATTAAAATAAGTAAGAAACACTTAAATTTAGATAATAAATTCTAAACATTTATTTTCACATTTATTGGATAATTTGAATTAGTGCAATACCTCCTGTGATATGTGCAAAATCTAAAAAATATTTGCCAATATTCTGAAAATAGTTTTCACAAAAATATAAGTGTAATCAATTGTTTTAAAATAGGAATATTATAAGTATTTATTTGTTTCCTTTTATTGAAAACAGTTTTATCTCTTATAAATTTCTTGATTATATTTCTCCTCCCAGTTCCTCCCTACAGTCCCGCCCATTCAGGAATAGTCCTGTTCTATCTTTCATTAGATATATATCATTCATTTCTAATAATAACAAAATAAGTTATGATAATATAAAATAAATACTAACTTACAGCAATAGACAAAAATAAGGCAGAAGTAGAAGAAAAGACACAAGAAACAGACACAGATGCAGAGACCCACTCATTTACACGCTCCTCAGTCTCACAAAATCAGCAAACTAGAAGCCATAATATATACCTGTGGGATTAAAACAAGAGAAAACTAAATAAATAATAATAGCAAAGACATATATATATATATAGATAGATAGATAGATAAATAGATGATAGATAGATAGATAGATAGATAGATAGATAGATAGATAGATAGATAGATTTAAAAGCGCTGACCTGACACTGATACAAAGACCCTCCAAAGATGTTGTTGAATGTGTTTCCTGTTGGCCATCTACTGTTGGGCATGTGGTTTAGCCTAAGAGTAGTTTGTTTCCCCAGTAAGTCTACCTTGGAAAATGGAAAAACAAACAAAACAACAAAAGCACTAAATTTTCATTTGTAAATGATTATCAGTTGGGGATAGGCTTTGGTTAAGGATTAGAGCATGTGTCCTCTTCTTTCAGCTACAGGACCCATTGGGTGCTGACCCCTAAAGCCCTAAGCATGCTGCCTCAGTCTCTGTGAGTTTACACGTGTATCAATACTGATCACATAGATTTAGAGAGCTCTGTTTCCTTGCTATCCTCCTTCTATTTCTGCTCTTACACTCTTTCTGCAACCCCTTTGATCTCTGAGGAGAGGGATTTGAAGGGAAAATGGTTTAGGGGCAAGCATTTCAGGGTCTCTCACTCTCTCAATGTCCAGTTGTGGGTTTCTGTATTAGTTTCCATCTGTTCCAAAAAGAAGCTTCTCTGAAAATGCATAAGAGAAGCATTAATCTGAGTTTATAGCAAACTCACTAGGAGTCATTTTATTGCTATGTTCTTTTATTAGAACAAGAATGTTTGGTTTTTCCCTAAGTTCTCAGACTAACTAGTGTGAAATTTGTACTTATCACAGTATCTGGTACAACCACTCCTGGAATGGGCATAAGTCAAATCAGATATTGGCTGATCTTCTCACAAGCTTTTTGCCACCACCACTTCCCCAGTTTATCGTGCAGGCAGGACCGTACTGTAGAGCAAAGGTTTGTAGCTGGGTTGGTATCTGTTTCTCCCTTAGCAGCATGTACTATACTTTCCAGTAAGGACTTGAGCACCTGTGGGTGAAGTCTCTATGTAGGCACCAGGTCAACTTCTCCATGTTCAATGATTTACGTAGATATTGTCTTCAGTAATATGGCTTGATGTCAGTTTGTGCAGGGCAAACTATAGCCTTGGCACCACTCTGGGTTGTTAGGGGAGTTCCCATGGGACTCATTTGACTAACAGCTCAATTATATGTTACCCTACTGCAGTTCAGCTAATTTTGTTTGGAGACAATGCATGTTCAGATGACGCTCTGTCTCCCTCATTTTTGATAATTTCATTGTGTGTGTGTGTGTATGTGTGTGTGTGTTTAGTTATGAATGTATGTATACACACAAACACACACACAAATATATGGAAGTTCCTAATTCTTTTGCATACTAACCCTCAAATGGCACACATTCCCTTTCTCATACACCTTTTCCAAATTCTACCCATTGATCCTTCCATTCCAGCTGTCCACTCCTTTCACTATAACTATGTATTCCATTTCCTAGGGAGATAGATCTCAACCCCTAGTACTTTACTCTGTACCTAACTTCTGTGTTGTATGTACCTTGGTTATCATTGTTTTATATATCTATATAAACTAATACATATCACATTTGTCTTTCCGGGTCTGGGCTATCTCACATGGGCCAAGTTTTTGTTGTTCTTGTTGTTCTACTTTTTATGCTTTTGTAGTTTTATCCATTCATCTGAAAATTTCATGATTTCCCTTTTTAATGGCTAGGTAATACTCCTCTATATAAACATACCACATTTATTTATTCATTCTTCTGTTTAGAATCATCTAGTCTGTTTCCAATTTCTATTTACAATGAATAGAGGATCAAGGTAATGAGACTGGATATACTGGGATTCACAGACACACAGTTTGACCAGCACTATTTGGTGAAGATACTAATTTTAGTCCAGACTCACAAAAATATTTATTTGCACAGACTCGCAAAAATAAGTTGATAAAAGTTAACTATTATAGCATACACAATAAAAAATAGTCCATTCATTGAGAGTATATACAAATTAGAACAGAAAAATAATGCTTATGTATGAAATTTTATTACAAGACATAAATAAAGCAAGCAAACAACTACTAAAAACAAAAGTGTCAGTTTTCAAGAAAGAAGGTAAAGTTTTATGGGACACAAATACAGGTCTCTGAGACAAGCAATCTACTCTTTCATAAAAGGAAGTGTCAGTAACCATTTAAACTGCGATGACTAATTGACTAAAACAAACTTATTTGCATACTTTTTCTATATTTATCCATTTTTACAATAAAAGAGTAATATTCATTTTTTGATTTACAGTAATTATCTCACATGCATGCCAAAGCTTATAAAAGCAACATAAAATAACACAAATGTATATGTATGTATGTATGTTTGTGTGTCTCTGTGTGAAAAATATCATTTTCATTATGTAGATATAAAATGACTATATTTTAAAGCCACCACTGTGATTAGGAAATTAGTATGAAATTCTTCAGTCTTAAAAAATATAGTTCTAGGACTCAAACTAGGCTTTATTTCTATCCCTACCATCTCCTTTCTTTTATGGGTGGAGAAAATTTTGAAGTGCACCTGGGGAGGCGGGTATGCAATAGATTTTAAAGGCTTGATTAACACCTGCTTAAATATTTTCTTCCAATCTTTAATTAAACAGTTAAGGTAGGACTTCATTTTCTAGATATACAATCACACTGATTCTGAATAATACTCTACAGCTGCTAATTTCCCTTTCCAAAGAGAGTTATACACCAAACAGTTTTTACCCTCCAAAATAGGAAGCTACAGGAGACGGTTGCTCACTTTCTGAGAGAATGGGAACCTTGGCGTCCTCCCTTTTTTCTTTTTCTTTTTTTTACGTAATAGTGCAGATATATTTCATTCATGTTTTTATTATTAAACAGATGGGCAGAAAAAGACACCATAGACCACTGGAAGGGAATTCAACACAAAATACACTAGGAACCTTTTCATCTAAGGTAAGTGAAGAGAAACAGATACAATTTTAGTTAGAAAAGTAATTAAAGTCAGGTGTGTCATTCCCGTTCCAAAATAGTTGAAAATAGTTATCTAAATCCTTTTAATTGTGAGAGCAAATCTTGTTTATCAAGTCAGAGGATAGAGAGTTAATTTTCTGAAGGGAGCTATGCATTTTCCCAATCTTAGTAGATAGCATCAAATAAAAGAACAGCATATAAGATAATAGCTCCCAGAGGAATGGAAAGAAGAATATGAATTTGTCTAAAAGAAAATAATTCTGGAATGACAAGAAAAAGTGGGCATGGAGACTGGAAAAGCACTAATAAAAGCTGATACTTTTTCTGCTCAGCTTTGGGATACAGGGAGTGAAAACATCCAGTGAATTCTGTTTGAGAAAAGAAGAAGCTAATGTGCAGAACTGTGAGTTGAGTTCTTTCACGGCAAATCATCAACACAAATGCATGAAAAGCATTTAGGCTTGAATCTGAGATATTCATCCACTCTCCTAAAGGACACAATGAAAGGTTTTGCTACAGGACAGAAAAAGTCTTTGGCCAGCATCTGATTTTGTAAGTCAGTTGAAATCAATATCTGAGAGCAAGTCAACATATCCTACTCACTGGAGCTGACTGTGTGCTCATCGGAGGCAAAACCCGCCTACAAAATTCATTCCAACATGGACTAAGAGGTCCGCCTTCAGATAGCTCTCTGGCTCCCTAAGTTATCATTATTTCTTTTTAATTTAAAATTTTTATTGTTTTTAAACTAGTTTTAATAATTCTTTGCAAATTCCACAAAACACGTTTTGAATATAAAATAGCATAAATGGGTACTATGAGTGAAATATTTCCGCCCCTTGTTCATCCTCTAAACTCTTTAGTCCCCTTTCTTCTTGCTTTCAAATTCATGAAAGCATATGCATAGTCAAGTGCATGAGTGCACACACACACACACACACACACACACACACACACACACACTACTTACATATACACAGAATAAGTTTTTGTTTTTTATTGAAATTATAACTACAACTTCTCCCTTCCCTGTCCTTCCTTCAAACACTCCTACATGTCCCTCCCCATTCTCTTTCAAATTCATGGACTCCTTTTTTTCCCCAAATAACTATAGGAAACTGAGGAAGGTTTGGAATCGGGGTGATTGCATTCTGGGATACTGAACAGGTTATATTGATAAACGAATATACATATGTATGTTTGTTTTTATGTAAATACATAGACATATTTTCATGCAATAGCAACTAGTGAAAATATATAATTTTAACATTTCTTTAAATTGTGATAGATATTCATTTTTTCTTCATTTTAGAAAAATTGACCAAAGAATCTAAAACAAAATTTAACTATATTAATAAAATGATGAAAAACCTTCATTTTAACGTTAGTGATGCTTCAGAATGTTATTCAAGCCTAAAATCAGTACTGTTAGTAAACTAAGCAGCAAATTCTCATAGAATAAATAAATTACACAATAAATTTTATATATTAAAGCGATATTTACATTTTAAGTTTATAATGCCTGAGTTACTATTTCTACAATATTTTGAGCAACACTTTGTTGCATATAGATACTACCATATTCTTGGCCTTCTTATTTCAATAATTATAAAACGTTTTACAAACTTATGGCCAAATGTTTCGCTATTTTGATACTGCAATGTACTACTTTTATGGGAAATTGAGGACATGGTGAGATGCAGAACATGGGGATACAAGGACGGAAGCTGAGGCCACCTATGCTGTAAATGCACGGCCATTCCATGACTCTCTTAAGGCTATGGCTATGGCCAAGGGACAAACCACTGGCCATATGTTAACTGCATCTATGATTTCAAATTAAAGCTTTCACATTAATTCACACAATTATTCCCTTTAGGCCAAGATATGACTCTGAGATGCCTTCGAGACATCCTCCACATTTCCCAGTCCAAAGTAGTGAGCTTCTCTTTTGAGATACTACTCTATTCAGAATCTACATCTTTTTTGACCTCCGCTTTAAATGCTTTCCTCATCTGGCCAAACTTCATGTTTTCTGCAGCGTTATACACTAAGTTTCACTCATAATTCTCATAGCAAATTTGGCTGAAAGCAGATAATATTTCCTACATCACAGGCTACATATTGTCAAGCTCTGGAATCTCTTCTTCTAGCTTATTCAGCATGTTTTCTCTAAGTTCAGCATCCTACAGTCTCAGGGTATGGACAAAATGTAGGTAAGCTCTTTGCCAGATCATGACACACAGAGCCTCGAGCCCGACTTCTGGGACTCTTCACTCTTTAATGAAACCTTATAGAGAAAGTATTTACCCCCTACATTCCTATCAGCACCAAATCACCCATTGCAACTGTTTCCATTCTACCAAACTTTTTGTAATCCAGTTTTCCAAACTCTTCCAAATTTTTCCTGAAAACTAGATTCAAAGGTTCTGAAACACATGGGCATAAGTCATAGCAAAGAAGCTACTTGTGATACCAATTTTATTTGTGTATCATCATTTCTGTCACTAGAAAAAAATACCTCAGAAATCAACTAAAAATGAGAATATTTATTGTGACTTCAACTCTTCAAGGGTTCTGTCTACAGTCAACTGTCTCCACTTTGTTAAGGTTCTTGAGAGATACAAAAAATAACAACTTGTGTATGATGTAGGAAATCTGTTGTTCATTCTTGGCAGGAAGCAAAGAATGTGATCATAGTGAATGAGAGTCTCTGGAGACCCATTTACTCATCTAAGGCATACTTCCAGTAAGTTTCTCTAATGAGGCTCTATCACCTAACAACAAATTAATTATGAATGGGAAAATGGGTTAAGCCACTAGTGCAGATAGCACCCTCATCATCCAGTCCACAAATGCTGTCCAATGTTGCAACACTTGTGCCTTTGGGAGATACTTTACCTATATACCACAACAGCTGGTAATCTTCAATGTATATTACTCTGAACAAAGAACAAAGACATCTAATGCTTGAGCTTATGTTTGTCTATTTTTTAACATGGAAAGAAAGAATGCAAATACTACGAGAAAAACTTTCCTTTTTAGCATAATGACTACAACATGAAGTTATATAGCCAGACTTCTGTATTTCACTATGGCTCTATTACTTCTTCACTATGTGACACTAGGCATGTCATTCGATTGCTAGTTGCCTTCATTTTCCTTGAAAAATTTTATAAGAATAATCTTAAATACCTTATATGATGGTGGAAAGAGTCATGTTCATATATTTAAAGTACCTGTGCTAGCTAATTTTATGTTAATATGACAAATGGCTGAGTAATATTAGGAGAGATAACCTCAGTGAAGAAAAAACCCACCAGACTTGACTGTAGGCAAGCCTGTGGTGCAGTTGTTTAATTGATGATGTGGGAGGGCCCAGTCTATTGTGAGTGGTGCCACACAAAGGTGGTGGGCCCTTGGGGTGTTGAAGAAATCAGACTTAGTAAGCCATGAGGGAAAGCCAGTAAGCAGCATTCCGCCATATCTTCTGTATCAGTTTCTAACTCCTTGGCCTCTATATCAGCTCTTAACTCCAGGTTCCTGTCCTGCATGAGTTGTTGCCATGACTTCACTCATTGATGGATTTTTGCCTAGAGGTGTAGGTGAACAAAGTCTTTCCTCCACAAGTTTCTTTGGGTCATGTTGTTTCATCACAGCAATAGTAGCCTTAATTAAGATATGCCCCAATATATTACTTAGCATACATGTTCTATGGAAGTATATAGTATAGATAACTGTTAATTTACAGCCATGTACAGTATTATTTCTTTCAATCTTATTACAAGCATTCAACTCTTTTAGTTCTGTGTTTAGATATAAAGTTTGATATAAAAGCTATAGGTTTATTTGAAATTCCTATTTCTATGACTTTATAATGTTTTTCATCTTAACTGTGACAGTTGAATTCCTATATGATAGCATGAAGTTGTATAATAATATGTAGCTTATAATAAAATTCTCCCAAGGAATAATGATTTATTCAGTTCTAGTGCCATAAATACTTGCATGAATCCAGATCTAAAAATTCATTGAAATAATATCATAGTATTTGAAAACTGCCTATGAAAACTCTCTTATAATATTCTCGTTTAAATCCATTCAAGTGGATTACAGAAGGCTTTATAGACTTATCAAATCTTTCATCAAAATCCTCTCTAAAATAAACTCTAATTCCAGTATAAAAACTATTGCCACAAAATTTAATTAATTCAAAATCACATAAAAGTAATTTAATTCAATATGACATACTGGTAAATGTTATCAATTACTATGGTCATAACAGTTATTTGAAAATATTATAAAATACTTACATAATGCATCTATAAGAAATGTGGCTAATGGTGATAGAAGCCTAGAACAGTCAATTGGATTTGGAACAGTCTAGTGGCTGTTACTTTATATGTCTCAGTGTTACTCTCCAACAGTCTATGGGCCATAACTTAAGGAAGTCTAATATTTAGTAATGATAAATATGAATAACTAAAATATCAAATTAAATAGAAATAATTGATGGATGGAAGAAAACTATTGATCAAAGGGAAATATTGATCATTTAAAAAGGAATCTGATATCTACAAGAAGAGCATATATATGTGTAATGGATATCATTTGTGTTTCACTGAGTCTGCCTCTTCTTAATATCATAAACAATAGGTACCTATTTATTGCCATGGCTTCCCTCTTTTCTCAATAGCTAACCCCAACATAGAAGAAATACTTTACAATTAAACATGCCTTTCACACTTTACAACTGATAATACCTACAAATCATTATAACCTTGAATATTTTCAACTCTTTGTAAAAAATGCCACTCTAAGAGACCCATCATTTTTCTTTCTCCTAAAAAAATAAAACAACAGGAAATATACTTTTAATTTTAGTAAGCTGCAGGAAGCATTATTTGCTTTTTGTCAGTGATAAAATATTGAAACGTTTTTACAATTATTTTAACAGAAGTCAAATGATCTTCTTAGTGTATGAGAACACATGAATTGTGTTGTATTCTACACAGAGACACCTGATCATATATCTGTGCTGTATATGTACTACAAATTTAGAATCACAATTAATCATCATATTCACATGGCACACAAACATTCAACACTCTGAAGTCCACTCCTGGAAAGGAAATCAGAACTTTCAAAGTCCAAACAGAATAGAAAATAGATTCAAAGAACTGTGCCAGTTTCTTTCTTTTTTTCATTCATTTTTTGAATTTTGAGTTAATAATATATTTACAAAAATTGATCCCCTACCTTCCATGGACAATATCAATGAATATGCTAACATTGGTAGGCAGAAGCCTAGAAGGTATCAACCCTATACAAGGAACTATAAGCAACTAATGAAGGCTAAGAGTGTCAGTCAGTATCACTTTAAACAGTTTATTTCAAATAATTAGTGTGCTGTAATTGTTCTTCTTGATAGATCAAGAATTCCATGATTATATATAAGAATTTAAGATATATTGGTGTCACTTGAAAACTATACCTGAATAAATGTGAACTCATGGGCAAAAAAAATGACAATCCATTTAGATTACTTGTATGGAGAAAGCCTAACCATGGTTAAACTTGGTTATTTTAAACTGAAATAAGAAAATACTCAAGTTCTACAACAGAGTGATTTTTACTCAGTTCTTATCAATTTAAGTTGCTCTCCTTCTCTAGACTGAAAATGTGTTTGAAAGGAAAACTAACCCTATTTCATGTTGTGAGATGTTCAACTGGATAAAGGTATTTGCTCCCAGGCCTGATAAACTGAGTTCAATCCCTGGATCCCACATGATGGAAAGAGAAAACCTATTCTTATAAACTATCCTCTGATCTCTGCATAAACCATGCACCCCACCCACCCCACACCCACACAAAGATACACATATTTACACACAAACACACTCACACAAAATCACACATACACAGTCTTACCCATACCCCCATACAGACATATACATGCATACCCACACAGACACACACACACACACAGACACACACAGACACACAGACACACAGACACACACACACACACACACACACTAAATAAACAAATACATCTTAAAAAGTAAAATTAAACACATTTTAAAGTTAAATATACCTATATTTTAGTAATTTATTGCTGAAATGGTTTTTTTGTTGGATATTTTCTTTATTTACATTTCAAATGTTATCCCCTTTCCAGGTTCACCCCCCCAAATGCCCTATATCATCCTCCCTCCCCCTGTTTCTATGAGGATGTTCCCCCACCCACCCACCCATTCCTGCCTCCCTGCCCTCAAATTCTCCTACACTAGGACATCCATTGAGCCTTCACAGGACCAAGAACCTCTCCTCCCATTGATGCCTGACAAGGCTATCCTCTGCTACATATGTGGCTAGAGCCATGGGTCTCTCCATGTGTACTCCTTGATTGGTGGATTAGTCCCTGGGAGCTCTGAGGAGTCTGGTTGGTTGATACTGTTGTTCTTCCTATAGGGTTGCAATCTCCTTCAGCTCCTTCAGGCCTTTCTCTAACTCTTCCATATTAGTCCCCGACCTCAACCTAATAGTTGACTGTAAATATTTGCCTCTGCCTTAGTCTGTTGCTGGCAGAGCCTCTCCAAAGACAACCATGCAGACTCCTGGCTGCACAGACAATAGGTCCTCAGTAATAGTGTCAGGATTTGTTGTACATACATGAATCAATCCCAAGTAGGACCAGTCACTGGGTGACCTTTTATTCAGTTTCTGCTCCATTTTTGTCCCTGCATTTCCTTTAGACAGGAACAAGTCTGGGTTAAACATTTTGAAGATGGGTGGGAGGCCCCATGCCTCAAAGAGGGGCCCTGTTTATCTACTGAAGGTGGTCTCTTCTGGTTCTATCTCCCCACTGTTGGGCGTTTTGGCTAATGTCATCTCCTTTTGAGTCCTGGTAGACTCTCACTTTCCAGGTCTCTGGGACTTTCTAGAGGCTCTCCATGCCTCTGAACCCTCACTGCTGAATATTTTGATTCATTTTTCCGGGCCTCTGGGCATCTCTCCTCTACCTACCTATACCTGATCCAGTCCCTCCCCTCTCTCACCCAGTTTCCTCCATTCCTCTGCTTCCCATGATTATTTTGTCCCCCTTCGAAGTTGGTTTAAGGTATCCACACTTGTGCCTTCTTGTCAAGCTTCCTGCAGTCTCTTGTATCATGGATATTCTGAAGTTTTTGGCTAATATCCACTTATCAGTGAGTACATACCTTGCATGTTCTTCTGGGCCTGGGTTACCTGACTCAGGATGACATTTTCTAGTTCCATCCATTTGCCTGCAAAATTCATGATGCCCTCGTTTTTAATAGCTGAATAGTATTCCATTGTGTAAATGAAAATGTTACCATTTCTTCCTCAGCCAGTGGCCATGACGAAGTTCAACTCTTGTGAAACTTTCAATTTTTTCATGTATGAAGAGTATTCTGTGGTCTTGGGATTTGGAGTAAGGCTCCTCTTCCTAAATCCCAAAACGAAACATAGTTATGAAAGTGTATTTTAAAACTTTGTATTGAATTTGCAACAAGAATTATTTACATATTCCTTCTAGCAATGGGTTCATATAAATGTATTATTTTCAGCTGAGTTCTGTTTAGCTTTGAACGCATGTAACAAATGTTTAATATAACAGAGTTGCTCTATGACTTATCACGTATCTTAATCCCTATGGGTATTAACCAAGTAATTCAGGAACTAAAAACAAAACAAACAACAAAAACCAAGTAAAGCATGACTAAGCAAAGAACATCAGCTCTTCGTACAAATCGTTGAGGCCCCTGGACATTCATTTGCACAGGATTCACTAGCAGATCTAGCAGACTGCATCATTGGTCAAACACACTTGATAGAAAGAAGTCTGTCTGGGTGGGGATCCCCGGTAAACATTCCTTTGAAGTCCTAAATGTGGAGACTAAAATAGTAAATATAAGCAAGAAATATTAACACAGAAAATGGCTATCCCTGTGCCCTGAGGTACTGCATTTGCTCTGCTTAAACACATGTCCAATCTTCTCCAGCATCTTGCCCTGCCCTGGTGATCACTTTAGTGTTTCTAGACATAGGAACCCATCCCGAGCTGTGGGGAAGTGACCAGGCATACTCAAGTAAAGAAGCCACTTGACCTTAGCAGACTTCTGGAGAACTCAGTGAGACTCAATCTTCAGATTAACCACTAATTGTAGGATTAATTATAATTTACCAGGTATTTTATAGTGTTCACTCTGGGTGGCCTGTAAAAGAGATGAGGCATAACTGAATGGAGGAAACTCTTATCCTCTCCTTGGACCCACCACGGGTACACACTCTGCTCCAAATTGAGGCTTTCGCAGGAAGATTCATCCAAAACCTTTACACAGAAAACACAGGGAAAGCACTGCACTCTCAACAGATGCTGGTGCATCCTAACCCCTTTTCCCTTTATAAATATTAGCCTTTGCCTCCACTGTAACTTTAAACGTGAAGATGCTCCTCTTCTCTGAAGTTTAGATAGGCAGATAGAGGAGAGAACTCAGACTTAGAAAAGAAGGGTCCAAACTCATAAGCTTAATAGAAGTGGCCAGACAATTTATGTCTGGACTGTACCTGTCAGAAGCTCACCATCCCCCTGGACAACCTAAGACCCTCTTACTTCAGGAGTGGTTCCAAAAAGCTTATGAGCTCATGATATTCCTGTGATGGTAAGTTTTACTTGGCAACTTGACACACTATACAATCACAGACTAGTATCTGAAAGAGAGATAGAGTTGGTCTGGGAACATGTCTGTGAGGAACTGCCTTCAGTGTGTTGACCAAGGTGAAAAGATCATGTAACTATGGCTAGCAGAATCTCCTGGACTAGATAATAAAGAGAAAGTTAAATAGACAGGCATGAATTCTTCTCTCTGATTTCGATGGTGAATGTGATCCCAGCTATAGAAGAGTGTAACTTGCAATTGTATACTAAAATAATCACTCCGTTCAAATTAAAAGAGCTTTTCTAGGTCTTTTGCATAGTATAACATTATATCTGTGCATAATTTACCAATTATCCATTTTTATCCTTGATACAAAATAATATAAATTACTACCCTTAATTTTTGTATGTATGTGAAATGCTTATTTTACAAGTTATTTGTTTCTAATACTATACATGAATTTTGACTCATGTATTAAGTTTAGATGTTCATAATATATGTATATTTTCTCTGAAAAACTTCTCATTAAATGGTTTTTCATTTAAACTGGAAATCGCCAAAGAGTTTAGCATGAATTTTGATATATACATATATATGAGTATATATATACTCATATATATACATATATACATACATACATATATATATATATATAAACATACATATAATTCTATGGGTATGTTTGTTAGAACTATATGCTGAAAGTCCTTTGTATTGATTGTATTCATAGATAAATTTTTGCCATGAAGATTTTTGTGATTCGGTTTGTGTTAATAATGCTTTCTAGGATATTAAAATATATCCTTTGGGATATCTTTTATTACTATTATCTAGTGCATAAGTTTGTGGTACCTGTGCTTTATATGGCTTTTGATGGTAGTGGTTCTTTGTCTATTAACACTAAAATAATTTATCTGATATTTGATACAAATATATAACTCATTGTTAACATATACTCATACAAAATATATCAATGAATTTTCACATATAATTTTGCACATCCTTGGTAAATAATAGCATGCTTATATATAAACATATAGTGTAAATATAATTATCTTAATTATTTCTTTAAGAGAGGATCTCATTCATTACATATGTAGTCTAGGCTGGCATGAAACTCACTTGCCTCAATTTCTGATCCTTGTGTTTCACCCTCCAGAGTATTGAATTAACAGGTATATACTACCATGACTAACTGTGCTAATTAAAAAAAAAAAAAAAAAACTTTATCACAATGAACTTGCAAAGAAAACGAGTCACATAATTACATTAGTTTAGTCAATAAAACAAGCATTTGCAAAGCCCCAAAGTCTATACATATCAATGAACTTTTGTACATTTGTATAGCCATTCTGAAGTCATGGAGCTTCCTTTTAGATGTTATATCTTCAGTAACGATTACATTTTTATGCTTGTATCCATCACAAAAATATACCGTATACATCATACTAATTGTTTTATTCTGACCTAACAATAACTCAAGGGCTCACATTGTCTTTTCAGATACTTTCTCAACCAGAACCATTTCATCACCCGCACTGTTGTTCTAGACTGCTGTAATTCCTTTGGGCATACAACCAGGAACTTGATGGATAGCATGTAATAGGGAAGGACTTCTTAATTGCAGGACTATCTTCAAGGCTTCATCTGAAAGCAGAGTCCATTGCTTCTGACAACTGGTAAGAAAAAGTCACATAAGGAAGTTGGTGAAATGAAAACTAGTTAGGAAGCCATGTGTATGTCTACAATTTTACTACTATAAAGAAAAAGGAGAACAGCTTTACGTGAATATATGAATGCGTATATTGGGAATATAATTTTAGTAATATAATTAGCAGGTCAAAGTATGCATTGGAGATGCAAATATCCTACTGAGTTTACCCCAACCATTAACACTGATGCAGAATTTACCACAGTCTTTATTCACCATATGTAATGTTAATTTTTTATGTCAAGTTGACTAGGTTAAGAGATGCCCTGATAACTGGTCAAATATTAATTCTATGTTTGTCTATGAAATGTTTGTTGGAGAGTGTGATGTTCTAATCAGTATGATGATATAGGAATAAACACCTTTACCAATGTGGGTGGACATCATACCATTCATTGAGGGCGCTAATAGAACCAAAGATTCAGGGACTCTGGATTCTAGCTCTTGTATTGTTTGGACATTTGTCCCCTTAGATGGTGAATATCAGTTATCTGATCTTCAGGTCTTCATATTTGAACTATACATTTGTCTTTCTTGTCTGTTTAGTTGTAAGGAGCACACATTGACCAAAATAGAGCCTGTCTTTAATCTATCTTCTGTAGGGTTATAGAAAAAAACAAAAAAGAGTTTTTACATTTTGCCTCTTTTATTGTTATGCATACTTGCAAAATCTTTGAGGTTCATGTTGTCTAATTACATAGTTGCTATAAATAAAATTTGCACCACCAAAATTTAACTGTTCAAAACTTGTCATGCAGAATTGTGGTGGCACATACTAGAAGGGTAAACAAAGGAAGGTGAAGCAAGAGAATGTTGAATTTAAGGACAGTGTGGCCAATAACTGAGGCTGGCCAGATGGCTTAGCAGGTAAGAGTACTTGCCAAGCCTGACAACTGAAATCCTATCCCCAGCACCCACACAGTGACGAGAAAAGGAATCTCCTTAAATTGTTCTCTGGCCTCCGGTTTAGCCGGTGGGTGCCCATGCATTCAAACCAACACTTTGCTTATGTGCCTGCACATGAGCACTCACACACAGAAAAATTAAATTTGCCATACAAACCTACTACTAATTTGTTTTTAAACAGTATTGACTATCAGTGATAACGGAACACAAACATCTTACTACCTCTGCAAAGTGAGTTTGGAGCTGATTTTCAACGGTATTTCCAGTTGTCGTCGCTCTGATTATCATCATTCCATTCCTTTCCCGGGAAAAATTCAGAACTTAAATTCTAGTCTATTACCCTACATTTCTTGAGTCATTAAACATATTTCTCTATTTTCACCATTTGAAAAAATTTAAGTCTCTTCAATAAATACCATACTGAAGAAAAGTGTGTAGGCAATATTGATACATAATTTATAAAGTAAAAAATTAACAATAGAAAAACATATGAAAGCTCATGATAACTTCAAGATTCCCAATAATTCTCAAAGGCAGAAACAACACTGTGTCGATGTCACTGTGGTTGGAGAATGGGCTCTGTGCTCAGACTCAGGTCATGACTTTTAATTACTGAGCCTTGGCAAGTGACTTTTTTTCTAGGTAGTATCTTCTACAAACTATGCCATCAAACTTGTTGGAAGACAGTAGTTTAAAAGGAGCTAAGTTCATAGACCATGTAGTCTAATAAAGTATGAATGCATGTGCTTTTAAATGTAAGACATCAAGATGTTGAAACACACCATTATTTTACCTTCTGTTAGTAAACTGATCAGAGACTGTCATTAAATGGTGATTTAGTGCCCCAGTGACAGTCTCGACTGACCATCCATCACATCCACTTCTTATTTTGTTTGTAATTGATTTCAGTACACCAGGAGTTTTAGCAGTTCCTCAAACTTTTAATATCATCCCATTGAATCTGATAGGGTATATTTGTTTACATATTTCTATATTATAAATAATAGAGTTTATCTATATTGCCCAGAACTTTTTTTCATTAACAAAAGACACATTGTTTCACTATTATAAAAAAAAAAAAATCTTAAAGAATTATAACTATTCTAACAGAAGTAAGTCTGCATTGATGATAAATTTATGGCCCTCTTCTTTAATCTGTATTTTTTTCTTATATTCAGTGTGTGTGTATTCAATGTATTCTATGAATTTGGAAGATGTTTGGCATGACATTTACCTGCAATACATATGGGCACACTAAATGATATACTTTTGCATGAGTAACAAAAATGGCAGAACTGAACTGAGTCAAAGTGACTGTATGAAACTATTAGTTAGGTTGCATCAAAATTTCATAGATGCTAAATTAGGAACTATACAAAAATCTAAAACTGATGAATTGGACTAAGGACACAATCTAATCTAAACTAGGTGCACACTATACAATTCCAATTAAATGAATATAATTTATTATATAAGTTAAGAACTGGATATTATCAAGATGAACTGTCTTCATGTAAACTTTTTTCAAAGACTAAATGAAAATAAAATTTAAAATGTGTTCTGGAGAAAAACTTACTCTCAGAATTAAGGTAGAATGAAAGGCATTTGTTGAAGCAGTGCAATAATTTTGTTTAATGCTTTAATGTAGACACATGGGATTATACATTTGTAAAAAAGAAATTAAAAACCATAAACTTTATAGTACAAATGATAAGAACAACACACTGTAGGAGCAGAATATCCCTGAAGAAAGACAGACAGTTATAAAAGAATCAAGTTGTATTACAAATGTGTGAACTCTTCTTATTGAAGAGTTTAGGAGTAACTTTGAAAAAAATGAAATCTACAAAATTAACACAAATTAACAAAGTTGCTCTGCTTTCTACTTGTTCCAAACACTGATATCAGTTCATGGTTCTGATGTTGTTATCTGTGTGTACTGGAAATGAGAGACTACACTAATGGAAGGAAGATGATGGGGGCAGAATATCTCTGAGCAGAAATTAAGAAATAAGCAAGGCATGACAGCTAAATCAATCCACGCATAGATATATGCATAGCTTGTAGAGAGATGCATGGTTCTTGGCCTAAAGTTAGATGTAGAAATGATGAACCTGGAACTTGTTGCAATCCCAGTGTATAAAGAAGTAACAAATGACGAATTGATGGAGTTGTGAGATAGAATTCAAGAGACAACTGAAAGAGTTCCCAATAGACAGGACTAAGACAGGACTGTGAGTAAAACAAGTAATGTAGTACTGAGTTTCCATATGAAGTATAAAGGGAATGCTCTTGAACCCACACTATGAGAGGCACATGTTCAACAACAAGTCATTTAACGAGCTCAACTTTCTCCTTTACATTCACATATTTTCTGCACTAAACTGTCTTAAAAAGAAAACAATAAAAGAGATATTTTAAATGAAAACATAGATCTCCATCCCTTAATAATGGACTATATATATAAAAAAACAACTTATGAAAACTTTACAGATTAGTGATCAAGGCCAACAAGAATGGCAGATCATGTTCAGACAGTGTGAATATTGTTTTAAGTTTTATGTGTGAAGGGAGAGAACACAATATCAGCTATCCAACTGAATATTAATTTAAGCATTATCTACCAGGTATTTATGAATGACGTTAGTTGGCAATCAATTGACTTTACATGAAGGAGATGAACCTCAGGGATGTAATTTGGTGTCTCCAAACCAGCAGAAAGGCTTAAGATAGTACACTGGATATTTCATTGTACAAATTGTACCCAAAGATGGCATAAATTCCTTGCTGACTATCTGGACTATGATCTATGAATCTGAGATATACAACACTCCACAACTATAAGGCCATTTCTTAAAATAAATCTCATTATATAGAATAAAATTATGTATGTTCTTTTATGTATCTTCAGTCTTGACTATAACTGTTTCGTCATATTTGTGAGCTAGAAATTGAAATGCATAAACATCGACTATCTTATTATATTTAAGTTATGCTTTCAAATGCATCTTAGACATATGCTAATAAAGTAGCTATTAAAATTTAATGATAAAGCATTTGAGATGTCTCAGTCAGTAAAGACACTTGCTGTCAAGCCTGTCGATCTGTGTTTGCTTCCTGGAACTCCCGTAGTGAAAGGATAGAAAGACTCTAACAAGTTGTCCTAGGCCTTCTACAGATGCACTGTGCATGCTACCCAAACCCAAACACATAACAAATTAAGTTGAGTAACTTAAGAATGAAAATAGATAACCATTACTGTTACAAAGTAAGAATTGAAGAAATATGATTTATCAGGCTGTGTTATAAGAGCTAATCTTTTATATTATATTGAATTAGTTTTGTCCTTAATAGAATCCTGTTATGTCAGTAGGATCAGCTAATATAATGGTCTTGGAAATTAATAAATATTTTATGTTGAAATAAATCCCTAGAATTTGATATTTTTCTGCAAAGTCTTTTAAAAATAAACTATACACATAAAACGGGAAATGTAGGATAACCGTTGCTACCATGATCAGTATTTACAATCAGTGTTACTTAAACAATGATTGAATGTTTCCGTTTAAAGATAAAGCAGGAGCTGCCCCATTTTAAATACAGAGCTCAATCAGTAGAGGAATAGATAAACATGGGTGGATATTTTTTCCTTGACATTCCCAAGTACCTGAGGCCAAATCATTTTCAGGTAAATCTCTGTATTCACCAATTGGCTTCTACCACTTCAATGAGGACACAAGAAGATACCTATGTTGATTGATAGAAAGTTAACTCACAAAGACTCCCAGTTGGAACTTACTTGATGCATACTTCTTGAGTCGCCAAGTGCTCATCTTTTAAGAAACTGAAAGTATGCTAGAGAGGGCAGTGGGATGTAGGCATGAGTGACAGAGGCTAAGACTTCCTGCAATGTAAGAACTTACACTTCCACCTAACAAGAGACTCAGTTTCTGTTGATTATAACTACAAATTTAAAACAACATTTCTTATTTTTCACATATAAAAAAATCATTGGGGCTGGAAGGGTGAGTGAGTGGGTAAGAGCACATGTTGCTCTTACAAAGGACCTAGCTTATGGCCTCCATGGACTTCTTCTAACCTCATAGGGCGTACACACACAGAGTATACATACATACATGCACATAAAAGTAAACAAAATTCATTAGGTTAAGTATAGTACTACAACATGATTATATAAAACAGGCTTATGATTCAGTAAAGGCTGAACTCTGTCTTACATCCTGTGAGTTACTATTTTAAAATCTTATTAGCAATGACATACTAGCCTTCTGGTTTCTATCTTCACCTGGGAGCTGATCCTGTTCCACAGCTCTCCACACCCCAATCCTGCCTGGAGATAGCTTGTTCCCCAGAAGTGCTGACACACCTAAGTTCACAGGTGAGACCCCCACAACTGCCCCAATACCTGGCACAAGTGGGACCCACCCTGGGGCCCAAGGGCCAGGAACCACTGGGCAGCCAGGGCCAAGATCCTCCCAGTTTCCATCTGTGCCCCTGAGCTGACCCTGGGTCACACCTCTCTGAATCCCAATCCAGCCAGTGATAGCTTGACTCCAGGAATGGTGACAGATCTAAGATCACAGGAGTGCTGACACACCCAGGCTCATAGTCTCACAGGAGGGAAAAGCTCCAGTCAGAGACAGCAAGACCACCTAACACCAGAGATAACAAGATGGCAAGAGGCAATCACAAGAATATGAGCAACAAAAACCAAGGCTACATGGCATTATCAAAATCCAGTTCTCCTATCACAGCAAGCCCTGGATACCCCAACACACCTGAAAAGCAAGATTCCAAATTAAAAACACATCTCATGATGATGACAGAAGAATTTAAGGAGGACAGAATGGAATACTACTCAGCTATTAACAACAATGAATTCATGAAATTCTTAGGCAAATGGACAGAACTAGAAAATATCATCCTGAGTGAGATAACCCAGACACAAAAGGACACACATGGTATGCACTCACTGATAAGTGGACATTAGCCCAAAAGCTCAGAATACCCAAGATACAATTCACAGACCATATGAAGCTCAAGAAGGAAGACAAAAGTGTGGATGCTTCATTGCTTCTTAAAGGGGGAACAAAACACTCATGGGAGGAAATATGGAGTCAAAGTGTGGGGCAGAGACTGAAGGAAAGGCCATCCAGAGACTGCCCCACCTGGGGATCCATCCCATATATAGTTGCCAAATCTGGACAATACTGTGGGTGCCAAGAAGTGCTTGCTGACTGGAGCCTGAGATGGCTGTCTCCTGAGAGGCTTTGCCAGATCCTGACAAATACAGAGGTGGATGCTTGCAGTCAACCATTGGACTGAGTGCATGGACCCTGATGGAGGAGTTGGAGAAGGGACTGAAGGAACTGAGGAGATTTGTAGCCCCATGGGGAGAGCAACATTGTCAACTGGCCAGACCCCTTGGAGCTCCCAGAGACTGGACCACCAACCAAAGAGTACATATGGAGGGATCCATGGCTCTGGCCACATAGGTGGCAGAGGATGGCCTTGTTGGGCAGCAGTGGAAGGAGTGGCCCTTGGTCCTGTGGCGGTTCAGTGCCCCAGTGTAGGAGAATGCCAGTGCATAAAGGCAGGATTGGGTGGGTGGGTGGGGGAGTGCCCCATAGATGCGGGGGGGGGGGGGGGTTGGGATAGGGGTTTCCAGAGGGAATACCTGGAAAGGGGATAACATTTGAAATGTAAATAAAGAAAATATCCAATAAAAAAAGAACGTCATAAATAACTCCCTTAAAGAAACTCAGAAGAACACAGGTAAACAGGTAGAATCCCTTGAAAAGGAAACAAGTAAATCCCTTAAAGATATACAGGAAAATACACACAAACAGATGAAGGAATTGAACAAAACCATCCAGGATTTAAAAGTAGAAATGAAAACAAAGAAATCACAAAGGGAGACAATCCTGGAGATAGAAAACCTAGGAAAGAGATCAGGAGTCATTGATGCAAGCATCACCAATAAGAGAGAGAAGAGAGATTCTCAGGTATAGAAGATACCATAGAAAACATTGACACGAGAGTCAAAAAAATGCAAAATGCAAAAAGCTCCTAACCCAAAACATCCAGGATATCCAGACACAATGAAAAGACCTAACCTAAGAATAATACTTGTAGAAGAAAGCAAAAATTTCCAACTCAAAGGGCCAGTGAACGTCTTAAACAAAATTATAGAAGAAAACTTCCCTAACCTAAAGAAAGAGATGCCCATGAGCATGCAAAAAACCTGTAGAACCCCAAATAGATCAGACCAGAAAAGAAATTTCTCCTGTTACATAATAATCCAAACATCAAACATACATAACAAAAAAAGAATATTAAAAGCAGTAAGGGAAAAGGGTCAAGTAACATACAAAGGCAGACCTATCAGAATTATACCATACTTCTCAAGGGGGGTTCTAAAAGCTAGAGGATCTTGGGCAGATGTCATATAGACCTTAAGAGAACAAAAATGCCAGCCCAGGCTACTATATCCATCAATTAAAATAGATGGAGAAACCAAGACACCATGACAAACCATGACAAAACCAAATTTACACAATAACCTTCCACAAATCCAGCCCTACAAAGGATAATAGATGGAAAACTCCAACACAAGGAGGGAAACAATGCCCAAGAAAAAGCACGAAACTAATCTTCTTATAACAACCCCAAAAGAAGATGGCTACACAAACATAATTCCAACTCTACCAACAAAAATAACAGGAAGCAACAATCACTGGTTCTTATTATCTCTTAACATCAATGGGTTAAATTACCCAATAAAAAGACCTAGACTAAGGGAATAGATATGTAAACAGGACCCAGCATTTTGCTACATATAGGAAACACGTATCAGTAACAAAGACAGACACTACCTCAGAATAAAAGGCTGGAAATAATGTTTCCAAGCAAATGGTCCCAAGAAACAAGTTGGAGTAGCCATTCTAATATCGAATAAAATTAACTTTCAACCAAAAGTTATCAAAAAAGATGAAGAAAGTCACTTTATACTCAACAAAGAAAAAAGTCTACCGAGATGAACTCTCCATTCTGAACATCTATGCCCCAAATGCAAGGGCACCCACATTTGTAAAAGAAACTTTACAAAGTTCAAAACACACATTGAACCTCACACAATAATAGTGGAAGACTTCAACACCCCACTCTCACCAATGAACAGATCATGGATACAGAAACAAAACAGACACACAGTGATACTAACAGAACTTATGAACCAAATGGATTTAACAGATATATATAGAACATTTCAACCAAAACCAAAAGAATATATCTCCTTCTCAGTACCTCACGGCACCTTCTCCAAAATTAACCATATAGTTCATCACAAAACAAGCCTCAACAGATACAAGTAGGTTGAAATAATCCCATGCATCCTATCAGATCACCACAGTCTAAGGCTAGTCTTCAATAACAACAATAAAAAACCCCAGAAAACCCACATTTACATGGATGCTGAATAAGTCTCTACTCAATGGTAATTTGGTTAGAGAAGAAATAAAAAAAGAAATTAGAGACTATTTATAATTTAATAAAAATGAAGGCACGACATACCCAAACTTATGGGATATAATGAAAGCAATACTAAAAGGAAAACTTATACCTCTGAGTGCCTCCATTTAAAAAAAAAAATTAGAGAGATCATACACTAGCAGCTTAACAGTACATCTGAAAGCTCTAGAACAAAAAGAAGCAAATACACCCAAGAGGAGTAAACAGCAGGAAATAAGCAAACTCAGGGTTGAAATCAACCAAGTAGAAACAAAGAGAACTTATACAAAGAATCAATAAAAATAATATGATAAGTGGATATTAGCTAAAACACTCAGAATACCCACTCTACAACTCAAAGACCATATGAAGCTCAAGAAGAAGGAAGATCAAAGTGTGGATATTCAGTCCTACTTATAAGGGGAAACAAAATCACGAGGGGAAGTAGAGGGAGGGAGGCACTGAGAAGGAGAAAGGAATGGGAGGAGGAAAGGGGTACAGGATGAGGTATGGGAGGAGATGCGGGAGATGTACAGAGGGTCAGGAAACTGAACAGAAATGTGTAGCAGTGTGGGATGCAGAACCAGATGTAACCACCATAAAGTCCCAGAGCCCAGGAGAAGCAAGAGGTTCACAGGACCCAACAGGGATGACATTAGCTGAAATATCCAACAAAGGTGAGAAAGAACCTGTAGAGACCCTATCAAGAGGTTAGACATGGCCCCTGGTTGAGGGGTGGGGACACCCACCCATCTCAAAAATATTAACCCAGAATTGCTCCTGTCTAAAGAAAGGACAAAGAGTGGAGCAGAGACTGAAGGAAAGGCCATCCAGAAACTGCCCCACCTGGAGATCCATCCCATATGCAGACACCAAACCCAGACGCTATTGCTGATGCCATAGTTCTTGCTGAGAGGAGCCTGATATAGCTGTCTCCTGAGAGTCTCTGCCAGAGCCTGACCAATACAGGTGCAGATGCTTGCAGCTAATCATCTGACTGAGTACGAGTACCCAAGTGGAGGAGTTAGGGGAAGGACTGAAGAAGTTCTAGAGATTTGCAACCCCAATAGGAAGAACAATAATATCGACCAACCAGATCCCCTAGAGCTCCCAAGGTCTAAACCACAAGCCAAAGAGCACATGGAGGGACTGTATATGTAGCAGAGGATTGCCTTTTCAATGGGAGGGGAGGACCTTGGTCCTGTGAAGACCAGATGCTCCAGTGTAGGGGAATGCTAGCGTGCTGAGGTGGGATTGGGTGGGCGGGTGGGGAAGTACCCTCATATAAACAGGAGGGAGGGGGGGATAGGATAAGAGGGTTGCAGAGGGAAAACCTGAAAGGGGATAACATTTGAAATGTAAATAAATAAAATAACCAATAAAAAAGAAACAGCTTACTATTAAAGTATAAAAGGCAAGTGTATGTTTCTTGTAATATTCATTATTAATGATAGAAATGGATATTAAGGGGGTTTATATATGCATAATAGATATCAAAATAAACTTATAAAATCCAAATCTTCTGCAATTATTAATTTCAAATACAATGAATGTATATATTCACAACAAAGACAAGATTACACAGGCCAGCCATGCCGTACTGAAGTGAACGTATAGGAATAATGCGTGTTTATCTAGAACACGATTCAACATGGAAAGTTCACACGAAGGGAGCAGCATTTTATCTGGCCCCTTCTATGTAAGCAATACTTAATTGTTACTATTATTAAATAAAAGAATAATCTGTACTTTAAGACCTCTTTTATTTTAAAGTTATCAAATAAAATGTTTATCTTAAAGCTGAAGTAATAATCCTGTTTAAACCTATAGAACCAAGAATTACTATATATCTCAGGGAAATATATTTAATCTCAGAAAAATATAAATATAAATAAAAATATAAATAATAAAAGTATTGATATAAAAGCTTTAGAGTTGCAATCAGAACATGTAAATGTTAAAATAGTTTCAATCAATCTTTGTTTGTGGTCATGACTGCCTCTTCCAGTCTCTAGCTTCTAATTGTCTTATTTCAAACCTACAATGGTGTTAACAACTGCAGTTGCTTATTGTGAGGATTCGATGGTAACATATTGTTCCTTAAAAAATTTCTGAGTAGATATTGCTACTTTTAAAAAGAAAAATGAAATGCTCATTCATCAGAGTAAAACTAAGTCTTAGGGATGAGTTTCATAGGACTTGGTAGAGAAACAAAATAGGGAAGAAGGACTATTCAAATAAAATTCTTACCTTCTTAATTATAGGATGAGCAAGGAGCACAATTGTGTGTGGAAAAATGAAATAGAGTCAAATTAAATTGATCTGTGAACATGATCACTTTGGCAATAAATTTCTTTACTATGGAAATTTTTTAAAGACCATCTTGCCTTGAGCAGTAAAGAGTAAGATTACCATGAAAGAATCTGTGCTCCAGGTGACATAAGAATAAAGAAAAGCAATGTGCTAACAGCACAGAAGATCTCTCATGTCTCCCAGTGACTCTGTTCAAAGACTAAATGATAAACGATTGTGTGTTTGTGTTTCCTGCCTCATCTACAGCATCACAAACACTTAAAATGAGTTTAGATGAGAATAAAAAATGAAAAGATAGTATTGATTTCATTCATTTTATCATTTAACAGTATTTTAATTACCATTAAAAATATTGGTTTTTTCTCTCCATGGAAAATGCTTTCCTAAATCAAAGTTGAAGGTAATGAACAGAGTGTGCTGTTTCTACTTAAAGGTGTAATTGGATGTTTGCTGTGATTCTTTTCAACATGGTTAACAATTATTCTTCTACTAGCATGGCAGGCAGTCACCCTGTTCTATAAATATCAGTCAGTCCTTAGATATGCCAGTGGAGACTATTCACTCTTGATTCCTCTTACTCAGAACCCAAAAAGTAAAGTAATCTGGGTTGTGAAGATGACTTATCCATTGAAGTACTTGACATACAAGAATGAAGACCTGAGTTCAGTCCTCACAAGACTTATTTAAAAAAAAAGCTGGGAGCTGTAGCTAGTGCCTGTAATTTCAGCATTGGGAAGATGGAATCAACAGGATCTCTGAAGCTTGTGAGCTAGTCTCAAAGTGAGCTAGCCTCAGAGTGAAAGGACCAAAACAGAGTTGAGCCAAATTGTGAGCCCCAGATTTAATGAGAGACATTGTCTCAAAAAACTTAAGATCGAAGAAGATACCCACTGTTGATCTTTGATCTTAACATGAATACACACGCATAAAATAATATGATATACAACTACATCAGCACAATTATATAAAGATATGGCCAGAAAACCAAATCGATTCATCTTTTAATAAATCTCTTCTTTTTTTCAATTTCTCAACAGGTAAATATTGGCAATGATCAACTGGTCAAAGTACATTCTGCCCAAGAATATCATCTCAGTATGGGAACTATGTAAATCTAAACCAAAACTTCTTACCAGCAAATGATGACAATCCTGTCATTCATTTCAGATTCATGAAGATACTTCATTACATACTCTCCATACATTATAATTGAATTTATAGTCCTGGTATATAGAAAAATGTCTCTCTTAGTTGCTTAAAAATGCCATTGAAGTTTGTTTCTGTTCCATAGAAAACTCTTACTAAAATTCCTTCCCAAGAAGAAGGTGTAAGCAATGCTTACCCTTCCTACCCCACTACACTGGTACATTTTATGTCCTTTCATTTCTTCAAGAACTAAGAAACTTTGAGCTTATCAGTTTTATTTCAAAAAATTGATTAAAGAAAACCAATAATACAATCAATTTTCCACTACTGAATCTTACCTGATAGTTTATTTGAGCTACAGACTAAAAGGTATATGATCAGTGAGCTAGATAATCTTGGGTAACAGTGTTATCGATGTTGACATGTTTGACAGTAGAACAAGGCCTGCTACCTTGTAATCTCTTGGCATTTGTTTTCTTACAGCTTGCAAGCTTACTTACTGTTAAGTTCATCCACATTAATTACAATTTTTAGCTATGGCACTAAATAACTTTTGATGCTAAGATAAATGCTCACTAGTGTGAGAAATGTGTTTATAAGTCCCAATGACTTAGACCATATAAATTTATTTCCTATCTATGTCATATTAGTCAGCAAATTAACATTGTCCTCAGTTATTTAGAGATTCTTACCCCTTGTGCCTTATAGTTCTTTCATTTTCCAGGTTCCAATGTCTTTTATATAAGTGACTACGGGAAGGAATCTCAGTCAGAGAGAGAGGAAGAAACATGGCTTATTCTAGACTCTAGGATAAGGTGATGAATATCTGTTTCATATATATATTTAGCTCAAATTAAGTCATCTGGCCATATCTTTCTTCACTGATTTTGAAATATGGAGCAATTTTGTGTTTCACAAGAAGAGATATGAATATAGTTTATGATAGGCAGTCCCTTCGTAGAACTCTTGGGCCAGCTAGAAATATAGTGTTCTTCAGGATGTGTTTCTTTTATTTAAGATAATACAGTAAATGTACAATCTGAGAATCTATAATGCCAAAAAATGTCTTTTATTTCTAAAAGCAATGGTATGATCTGCAGTTTTGCTCAGAATACCATGCACAGACCAAACAGTTACCATGGATAGAAGAGGGGAACTCTGAGTAGCATTGCTATAATTTAAGGAGTGCTGGAGAGTTTTTGTTTTTTCTATTTCAGGCATCTGTGAAAGCACAGCTCTAAATGATCCCTACGATTCTTGCCTGTGGTATCACTTCCTCTATAACCTCCTCCACAGAACAGATACACAAAACTGAATGTTTATTCTCTTGGTTAGGTTGAGATGATGAAATTGTCATTTGTATCTGTTTCTTTTGTTACATAAGACGCCATCTTAGAGGACTATAGCAATAAATTCTGCCAGAGTTTTCATCAGGTTGTCCTAGCATGGAGAATACTATGACAGGCAATTTTAGGTAACTGATTACCTGCTAGTGGTAGTTCCAATTGCCAGCCAACAACTGTATAGGACCTGCACTACACACCCTAGAGGAACGAACTTATCCTGCTACCAATAATCTTGCTCACATCTGGGGCACTGAGTCATACATGAAAGAGAAGCCAGAGCACTGATGTCTCTCCTAGAGAAATAAGGGAGAAGTGCCATGGTGCTTAGGTTGCTAAATTCTGTATTTACTACTGAATGTATGTGTAGTATGCATATGTTTATGTGTGGTGTGTGTGTGTGTGTGTGTGTGTGTGTGTGTGTGTGTGTGTGTGTGTGTTTGAGAGAGAGAGGTAGAGAGAGAAAGAGAGGTATTCTACGTGTGAGGATTAGAAAAAACCTTCTGAAGTTGGTATTTATTTCTTGTTAATTAATTAGTTAATCAAATAATTAATTAGCTTTAAATCCTGAGTGTAGTTTCCCCTTCCTTCTCTCCTTACAATCCTTACCTGCCACCTCCATTTCTCCTCCCTTTTTTTTCAGAAATGGGGAGGCCACCAGTGGATATCAGCCTGCCTTGACATATCAAGTTGCAGTAAGACTAGGTATATCTTCTTCTAATGACACTAGAATACACACCCCAGTAGGTGGAAAGAACCCTAAAGGCAGACAACAGGGCCAGAGACAGCCACTTCTCTAGCTGTTAAGAGTCACACATGAAGATCAAGCTTCACAACTGTGCAGAAGGATTACGGTGTCCTATGCATGGTTTCTGGCTATCAGTTTAGTATCTGTGAGCCCCTATGGAGCCAGCTTAGCTGATTCTGTAGCTCTTCTTCTTTAACCCCTCTGTTCCCTACAATCCTTCCTACCCATCTTCCATAGGATTCCTCAAGCATCTGTTTCCATCAGTTTCGAGGGAAGTCTCTCTGATGATGGTAACTCTAGGCTCCTGTCTGTAAGAATAGCAGAATGTCATTAACAGTGTGAAAGGTGGGTTCCCTCTGATAGCATGGGTCTCAAGCTCTATCAGTCGTTGGTTGGCCGTTCCCTCAATTTCTGTTCCATGGTTTCCTTGTTTATCCTGTAGGCAGGAAAAATTGTAGGTCAAAGATTTTGTGGGTGGGTGGGTTGGTGTCCCAACTGTTCCATTTGAAGTGTTGCCTGGTTAGAGGCACATTGCTCTTGGTGCTTGGTCACCCTCATAAATTCCTTGGAGTTTCCATTGCTTGAGGTTTCTACCTTGTATCAGAGATGGGACTCCCCTATTCCAGTTGTCGCTGCCAGCACTCTCTTCCTCTGTTCTCTCTCCACCTGATCCCTCATGGTCCATCCCCATCCCCACTGAGACCAGTCCCATCAATCCCCATCCACCCATAATGTCTATTCTACTTTCCCTTCTCAGTGAGTTTTACACATCCTATATTGAGCTCTCCTTGTACGCTAGCATCTTTCTGTCTGTGGATTACTGCATTGTTGTCCTTTACAGCTAATATCCACTTAGGAGTGCATACTGTTTGTCTTTTGGAGTCTGGATTACCTGACTCAGAATGATCTTTTCTAGTTCCACCCATTTGCCTGCAAATTTCATCGTGTCATTGTTTTTAATTGCTGGTTAATTTGACATCATGTCAATATAACGTATTTTCTTTATCCATTCTTTTGCTGAGAGACATCTATATTCTTTCTAGTCTGCTTATTACAAAAAATTCTACCGTGGACATATTTGAGCAAATGTCCTTGTGGTATGGTAGAGCACCATTTGGGTATATGCCCAGGAGTGGTATAGCAGTGTCTTGAGGTAGATCTACTCCCAATTTTCTGATAAATTGCCAAATGATTTTCAAATGGCTGTAAAAGTTTGCGCTCACACCTTAATGGAGGAGTGTTCCCCTTGCTCTATATCCCCATCACCTGAGCTGTTGCTTGAGTTTGATCTTAGCCATTCTGACTTGTGTAAGATGGAGTCTGAGTCATTTAGATTTGCATTGCTCTGATGACTAAGGATGTTAAACTTGACTACTAGATGTTGCTCTTTGAGATTTCTCTGTTTGTCTCTGTACCCCATTTTTAATTAGGTTTTTGATTTGTTGGTGTCTAGTTTCTTGGATTCTTTATATGTGTTGAATGTCAGCCCTCTATAATTGGCTTCTTGAGATGCAGCTTTGGTTTTGGTTAAGCTTGTGCCTCAAGTGTTTACCTGATGAACTATCTTAGTGGTTCAAAAAAATGTTTTACAAGTATCTACAACAACTAATATACACCAATACATAAAATACCTCACTGTGAGTTTCAGAGACTCTTAGTGATAGAGGATTAAAGTGGTTATACTGAGTTTAACTATTTTATAGGTGATAGAACTGAGCATTCGAGAACAGCTAAATTTCTACCTACTATGGCATTAAGTGACAGGACACAGAGCTTGTCTGTTACTGTACCTTACTGATAAGAACCACAGAAATCTATCTATTTAATCTACCTTCTAATTTTTTAAGGATTAGCTCCAGTGGTGACTAGCTCACCAAATAGACTTAAATATTAGAAAATACAAAACTTCACCTGGAAAAAAATCACAACTTGAAGAAGTGTTTTAGGATCTATCATATCTGCATGTAAATGAAAACACATTAGGCCACTTTTATTCTTGATGATTAGTCTACTTTCATTTATTAAGAATTGTCTTGAGAAAACATCCCCAGAGCTATTCTTGGATTTAACCATTAAATTTCTCTTTTTAAATGTGAGTTCTATTTCTATGTTTGTTAATCTAGCACCATTTATGCAAATATAGAGAGAATAATCATAATATGAAACAATACAAGCCTCTCCATTGCACTGATTAACTCTCTCTAATAATGTGAAGATGAATCGTGTGTTCCATCTTGTGTTGAATTCTGCTAGTGAGTTATAGTTAATAATATTCCAAAGCCTGAGATAATATCATGGATTTAAGTCCCATTTCCTTTAAGTACTGTGGCCTAGCCAAATGCACTGTCAACGATGCTGTCAATTAATTGTCAATTACCAGTGCCAAGGTAAAGGTGGACTCTTTATTTTCTGAGCAAACAACTCATTCAGAAGATTGTCTTAATTATAAATCTCTCACGTCCTTCCATATTAAGTGTCTTACGAAAGGTCGAATAGTCATTAATATCATGCAAAGCTGAGCCTTTGGAACAATTGTTTAACAGTCATTTTGCAATTATAAGCAGCACACTAGCTAAACAAAACTGGAGTCCACAATTATTCCAATAGTGAATTAGAAATATAACAATACATGCAATTCTCTGCAAGTGAATCCATGCTTCATTCTCTACCACTTCCCACAAGGTAAAGGGTTAATTTAAAGTATATGTCATGATTGCTGTATTTGTGTGCATCCTTGATAAAGGAGACACAGGAAGTGCCCCTCTGTAGTTTTTTTAAGACTCAAAAAAGTGGTCTCTTAGTTACTAAGCTATTACAATACACACATGAGATAAGTTATTTTTTAAATTAAATACTCTTAATTTTATAACTAAGGGAAAATAGGTAAATTTTACACTGAAAATATTACCTCTAAATAAATAAATGTTTAAAATGGTTCTTCCCTCCTTTGTCATTTAATTATTTCATGGTAGCTATAGCTGTCTAAATATAAAATTAAACAATAAATTTTAAATATGTCATGGCATGTGTTTAAATCCATGATGTTGTTGATCAGTTGCTGATGAAATTGGTCCTATCTTGGTAACACAACAATAACAAGTTTTCAAGAATTTGGGATTTTTGCAGAGTGACTAATTAGAAAATGCTGCAGGACATAGAAAATATAAAGAATCGAGGCCCCAAATAGAAAAGGATGCCATTCTAATTTTAGGTTAAATTTATTAACTTGTATCCTTTCTCTTGATGACCTTTTCCAGATTGCCTTTTGCTAATCTGTAAATTATTGTCACAAGTCACATTCTGTCACATCAACCCATTCTCTATTTTTATAGTAATAAATATATAAAACATTTATTACATAAACATAATATGATATAAGAACATATATGTACAGTCACTTAAAATAAGTTATATCCATATTTATTTTCTGACAGTCTCTGGAAAGGAAAACACCCAAGGCTGACTGTGTCATAATTTCCATGTTCAGACACACACATAGTACGTTGTGATAAGATACTGTTGAAAGGAAAAGTCGAATGAGTGGATCTAGAAGTTTGTGAGCCCAGTCCCTGTAGTGTACCATCGGTTTGTAGAAAGAGCAAAGAGGCTAGAGTGAATCTTCTCAGTTGTTGTCCTCCTGGAGTTCTGCACATCAGTACTCAGCATGAGAGATGCCTGAGAGCACATAGGCAAAAGGAGAGGTAGACATCATTTATGAAACACACATCAACGGCTGGCTGAAACATTTTGCAATATCACATTGTGACACTCATTACTGGTTGAGGTAGAGGCACAGGGCATCACAAGACTAAAGGTGGTCACCAGGGGTGCAGTGTTGTCACGTGCAGAGATTATCAGAGAACTGCAAACCACGACGCTTTCTCTTTACTTTTGTCCTTGCATAATTGAAAAGTACAAAGTCTAGCTGCAAGCCGGACTCAGTTTGGGGGTACATTTTCACGAGTCAGCCCATGATATAAATAAAGATTGGTTTAATTTAATTATTATTTTCTCTCCATGTGACTCAGTTTCCACAGACTTTTTCTAATCCAAGATAGAGAGTTTGCAGGGGAATATTAAAAGACAAAAGCAGGACCACAGATGCCGAGAGAGGGAAACTAAGATTTGCACTGAACAATAGTGTCAAATGACCTGAACAGCTTGCTCCATCCGAATGACCCTGAGGCTCTAGTGTCCATTTGAGAAAGACGTTAAAGTTTGTTTGTTTCTTCATGATTCTCTTGTCCCTGGATGCAGTCCTTGGCCTAGCCCAAACAGGTGTCATTGAGCAAAGCCTTATGCTCAGTACACAAAGTAGCTGCTGAATTTTTGTTTAAAACACCTTTGTAATTTTATCTTCAAAAAGAGATGCAGAAAATCAATTTTTGATATTGAAATGATTTCCTGGGAAATTATGATTACAAATGATTCCTGGAGTTTCAGTGAAGTCTCCCCTTTCTTTTGCAGTAGCCACATAACAGTTACAGCATGAAAATAGCTTTGTTACAAAGCAAAGGCTACCTAGATTGGATAATTAGATAACATAAAGCTAACCCAACATAATCATCCTGTTTTCTATGCAATCGTATATTATGTGGAACTTTAGAATTTTCTAAATATTATTATGTTCACCACTGTGTGATTTAGAAATATATTTCATATCATCATATACTATAATATATATACTATATACTATAAAATATATACTATATATAATGTATAAAGTAAATTTTAACCAAAATGAATTTAACATATATCTATTGAAAGTACATATTTATTTAGTGTAAGACAGATTTTAAAAGCACCAAAATAGAAATTTATTTGAAAATATAAAGACTGGAAAATACAATTATACAATTTGCAATTATACATAAGTTCTTTGGTACAGGAAAAGCAATTAACAATTCTCTACTGCCATTTGGATACCAAGATGAACTGAACTAGGCAAAGAGAAAAAAGAGAGTTGATCTCATTTTATGAAGAATTAGAAAAGCTAGAATTTTAAAGTTTCCTTCAGCAACTAGTCTGCAGTAACTCACAGATTACTAACAACTTATGCAAGTTTTATATGCCGATTCCATCTGCTTTTCATTAAAAAAAAGCTCATTGCCATAGCAACTGCCACATGCCATGGTATTTATGCTGCATCTGATGTACAAAGCACAGTTTGTGTAGGAAGGAGTGTGTGTGTATATGATGTGGCAGCTGTCGTCTCTGCCATTTTGTTGCTGCTCTAGAATAAAACAAGTAGTGGTTATGAATACTCATTTGAGTAGTTATACTAGTGCTCATTTAACTAAATCTTCACCCCCAAAAATCCATGTCTAATCAGCACACTGGTCTGACACAAGGTTTGTATAGGGGTTGTATTAAATGGCTGTTTAAAGAGAAAACCCTACTATTCACATTATTTGGTTTTCTTTTGTTTGTTTGTTTGTTTGTTTGTTTGTTTGTTTTGTAAGCAGACTCAGGAATGGCTTGTTTGTTTGTTTGTTTGTTTGTTTCTGAAAGAGGTAGTGGTATGTTCAAACTAACATTTTAATATCTTCCTAGATAATGGCATTTATCCTTCAAGAAGATACTGTGAAATAAACTGAAAATATCTCTTGGTTCCTGTTTTGTCTTGTAGTTTTCTTTTTAATTGTTAGAATCCAATTGAGCATCAGATGAAATTTGAAAACATGTCCTAGTAGATTCTGCTCATTCATTCCTCACTTAACCTCTGTCTGCCTCCTGCCGTAGAGTCTGTAAATATTCTACACTTTCTTCCTATTGCCTTGCAAAAGCTAAGAGCTTGAGATTCTCAGTTTCCTTGCAGCTCTGCATCAATGAGACAATTAGAAGCTGCTTGGGGTGGCTTGAATAAGAAATGTCCTCTTTGATAGGTTCAGATGTTTGAAGACTTTGTTCTCAGTTGCTAGTAGTGTTTGGGAAGGTTTCAGGCATTACAGCCTTACTGAAGGAGATATGTAACATAACTGGAAGTGGGCTTTGAGAATTCAGAGCCTCACTCCACTTGCAGCTCATTCTATCTCTGTGACTGAGATCAAAGATGTGTGCTCTCTCAGCTTCCTACTTACAGAGCCAAGCCTGCCATTTGAAACTGCTGTTCCCTGTAAAGATGGTACTCTATCCTTTTGGAACCATAAGTCAAAATAAACTTCCTTTAATGTGAATTGGCTTGGTCATAGTGTTTTATCACAGCCACAGAAAAGTACCTAATCCAGGATGTATCTAGGAAGGCTTCCAAATTGGAAAAAAATGGGGTAACAGAAAGAGAGACATGGAAGTTGCTACTGGCACTTCTTCTTGACCCATAAAGCTGCTATTCAGGTTCAAAGGTCACTTAGAAATGGAGTGTCAAGCATGACAGAAATGGATAGAGGAAGCAGATGCTAGGAATGGATAGGAACAGTAATTAATTCAAACACTTAGGAGACAGAGGTAGGAGGATCTCTTTGAGTTAGAGGCCATCCTGTTATGTATAGGGATTTTAGGGCAGCTAAGGTTACATACAGAGATCCTATCTTGGAAAGTAAAGCAGTAAGTGTAAAGCCACAGAAGTTTATTTATCAATGGTGGAAATAGTACATAAGCTTCACCATCCCACTAACACACCTTCTCTTGCATCTAAGAAATAAAATGCCAGTGTGGTCTCCACCATGGTCAGGGTTAGTTTCTGTTAGTTTCTGGTGAAAACATTGTGGTTTTTATTCTCCAAATCATGTATAATTTTTCTTTTTCACATTAACCATGCAGAAACTGTTCCATAATAAAGATTAACTTATTATTAAATAAGATATGTATTAGAAAGACAGAATTATATTGTTCTATTTTTGTAATTTTATTTTTAAATTCTAGTTTCAGCAGAAAACAATCTCAGGTTAGAAACAAAAAAAAGTGAATTTGTCTGTTCTTACAACCAAATGATAAAAAAAAATTAATTCCAAAAATACCCAAATCCCTGGATTCTTTTTCTTGAGGTAATTTTTGATATTTTATGAAATTCTGGAGAGCTTTCAATGTTTTCAGACTCATTGTGACAACTCATTGTAAAAAAATACGTTGTTAATATGAGGTTTATTATGGCTCACTTAACTGTATCAAATATTTAGGTGCAATTTTGTAGTCATATGTAGATTGAGAAGAGAAAATACTGAGTGCACTCCCCAGCAATCAGATAGAAATTTCATGGTATCAAAATCATCCAAGCTAAAAATAGATTTTTTTCTTTTCTAAAAATTTATATAACACATTGCTTAAGAACATTAAATTATATGAAAGAGGGTTCAAATTGTTTAATATGTACTAAATTCACAAGAAACAAATGATCAGAACCTCAAGGCCTCCGGCACAGAAGCCAAGCAACAGCTTGACCGCGTTCTGGCTCTCCTGTCTATGTGCTTGCTTGGAAAGACTTCCCTAGGTTTTCTCCCCAACCCCTTTGCACACACAACATCCTCCGAGCTGTAACACAGCGGAACTGCGTAGTGATCTTTCCATGTCATGAAAGCCTGAGGTGCTCCCTGTTACCTCTGGAGGAAACAATGAGAAAGAACCCTAGAATGGGTAGAAAACTGGCAGTTCAAATGCGTAGCACAGACAGCGTTCCTTCACTTTTCTAAGTTTAAGTTTCAAAAAGTGATCAGTGAGGACTAAGAAGTAGAAAAATATAATGAGAACCAAAACCGAGAGCACGGATCTTAGAGGATGCTTATTTCTCTCAAATGTCTACTTAAAATGTATTTATAGCACAGATTAAATAAACTATATACATGAATATATATGTATATATAATAAAACAGTATGAATGACAGTCACAGGTTCATAAATGACTATGTACATTAATTTAGTCCATTTGTTATCTACCCATGCAATTATTCATTTATTCATTCAATAGTTACTGATAATTCTACAAAAATAATTTGTCCTTCTTTCTGAGTACTAATCTCCCTTAAAAACTGTCATCTACTTTACAATAAGTACTTTTAAATCTTTGAACATCTTTAAATTCTGGTATACATTTTTGTAAAAGTAGCATTTAGTTTTGCTTTATTTTGGAGCCATAGCTCCAGCTAGACTAAGCTACTGATGCAAATTATTTTTCCTTGCTATATTTGTATAATTTTATTCTAACCTAAATTTGAATGTTAAAACAAAAATTCAGGAGTTAGTATGAAACAGGTTATAATTTGTCAAAGCATTTATCAACTTATAATTCAGTATGAATTCAAAGTTATAACTATTGCCAAATTTTTTGAATGTCCAAGCCATAGCTTGCAGTATCCATATGCCAGTAGAAAAACATTAGCTGTGTCTATAAAAGCGAGAGAGAGAGAGAGAGAAAGAGAGAGAGAGAGAGAGAGAGAGAGATGTATTTCTGCACTGTATACTAGCAGATGGGATTTCAGGTGCCTACATCATCACAGCTATTATTAAATTATCTTTTGTGATGATACCTCAGGTAGTCATGACTTATGCAATAGGGAGTTAGGGAGACATCTTCAGTTTCAAAAGCTATTAAAATTTCTTGCAGGTGTGTTTGAGAGAAGCACAGCACAAATTCACTTGCACACTATGAGGATAAGAGACATGCAGCCCAGTCACAAGGGGCAATTAACACAAACAGTGTGAGGGAAGAAACAACTGGAGTTGCAAACTAAACAGAGCTCACATTGCACTTGCATCTCCCAATTAGATTACAAAGCACAGATGTTTATTCCACAAAATAAATGATATTGGCAGTTTTGGGCTATGATAAAACCCTATAGGATCTGCTTTCCTAAATACCCACTTTTGACTTATTTTCTCTTTCCCCTAACTATCAGGCCTCTGGTTTGTTTGTTTGTTTCCTCTGTGATAGGAGCCTATTAAAACAATGAGGAGTTTCACTCATTTCCTGCTGCAGCCAACCAAAGCATCAATATACTACAGCTGGGGGCTTTATTCCTTCAGTCACCCTGGTTAAAAGCTTATAGGATTGTATTATTAAAACTTGTAAGGCTCATTCCAACCCAGATGTGACATATTTATAATATGTTAGTTCTTATGATCAATACAAGTTTATTCCAATGACCTTCAATACCAGCGACCCAAAGAAAATATAGTTTGCTATCCCTTGATGCTCCTGGTCTACCTGTTTTGACAGGAAATATTGACATCTTTAGCCCCTCTCCCCATTTCAGAATATCCATGAGAATTTGAGAAGAAAGAACAGCATAGAGAATATAGCTTTGGCTGCTGCATCAACTTGTCATTAAAGAAAACTACATTAATCAATAACATCTGAACAGTTCAATTACTGAATAAGAAAGGCAAAGAAATGGAAAAAAGATTAATAGGTCTACCCCAAAATTAGAGCCCTAAAATCAAAGAGGACCTACAACCTGGATGCTTTGAAAGGAATATTACTGTTGAGTTAATATATAATTATCAAAACTCTTTATTTATTTTTTCCACACATAGCAGCTGGTTTCCGTGACAACTTTCTTGCTCCGAGAATTTTTCACCTTTGATTAATGACACTTAGTAAAAGTTCTAGTGAGTTGCAATGAGAAATAAAGGAGTCACTTGAACCAACAGTGAAGTACCTTGCAGTTAGGCTACGAAAGGTTAATGGCATCATTACCAGGTTCTTTTGAGTACATCTCTCTCTCTCTCTCTCTCTCTCTGAGAGTATGCTAGACATCTCTAGAGTGTATTAACTCCTTCCCAACTGTAGGTTCATTGAGAAATGCTCATTTTATAAAACAATTGGTTAATGTTTTAAGTGCATTTCAGTTTTGTCCTTAATTTCTGCATGGTGTAATGACATAGCCCAACCCATGGTATGCAAGAGAACTACTTTTTAAATGCTTCTGGAACACGAAGAACATGTTTTAGATCTTCAAGACAATGGTAAGGAAATTTCACAGAAAGTTTTGACTATCTACTGTCTCTGGTTTCTGTGAGTCTTTGTTGAAGTTTCCCGTAAAGGAATAGAGACATCTTGCTGGGCTTTGAGGTTTCCTGAGATTTCCTTGTGTCATTCTCTGGTACTAAGCAGTGTTCTGTACCATACTACTACTCAAAAGAGTGTATTTCCAACACAGGAAGCTAGCTGCTTTATTTGACACAAACAATTGTATGCCTCTTTCATGAATCTGGTTTAGCATTGCAGAGACAGAGCTGATTGTTAAGAACATCTAAGATGCTCTTTCAACCAGCTGACCAAAAAGGCTCCCTTTGTGGAGGCTAACATTAACCTTTATCTCATTTAATTATGATTGTTTGGAGTAGTCAGGAAGGACATTTGTTGATCATTGATCTCAGTGCATTGAAGTTTTCCTAAACTTATTAATCACTGAAGCAATTCTAGCCTTCTTACCTTCACAGATGAGAGCTATGTAAGCATTTCCCCTCTAGTTAAGGAGAGACGTTCTGCCAGCCTGTGTGATTTAAGCACATACAGAATTTGAGGGATTTGAATTTATCCCTATCATTCTCAAAGCAAGGTATTCAGCCTAATTTTAGGTCTTCAAATCCTTAGGACAATTTAGGGGCTTAGGTTTTCATAGTATTCAGTGTTGTTGATTAAACATATTCTATTGTTAGTGTTTGAGAATCAGTGCAAAACTATTCTCTTGTAAAGAAACAGAGATTGTTGATTTTCTGAGAATTTCTTTAAATGCCTTCTGACATGAGCCTAACAGCCCTACTTGAAGTCTTTTAATTGCTTCTAGATTGCTTTTAATTGCCACGACTCTTATTGCCCAGGTGCTAGAGCTGATGCAAAGGCCATCATGTTTGCCCTTCTATTTATACCTCATGCTACTTCATCCTGTGACAATCTAAAAACTGTATGAGACTATCCACATTAAGGTCATAAATCTACTTAATATCTTATTTAGTTGGTTGTGGAAAGAAATAATGGGACCAAAAGCAAAATGTGGAAGGGTGAGTTTATTTTGGCTTATTTTGTCTCACGGACCTACGGGGGCTGTGTGTCCACAATGTAGGGGAGTCATGACAGCAGACAACTGGAGCAAAAAGCTAGGAAATCACATCTTTAATAAAAACACAAAACAGAGTGCAAACTAGCCCATCTCTACTGACATATCTCCATTATCTCCATAATTTCTCTAAACAAAGCCACCAAGGGACCAAGAGTTTGAGTCCCTAAACCCATGGAGAACATTTATCATTCAAAACACTCTATGGAGCCTATAGGTTCATGGCCAAATCATCAAGAAAAACATATTTACTCAAATTTTAAAACTCCCCCATAGTCTATAAAAGTCTGAAACTCAAGCTAATCTCTTAATTAATTAATTAATTAATTAATCTCTTAATCTCTTAATTCCCTTGTAAAATGAAAAGGCAAATTACACACTTGCAACATAAAATGAGAAAGAATATATATTTCTATTTCAAAAGGGAATGGTGAGAGCATAGTGAGGAAATATTGGACCAGAGTTAGACCAAAGTCCAGCAGGACAAATGCCAAATCCTGCTCCTCTGTGTCTGGTGTCTGCCCTGTAATTTCAAAGATCTTAGATGACACTACCCTTCCTGCTCTCATGTCTGCAGCATACATCTCTCTTAGGCTGGTTCAATTCCCTGTATGCAGCTCTCCTTAGGAGACTTCTCACCGTCTGCAGTGTCTTGTAGGCCCCACTGTAACCAAGGGCACACTTTATGCAGAGGCTTCTCACGACATCTTTTCAGGTTCTCTACTGCCACAGATTTCTTGACCTCAGCAGCTCTCCGGAACTAAAGAGAAAGAAACTGACATCCTAATACTTTCAGTATTCATGTCTCCACCCAATCTACAAACCATGGGTAACTATACACTTTACATTTCTTTTTGTCCCATTCTTTTCCACTCTAAGACTGTTCAAGAGTTGTTAGTAATAACCATTCCACATACTCAATATTATGTTAAACATGCTTTTAGGTAAGTCTTAAGACATAGAATGCAGCCAGATTCTTTGCCACCAACTCAAAAGAATTGTTTCTAGGCCAGTTGCTAGTATTGTTCCCCTCTTAAAGCTCTTGAGCCAGCTTTCTAAAATCCACATTTATTCTCAATACTATTGTTTTCTAGAATCGCACTAGGATGGCCAATTAAGCTCTGCTTAAAGCATTCTACTCTCTTTCTACACCAAAGCTTCAAACCATCATTAATAGGTTTGTCATAGCAACAGCATACACTCCAGCACCAGCATCTGTATTCATTACTTTTGGTTGCTATAATATAATACTGTCACCAAAAGCAACTTGCACAAGAAAGACCTCATCTTTGTTCACAAGTCCCAGAGGAGATTTCATAATAGCAGATCAGGCACAGCAGCAGGCTGCTGGAGCAGAAAGCAGAGAGATCACATCTTCAACCACAAACACAAAACCAAGAACAAACTAGAACCACCCTGTCCTATGGAGACTTACTCCTACTAATGCTTCACACTCCCCATAACTGTCCCAACAGTACCACCAACTGGTAACCAGGAGTTCAAATACCTGAACCTCTCAGGTCATTTCTAATTCAAAGTTGCACAATTACATTCAGTTTACCATCATGACCTTGCCTCTGATAGGTGGGGATGATCCTAGTACCAGATCCTAAAGATGTACTTTCTAGAGGTAACAGTGCTGCAGTTGTCTTGTTTATTACCCAAAATCACACTCTATGATAAAGATTTACATTCCAGAAATTGACATGGAAGGAACCACAAGAAGTATGAAGATAATAGTATAAGGAAAACAGAAGTAAGAGAATCCAATTATGAGTTTATCAATGATCAATGAATAGTTTTTTTTAATTGGATATTTTCTTTATTTACATTTCAAATGTTATCCCCTCTCCAGGTCTCCTCCCCCTCCCTCTTTGAGGATGTTCCCTACCTTCCCACCCACTTCCGCCTTCCTGCCCTGGCATTCCCTTGCACTGGGACACCAAACACCCTCAGGCCCAAGGGCTGCTCCTCCCTTTGATGTCCAACAAGGCCATCCTCTGCCACATATGTGGCCAGAGCCCTGGGCCCCTCCATGTATATTCTTTGGTTGGTGGTCCAGTCCCCGGGAGGGCCAGGTGTCTGGCTGGTTGACCCAATTGCTCCTCCCATGGGACTGTAAACCCCCTCAGTTCCTTCAGTAGTTCTTAACAGCTGAGCATTTAACCTACTTATGCCCTGTGAGAATCTGTAGAAAAATACTGCAAAATCATACCACCAAATTTAGGACTGAATGACTAGGCTACACTTCGCATGATTTCATTCTTATTGGTTGAAGAATGTCCTCAGGTAAGATTATTTTACACCGATTGCATTGTATGTACTGTAATGAAATATTTCATGGTACTTTAGAATGCTTTGAGGTAGAGGATGAGAGAGGTAGGCATTTTAGTGGAATCAGCTAGATAATCTACTACAGAAAAACAAATGTCATTGGGCCAATTGAATGTGACTGTAGGGAACAAAAGCATCTATAGTCTTGCCTGTGCCATAAACATAAATCGATACTTCTAAATTATTATAACTTAGAGATTTTAAATTCCTTTGCTCTTTTTCCAGGACAAAATAAAGATTTGGAAAATCTTAAAGACATTTATCCAATTCCTAATTACTGATCTAATGATGCTATGTACTTCAATGATCATAATATATATATATTACATGTTTTTGTAACAGTGTATCTTTAAAAAGTAATATGTTCTAGTTGCTTTAAAATTGTCTCTGGCTTCATAAACATGTCCTAATGATTCTCATAAAAGAAAGCATTATAATTATGCTTATATTTACGGAATTTATGAATTCTGAAGACTGGCATCTTCCATGTAGTCTGAAGAAATGTGCTTAAAACACTTCCTGGACACATATAACCCCACCTGTGCTTAACTCTCGTTATTTCTGAAATGCAAATAAAGCAGACATTTCCCTTTATTGTTTATTCCTTGAAGCTGATTATTTTTCACCTATAGATTTCATTTTGTTTGTCCTGTTCAGGGGTATTTCTTCTGCTTTGTTTTTTGTTCAGCGATACCTTTTTTAGCCATATATAATTTCTTTTTAACAAAGGACATCAGTCCCTAAATGATTTTATATCTATATCATTTAGGTATTTTTTATTTGCTTCATTTTTAATGTTTGATAAAAATATTATTTTAGTTTCCTGCCAAATTATTATAATCTCTGTATTAAAAACAAGTTTATTTAGTTAATTATTTGATGGGTTATTTTCATATCTGAGATAATGATAATTCCCTTCAGTAACATGTGTGGGAATTATTAAAACTCTTGGGATTTTTATGCCCTTAAATTATAAAAATTTTGGCTACAAATACCTGTAACACCTGATTTACTACTGGCTTGTACTTTGCTGTGATTACAGATCTTTTGCATCTTCTTTCAACTATCTATGAAAGTCTTTACCCTTAGTATGGTTTGTATCAGCCAACTGTGATTTTGTAAATGTTCGCTCAGGTTAGCAAAGTATCCCAAAGCAAAAGCAATTATGAATGGGTAATTTAGTTTACCAAATAGTGCCCTGCCTATTGTTCATTGTTTTAAGACTTTAAAAACTATGCTTTTAAAAATACTTAATTTCTTACCTTTTTCAGAGAGGGACAATCAGTTTGTGTAAATTAGTTTTTTATACAGAAAGTAAAATTATCCATGTCATATATATTACATTTTGATTACATAAATTCAATTCCATATAAATATTTTTACTGAGACAATATCCCCTAATACAGAAAAATTAGTAAAACTCTAAAATTGACTTGCTATATTCAAAGAATTTCAGTAATTCATGGTGAGACTTGTGCTAAAGAATAGCAGACAGAATTACTAATCATTTAAAGTACAGATACATAGTAATTAATAAATGTGTTCCCTTCCATTCCTTTTTAAGTTGTATTTTTCAATTTTGGAAATAATCATTAATTTTTAAAAATAAAAGATAAGGAGCTCTTGGTGGTTATGAAATATATAATTATCCCAATGAACTTACCAAACTTGTCCTAATAGGATAACTAACAGGCCCATGAATGGGGCTTTAAGTAATAGGATTATGACAGAATATCCTTCATATCAAATATAAACTGTACTCATGAACAATACATAAATAAGCAAGGTTGATTCCTTTTAAGTCTTCAGGGTTACTATTATGCATGGCTGTTCTCAAAGCTAAGCAACTGCTATCTTGTAGTGCTCCGCAGCACTCCATAGCAAAAGGCTCCTCCCAGCCAGGTTTTCTGCTTACATCCTCTTGTGGAAGAATTGGAATAGTTCAAGTCCCTCCTCTGAATATCCAGGGATGTATAGCATATGGTATATTCAATTGTTGGATAAAGTCTTAACAAGTATGACCATTATGGCAGAACCATTCACAACCCCAGTAAGCAGCCATTCACCTATGCGCTGAAGAAAACCCAATAAACTCATTGGTTCACAGAGTAAACTTCAGTGACCTTATGCCTCAGTTAATCATTGAACCTTAGAAGGATGGAAAGAAACTGTTTGTGTCTCCTCCAACCAAGGCATTTTAGTAGCAGCTGCCTTCTCCTTTAAAATAATCTTTAAAATAATACTTGTAATAACTATTTTTTCTATACTTATAGATTCTGGGCATTGACATCCAGAGAGAATGTGAAGTGTGAACACAGCATATATTATGGCCAGCTTAATTCAGTCTTCTCACTGAGCTCATCCTCAGTGTTCTCTGTTATCATTCCGTGGGTCACATTCTGTTACTTAGAGATCCTGGGCAAGGTATGGAACTGAAGGGTTAGAAAAAAACAAAACAAAAAACAAGTTTTGAGTATTGTCTTAACGCGATAACGAATCACTGTTTGTTCATTTACTTTTTTTTTCAGTTAATTGTGTTCCACACATATAGTTTTAATTTTCTGTTAGCCTGTGAAATATATATATTGCTCAGTTGGAAGAGTCAACATAACGAGTATGTGTGCAAAATCTAAGAGAAGTGAGGGCCAGCTGACAACATTGGGTTAAAAAACAAAACTAATGAAAGTGCAATCCTTCACTTTGTCAATTACTCTCTATTCAAATTGGTAGAATGGCATTAAAAATAAAATCTTATGAACAAAGACTGTAGAAGGAAGTTTAGCCTAACTGCTTTGTGCTCTTGGAGGCTCACACTCCCAGCCACCAGTCTCTGGATTCATGATACACACACACACATACACACACACACACACACACACACACACACACACACACACACACACACTCCAGTTAATTTTAATATGTCTTGACTAGGTCAAAGGCTGGGCAGTTCTAATCCTTCCTGCTGCCAGCAAACACTTCCCTCTGGTACTCCTGAGTTAAAATCTTTTAAAATCTATATTCCATCTCTACCTTAAACACAATTGGGAAAGTAGCCTGTGTGGCCACTTTCTCTGATTCGAACATGTCAGGGGGCCTTTAGGTCTGGTCTTTCCTCCTCCTGGTCATGGTGATCTCTGCCTCCCCTTTACCAGTTCCCAGCCTGTGCAATATAAAGGTCCCGCCTCAATCTACCTGCCAAGCAATTGGCCACTGGCTCTTTATTGATCAATCAAACACCAATTGGGGACAAGGAACTTCAGCATTTGGACACGCAGATTCCTCATTTGGAGGGCCAGATTAATTCAAAGCATTAGAACCAATCTCCAACAAAAGACAAAAAATCAAGATAAGGGGAATCATTGGGGGAATGAATGGGTAGGAAATAGAGAAAAAAGCAGAAAGAACAATAGAGGGAAGATCATTCGATAGACAGTTACAAATATTTGAACACTCACAATAAGAATACAATTAGCCAATGGAATAAAGTCAGCATGTGAAGACAAAGTAGAGACTAATGATTATAGACTTTAAAATTATGTTGTTGAAGAATAGTCAGTGTGTAGTGAATTAAAAGATGGAGATCATCAATTTGTATAGGATCTTGGCGATATTTGTTTTTGCAATGAACAAATATTCATTAAATATGAAATATATTATGAGGAAAATATGTCAAGAAGAAAGACAACATAGCTAAAGATACTATAGATCTGTTTTATGATATGTTTTATGATATAAGCTATTCATCTTCAAGGTGATGTGATTATAGCGAAAGTACTAGTATCAAAGTCTAGCCATCTTGCCTCACATAGAAATAATAGTTCAATTTGATCCCAAGATCATTAATAGCATAAGATTAAAGTCAATTATGGATGCTGCCATATTTGTTTTATCTTGAGCTTATCCTGTTTCCACATTCTTCTCTTAAATACTCTCAAATACATTATTAGAGCAATAATACAAACTCTTGTGTCTAGGGAACAAGACCCCAAACAGATGCCATTTCAAGGTCAGTAAAGCCAAGAGTTAAAGAAAGAAAAATGTGGCCCTCAGCGAGGGGACCAAGGAAAGCTGGGCTACCTGAGGAATTGTCACCAAAGCTGGTGTACTCAATGAGCTCTTACATTATGTGAAGACACAAGAAAGAAAGAAAGAAAGAAAGAAAGAAAGAAAGAAAGAAAGAAAGAAAGAAAGAAAGAAAGAAAGAAAGAAAGAAAGAAAAGTGTCAGCTATAACTATGTCTAGGGAATTATGAGTGAAGAGGATCATGAGGGAAGAAGAAATGGCTACTGGTGTTAAAATTGGTCATAAAATATAAAAAATCAGAAGTTAATTTGAAAATGAGGATAGTGTCTATATATTCTCAAGAATTAAGGTCAGTAGGGTAATAAATAACTTTCCTCAGTAAATCTTTATATAGAAAAAAATGATTTTGAATTACTTTTTTGACAATGATAGTGTCTAAATACATCCATTCAAATTTAGTATGCATTTAGAGAGTGTGAAAGGAACACAGCATAAATACTCCAGGTAAGGATATTGGGACAGTTCTGTAACATCAATTTCTTCATGTTTTTACTTTCTTTTCCATTGTTGAAGTGTATGGGCATGCTGGAATACCGACCCTAAGAAGCTGCAATTAGTTTAAATTGTGATCCATTGTTTTATATAACTAGTGGGCAATAAGAATGAAATCCAAAATTACTAATGAGAAAGTTTTAAAAGAGGTATTTAAGGTCATTACAAAAGAATCAAAGTGTCACCTATAGTGGGTGAGCTTATGACATAGTTGCTCACTTAAGGCCCAGCGCTATAAAGTTTCTTTTCAAATCGTCTGATTAATCCATGATACAGTGGCCCTGAGGGCTTACCTAGGGTATCTGCTGCAATACACATCAGCAACCCTACCAATGAGAGCTCACTTTAAGTGGGCCTTTGCTAGCTACAATTTGAATATGTTGATAGAATTAGTAAACCTTATATTCTAAAATAAAGCTAAAAGAATGTCAGTTTTCTTTCATACAGTATCTTAGGAGAGAGACATAACTTACTTGTGGGAGTTAGTTGTGCCTTTCTTTTTAATAATAGTTTTTATTTGTTCTAATATATTTTATACAAGTTTACAATGTGTCGATCAAATCCACTCTGTTCCTTCCCATCTCCAGTTCCAGTCTGAAGTCCCCATCATATCTTGCCCCACCTTTAAGTTTTTCTTTTTAAACTTTGCATTTATTATTTAAGTTTCTAAGCCTTATTGGTACTGTCTATGCATTCTTGAGTGTGGGATAATACACTCAGATCTGAACAAACCACCAGAAGCCACAGACACACAAACACAAGTGACTCTCCCCCCAACAGCTGCCAATTGCCTGGCCAAGCTCTCCTTGTCCTTTGAGTTATTTATGTCCCTGCTGCCAAAACAGACAGTGCTGATGTGTTGTTATGTTGAAATGTTATAAAAGGGGCTGCTGAGCAAGGCTCAGAGGAGGAAAGTCCTTGTGACACACTGCCACTGTGCTCTAAATGTTTCTGTCCCCTGACTGACTGTGATGATCCCTTGAACATCCTATGTCTGACCACCATCAAACATAAAGTGGAACATGTTTCAGGTGACTTTAAACACGGCAGAACATTCAGTGTCTTCTATAACTACAAAGTTGTATAAACTTCAAAGAGCTTCTTTTGTCCTTTCTTCATCAAAACTTCAGTAAGAAGACAGTTGTACATGAAGTAGAGAGAGAAGCCTCACTAGATATCCAATCTGCATATGCTTTGATTTCAAGTTCCCAGACTCTCTAACTGGGAGATGTTAACTCATGCTTATGGGGTACTTACTCTATAAATTGGGTCTCTTAATGTATTCCTCAGAGAGAAAGATAAATAATGACAGCTATAAAAGGAAAGTGAATATAGTGACATTGCAGGTACAAGAGACCCTAGTGCTCTGATGCTAATGTCACACGTCCTTTGTCTATACTGCATGTGATCCTGTGATCAATCTGCAGAAAACTCCAAACTTTGGAAGAAAACAAATACACTGACAGGCCCATTTCATGAAATGCATGTATAACATGCAATTGTAGGGACTGGGATATACAGTAACTGTCGGAGAGTAAATACCTTGACCATCCCTGGACAGAAAAGACAAAGCCTGAGAAAGGAGAGCAAACAGGATGAAAGCTGAATACATTTCTGAAAGAAAAATGCAATGTAAACTTGGTTTGGTGATCTTTGTTTTTATTGGACATTAACATCAAGCACTTACATCCATTTGTATGGGCTTTATGGAGCTACCTGGTGTTCTTACACTGGCAGTTTCTTCTTTCCTCAATTGTAGATTCCCACAGAAAACAAAAGGCTTGAAGAAAGAAATGCAAAGATAGTAAAATGCAAAAGCTTTTGAATGCTAAAAACCTACTGTTTGCAATCTGTAGCAATCCAAGGACATTTGCATGCAGCACATCCTTGGGGACAGTGCTGTAGCTGGTAGGAAGGTGAGCAACTTGAGCAGAAGGGGTGTAGGATGCAGGATTTTGGCTATTACTTTCAGAAATCCTTGAGCTCTCCAACCCTTCAAAAACAGCATTCAGAATAGTATAAAATTGGACAAATGGTTGTGTTTTCCTGCAGTGCAGTCTGTAACAGAGCTAGGTGGTCTACAGTCCCTGTTGATAGCATTATTTACCTTTAAACCAAGGAAAACATCAACCTATACATGTGCTCAGGTTCATTTGGACAGGCTTTCTAAAGCGCTTACAAGAGTATCTAAAACAGAAAAGCACGTCAAAAGGGAGGGCCTATGGTGGTTCCATGTGGATTAACGAGTCTGTGACAGGATCAAGCATACCTTCCTTATTGAGGAGCAAAACAAACCTTGTGAAAGTGCTGAACTACAAAGACACAAAATCAGATAAATATCAATCATTTTAAGTAATAAAAACCAAGGGTTGTTCTATGAAATGGAGAGAAATTCTTTAAGTGAAAGCAATCACATTCTTTTCCTATGGCCACAGGTAAAATTGGCTTCAATTAAACCATTTGTGGTTATCGCTAGTGTTTCACACTCTAAGAACTTACCTAGAAGACTATGCAGTTCACAGACTTAAAGCTCAAGAGCAGAAAGACCAAAGACAAGTCATGGGGCAGCATTTTCCTTATAGTGATTTTCTTATTCTCTTTAAGAAATATAAAATATTTTTGATAACAACAAATCATTAGCATATTTAATTCTTTTTACACAAATACCTCCCAGGGACTTGTTACATGTCTTGGCCACTCTCATAGTGAGGCATGTCAGTACTTCTTTAGAGAAAAGAGGGAAGGTTAAGGACAGAAGCTTCTGAACTCACCAACGTGAACTCACTTTCCCAGATGAATGTATTTTTTCTGCCTCTAGCACAGAATATGAGTCAGGAGGAGTCACTGCAGCCATGGCACTCCATTTGTGACCTCAGCCCTGCAACTAAACATGCAAGAGAGCAATGAAGTTGACACAAAGCATCCTTTGTTCTTATCCCCAGAATAAAAATGCATATGGGGAGATAGAGGTGGAAATGGCTGAAACAACTGGAAATGCAGTCTCAGGCCGAGTACAGCCTGAACATGAACAAGCCTAATGATTGGAAAGGCTTTTGTTATTAGGTCCCAGAAACACATTGTAACTAATAGACATATTATATAATATTTAAAGTAATTGATTTTACATTTTATCTAGTCGAAGAATGTAATTCCTCCAGAGGACTCTCAGTGATAAATTTTAAAAGAAATAGCCTTCTTACTGTGACCAGACATCCCTTAATAGATCTTTACCATTGAAAATAAGTAGAACATCCTTTTGCTGATGTTACAACTCAGGCATGATGCATTGAAGAAGGACGACTTCCCATCTCTACTGGCAACATGCTTATATCACCAATAGTCACCAGTGACACCTAGTAGCTCATGTTGAAAGCTCTCTTTATTTCACAGGTGATGATATCCATTATTTTGTGAACAAAATTTCACAATAAGATTGTAACTTTCCTTCTCTGATAAGTATATCTTCTCCCAACATAATGTACCATTGGCTTAGTGGACAGCCTAAATGACAGAATAACAAGAGACTGGGAAAGGCCACTTACTTCCAGACATTTACTTTGTATGTCATTTGTTAATGAAATATTTTTTTTGAATTTGATCCATTCTTTATTCAGTCTCCATAGAAGTAGATAAGGCTAGCCTCATAGGTGTGTAGCTTGTACTCTATATAGACCGAGTTAAACACAACTTAAAAGAGTCCATATTTAATCAAATTTTTATTTTGTAGAATAGTACCTATCCTAAATAGTTACTAATATTTAGAATAAGGAAATTGGGCTGTGTAATTTTGTTCTGGGCTTACAGTATCTTCATGTTGGTTTCTGATTTGAGTATGATAAGAAAGAGCACCATGCATTCAAGTTACATAATTCAAGTTTATAATGTATAGTTAGGCAGCAAGAAACAATAGAAATCTAGGGTCATTGTCATTTCGTCTCCCAATGGCTCAGGCAAGGGATTGAAATTAAGCCCCCCAGGTTATGGGCCACTAGGAGAAATCACTGGAGGATACCCTGTTAATGGGTGATTAGAATACTGCTTTGTGCTTCTGTTCACTTCCCTTTCCTTGTAATATGGCATTCATTGCACATTCTGCAAGTATCCGTGAGGACTGCAACCAAAATAAAATGTATGCTCTTGGATCTCCCATAGCCACAGACAAAAACTGTCTTTGACTGAGCCCAATTAGATTATGTAGCCAGTAGAGAAACCATATTCCTGGATAAAAAGTTTGGGAACAGAGATGAGTAAGTGTGACTTTGCCCCTGTCACCTATCTTCCTCTCTAGCACTCAGCCTGATTATGCAGAGGGTCAGGTCAATGTCCACCTATAAGAAGTTTATTCTTTGGGAGCAATCTTGGTCTTCTGTGCAGCTTGTGGATCGACATACTGCTTAATGCTCATTATATTTAAATGCTTAAACCTTATTCTCAAAGATGGCTATTAGTATTAAAAATAGTATTTCTATTTCTCACTGCCTAACTATGTATGTGTATGTTTCATTTGATTTCAAACTCAAGTTTCCAATCCCCAAAGGATTCGTACATGTTTAGGAGAAGGCATTTTCCCAACTACTGTGTTAAAACTGGCACTGTCTCACAAGTACGCAGCTACTGACCCTAGTTCTTTACAGGGAAATTGTGGGAGAGTAGCAAATGTGGACAGAAGAGAAATTATTACCCTAAAAATCAACTGCTTTTTGCTGAAATGGGGATTTTTTTAATGTTATTAAACACATTTAAAACTGTAACTAAGTATAAATTTAAATAGGAGTAGCATGGATCCTTCACAATGTGTTCCAAATTATATATCTTAAATTTTCACATCTTAATCCTTATTTGGGTAAAATAATATGCTCAGTTGGCCACTCTCAATAGAAAGACAAGTAGAAGCCTTGAATAGCATGTGGGTGAAGTAATGTTCTTGGGAACTAGGATGATGCTTTCAGAAGACAGGGAAGACAAGATGACTAAAACAAGAAAATCAAAAACTTTGCATTTTATAAAGTCCAAAAACCACAAATTAAAATAAAATTACATAATTTCTCCCAACCTTTTTCCTACCTCTTTCTTCCCATGTACTTGCTCTTTTGAAATTCTGTATTCTCTTTTGCCTGAAATTTGTGTCTGTGGATGTGCATATGTGTGTGTGAATGTGCATGTATGTGAATGTACATGTGATTGTCTATGTGTGATTGTGCGTGTGAGTGTCTGTGTGAGAATGTGTGTGTGAGTGTCTATGTACGTGTGTGAATGTTCGTGACAGTGTGTGTGCGTGTGAATGTACATGTGAGTGTATGTGTGTGAATGTGTGTGTCAGTGTATATGTATGTGTGTGAATGTTTGTGTGTGAGAGAGACAGAGTGTGTGTGTGTGTGTGTGTGTGTGTGTGTGTGTGTGTGTGCATGTGAACATGGAAAGGGAAAGTCTCATAGGGCCCCACTCCTAATCAAAGAACTGGAGACCATTAAGGAATGGTGAGAGTAGGAGAACTAGTCTTCCCCACTGAAAAGCCCCATTCACCCGTGTTTTATTTTTGTTTTTGTTTTATTTTACCTAGCTGCTACTGTCAATCTCTTTTAGGATATTTTAAAGAACCCTGTTTCCAGAACACCAAGTATATCCTATGTAAAATGAGGAAAACTTCTCTCCCCAACAGTAAATGAAGGACAGAGAGAGTCTATGAAAGAAGTAACCCAGATGTCTTTGACATAGTGTGCAGTGGCAAGAATGTGAGAACAGGAAATACTTGGAAGTTCTTGACCCGCACGAGCATTGTCTTCTAAAAATCTATGATCTCTAGTAATGGAAGAATATTGTGCATAACAATCAGGCAGTAATATTATTTATACTTATATGAACTATCAATAAAAGAAATTGCATTTCAACATTTCCCCAAAATTCTCAGACACAGATACTGACCATTTTTCCATACAAATCATGTTTGTGCTGTTCCCGTGGGTTGGTTTCAGCAAGACTTGCAACAAATTTTCTCAAAAGAGAGCAAGATTTGGTCACTTGATCTCATGTTTTCCAAATGATGGGTCCACAATTCTGTTATCATAGAATGGAATGCTACTTGTGTACTCCTCTGAAGAACAGTTCTGCACAGCTCCGACTGAACATTTAAGACCACTATGGGTATACCTCATTGTTCTTGATCAAAAGACCAAAAGCCATTTCATGCAACTAGCAACTTTCTCCATCTCTCTCTGAAACTATATCATTTAGGTCAGCAAATGAAGCCCAGTTTTTTCTGAAGAACTGTCAGTTGACTGACATTATTGGTGCTTTTCTGTCTTTTTATATCATAATGCATATGCTTGCGTTAATTTTTTTTACTAAACTTGCTTGATTTAAAATGTAGTAAATCCAACTACTAAAATACACAAGGAAAGATTCTGACCTCAAATAGTGGTTTATCAAATGCATCCCCTGCTTTGCAGTCAACTTCAAAAGCATGTGTTAAGGTGATTGAAAGAAAGAAACAAACAAACACAAGGTTCTTTCTTTTTACCACACATACTCATTTCCATCTGGTTGCACTTTGTTATAATCCTAAAATCTCCCTTGAAAACATGTGTTTTTGAACCAATCAAGTATATCCTAGATATATACACCATAATTCCCATTCCAGAATATGCTCAAAGAAACCCAATTTTGTTTGCCAGGAATACTGACAATTCCCTGGTGTATCAAAATCACCCGGGTACTCTCTGGTTCTTAGCAGTAGTGATGAGTGAATGATTCTGACTGTTTAAATACAAGGACAATCTTGGTGGTGGTGAAATGCATGCTGTGTATCCAGAAGTAACTGGAACCACTGATACTGTATTTCTTAACTACGCTATGGTTATCATACAAACTCTTTCACTGATAAATTGAAGATATAGCAAATTAAAATAATAATAAATACATTAGTCAGCAGTTTCCACTAGGTAAGAGTCTGTCAAATTCCAGCTGTATAATTTTTTCATGACTGAATCCAGGTGCCAATTGCATTTCTGATCTAAGAATCCAGTAGAGAAAGATTCCTTTTCACGTTCCCTCGGGTCATGAGAAGATTAGTACACACCCTATCTTCTTGCTAGTTGTTAGCCAAGAGCCCTGTTTGACAAGTCAGTGTGAGACCTAGCCATAGGGTGTCCTCTGTAGCCACCTCACAACATGGCTTCTTACTCCCTTAAGTCCCATAGACAATTCACTCCAACTTCTAATAAGCTGCCTTTTAAATCTCACCTGCTAAAACTATGTCTATTCACAGCAATCTCTTTGGAAACTCAAAGTCAACTGATAAGTTACCTAAGTTTCATTAGCAAAATCTTTTAACCTTTGTCATGTAAAGTATATTAGCCATGGTAGTAAGAGTTCACTTATACACAGATATACTTTTCCTTTTGTGGCAAGGAGAAGAATTGAAGCAACAAGATACCATGAGTTAGAAGTTCACACTCATCCTAGTACCCCCTCCTCATGTCTAAGTTCCACGAGGCTTTTGTCATATTGATATTCTTCACAAGCAACAAAAATAAAATGCTACACACGACTACACACAGGACCAAATGATGTCCTATACAATGTATTCTGGCACCATCAGCAGCACTTCCTGTGTCTTTCTAACTTATATGAGATGAACTAGACAAGATCCAAATGAAGATGAAAAATGAAAAATAAGTTTCTGGAAAGTGATGACTGCTGGACATACAGCAGGCTCTCCTAGCTCCCTTCTTGGCGTACAGTTTAGTGTATCTAGCATAGTTAAGGTAGAAAAGTTGGCCATTTACTCTTTCCTGGATTATCCATGTATTTTTGAGATCAGATATTGCTGTGTATCCCAGGCTATATGAACTGATATTCTACCTTGGTCTTTTTGGTACAGAGACTACAGACTTGTGTGACCACACTTAGCTTCTAAAGATCTTTGTTTTCTATATAGAGGCTTCTTCTTTCATTATATGATGATTACAAAAACAAGTGAGGCAGGTAAGAGATGGATCTCTGTGTACTCTGCTTTCCCTCAGTTGCATACCTGTAGTTTTGATACAATATTGAACAATTCTCAACTTAGTAGTCAATGCAATACACAGAGAGGTAATTCTTGCCTAGACTTTAATTACAACACTGGTATAAAATGTTTCTCTGTGCTCAGAGTCCTTCAGACGCTTCATCAGAGTTGATGCTGCTTTCATCACCATAGCAACAAGAGGGGAGTGTTCAGTCACACAACCTTCCTAATCTAGAACAATCATGTCGCTTTTTCTCAATTGAAATCAACTTATATGAGTACACAAGGAAGAAGTATCATACTCCAGTGTACCTTCCAAAGAAGAATAGCCACAAATCTTTAGTGGACATCATTCACAGCAACCCTAGATGCTTAGTAAGTACACTTTTCTCCATACAAATTGAAGGTCCCAAAGATAAAAGACTCCAAAGGTGTTACTGTAACTCTGTCTCCTCCACAAGCACAAAACAAGTGATTGCTAATTGCCAAAGTCATAGACAAAGTTAATAATTTCCTTTTACCAGTAAGTAGAAAATATTGAAAACATTTGTGAGCCAGCCCTGTAACTCAAAGCCCCACATTGGCAGAAACTGCTTCAGGGAATAATAATGGAGCAGATTCTGCCTTGTGGGTGGTAGCTGAGACCATTTCTAGCCTCACAAAGAGGCTCCACATAGGAAAACGAAGACAGTGACTGCCACATTTTAGGAGGCCGCCTTCAAATCAAGCTGTATGTCTGGAGTTGCTGTGCAGAACAGGATCTGTGAGCTGGCTCTGTGCTGGGTGAGAAGTGGGAAGCCTGGTGCCAGAACGAGCACACATCATAATCCTGGCACAGCCTCTCCTCAGAAACGGACAGAAGACCAACTGTAACATACGGCTCATTCTTCTCACGTCATAAATGTAAAGGCATTCATCACTGGGAGGCCGCCCAGAAATTAAAGTTCATCTATTGGTTATGGAGTGTCAAAAGGCAAATGTGGAGCATTTTAAATGCACTTAGTTTTCCTGTGATATAAAATACAGGTTTCCAACACTGGCTTTATCATCAAAACAGGCTCCTGCCCTGCCAAAGCTAACATAGAGAACCCAGACCTCCACATAGGTTTCTCTTTTATGGCATGATTTCCTTTGAAGATGCCTGCTTTAAAATGTAGATTAACCCTTAGTGTTTGAATTTTCCAAGTGGAACCTTTGAAACAATGAGATCCCATCTGCCAAGAAGGAGTGCCAAGTAGCAAATGAGTTGCCCATAGTTTCCTACTGGGAAGAAGACAGTGGAAAGAATCTTTCAGATTTGTTGAGGTCCATATGGTATCATGTAGCACCCCAAGAATTAGGTCTCAGGTCAGTCATGACACAGAGAGACAATTTCTCTGAAATTGTAGTCATGTGATAAAGACATTTATTGTGATTTTTTTCATCCTTGAGAAAGTCTAAGCTCATTGATACCGTTGCTGCCAAGGGGAAAGTTGGACCAAAGTGAACAGTCTGAGGAAGTGATTGTCATGCTTTAATCCAACCACCCTTATGGGTCTAAATATGAATACAAGCAATACAACTACTCCACAACCATTTACCTATTACCTTGTGCTTAAGGGGAGAGAGGACACTTTCAGAGACTGCAGATGATTGAACTGCATGAACCACCATCGGTATACATACGTACTTACCTGCATATTGTCCTTACAAATGAAACTTCAATAGCCTCATGCAAGGCAGAGGCTCTCAACTTCATGAAAACCACTGTTCCTCAATATCGCAAAGCCTCATTTACTCATTATATTACCTCTTCTTATAACACGGGCATTTCAGTGTTTGTTTGCTTTAAAGATCTTTTAAAATGAAAACAATGACACACACTCTAGAACTCAGTCTATCTTTGACATCTTACTGGCCCTTGATTAGAATGGCTTATCCTACAGCATACAGATTGATAGGTGATATTAACATTGAAAGATACACTTGAAAATTAGCATAATATCTAGAAAAGACCTAAAGCAAGTACCTGGTATATAGGATGAATAAATTACAAGTGATTTATGTGACATGATAATGAGGAAAAGGAAGAGGAAGAAGAGGATGATGATGATGATGATGACACTTAAGTTATAATTTTAGCTTAGGGGACAAATGATACTTTAATTACAAAGTTGATTTGGACTAAAGAAATGTTTAAGGATTTAATATTTGATGTTTATAGGTCTGGATTCAAATTTCAATTTGCCATTTATAACTTATGTGACTTCTTGGGGGAAAAAATGGATCCAAGATAAAGATACACATTTGAGAATTGTAAAAGTTGACAATCTTTCCCAAAGGAGAAGACTGTGTTAAATATGCCTTGTAGCTATGAGAAGGAAAAGGAACACAGAGGAGGTAGCAGAGGAGGTAGAATATCTTAGCACTGAAGTACTACAACAAGGATTATAAGAAATCCAAGAGAGAATAAAAGTATAGGAGTAATAAAAATACATCAAAACTGACAAATTCTACTGTATTCTATAATGGATTATTGTCAATAGATCTATATGAGTTGGAAATAAAGAATTTAAATTTCAGTACTTCTATAGTTGCAGACCCATGAATAATCTACTGGAGCTTCTGAAAAAGCACCGAGTAGCACAAGTTCTCACAAATCCTAAATATTGCTTGAGCACAGATATTTTCGTCTAAGGGCAGAGAAGCTTAAGTAAATGGGCTAATCCAGCAATTGTAAGGGTTTCACTTCTCTGAATTGTACAAATCAGGCTTCCCTAGTCAAACTGTTCCATAGGACATTTTGAAAAACTTCAAACTTATTGAAAATCAGCACATCAGTTTAGAAACAATTTCCCTCTGCATTGACTCTTTTGAATGAAAAATATTTAAGTCAATAATAAAATGTAAATACCACAAAAGAATACATATCTGCAACAGATTCATTGTGGTTTTTTCTCTTGACCAAAAGTTTATTCCTGATCTTTATGTATGTTCCCAAAGTCCATTTACATTTTTAGGTGACTGTCCATCATAAGATTAAATTTAAGTCTTGAGACAATAGCGACTACAGTCACATATTTTTCTTAACGCACAGCACCCAGTGAACTGGAAATTTTGACCTTATTTTGTTTTGGAATCCAATAGGGTACAAGTTATTTTAAATAAAAGGAGGAAGCAACTTACACTTACACTCAGAAGTTAATCTCTACATAGGCCATCTTTGCACATTAATTAGTGTGGGAAATTTCACTTGAATAACTTCTTCATTGGTTTCACAAAATACTATCAGAAAACACTCCTGAAATTTAAAACAAAAAACAAACAAAAAAAAAAAAACCAAAAAAACTTTGTTGACTCTGTTTTGCCACGAATCTTCTGTCAAGATACACATTATAAAAGATTGGAGTAACAGAAGTTTGTATGTAATATCCCTCTTAGACTATTAACAATAGTAAATAATTTTAAGAATAAAGGGTAAAGGATGCATGCTTTATATTTTGATATCGGGGAGCATAAACCATGTAAAATAAAAACAGATTTGAAGGGCATGGTAAGTGCAGTTTAAGAGACTTATGTTGGAAGCCACTTTCAAACATAAATAAGAAAATGTCAAATACGCAGGTACATATACTTATTTCAAGTTCTTGGGCCATGTATGTCTCGGAAGTCAGATGTCCTGGGGTTTTAGAAAGGTCACACATAGCATAAAGCATATTTTAACACCTTGTATATCTGAGGCACTTCTTGAATGTCAAAAACAATTATATTTGTGCTAAGTAAGATGACTACAGCTTGTATATAGGTTTACATTAGTTAGGGTCAAGTTATGCCTTCAATGACTTGACTAGAGCATATTTTACTGTCAAAAATTTCAGAGAAAGTACTGGATGTTTACCAAACTTTTGTATTTCCCACTTGTTAATCAAAGACCTTAGAATTGAGAATGCGAAGGATGAACTCGGAACCCTAATCTAGCTCTAACTACTAACCATTCCCACTACGCTTTGAAACTTAACATTAATCCAAGAGTTACATTAAGATCATTCTTCAGTCCATGCCCTTCCAAGTTCTGAGCTAGAAATATGAGTTCCACCTCACTAAATAGTAGTCCAAGGGCCATGTTCCCTATTCTACTCAGAACAAAATAATAGGAAAATGGAATTACCCATAATACCACTGTTCCAAAATAAATTTATTAACATTTGATTGTTTACTCCCGGTGTTTTCCCTTCTATGCATATATAAGTAACAGTCCTTGTTTTCAATCAAACCATCATACCAAGGGGGTAGATACTATTTAGAACAAACATACCTATGACTCAGGACATATACTTCTTCACAAAGAAGGGACTTGTGCTATTCCTTGCCATATATCATTCATTCATATGTATATATGTATATATGTGTGTGTGTATATGTATATGCATATGTATATGTGAATATACTCATATATACGTGTGTATGAATATATATAACTTATATACATATATATAAATATATATGAAGAATTGTACTATGCGCACATTTGCATAAATAGCAATTTACAAATAATGAACATCAACTCAGACAAATCAAAAGGAGAAAAATCATTCATTTTTATACATATACATATACATTTGGTGTGTGTGTGTGTGTGTGTGTGTGTGTGTGTGTGTATGATATATCACTAGAAATATCATAGTTGCTCAACAAATAATTGAGGCAGAAATGATTGAGTAAACTAATACATGCAAAATTCTAACACCTCAGGGCCATTTGTCATATTCATTTATGGAAACTCAAAAAAGTCACAGTTATATTCTGCAGATAATTGCTATGGTCTTTCTCCAGTAAAAACTCAACCAAATAAGTTAATTTATGCTTTTATGGTTGGTCAGATTTGATGTTTACCACTTTGTAAAGTTGCTGTTTATCCAAGTATGTGCATAGGTACTTCCCATTAATTCTTAAGTTACTTTGATTATGCTAGGTAGTAAGAGACATGCCAGTAGGAAGGTTGTTGAAACTTTTAAACTGGGAAGTAATTTCTTAACAAAGAATGTACCCTATGCCGTGACTACCTACAACTAGTCATGTTATAAATTTTTACAATCACTACATCCAACAGTTGCCCCCAGTTAATGATGGTATTCTGGAATATTTCTCAGTGAAAGTAAAATGTGAAAGGAAGAAGCTAATCAAACATCAGCAAATCCTTGGATAAAATTATGAATATTTGCTACTGCAGGAGTAAGCAGCAGTTGGTTTCATACTTTCCAGAAATACACAAATGAAATAAATAGGAAAACACAAGTCTTCTTGATTTGTTATTGTTCAAGAAAAAAGAAACTGTAATTATTTATTTATCTAGTTAAAAGAGGGGAGATAGTCTGGGGCTCTACTGTAAGAACTAAATTTAGACAAACTGTCCCAGTGAACAGAAACACAATGCTGTAAGTGAAAATGTTACACGTCCAAGTCAAATGTTCAAACACTTCCTTGAGTTCATAAAGCATCCAGATGCTGGGTAGAAAGACATCCGCTGTCATCTCTCCTTCTTGCACTCTCTGCCTTCACTCTGCCTTGTCCAGGGCATGTCAGAATACAAGTCACATTTAGGCTTATTTATGTAATAGAAATATTTCAAATCTTAAGGAGAATTTTGTTCTCATGGCTGCCATTACCTAAATTGCAGTTCATAATAGGATCAATTACTGTTTTCTTGAATAACCTTTAGATCTAGCACATAAAGAATATGTGCCTTAACATTTTTAAACAACAAAAGCATGATAAATTTACTGAACCAAATGAATATAGAGTACTTTATTGCACTGTGTAAGTATCATTAAAGTAACAAGTCCATGGAGATTAATCAATATAATTTAAAGATATAATTTAATGCAACTACGTAGCAAATGAAAAATTGGCTATTTCTATGTCAATAAAACAAACATACAAATTAAAGTCACATGAACAATTGCAGTAAGAGAAATGTTTTGTGGATTGGCCCATTTCAGTGGCCGTTTATTTTAGAAATAGTTATGACTACTGAGATTACTATTTTCCTTATTTTACTGTTTTTGTAATATTCTTCTTCATAATTAAAAATCATGTGGACTTCCTAATTTTTTTTATAACATTGTGAATAGAAAAGATGGTCAAGAAAGATGAGATTGCACCTTACACCAATCAGAATAGCTAAGCTCAAAAACTCAAGACACAGCAGATGCTGGAGAAGAAGTGGAGAAAGGGGAACACTCATTCATTGCTGGTAGGAGTGCATACTTATACAATGACTCTGAAAATGAATTGGATGGTTTCTCAGAAAATTGTGAATAGTTCTACCTCAAGACCTAGCTATACCTCTCCTGGACATATAACCAAAGATGTCCACCATATTCACAAGGACACATGCTCATAGTAGCTTTATTTGTAATAGCTAGAACTGGAAGTAACCCAGATGTCCCTTAGCCGAAGATTGGATACAGAAAATATGGCTTATTTACACATTGGAATACTATACAGCTATTAAAAACAAGGACATCATAAATTTTTCAGGCAAATGGATGGAACTAGAAATTATCATCTTGAGTGAGGTAACCTAGAGCCAAAATGACAGGAACAGTATATACTCACTGATAACTGAATATTAGCTATAAAGTACAGAATACCCAGGATACACCCCACAGACCCAAAGAAGTTAAACAAAAAGGTGCCCATGAAAGGATGCTTGCATCACATTTATGGAAATAAAATAGTCATAGAAGGCTGAGGAAGAGAGGGAACTAGATAGGAGAGGGAAGAGGAGGGGAATGAAAAGGGAGTATTGGGTGCAGGGGAGACAGGAGAGAGGCCCAGAGGGCCAGGGGAATGAAGGAAATCTGCAGCTGCCTGAAGTGTGGGGGAGGAGAAAACTCTAACATCCCAAAGACCTGGGATCAGGGAGGCTCCCAGGAGTCAATGCAGGTGACCTTAACAGTGGGGACATGGAACCTGAGGAGGCCATCTCCTTTAGCCAGGCAGGGCCCCCAGTGGAAGGATAAAGACATCAATTTACTTACAAAACGTTGACCCAAAATTTGTCCTGTCTAAAAGAAATGCAAGGATGGAGCAGAGGTGGAAGGAAAGGCCAACTAATAACCAGCTTAACTCGAAACCCATCCCATGGGAAAACATAACTGTCCTCTGAGATCCTCTGCCCCAGCAGTGGACTGAAACAGAAACAGATGCCCACAGCCAATCATTAGACAGAAGTCAGGGATACTTAGGGAAAAGTTGGGGGAAGGACTGAAGTGTACTGAAGTGAAAAGAAATAGACAGGAACCCTACAGGAAGACCAACAGAGTCAACAAAGCTATACTTCTGGAGCTCTCAGAATCTGAGCCACCAATCAAAATACACACAGGGACTGGAATGAGGTCCCCTGGCACATAAGTAGCATACAAGGAGCTCACTCTTCATGGCTGCTCTGCTTGGCCTCAGTGGAACAGGATGCACTTAATCTGGTAGAAACTTGATGTGCCAGAGTTGAGAGATGGCAGGGGGCGTTCCTACCCTCAGAGGAGAAGTGGTGTCGGGATGGGGGAGGGACTTGGTGAGGGAGAGAACAGGAAGGGGAGCAGTATTTGGTGTATAAATAAATAACAAACTAAAAAAGAAAAGAATAGAAAAAAGAAAAAAAGAAAGATGACTTATCCACTAACTTTTCTAGTCCAAAACTACAGAGGATAGATGAGACACATTCATCAAAATATTAAATGACTACGGGAATTCTGACTTTTTAAGATCTTCCACCAAACTTTGCTTCTGACATTTTGGAATGTGGCTGAGACGTGGTCTTCACTCTGAGTAAAGTTTGTAAACATAATCTGATCTAATACAACAAATGTTCAATGTTTTTCTCATCCATCTCTCCAGCTCCACCCTAATGAAGACTTCATAGACTCACCCGCGGCTGATCCGATTACCAATGGGCTGTTGCCCCAGTCTTTCTTATAATTATTTGCCAAGATACTTTTTTCAGATCCTAAAATAAACTGGGGCATACAGTATAGCACACACAGTATAGCACATACAGTATAGCACATACAGTATAGCACATACAGTATAGCACATATGTAGTCCTCAATAGTTTGGTTCGGTCTCTATCATGTCCCTACTTGCATCATTTAGTTCTCCATGGCTTGTCAGTCTGTCTTGTACTGCAGTAAGGTGAGCCCTAGCCATGTGATCTACTTTATCATGTGAGCCCCTCCGCCCCCTCACCACAAATAACTCCCACTTTCCAGTTCCTTTAAAGACAGCTCTTCCCAAAACATTTTTTTCTTTTTCAAACTGCACAAACTTTTCCTTTTCCTTTAATTTCCAAACTTATTGTCCAATTTGAATGTGGGATAAAGGTCTCATATGGAAAGTCTAATAACTTCATAGGACAAGCATATTACAGCATATGTCTGATATAACTAACCATCATCCTGTAAAAGTAACTTTATTTCAGAGGATTGCATTTATGTATTTATGCAGATATATACATGCATTTATGCAAATATACATGCAGATTTGTGTATTTAACAATAGTAAAGAAAAAGAGGCTATTAGTCTGAGAGCAGAGGAGCAGAGGAGCTGGAGGGAAGGGACTTGGGGGAAACTGACAGGGAAGGAGAAATTGTGATGCAGTTTCTTTTTATTAAAATGTATAAAAAGGAACAAAATACATTTAGAAAAGGAAACAAAGAAAAGAAAGGAAGGAGGGAAGAAACAAAACGACCATATCTCTCTTCTGGTTTATAAAGATTATAGATTTTCTAGTTGTCACTCAAGGAAAATCTGGATATTAAGGAAATGTGCAAATAATAATTGCAAAAGTAACTTTTACTCAGCAAATGTAATTGTTGGCTTGGAGGCTTGCTGCTGAATAAGCTCACCTCCTCCAGTTCTTCGGAACTCTAGCTTGCTGGTTCATCTCAGCTTTTATTGCCCAGTTCCTCTCTAAGCTGATGGAAACAAACTGGCCTAACTCAGCCTCTCCCTGATTTGTTCTGCTTGGCCTCAAACTAACTCTAGCAGTTTGTTCTAATCTTCTGTGTCTTTCTTATTCTCTGGCTTCAACTGCCTCTGAGTGAATCAAACTGCACTGACTACACTGACTGTACTAACTGAAGACAACTCAGCAGAAGTCAACTGAATTCAACTAAACTGCACTAAACTATACTGAACTGAACACCACTGCATTGCCTGAACTCAACTGAACTACACTCACAGAACTGCCCTCTGTCCTGACTCGCTCCCTTTGCTGCCCTTTTAAGTCACTTTTCTTTCCTGTGCTGCTCTCTTATGTGGTTGGGCATAATGACTCATTCAGTCAAATATTTCTCTGGTTTGTCACTTTGCCCCTCAGTTAGACATCACTTTCAAACAACTACAAACTAAGTGTCCCTTCATTGTTTGGGATTAAAGCTGTGTACTAATGGCATGTCTGTATTCTAGCCAGAGTGATCACACAGACTTAAAAAGACTTTGGATGTGATCCCTTGCCAGAGCAGCCATATTGCTGGAATAAAATTATATCATCCAAATCATTAATTAAATAATTTTGATCAGATTTCATTGATTCTGTTCATTATTTTTCTAATCTTCTAAGTACTTGTAGTTGATACCCTTTATTTGTTTTATATCTATTGGTTTTTTATCCTGAATTTGTCTGATATCTGTATTATTCATTTACACTCTTTTCTCTCCCCCTAAAAAGCCAACACAATTTAGAAGAACACATGTTAATCTTGTGAATATTAAAAGTAAATAATAAAATCATTAAAAAGACTATAATGTATTGTCTAATTTCAAATATGGTCAAGGAGATATCAAAGTTATAGATATGGATATGAATGTGGATGTAGATATGGATATAGATATGGGTATATAGATATAGATAAAAACGTCGATATAGATAAAGATATAGATATAATTTTATGTATATTGGTGTTTTGCCTACATTTGTCTGTTCATCACAGGCATGGCTAGTGTCCTTGGAGTTCAGAAGATTCCACAGAACTGGAGTTACAGAGATTTGTGAATGACTTCGTGGATTCTATGATAAAACTCAGGTTCTTTGGAGGAGCAGCCAGCACTCTTTACCTCTAAGCCGTCTCTCAGCACCCAAGCAGATATCAAACTAAAACACTTTGAAAAGGGAAAGGAAATCCAGATGAATCTGTCAGTTGTTTGGGTCTTTTTGTTTCATAAACAATGAACCTTACAAATATCTTCCTATTTTGTGGTTAATTTTGAGGAGGATTCATTGTAATTTTGATTAGTTTCAGCACTTCTCCTTTTAAATGGTTTTAATTTTAACAAATCTACAAATTTAAAAAAATTTAAAAGCCCAATACTTGTATAAAGTTTATTATAAAAATCAGACCCCTATCCATATACTCAGGTCTCTTCTCTGAACAGAAACATTCATCTTTCTGTTGGTGGGTATAACCTCCATGTGTTAGTAACTTACTATTATCTGTAGTTTTTGGATAATGACCTTAGCAAAATCTATTTTATTTCTAACAGTGTCAGTTACATACTAAATTTCAGTACATTCTCAGCTATTCTTTCATATCTCATATAACTGCAAATAGTTGCACTGTGTGGTGGTTTAAAGGACAAATCCATCCCCAGATGTTCATGTACTCGAACACTTGGTCCCTAGTTGGTAGGAGGTGCAGCCTTGCTGGAGGAGACATGTCATGAGGGGTAAGTTTTGAGGGTTTATAATCTCAAGCCACTTCTTGCTTTCTATCTGCTTCTCTGTGTAGGTGAAAGGTTATCAGCCAGTTTCCAGCTTCTATCACCGTGTCAAAAGAAACGGAAGCAGTAGCCATTTAACTTGTATGTTCTAACATTTACAACATGTGAGATGGAAATATTATTATTACAACATGTTCGGGCTGTGCGATGGATTATCTCCACTCTCATTCCCCTGTAGCTTTTCTCAGCTTTGCCCATTTCCTGCTTTGTTCATTCATATGGCTGTGTTTGCAGGGTGTTCTCTCTTGGCTCCAGATCATCTCTGGTCAGGTAATAAATCTGCTTGGAGGTTCCATGTGTTAATAGTCCATTTGATTTGCCTACAGAGGATCTCCTGGTGCTCTAACTCCTCCATTCTGAACTTATTTTCTTAAACACATAGTGCCTAGCACTTAGCCTGAGGTCTTCCTGGCTACTCTTCCATGATCAAGTGCTTGACCTCAAATCTCACCTCTGTCACCACTTGTGCCTCAGGGTTGGTTAAGAGAGTTTTTCTGCTCATTTTAAGAAGACACGTTTTCTTAGTTTCTATTTTGCCTGTAATTGTGTACAAATTTCTCCTTTGAACAGGTGGTTGTAAAAGTTTGTTAAAACTCTCTTTAGAGTAAATTAAATGATTTTTATTATGTATACAACTAGAACTACAGAAGTGTTTATTTTTTCTAAGAAGTATCGTTCTTATTTCTTTTTAATTATTTTTTATTTTTACTTATTTCATTCTTATACATTCTATTCTCGAATTCCATATCAGAGGCTGACCTGATATTTTCATGCTGTCTGCAATACTGCTTATATATTTACATCCTTTCAGTTTCTTAGTCTCTAATGGAATTTTTAAATGATTAAAGTAAAGCTTTTAACAACTTAAATTTCTTATATAAAAAAGAAAAGAAAAATATATGTATATATCATAAGTAAAATTTATATTTGAAAAATGTAAAGGATATAAATTGATATGTAATAATTAAATAAGAATTATATTTTGATGCAAATTCTTGATTAAATGTTGCACTGTCCCAGTTAAGTGGGAACTCTTTCTGTGGTACCAAATTCTCTCAGCCTATACAAGAAATGTTATTTGAAGCAAAAGTCATTTCGATTCTGGAGAAAGATCAGAAGAATGAAACAGGGTCTTTACTAGTATATACAAAAGGGCCACCAACTGACTAGTGGGTTGTGCTAATTATTTAGGTACACTCTACAGGAAACCAAGCCTGGCATTCAGATATATAAAATGAAAAAGAACTTCAAGAGAAATCTGTTGTCTGGCCTCAAAATAGTTTGTCAGAGAAAGAAAGTAGAAAAAATTGGCTCATAGAGTGTTTATTTTCAGACCAAATGAGATTTGTACTTTTCTCCAAATGTTGTGTTGAAATTTAGATTAAAGTTAAAAGCATGAATTCCCTATTAATGGCAAATGAATGTTTTACAGGATGGATTAGTGGCTAGCATTCATGGCTTCTTACAGAGATAGGTGATTGGGTAACGGAGAGGGAGGTAGGAAGGGAGTTTGAAGACCTGTAGGTATGTGAATCCAAACGTTTCATCATAGAAGCCATTTACCACATGTTCGCCAAATAGGAAATAAAAATAACAGCAGATATAAGGACTGACATATATGTAATGAAATAAACAGACTAAAATTATTTTCAGGTAAAGTATACCAGTTTAAATTAGGAGTAAATTTATGCTCCTCAACTTAATATTCATTTGAAAAAAGTTTTAGTAATATATATAAAATATCTATAAGTTAAAATTTAGGAAGACTTAACTTATAAAACCATTCATGGGGCATTTTTATTGTGATAACTCTTTGAATCAGCTTTAAGATCCTTCTGCTATACACAAAACCATCATAGCATTTAATTAATAATGGAAATTATCAAAATCTAAAATATATTATGAAGTAAGAAAGTCACTGAATTATATAGAAGTAATAAGGATAGAATATATCATCTACTCACAAAGACTAACACGCAAAAGATCTGATAATACAAGGGAATTTGTTCCTTAGGTGTCTGCCCTGAGTCACAGCATGTATGAAAACATTTACAAACACACCTGGGTCAATACTAACAAGCTTCTTTGTATTAGAGAGCAAAATGTAACACTTTAAAGAAGATTTTAGAGTTAGAACCTTATGATATCTATGCATTTCACTGTGAATTTGGATTTACTTATAAGATTGTCAACAAAATTGATGAAATGTAAGATAGTCAATTTTTTACTACCTAAAATTTTAATACACTAAGAAAACATTTCACTGGACATGTTTGCAATATATTACAAGAAGCAACAAACTGGGATATGATTAAATAATTTGGTAAAATTGGATGGGTTATAAAGTGAATCTTTTTAAAGAATTAAATAAGTCTCAACTAGATCACTAGCACACTCCATTGTCTGAACTATGGACAAAAGTCAGTATCATATCTTTTTGTTATTCAATGACAATATGATTTCATGCTTTAAGTGATTAGGAAAAAACTTTAAAAGATGTTGGAAGTAAAACTTAGGAAAAAAAAGATTCACTAAAAGACGCTAACAAACCTTTCTGTAGACAACCCTATATTCTATACTAGGCATTTACATCGTGATAGCTCCATGAGACTATTTAAAATAATTCTTCAAGATTTTACACTAATATTCTAACAATTTTAATAGCATAGGTGTTTTAAACCATAATTTTTATACTGGTATATTTTAGTTTTCTGTTGATTTGAAATAAGAAAGAATATTTGGCTAGAGTCTTTTTATAAGAATACACTTCTTAGTAATGCTTGAATAATTTAGCTTTATTATAAGATATTTACAGGAAGAGCCTTCTTTTAAAACATTCTTTAATTCTACGTGCAATTTCCTGCCCCATCTTTCCCTTGATGGTCATTGGAATCACTGTTACTTGAGGCATTAATAAGTTTAGTAGATTATTCTTTTTTCTTTCTCTGGGGTTAACTAACTTGTTTTTCAACTCAACATTTGTTAGACTTTCTTATTCCAAGATTAATTTTTTGTTACTCTAGTGTAATGTTGCATATTCATTTGCAAAACAAAGACACATGGGCAAAAACTTCTGCAATATTGTCTGTCTAGGGACAGCTCTGAGGATTACAATATGTTCAGCTCTCAATTTTTTGTAACAACTTAAAGATGTAGTCTTTAGTTGAATTTCAAGATGGATCCTAATTTTTACATGGATCCTTCTGGCAAGAAAATTCTGGATACCTTAAGTAACTGAAATAAAATTTATAAGGCATGGCTTCTTAAAATCCCCCCTTCGTCTACATGAAAATGAGCAGAGGAAAACATACTGCGATAATCCAAAACATTCATTATGAAAATCATGTACGATTTGAAACCCTCTCTGCAAGCTGCATTTGATTACAAACTTCTCTTGGGACTATGCCTAGGTATTCTTGGGCTTGAAACCAGACTACATTGCTTAGCCTACCAACCACTGAGCATGGTTTAACATCACTCAACTCCATAAGACCTACACTATGCAAGAGTTCACATTTAACATACTTTCTAAACAGTTCCTGGATTTTTTGCAAAATGCAATCATTAAACAGTAGCAATTTTGAAAATGCACACTACTCATATTTACTGTAATATCATTGCTCTTTTTAGTTGTCTGAAAGCAATGCATTAGCAACATATCTTTAGTCAATACAGAGCCCTGGGTATCTGATGGCAAAGATGGATTTGCTCATAATGCCCAGAACATTTCACTGCTTTACGCTACCTACAGAAACAGAATATCACTAGGTTCAAAAGGGAGTTGAAATCTATAGAAGGGACTCTTTAGTCTTACACAAAGGACAGTCAGAGAATATGGTTATGTTAATTTTGTAGTTTGAATTTTCTATGACTTCATATTTACCAGCACTATTATATTTTCAGAAAACTGTCTGGGTCAAGGCATTTTCCCCAAACAAAGCACCTTTTGGAAGCTACATATGGAAGCACTCATTCACAAGGAAATTTGTAGAGTCCCTTATATTAATAAAGCAACAGAGAAATGAGTTTTAAATAACTCATTCTAGTAAGAATACTTTCTTCTAACTGTTGCACCTTTCCAATATTTGTTTATAGTTCTTGAAAGCAATGCAAAACTTTTAAGTTTTGCACTTGAGGTCCTTTTCAATTCAACTGTAATTGACTTTACCAGTTTTATATCTGCCTAAAATGAAAACAATACAATTTTATACTATTTTAAACATCTACAGTATTTTTTATCTCTACCTAAAACCATACTGTCAAGGTTTACTTTATTTTTCAATCTTAACTATTCTGTCAAAATATTTTTCAAATTCTCTGTTATATCTTTCCCATTCAACTCAACTTTAAAGGAGAGTACATTGATCTTTGGTAACCTCACCTCCTCTTACAATTGCATAATTCCATATTCTGTTTACGTTTAACAAAGGCAACAAACACATCTCAGTTTCCATTTGCACAAGAGTCACACTTACGCAGGTAAGAAAGGGACAGATTGTCAAGGTTACAAGCCAGAGAAAGAAATTATCCCTAAACAACTACATTAAAGTTAGATTGCAGATGACAGAGGGAATGTATGATCATTGTGGACTGCCAGAGAAGGAGAGCTGAAATAAAACAAGAAATAAATAGAATATTAGTAGAAAAACTCAAACTATTTCATTTACTGTTTGAGAAATTTTTCTTATGGGGTACACTATGAAGCTGCAATTTCACTTTACTTGTACACCACCACTATTTTCTAAGATTTTCATGTATGCGGATATTTTTTAATTAGCTTACCTCTAGATTCAGGTAACAGTATAAACTGGCTTACACATACACACACACACACACACACACACACACACACAATTTTTACAAAATACAAGAAATATAAGTGATGTAGTATGTCAGGGTTGGTTAACAGAGTGAATGACTCAATTCACGTGAATAGCTATGTTCTCTGTTCCATGAAGCTAAGAGTCTCCATTCTTTCTTTAGAGTCCCCTTCTTATAGTCACAGGATGGCTGTCATATGGGAGGAATTTTCATCCAAAAGATACTATATGTAGAAGGATAAGTACCTATTTTTCCATATTTAAAAGAAAAATACACCATGGGTTCAGTATTGGTCAATTTGATTGTCAATTTGACCACATCTAGACTGACCAGGAAAACAGACTTCTGCATATGGATTAAGGAATTATCTTGATTAAGTTAATTAAAGCAAGAAAAACCCTAACTGAGAGTGGCATCATTGCATGGCCTTGGGTCATGGGCTGTATAAAAAGGGTCAAATCTGCCTAAATATATACTCATCCACCTCTGTATGCCTTCTCATACTTAAGACCATTTTACCATCTGCCTGAAGTTCCTACCACCGTAGGTTCCTTGTCATGACAGACTGTAATCTCCATAGGAAAGTTGAAATAAACTTCCTTGTATTTCTATTGTCAGATATGCTGTGGCAGCAAAGGTTTCACTTCTTTTTTTTTTTATTTTTTTGATACTTTATTTACATTTCAAATGTTTCCCCATTTCCAGGTCTCCACTTTGGAAACCCCCTATCCCCTCCCCCTCCCTTGCCTCTATGATGGTATTCCCCCACCCACCCACCACTCACCCACTCGCATCTGTCTTCGCACCTTGGCATTCCCCTTTACTGGGGCCTCTCCTCCCCCTGATGGCCAACAAGGCCCTCCTCTGTCACATATGTGGACAGCACCATGGGTCCCTTCATGTGTATTCTTTGATTGGTGGTCCAGTCTCAAAAAGCACCAGGAGATCACGCCAGTTGATACTGTTGCTCCCTCCATGGGGCTGCAAACTCCCTCAACTCCTTCAGTCCCTTCTCCAGCTCCTCCATCTGGGATGCCACATTCAGTCCAACGGTTACTGTGAAGTAAAACTTGGGTATTCCGAACTTTTGGGCTAATATTCACTTATCAGTGAGGACATACCATGTTCGTTCTTTTGTGACTGAGTTACCTTGCTCAGGATGATATTTTCAAGTTCCATCCATTTGCCTGCAAATTTCATTAAGTCATTGCTTTTAATAGCTGAGTAGTACTCCATTGTGTAAATGTACCACATTTTCTGTATCCATTCGTCTGCTGAGGGACATCTGGGTTGTTTCCAGCTTCTGGCTATTATAAACATGGCTGCTATGAACATAGTGGAGCATGTGTCTTTATTACATGTTGGAGCATCTTCTGGGTATATGCCCAGGAGTGCTATGGTTGGGTCCTCAAGTAGTATGATGTCCATTTTTCTGAGGGTGAACCACACTGATTTCCAGAGTGGTTGTACCAGCTTGCAATCCCACCAACAGTAGAGAAGTGTTCCTCTTTCTCCACATCCTAGCCAGCATCTGCTGTCACCTGAGTTTCTGATCTTAGTCATTCTGTCTGGTGTGAGGTGGAATCTCAGACTTGTTTTGATTTGCATTTCCCTGATGACTAAGGATGTTGAACATTTCTTTAGGTGCTTCTCAGCCCTTCGAGATTCCTTAGTTGAAAATTCTCTGTTTAGCTCTGTTCCCCATTTTTTGATAGGATTATTTGGTTCTCTGGAGTCTAACTTCTTGAGTTCTTTGTGTATATTAGATATTAGTCTTCTATCTGACATAGGATTGGTAAAGATCTTTTCCCAATCTGTTGGTTGCCATTTTGACCTATTGACAGTGTCCTTTGCCTTACAGAAGCTTTGCAATTTCATGAGGTCCCATTTGTTGATTCTTGATCTTAGAGCATAAGCCATTGGTTCAGGAACTGTTCCCTTGTGCCCATGTGTTCGAGACGTTCCCCCACTTTCTCTTCGATTAGATTCAATGTATCTGGTTTTATGTGGTGGTCCTTGATAGACTTGGACTAGAGCTTGTACAAGGAGATAGGAATGAATCAATTTGCATTCTTCTACGTGTAGATTGCCAGTTGAACCACCACAATTTGTTGAAAATGCTGTCTTTTTTTCCACTGGATTGTTTTAGCTCCCTTGTAGAAAATCAAGTGGCCATAAGTGTGTGGGTTCATTTCTGGGTCTTCAATACTATTCCATTGATCTAACTGCCTGTCACTCTGCCAATACCATGCAGTTTTTTATCACTACTGCTCTGTAGTACAGCTTGAGGTTAGGGATGCTGATTCCCCCAGAAGTTCTTTTGTTGTTGAGAATAGCTTTTGCTATCCTGGGTTTCTTGTGTTGTTCCAAATGAATTTGAGAATTGCTCTTTCTAAGCTATGAAGAATTGAGTTGGAATTTTGATGGGGATTGCATTGAATGTGTAGATTGCTTTTGGCAGGATGGTCATTTTTACTATATTAGTCCACCCAATCCATGAGCATGGGAGATCTTTCCACCTTCTGAGGTCTTCTTCGATTTCTTTCTTCAGAGACTTGAAGTTCTTGTCATACAGATCTTTCACATGCTTGGTTAGAGTCACACCAAAATACTTTATATTGTTTGTGACTATTGTGAAGGGTGCCATTTCCCTAATTTCTTTCTCAGCCTGTTTATCTTTCGAGTATAGGAAGGCTACTGATTTATTTGAGTTAATTGTATATCTGACCACTTTGCTGAAGTTGTTTATCAGCTGTAGCAGTTCTCTGGTGTAGTTTTTCAGGTCACTTAAATATACCACCATATCATCTGCAAAGAGTGATATTTTGATTTCTTCCTTTCCAATTTGTATCCCTTTGACCTCCTTTTGTTGTCTAATTGCTCTAACTAGAACTTCAATTACTATATTGAATAGGTAGGGAGAGAGAGGGCAGCCTTGTTTAGTCTCTGATTTTAGTGGGATTGCTTCAAGTTTCTCTTCATTTAGCTTGATGTTGACCACTGATTTGCTCTTTATTGCTTTTACTATGTTTAGGTATGGGCCGTGAATTCCTGAACTTTCCCAGACTTTTATCATAAAAGGATGTTGAATTTTGTCAAATGCTTTTTCAGCATCTAATGAAATGACCATGTCATTTTGTCTTTGAGTTTGTTTATGTAGTGGATTACATTGATGGATTTCCAGGTACTGAACCATCCCTGTATCCCTAGGATGAAGCCTACTTGATCATGATGAATGATCATTTTGATGTGTTCTTGGATTCGTTTTGCAAGAATTTTATTGAGTATTTTTGCATCAATATTCATAAGGAAAATTGGTCTGAATTTTTTTTCTTTGTTGGGTCTTTGTAAGGTTTTGGTAGCAGTGTAACTGTAGCCTCATAGAAGGAATTGGGTAGTGTCCTTTCTGTTTCTATTTTGTGGAATAGATTGAAGAGTATTGGTATTGGGTCTTCTTTGAAGGTCTGATAGAATTCTGCAGTGAACCCATCTGGTCCTGAGCTTTTTTTGGTTGGGAGACTTATAATGACTGCTTCGATTTCTTTAGGCATCATGGGACTGTTTAGATGGTTTATCTGATCCTGACTTAACTTTGGTATTTGATATCTAGAAAATTGTCCATTTCATCCAGATTTTGCAGTTTTGTTGAGTATAGGCTTTTGTAGTAGGATCTGATGATTTTTTGAATTTCCTCAGAATCTGTTGTTATGTCTCCCTTTTAATTTCTAATTTTGTTAATTTGGATCCTGTCTCTGTGCCCTCTGGTTAGTCTCACTAAGGGTTTAATTTTCTCAAATAACCAGCTCTTGGTTTTGTTGATTCTTTGTATAGTTCTTTTTGTTTTGGTTGGTTGATTTTAGTCCTGATTTTGATTATTTCATGCCTTCTACTCCTCTTGAGTTTATTAGCATCTTTTTGTTCAAGAGCTTTCAGGTGTGCTGTTAAGCTGCTAGTGTATGCTCTCTTCAGTTTCCTTTTGGAGGCACTCAAGGCTATGAGTGTTCCTCTTAACACTGCTTTCATTGTGTCCCATAAGTTTGGGTATGTTATACTTTCATTTTCATTAAATTCTAGGAAGCCTTTAATTTCTTTCTTTATTTCTTCCTTGACCAAGTTATTATTGAGTAGAGCATTGTTCAGCTTCCATGTGTATGTGGCCTTTCTGTTGTTGTTGTTGTTGTCATTGAAGACTAGCCTTAATCAGTAATGATGTGATAGGAGGAATGGGATTATATCAATCTTCTTATATCTGTTGAGGTTTGTTTTGAGACCGATTATATGGTCAATTTTGGAGAAGGTGCCATGAGGTGCTGAGAAGAAGTTTATATTCTTTTGATTTAGGATGAAATGTTCTATAGATATCTGTTAAATCCATTTGGTTCATAACATCTGTTAGTTTCACCATGTCTCTTTTTAGTTTGTGTTTCCAAGGTCTGTCCATTGATGATAATGGGGTGTTGAAATCTCCTACTATTATTGTGTGAGGTGCAATGTGTGCTTTGAACTTTAGTAAAGTTTCTTTTATGAATGTGGGTGCCCTTGCATTTGGAGCATAGATGTTCAGAATTGAGAGTTCTTCTTGGTAGATTTTTGCTTTGATGAGGATATAGTGTTCTTCCTTATCTTTTTTGATGACCTTTGGTTGAATGTTGATTTTATCCGATATTAGAATGGCTACTCCAGCCTGTTTCTTGGGACCATTTGCCTGGAAACTTGTTTTCCAGCCCTTTACTCTGAGGTAGTGTTTGTCTTTATCACAGAGTTGCATTTCATGAATGCAGCAAAATGCTGGGTCCTCTTTAGGATCAGTCTGTCAGTCTATGTCTTTTTATTGGGGAATTGAGTCCATTGATGTTAAGAGATATTAAGGAATAGTGATTGTTGGTTCCTGTTATATACCTATTATCCTTAGATTCTGTCTTCTCATTGTGTCCTGGATTTCATGGATGTTTTGGGTTAGGAGCTTTTTGCATTTTGCATTTTCTTTGACTGTTGTGTCAATGTTTTCTATGGTATCTTCCGCACCTGCGATTCTCTCTTCTATCTCTCTTATATTCTGTTGGTGATGTTTGCATCAATGACTTCTCAGCTCTTTCCTAGGTTTTCTAACTCCAGGGTTGTCTCCCTTTGTGATTTCTTTATTGTTTCTAGTTTTAGTTTTAGTTTTTGGATGGTTTTGTTCATTTCCTCATCTGTTTGATTGTGTTTTCCTCTATTTCTTTAATGGATTTTTGTGTTTCCTCTTTAAGGGCTTCTAGTTGTTTACCTGTGTTCTCTTGTAGTTCTTTAAGGGAGTTATTTATTTCCTTCTTAAAGTCTTCTATCATCATCATGAGAAATGATTTTAAATCTGAGTCTTGCTTTTTTGGTGTTTTGGGGTATCCAGGGCTTGCTGTGGTGAGATCTGGGTTCTGATGATGCCAAGTAGCCTTGGTTTCTGTTCCTTATGTTCTTGCCCTTGCCTTTTACCATCTGGTTAACTCTGGTGTTAGCTGGTCTTACTCTCTCTGGCTGTGGCTTGTCCCTCCTGCAAGCCTCTGTGTCAATACTCCTTGAAGACCAGCTCTCTCTGATAAGAATTTGGGTTTGGAGAGCTGTGGCACATAGTGAGCTCTGGGGTGCAGACAGAAACCAGAAGGATCTTGTTCCCAGCTGTCCCTTGGTTCCTGTGCCCTGATGGCTCTGCAAGGATCCCTCTTGATCCAGTGAATTTGAACAGAAGTGGTGGTCTTGCCTGTGCTCAAAGGTGTGTCTGTACTCCTCGTATACCAGCTCTCTCCTAGCACTATTTGAGTATGGAGCCCTGTGTCACAGGATCAGTTCCCCGGCCACCAAAAGAAACCAGAAGACCACTCCTCAGTCACTGTGTACTGGGATTCCAGGTGGGTTCCTCTGAGCAGACAGGCTTGTCCACACTCCTGGGAGTCTAGGTTTCTTCTGGCACTATTTGGCTATGGAGCCCTGTGGCTCAGGCTGTGGTCACCAGGAAACCGGAAGACTCCTCTAACTTCTTCTATTACCAATATAGGGAAATAAAGTTGCAAGGATAGTGTCAAAAATTAGTTCCATTTGGATCTTCATTATCCATATCAATAGGGTGATTTCCTGAAATTTAACATAATAAATGGTATCTTATAATATGGTTCTACAATTGTCAAGAACACAGTGGGAAATCACTAAAATACCTAAAATTAAGGAAATCCCAACCTGAATGAAAAAAGGTAATCTATCAATGGAAATGCCAAGTCAATGAATAGGCAGGGCTTATTTGTGAAGTTTTTAATGTAGTTATCTTAAAAATGCTTCAGTAACTAATGGCAGACATAATGTTGTATTTTGTATGAGGGTGGTCCCTATGTCTCATGTTTGAATGTGGCTCGACTGAGAATGGTCCCTATAGTCTCATATGTTTAAATGTTTGGTTCGCAGTTATTAGAAGTTTTGGGGAAGGATGAGATAGTATATTGTTGGAGATGTGTCACTGGGGTAAGCTTTGAGATTTCAAAGTCCCATACCAATCTATACTGCATATGAGATGTGAGCTCTCGGCTCCAGCCCCAGTACCGTGCCTGCCGCCTCCGCACCTCCCACTGTGATGGTCATGACTCATCCTTTGATATCATAATGATCTCCACTTAAATTCTTCTTTTTAAAATTTGCCTTTATCATAGTATTTCTTCACAGTATAGAACGGTAACTAAGACCATAGTAAAGCCGAAAAACCTAAACAGGTAGAAGATATTAATATAAAGAAATCTACACATCCTAGAATTTAAAAATTATAATAGTCACTGATGGATTTACTCAGCAGGCAAATCATATGAGAATGAAGAATATCAGTCACTTGAAGATATAAGCATAGAAACCATTCAACTTGAATAAACAGACAACATACCTTGCAAAAAAAAGTGGGTATAAGACCAGAAAACTAATGTAACATAACATAATTCCAGCATGTCTAGCTCCAGAGTTTAAAAAAACAGAATACAAAAATGCATGGCTAAGAAAAGTCTTGCTAAAGCAATGGGCGAAAGACAAATATTTATGCATTTAAGATGTTAAATGAAATAAAGCAAGATACATCTCCCAAATTTGTATCATACCAATCAACCATCTTGAAAACAGACAAAGAAAACAACACATTTTCATTATATATGAAAGGACTTGAATGACAAAATATGTCAACATAACCTCAGAAACCAGAAAGAAGAGACTGGATGTTTTTCAATTGACAAAAGAAAAGCAAAGGGGAAATCAAATAACCCCACTCTGACACAAAAACTAAACACACAAGTAAACAAAAATTGTCATTATGAGATTTATACAATGAAAACAGCCTTTAGGTATGAAAATAAATAATACATGAAATAAATAATTCAAATAAGAATTTGTCCCCATACTTACCTTAAGATAATGATGAAGAGTTCGTCAGATAAATGTAGTGAAATAGAAGAAAATTGAATATTAATATTAGAAACGAAGAAACAATAACAAAAGTAAACTGTTGGTGAGTTAAGAACAATGACTTTATGATTTTGTATACTGTAATAGAAATTTAGGATAAAAACTTAGAGTACTGTCTGACATGGTTTTTAACATGGTTGAGGAAATATTAAGCCAGTCTATTACGACAAGGGGAGAGGGTAGTGGGATCTATATTATATCTGTGTTTACTTGAATTAGTGAAATGCCACTATTAGAGTTTGATCAAAACATAAATCCTGTCAGTTTCCTGCTGAATCTTCTTAATTCTGATGTCTCAAGTATTCATTCATATGATTTAATGTTCACATCGAGCATTTACAAGAGACATATCAGAGGGTTTTTACTATTCTAAAACTAATGACCCTATGATAGTAGCTATCCACTGTTTTTCTAAATTACTATTTTACATGTTTGTGAGATATATGTACGTGATAGATATATTTGTGCACATGTGTGTGAAGGCCCACATGTGATATCAGAATGGAGCATTCTCCTCTCTCAATTCCCACCATACTTTTTAGGCAAAATCTCTCTCTGAATCTCTCTCTCTCTCTCTCTCTCTCTCTCTCTGTGTGTGTGTGTGTGTATGTGTGTGTGTGAGTGTGTGTGCGCTTGTCTATCTGTCTGTCTTTCAAGCCCCAGTTTTTCACCCCCACATTTCTATTCATGTCTATTCTTGCCCTGTCACATGGGTGTTGGAATCCATACAGTTGCACAAGTAGCACTTTTAAGTTCTAAGTAATCCCTCCTGCCCTATTAATTTTCTTTTTCTTTTACGAAAATCTCCCAATGTTGTCTCAGCTGGTTGCAAACATATGATTCTCTTGTTTTAGCATTGTATGAAGCTATTATCACAAGCATACAGCACCATAGCTGGATCCATGGTATTTTAAGATAGACTCAGTTTATGTGTATAAGCCAAGGTAATATCCTGGCTATGAGCTAGCCTCCCTATCTTGTTTTCTATAGCTCTGGGGCACAGCCCTCAGGCCAAGATACTATTGTTAGCTGATCTGTCCAACTGCTTTTTAGTTTGCTGTACTTGCCTAGCGTTTGATTTAGAAATCTCTATGCCAGACTTGGCACAGCCAGTTTCTCTGTGACCAGATCACCTCCCAAGACATATTCTCTTTTTGCCTAAGCACATGGGTTTCTTCACTTCTTGCAGGATTAGCCTGTCCCTTGTTTTCACATTACTGTCACCTTTAAAATCACCCTGTCCCTCTCTCTGTGCATTCTTCTCCCTGCTTCCAGCTTCTATACCATAAGCTTTCTGATCTCAGGAACCACATTTACATTGCACAGAATAGAAACTGTGCAAGTATTTACAGAATAGGTAAATATCTACTACATTATTTTCACTGATAATATATGAAAATGAGGATGACACTTGAGAATCCAAAACTGTTGAAACAACAAAATATATGAATTTTTCTTCCAAGATTAACTTTCAAATACATCGTAATGTTTTATTTGCAAAATCCTTTCTATAATGTATCTGTTTAGAAATAACAAAGACCATTTTAAGGTGATCATGTCTTTAAACATCTAGAAAATATATTTAATTTCAGCAATATTTTTACCATTACCATGTGTGAGACTTGTGTGCAATTGTGTTACTGCAGGGCTTTTATTAAATACAAAAGAGAAGAGGAGACTCCTTGTAAACTCACATGCTCTGTTCTTTCCGTCTTCATGAATTTTCATGTATCATAGAGCATTAAGTTCTATAAAACCAAGATGGACTAAGAAGAATTAAAAACTAGTTTATATCTGTTGCTTCCCTAATCTTCACTCCCTTAAAGTCTATTAGGACAAGGAATAGTCCATTCTGTCAAAATTTGCTTGATCATGAATGATTCTGTATGTTGATGAGACTGTCTACATTGACCGTGTCTTAGTCTAAATTCTTCAGAGACCTGAGCCTAGCAGAGAGCTGTCTTATAAGTATGAAAATCTAGGAAATAAGGAGCGAGAGAGAAGAATGTGAAGCAGGAGAAATTGAAGAGATAATAAGATGTTCACAGAGCTGGTATTCAGCAATACTGATGACTGAACCTTGGAAGGTTCTAATTTTCACTATCAAGTTTGAGAAGAGAAAAACAATTCACCAGCCCTCAACAATTGCTGATTCCTCTGGGCTTTCCCCTAGGTTTCTTGGCTTTACCTTGCCAAATGCCAAGTCAGTCTCTTACGGTCTGCTGTATCATCAACAAGGGAGCCTATAACAGAAGAAAGTCAACAAATGTGAATTAGGATCATGGCCTTCACAGGATCTGCCAAATTCTGACCAGGAATGGCCACGTCAGTAGTCCCTGAGATAAGACAATGGAGATGTAGAGCCGTGAACGATCTTCAGTGTACCTGAATTATCCACCCGCAGGATGCTTTAGTCCCGAATATATAAATTTAAGGAATTCTCTGTTAGCAGAGAAACTAAAATTGAAGACAATACAGTAAAAATCTGCACTGAGGAGAAGAGAACTCCTTCTTTTGACTCTGTGTATGACCTGAAGACTCTCTCAAGTACATCCTTGTATTAACTAAAGGAGAATGTACCCAACTCTAGGGCAGCGGCTTTTCTGTTAAATAATGTTCTGAAAACTGATAGAAATCAGAAAGACTTTGTGCTTTAGTGAACAGAAACAACAATAGAAAAGATGAAGAATACTAAAGCAGAGAAAAGAGTAGAAAAAAGCTGTAGTTAATTTAATGGAGCTGTTTTTGACTGATTACCGAGAAACTCTCCAAAGACAACTGTAAAACCAACATTCAGACTTTGGGGCAGAGAAAACTAATGAAATGAAACTAATAATCATTTAGGATGCATAAAATTATAATCAGATACTCCAACACAAAGATACAAATAAACCTTTATAAATAATAAATTAAAAAACTTGATGCTACTGATTGAATAGATTTTGAACATGTGCTCCAAGAGTTGTGCATCATGATTTGATCTCTATCGTCAGAGAGTAGGCAAGCAGAGGGAATCTACCTACAGTGACTAGAGGGAGGCCTTGGGGAAGGTGATTCACGTTGAGGTCATCGGAACAGAGTTCCCATGGTTGAATTTTGCTGGCCTTATAAGAAGAAGCAAAACCAGGAGGCATGAGCAGCAGCCTTCTATTTTGTCCATGTTTGTACATCACCTCAAATCTCTAACGGCACTAAAGCCAGAACTACATAAGCATTTGAAACTTTGAACTAGAGTCTAAAAATATCCTCTTTTCCTTAGAACTGACCCAGTTTGTTTTATGTTGATATTTGCATCAAAATTATTTACAACACAACTTTTATACCCAATGCCCACAAAATATTCTGGATTGAGGAGAGGAAAAAGTGTTAGAACCAAAGGACCAGGAAGTTTCCCATGATACTGTGTCTCTTGACCATGCCAATAGACAAGTTAAGTGAAAGGGGGAAAATATCACTGGATCTTACCTACAGACAAAGAACTACAAGCAGCTAAGGACTGCTAAGAGGTGAATTATTTTATCTTCTCCCAGAGGTGAGCATCCTATTTGTTATGTAATAAAAAGTAGTCACTACTGAAGTTATATACATGCAGTCCACAAAAATGGACACATCATATATATATATGAACCATCAATTTGAGAGAAAGTGAGAAGACCTGGCACCATTTAAAGATAAGAAAAGGAAGAGGGGAAGTGATATAATTTTATTTTAATCTAAAACATATTTTTAAATGATCAACAAAGATGCTTGATTAAAATCAAATACTATAAAATAATCACTAGTAAATATAAAGTAATGTTAAACATTTCTGAATGTCTTACACAATCAGCTCAAGCTAGCAAAATACTATCATTATTAAAATGTTGGTTTGTTGTTATTGCTTTTCATAAAATCTCAGAATCAGAAGAAAACTTGACAATCATGGGTCCTGTGGTGCTGCAGACTGTTGAGGTAAGAGTTTTTGAAAACTAAATAAGAGGGTAATTGTCACATAAGACCAGGCTACACATCTCAACAGTGATATGTTTTCAACAATTAAATATGCAGGGTGAAAAGAGAACTCTGATAGTTTCCATCAGTTATTTGTCTATAGAATTAAGAATGTTTTAGACAAACATCTATTTGTAATGAAAGCCACGAAGGTTTTGATATCTGAGCACATACCTTTTTAGTTCTAACAGGAGAGTAAGTGATGCTATGTGAAAGAGCTAAGTAAATCAAGTCCGGAAAGAGCCGGCTGCTACTCCTTGCTTCATCCTATTCACAGCCTCCCATAAACGCTAAATCTATATCTATTCATAGAACAGTGAACTGCCAGCCTGTGGTCTAATGCAGTACATTACCTCCATTGACCAGATCCCTGCAGAATCCTGGCAAGGTTTCCTTCACCTGTTAGGAAACGAATTCATTGTAGTCAGACATATATTTATGCTTTATTTATATCTATCGGACAAAAGATTATTAAAAAGAATGAATGTTAAGAGCACATTAAAAGGGCTGACAGGAGGCACAACTTCAGAGTTAAGACTCTGTCTGCCCTCCCTTTACCTCAGGCTCTTGCAGCTCCCGACCAGCCCTGGAAGACACTGGCAAATCCCTTAGCTATTGTGTTTGTTGAGCAGAAACACAGGTTTAACGACTGAGAGAAAAAGCTGAACATGATAACAAGCAATCAGTTGTTGGGTCTCAGCACATTGGTAGAATTTCATGTTTCACACAGCTGCTGTTTTAAAATCTCCACCCCCTGTTGCCACAAGGGTCATGCAGGAAACTGAGGCTACTGACCTGATTTGCACTGACTCCTGGTGACCTCTCTGCAAGCAGAGCCCTCCAGATACCCTGCAGGAAATACAGGTAAAGTTTAAAACGCAGGGTCTACTGGTATGATATTTTTAAATTGTCAGAATTAGGAGAAAGAGAAACAATTGTGACTCAATGGTCGTTTTTTTCCAAAGTGCCTCAAGAGTCTCCAGAAATATTTAGTGACACTCCCACTGCATTCGTAATATTTAGATTTATTTTCCTTGGAATATAGTCATTTCTTTCAACCCACACATCCTAGGCATTCTCATTAGCCTCAGAGCAGTCACATGACAGATGCTAATGGCTCTTTCTGTGTGAGAGAATGGCAATTGTCATACTGTAAGGAGATTTTACACTGTGCTCTCAACATGCTGAAGAGAATTGTGCCAGTCTTTAAACATGGCAAAAAAACCCCAGTTTCATTAAAAGATCTAGTAACCCCAGCTAAGTCTTTCTTACAGTAGAAGCACGTGACAGTTCCTAAAGTATTTAAGAAGCATCTGATCTCATCCATTATAATTGTGCAACTGCATGCTGCACAGTGTTGGGAGGTATTGTTCAGTAGCCACAGTTGTCACTGTATTTACATTTTACTGGGTAGGTGCTTTTTTTCCCCTACATTATGAGCAAATGTGGCCTGTATGTGCAATGTATTTTAAATAAGAACTATTTTGACAAATACATGCAACTCCTTTTTTAACTCCTTACCTCCTGCAGAAATCCAGTCTCTAACAGGAATTTCAACAAGTGTAGTTAGAAAAGAGAGAATTCAACTGTAATTTCATTTTACACACAGCATAATCACAGTAGACTGAAGAGAACGACTCTTGTAAAGCTAGTGTTTTCCCATATTTTCAGTAGGAAGGTGGACAGAGACCTGTGGCTTGACATCGGTTCAGGACACCATTATCCCCAGCTTCAACATCTCTCCAGCCTATTAAACACCATCGCATGATTCAAGTTAAATAATTTTGTTTTGTGACAATTTCTTGAGCACCTACTAAGCTCTAGTGTTAAAGAATACTATCAAATTGTATGAAAATAGTTTTGATATAAATTGAATAGAATAAGCAAAATGGTTTGAAACCGTTTCAATAATATATATTTACATTTAAAATGAGGCTTCTGCATGTCTTAAAAATTTATCATGTTTTGTTCAGAAAGAAGTATTAGATGTAGAAGATCTTTTTTTTTTCTTTTTTTTTTTATTTATTTTTATTTATTTTTTGATATTTTATCTACATTTCCGATGATTCCCCTTTTCTTTAGAAACCCCGTGTCCCCTCCCCCTCCCCGCCTCTGTGAGGGAATTCCTCCTCCCACC
>CM052716.1:64604020-64632434 GCA_028551405.1 Uromys caudimaculatus
CAGCTGTGGGGCCCTGTGGCCCAAGCTGAGGTCTCCGGCCGTCGCTGGAAGCTGCTGGCAGTCAGTCTCTGTGGTCTGGTGAGCTGTGGGGCGTGTCTTTGGCCCTCCGCTGGGTCTTGCAATCTCCGGCGAGGGATCTTTGTCCCGGCGCTGATCAGCTGTGGGGCCCTGTGGCCCAAGCTCAGAAGATCTTTTAAGACACTGATAACAGTGTGAAGCTGTGAAACTTCATGGCAAATATGGAAAATTCAAGTTATGGCTAATATAGCCTAAGAGAGATAACAGGGCTATGCAGCCAAAAAAGATGGCTAAGCAACTGTCAAGTATGTTTATTTCCATCTATAAGTGCAGAGGAGCTGTGGAAGTCCTTTGCTTATGTAGTCATGTTTATTTACTTAAAACGAAGGTGTCACAATGCCTAACCCATCTGTGTAGTAGAATAACAATCTTACAAGTATTGAAGAAAGTTGCATTAGAGGGGGAACAGTGGGTTGGAAAACCAGTGAAAAAAGTATTGTTAAAATACTCCAGAGTGGATATGGGACTGGTAAAAAGAAAGACAAAATTCAAATACAAAATAGAGACATTTAAACTTTAACAAGCTGCGAGGGCAGATTAGAGGGAAATGGTGATAAACTTGAAAGCAGTTTGGTAACCTCAATAACTGTAACATAGTGTCAGCCAGAGAACCTTCGAATGAGAGAGTCAAGAGACAGAAAGCTGTGACAATTGTGACTGAAGAATAGTTTTGTTTCTATGGGTGACTTTGGAGTTGAAGAAGCAGATCTATAATTACAAAGATAACTGGCAATGAAGGCACTGAGCAGGCTGCATTGGATGGCAGTGGACTAGGCCCACATACAGAGAGGTGGATGTCAGCACCTGCGAGGGCCATGGAAGGAGCTTCTGCTTCCTCTGTCACCAGCATCCACTGGCAACAGATGGCCAATTCCTCTCTCCTCAGGCTACTACTGCTTCCCTATTCTGCTCTCAAACAAACCCCAGAAGACTGGATGACACATGGTCTTTGACAAAAACCACCAGCCCTTACTGAAGTTCAACATCAATAAACTGAGACTAATAATAGAATATAGAACTTTCTTTGAAATTGGATTCTACTTTATCCTGGAAATTTATACTTCAGTTTTCTCTAAGTGTTTAAATAAGCATATAACCATGTTATTTTTTTAATATAACTTTTATTGTCAAATTATTCACTTTTCTATTTGAAAGTCAACAAAAATTTCAAGAACTTTTATATAGAAAGTGCTATCTTGAGGTTTACACAACTTATTCTTTTGTCGATATGAATGGATAGTCTTCCAAACTCAGGCAGAATCTACCTGCATCCTTTTGTCCCTAGCATCATTGTCTTATTGACAACTCCCTCTAGAATTAGTGTATGATTTGCCTTAGCACACTGCTTACAAACAAAGCCTTTTATTTGTGCTTGAGAACATTTCTTGTCTTCAGAATAATTTAGGATAAAGATATAAATTCACTCTACCAGGTATCTTAATGAATTGGGGGGTGGGACGGAATCACCATGGTCTCACACCTGTGAGTGGCTGAGCAAAGTTTTCTGAAATGTTTACTTGTATGAAAAATACCCAGTCAGAATGGAGGCAACAGTGTACCATTGCCTTGGGTCTCAGGCTGAATAAAAAAGAAAACATGTAACAACCATATTAATTTCCTTCCTTCATAATGATCATGCAATGTGACAGCTGCTTCTTACTCTGGGGCTACCACATTATCACTGCCAGATTGGACTGTGTCCTAGAACTCTAAGGAAGTGAAACTTTTGTTCCTTAAGTGGCTTCTCATGGGTGTTTGAGCACATCAATGAGCAAAAAACAATAAAATTGCAGCTTGAGATGTAATCATACTGATATTCCTCATTGTACCTGACATCTTCTTATGTTGACCACCTTCAATACAACAACCCCGTGGTCTGCTGACCTCCCAGGCAATGTCCGACATCGTGCTATGCTGACCTCTCTGGCTCTATGATTAACACTGTGCTAGGCTGACCTCCTTGCACCATGTCTGATGTCGAGATTTAAATGCTGCCTTACCTTTGCAAATGACAGAGAAGAGGCGGTAGAACGGTAAGTGATGCTTGAGCAGATACCTTCAAAAGACTAAAGCCCATGACATTTGTGCTTTGTGATGTGTTATAAAGAGGCAGAGACAAATGTCCACATCCCCAGCCCAAAGGCTGCCACTGGTAAAGTCAGCAAGATTTACTACCAAGCAATAAGCTGTAAGTCCAGTATAACTGCTTCTCTCTTCTTTGGTTTGGATCTCTACTTTTGATTAATGTATAAAACACATAAAAATCTAAACATAGTACAAGTTTTAATATTCTGAAAAAAGTCATATGAATATATCCAGTAGCTACAAAGAGACAGAAACTAGTATATTACTCTGATCCCTTTTGGATTTTACCCACAACTTCCATAAATAATTACAGTCCTAATTTTCAAAACATTAGCTTAGTTTTATCTATTCTAGTGTTAATTTAAAATTTTTCTATGCTAAATAGTATTCCATCACATAAATAGCTGCTTCGTTTGCCCTAAGATTGAACTTATATTTATTTATATTTATTTGTTTATATCCCATAGCAGTTTCTTCTTCCTCCTCTCATCCAGTCTTCTTCCTCAGCCTTTCTCCCTGCCCACCTCCCCCTCAATTTCTCCTCAGAGAAGGGAAGGTCTCCCATAGATATCGACCCTACTTGGCATATCTGGTTGCAGCAGGAATAGGCACATTTCCTATTGAGGCTAGACAAGGCAGCACAGTTAGGAGAAAGGGATCCAAAGGCAGGAAAGATAGTCAGAGATAGTCCCTGCTCCACAAGCTGCACCCTCTGTTACATATGTGGAGGGAGCCTAAATCCATCCCATGCATGCTCTTTGGTTGGCTGTTCAGTCTCTGGGAGTCCCTGTGAGCTGAGGTTAATGGATTCTGTAGGTTTTCTTGTGGTGTTCTTGACTCCTGTGGCCCCTTCAATCCTTTATCTCCTTCTTCCACAAGATTCCCCAAGCTCTGCCATAATTTCGCTGTGGGTCTCTTAATTTGTTTCTATCTGTTGCTTGGTGAAACCTCTCAGATGACAGTTACACTAGGCTCCTACCTGCAAGTAGAGCAGAATATCATTAATAGTACTGAGTTGGATGGGTCTCAAGTTGGGCCAGTTTTCCATTGGCTATTCCCTCAATTTCTGCTCCTTCTTTTTCCTGCACAATCTTGTAGCCCGGACAAATTTTGGGTCGAAGGTTTTTTGAGTGGTTTGGTGACCCCATTCCATTATTGGAAGTCTGGCCTAGTTATAGGAGGTAGCCATGTCAGATTCTATACCTCCTGTTGCTATGTCTTAGCTAGCCTCACCTTATAGATTCCTGGGAGTTTCCCTTTTCCTAGGTTTCTATCTCATCCCAGAGATGCTCCCTCCTTCTATTTCAGATCTCTCCCCAGTTCTTACTTCCTTCATTCTACCTCTTCTCATCCCTCCTAGTTTCATCATCAAGACTCTCCTACTCAATCTCCTCCCTCCATCCTCCCCCCAAAATTAACCCTTCTCAGTGAGACTCAAGCATCCTCCCTTGGACCCTCCTTGTTGTTTAGCTTCTTTGCTGTGGTTTACAGCATGGTTATCCAGCACTGTATGGCTAATAACCACTAATAAGTGAGTACATACCATGTGTGACTTTCTGTGTCTTGATTACCTCATTCAGCATATTTTCTTGTTCTGTCCATTTGCCTGCAAGTGTAATGATGTCTTTCTTTTTAATAGCTGAATAATATTCCATTCTGTAGATGTACCTCATTTTCTTTATCAGTTGAGGGACATCTGTGTTTTTTGCAGTTTGTCTATTACAAAAGCTGCTAAAAACATAGTTGAGCAAATGTGCTGTGGTATGGGTATATGTCCAGAGTGGTATAGCTGTTTTTTGAGGTAGAATTATTCCAAATTTTGTGATAAATGGACAAATTGATTTTCAAAGTGATTGTGCAAGTTTACACTCCCACTAGCAATTGAGTGTTTCCTAGCTCTACATCTTCACCATCATGAACTGTAGCTTGAGATTTTTATCTTTGCCCCTCTGACAAGTGTAAGATGGAATATCAGAGTCATTTTGATTTGCATTCCCCTGATTACTAAGGACATTGAACATTTTAAGTGCTTCTCAGTCATTCAAGATTCCTCTGTTAACAATTCTCTTTATCTCTGTACCCCATTTTTGATTGGGTTATTTTGTTTCTTGGTTATTTATTTCTTGATTATATATTTTGTATATCAGCCCTCTGTCAAATGTAGGGTTGGTAAAGATCTTTTCACATTCTGTAGGCTATAGTTTTGTCCTATTGATGTTGTCCTTTACCTTGTAGAAGCTTGTTAGTTTCATGAGGTCCCATTTGTTAGTTGTTGATCTTAGTGCCTGAGATGTTAGTGTTCTGTTCAAGAAGTTGTCTCATATGATAATGTGTTCAAGGCTATTTCTCACGTTTTTCTATTAGATTTAATGTATCTGCTTTTATGTTGCAGTATTTCGTACACTTGCACTTAAGTTTTATGCAGGGTGCTCACTGTTTAGTTTCTCACTCAATGACCTGTCTGTTTGTCAGAGTGAGGTGTTGAAGACTCTCACTATTTTTGTGTGGAGTTTGATGCATGATTTAAACTTAAGTAATGTTTTTTTTACAAATGTAGGTGCCCTTGCATTTGGGGAACATATATTCAGAATTGAAAGGTCATCTTGGTGACTGTGAAGTGTCCTGTCCCATCTCTTTTGATTAATTTTGGTTGAAAGTCTATTTTATTGGATAGTACAATGGCTACTTCTGCTTACTTCTTGGGTAGATTTGCTTGCAAAACATTTTTCCAGCCCTTTATTCTAAATGGTAATAATGCTTGTCTTTGTTGCTTTGGTGTGTTTCTTGTATGCAGTTTCTGTTTATGCGGCCATTCTGTTACCCTGTGTCTTTCTATTGGGGAATTGAGTCCATTAATGTTGAGAGGTATTAATGACAAATGATTGTTAATTCTTGTTATTTTGATGGTGGTGGTGGTATTATTGTGTGTGTGTGTGTGTGTGTGTGTGTGCGTGTGTGTGTGTGTGTGTGTGTGTGTGTGTGTGTATGTACATGTATGTGTGTTTTTCTTCTTTGGGTTTTGTTGGTGTGGAGTTACTTATTTTCTGTTGTTTTTGGTGTATAATGTGCTTCCTTGGGTTGGAATTTTGTTTCTAGTATCTTCTGTAGAGTTGTATTTGTAGATAGATATTATTGAAATTTTTTTTCACAGAGTATTTTGTTTCCTCCATCTATGATATTTAAAGGTTTTGTATGTAGAAGTCTTTTATGGCATCTGTACTCTCTTAGAGTCTGTAAGATATCTGCCCAAGCCCTTTTGGCTTTTAGACATTCTGTTGGGAATTTGGTTGTAATTCTGATAGGTCTGGCTTTGTAAAGTACTTGTAATTTTTTCCTTGAAGCTTTTGATATTTTTTTGTTGTTGTTCTGTACATTTAGTGTTTTGCTTATTATATGGCTTGAGGATTTTCTTTTTTGGTCCATTCTATTTGGTGTTCTGCAAGTTTCTTGTAATGTTTATACGCAACTCTCTTTAAATTAAATTATTTTTCTTCTACAATTTTATTGAAATATTTTCTGGAATGTGGAGCTGGAAATCTTCTGTTTTGTTTCTTCTCTTCCTGCTGTTCTTACGTTTAGTCTTTTCACAGTGTCCTGGTTTCCTTGATGTTTCATGTCAGGAACTTCTTAAATTTAACTCTTTTTTAACCAATGTGTTGATTTCTTCAATCACATCTTCTATGTCTGAAGTTCTGTCTTCCATCACTTTAATCCTGTTGGTGATGCTTGTGTCCATAGTTCCTATTCTCTTACTTATATTTTCAATCTCCAGGATTCCCCCAGAATGTAATTTCTTTATTATTTCTATTTTTATTTTCAGTTCTTGAACAGTTTTATTCATATTTTTAACCTGTTTATATTTTTTATATTTATTTAAGAGGTGTATTAATTTCCTCTTTAAAGGCCTCTATTATCTTCATAAGATTGGGTTTAAGATTTTTTTTTTGTACTTCAGCAATATTAGAATATTCAGGGCTTGCTATAATAATCCTAACTGGGCTCCTGTTTTGCCATATTGCATAAAGCTTGTTTGGTTTATTCTGTCTTTGCAAAGTTATTAAACATTTCAAAAAATAAACATGGTTATGGAGCTTTCTTTTCTTTAGAAGCATGAATTAAAATACAAAGAAAAACTCCAAAGAATGAAGAAAAATGGTGCTTGACCCAATTTGGGAAGTGATAATAGACTATGTAAAAAAAATGGGGTGCTAGTAAAACTGCCTGCTATGAATTCTGATGACCTGAATTCAATAACCAGGGCTCATCTGGTGGAATGATAGAACAACTGTCCACAGATTGTTCTGATGCCCACAAACAGGTTTTGCTTTCTCCATACCTACAGTTAAACTCAGATACACCACACCCACTCAGTAAATATATTTTAATTGTATGAGAGGATTTGTTCAAGACCTGAAATTTGTTCATCAGGAGAGAATGTACCTAGAATGTTGAGTTGTGTTGTCCTATGTGTCAAATCATGTGTATGACAAGTTTCTACTATCGTTTGTTTATACACACACGTGGGGGGAGTGTGCATGTATGTGTGTAGAATATATATAAGGGCTTTCAAATACAGGGCTAATGTCAAGTTGGAGGACTAAACAAAACAGAAAAGTGTTTCTTTAATGGACTTTATGAGTACTATGTCAACAGAAAGATATCCTGAGGTAATTTTGTTTCATGATATACAATAAAGGTAAAATGCATAAATAAAGGAGTAAGAGCAACTAGTATCTTAAAATAAAAAATAAACTAATATGAGCACTTCTATATATATTAAAATATTTTAACTACAATTACTACCTCATTTATACAAAATATTTATACTGAAAGTCATTCCATAATATATAAACCTAATTCACTAATTATAATTCACACATTGGAAAACAACACTTATAATCTCGCTTCGATGATATTATTATGGTAGATATCAGATATTAATAATCAAAAGTCACTTACTTACTTACTGGTTTGGGCCAACAGAATTTTAAGAACATGCCTAAAGGGCATATAAATGAACAGTCAGAATGATCCACTAAGGGTAAAATGCCTCTCTTTAATAATATGCTTTATTCTAGTCAATTTTTGATGGCACAGAATACAGTTTATATATTCTAATCTAAGAAAGCAAGTCATCTACAGTGGGGTGAGAATATGACATGGACTTAGGAGTCATGAACTAATAGTCTAAAAGGGTCTGTAGACACTGAACCTTGACACTCACCTGACAGCTTAATCATTATTGATTGGGAAGACTACCATGCAAATACCACTATTGCTGCATTGAATCATGTGGCGAGTACTCAATATTTGATCACTGAATAAATTAATGATGAAATGAACCTATGTGAAGATCTGCTTCAAGAGTTGCACTATGAGGAAGCTTGTATTACTCCACTCAATGGTCCCATCCATTGTGTCTGCGTGCATCTAATTTTTCTTTGAATAATTCAGTGAACATAGGGCCTTCTTATACATTTTGAGATGAATTTTCTCTTTTAGTTGTCTGAACTAGTAGATATTAGATCCTAAATAAATGACCCAGGACACATTGTATAATGGTAATTTGTTTGGGATATGCTAATGGAGTCCTGAGTGATTAATCTGTATTTCCTTACTGTTTCTCAATTTTCTGTTACACTGCAAAGCATTTACACTCCTGATTCAGAACTTCCAGTTCTACTCTAACTGTGAAGAAAAAAAAGTGTATAAGCTAACTTGAGATTTTTTCAAACACCGTGTAAACTCTTGTACCTGTTCAAATTATAACATTCTGTCTGCATCTTATGACTCTTACATAAAAAAAAAAAAAACAAAGAGTAAGTTCGTCCAAGTTTTCAACATACCTGTTTGAGAGGAAGTAATCCCCCAAAAAACCATTATTGGTGTTTCCTAATCTGTACTCTTGCCTAGACATAGCTTCTGATTGTCCCACGAAGGGTTTGCTTCTGATATGAGTATTATATGTTAACTTCATTCAAGGCTCAGAAAACATCTGATTGCCTGCATTGAAAAATAGCTTTAAAAATGGTTATGTTGATGTGCTCAAACCCATGGAGTATTTCTCTTCTTTTGCTTTCATCATGCTTTTCAAAACAGCATAGATCTTCATGAAAGGCAAAAGCATTTTTGGAAATATCTTGGAACTCTCTCTAATCAATATGTCAACTTGTCAGTGAATTATACAGCTGGAGGCTCACATGTAGCCATTTGAATATGAGGTGTATGGCCTGCTAAATCAATTGTCTCCATACACACAGTTTTACAGTAGAACACAGTAAGTCTGTTCTTTGTGGAAGAGTGGCCTTCTTGTCCAATTAAAATAAGTAAATTCAAAACAGAAATGCTTAGAAATTTAGACAATACTTTGGGGGGTAATAAAATTCAACAAAGTGACTATTTGTTCACAAAGGGAAAATTTTTAAAAATTTCAGAGATTTTTCATTGAGAAAAGTGTTCCTTTGGGTTACAGCATAACAGAGTATGTATCACTAATGGTGTCAGGGATTGGTTCTCTGCTCCATTTTTGTCCCTGCACTTCTTGTACGCAGGACACATTTGGGGTCAAAGGTTTTGTGGGTAGGTTGGTATGCTTATCCCTCTACTGGGAATCCTGTCTGACTACAGGAGGTGGCCATTTCAGGCACCATATCTGCACTGCTAGAAGTCTGACTTAGAGTCACCCTCTTAGACTCCATAGAGACTCCCCCATCCTATATCTCTGACACATTCTAGAGATGCTCACCACCACCACTACCTCAATTTCCATTCATTCTCCAAATCCATGTCCCTCAACTTCAGTATGGATAAAGAAAACGTGGTTCATTTACACAGTGGAATACTACTCATCTATTAAAAACAAGGACATCAGGAAATTTGCAGGCAAATGGATGTAACTAGAAAATACAATCCTGAGTGAGATCATTCAGACCCAAAAGGAAATGCATGGTATGTACCCACTTATGAGTGGATATTAGCCATAAAATACAGGATACCCATGCTATAATCTACAGACTCAAAAACGCTAAATAACAAGGAAGACCCAAGTAGGATGCTTGAATCTCACTCAGAAGGGGAAATAAAATAGTCATCAGAGGTGGATAGTGGAGGGAACTGTGTGGGAGAGGAGCTAGGGAGGCTTCTGTGGTTTAATGCTTTATTCTCATCTAGAGATGCTATCCTAGGAACGTGTGAAACATAATAAAGTGTAGCCTACATGGAGAAAATGGGTCTCTGAGGTGTGGGCATTGAAGGTTATAGGCTAGTTCCAGCTCTTACTTGTGAATACTCTCCTGCCACCACGATATCTTTGCCAGATGGACTGTGAACCACAACAAATTCTTTCTCTTTTAAGCTGATTTTGTTAAATATGTGGCCACAGTGACAAAAAGAGTCACTAATATATAAATTACCATCAGATTGTTACGGTGATAAATCTAGCTATACAACAAAGGCTTCAAAAATAATTTGTAGAAGAAATATGGAAAGTTGGTGACTGTACTGGCTGGTTTTGTGTCAACTTGACACAAGCTGGAGTTATCACAGAGAAAGGAGCTTCAGGTGAGGAAATGCCTCCTTGAGATCTATCTGTAAGGTATTTTCTCAATTAGTGGTCAAGGGGAGAGGGCCCACTGTGGGTGGTGCCATCCCTGGGCTGGTGATCTTGGGTTCTATAAAAGAGCAAACTGAGCAAGCCAGGGGAAGCAAGCCAGTAAGTAACATTCCTCCATGGCCTCTGTATCAGCTCCTGTTTTCTGACCTGCTAGAGGTCCAGTCCTGAATTCCTTTGGTGATGAACAGCAATGTGGAAGTGTAAACTGAATAAACCCTTTCCTATCCAACTTGCTTCTTGATCATAATGCTTGTGCAGTAATAGAAACTCTGACTAAGACAGTGACTAAGAAAGCTTATATTGTTATAAGCAGAGTTTACTGAACTATCCTGGTAGTATTTCTAAAGACCATAATGGCAAATAAAGACAGATAGGAAATACTTGACCCAAAAGGTTTCAGAGGATCACAAGGCCTCTGTTGAGCACAGAGCTAGATACTACCAAGTTTAGCTTCTATTTGCTATGGTAACACATTGACCAAAAACAATTTATGGGAGAAATAAATTTGTTTCGTCTTACAAATGCTAGGTCCTAATCTATCACTGGAGAAAGTTGGGGGTGGGGGTAAATTTAGGCGGGAACCTATTGGAAGGAACAGAAGCAGAAACCATGGCAGATCAATGATGCTTCCTTGCTTGCCTCCTATGGCAGGCTCAGCTTGCTTTCCGATACAATTTAGGACCAACTGTGTAAGGTGGCATCAACCACAGCAGTCTGGGAGATTAAATTAACCATTAATTAAGAAAGTATCCCAGAAGATCTGGCTAAACAATCTGGTGGATCAATTCTTCAGCTGAGATTCCCTCTTTCCAAATGAGTCTAGTCAAGGTAACAAAAATTTAGCAACACAATATCATGATATATTCTGTCAAAGAATCTTTTGAATATTGTCTATATCTTTAAAACTGGAGTGGAGCTGAATTTAAAATAATGGAGTAATTTTTTTTTTTGGTAAAGGAAAATTCAAGACCATATAACATTCACGCCCTAGAATTGTCATTGCCCTCTATGTTTAGTGATATTTAATGCTGAGAATTCAAAGTAGAAAATTAAGCAGAAAGATGAAGCTTGGTCTCAGTCAAAGCTGAAGCTAACTAAGGTGCACAAGGAAAATATGGCTGTAATTCATAAAGAGACTTCTTCTATTACAATTGAGTATCATACTCTATCTGGAGACCATTGGAAAGGTGACTGTGAGCTAGATTATACTCATCAAAAACTCAAGGGTGTGACAATTCAAAGACAATAAAAAATCTTGGATTTGGTCCTAAATTAATTCTACTCCAACAAAAATAGCTAAGGAAGTGTTTTTGCAGACTTTACCCAAGCAGTTTTCCAACCAAGGTGTTTTGCTGTTGTCCAAGAGAATCAGGTAGCATCTCTAACTCGAGCAGAACTTTATGTCTTTGTGATGCTTCTTTTGTAGACATGCAGGAAGTCAAGTGCGTGAGTCATGGAGACATGTATAAGAGTTCTAGAAAGCCACTGAGGACATGCAATGTCTCATAGGTTTGTTTTCTCTAAATGGAGTTGCTATGTGGGTTGTATATAAAGTTATGAAGGTGAATGTTGAGATCATAATGCCCTGCTCTAAGCTACTACATACTTTGTAAAATGGTAATTTTCAGGCTGGATGTCTCTATTGAAAAAGGATGACTTAACTCCATTTTTAAGTGTAAATACCAAGGCAAATGACTTTGTACCTACCTCCCTGTGTATGCAAGCACCGCCACTTGTCCAACATTTTTATATGAGACACAGATTGATAAGAACAAACTTATTTCTAAATGTAAAAGGAGTCACTGTGAAAATTGTCAAAGAAGATTGGAATTGTATGAGAATATTGTCATATTAAAATCATATCAATGAAACCTGGCCTGAGAACTTCTCAGACACTCTGGACCAAGTGAGAGCACAACATTCCCAACTGGACTATGTAAAGAGGAAGAAATCTGAAATAATGACAGTGGGCCCCACTGACCTATATTCCTGTCTACCATGAGACTTTTAGTTCAATGTGGTCTCCACTGTTCTTTGTTTATCTCTCTTTCTGCCTGGACCTAGTTGTTTAATTTTCCTCCAAGGTCCTGATGTTCTATACTTCATCTGTATCATCTTCATGGTCCTACATCTTACTTAGGTGTCTTAACTCACACTGTTACTCCATTGCCTGACTGCTGGTCTCTTCAGCATCATCCCTGCAGTAGCTATCTTTGTGTCTGTCTCAGTCCTCTTCTTTGCTTCTGTTAAAGGCTCCTTGAACCCTTTACCTCTTCTTTAGTGTCTTTAACTCTTCTGTAGCCATTTTGTATCCTACATAAAAGCATAAATGAATGGGTAAATAGAAAAACAGAAAGGTATAGATAGAATATAAGTGGGTGATAAATGTAATTATGTGATGAGTCATGTGTGATCTAGGTGTCAATATAAGTAATTAATATTGTGATGAAAGACCTGTGTTTTAAAATGGCTAGCTATCAGTGGAAATTGGGACTGCATTGTACTTACAGACAATGAAACAGATACTACTTTTGAATTTATTATTAGTTAATAAGATGTGGAAAGACACATGTGCCTTTCTGTCTCTGACTTAGCAACTCATGACTTCAATGCTAGATGAGATCTCAGATGTAAATGATGCCAGAAGTTTGGTTTGTTCACAGAGAAAAGCCCCACAGAGTAGAGATAGCTCAGATGACTGGAGTGGTGTAAACTCCCTGGAACTGGAGCATCAGGCTCTAGTATTTGCTCTGCTGGATTTTGTCTTGTGCTGTCCTGAAGCTTTTTTGCTGTCCCCATTCTGGCCTGGCCATGCGCCTCTCCTCACCATATACCCCATTCCTCTCATTGTCTGCGGCAAGCAGGAAAGCTGACCCAGACCCCTTGCCTGGCCAGTGTAGGAGAGCTAGCCCTGGCAGCATGGGTGCAGGAGAGCATAGGAGTGCTGAGCCATGGGAGAGTGCACGAGCCTCACCCATGGCATGCCTGTTGCTGGAAGCAGGAGAGCTGACTCACCTCTTGGGAGAGCTGACCATGTTGGTACAAGTGAGAGAAAGAACAAGTAAAGCTGTTTGGGAAAAAGGATGCCCTGTGCCATACACTAGCATACAACGCACCTTCCACAGGGAGATATTTTTAAAGTCATTGCTCTCTCTTTTTGTTTATTTTTATTGTTTGTTTTCTTTGGTGGAGAGGTGCAAGGTCAGAGGATGGAGAGATATGGAGGGACAGGGAGATAAGTGGAATTGAGGTACATGATCTGAAATTCACAAAGAATCAATAAAAAGTAAAAAGAATTAGAATGTTTATGTCATTGTATATTGGAATTGCATAACTATAATTCAGTTTTTTATAAAGCCTAACAGTTAATACATTGCATGTAGCCTTTGAAGAGACTTTGAACTTTGGACTTGTGAACTACATTTGAATTATGAGGCTACATGGACTTTTGAAGTTAATCTGAAAACATTTTACATTATGAAATGGACATAAGCCTACAGAGGGCGAAATATGTTTTACATGTAAAATAACCACACAGGTTCGTGTGCTTTTCATTTGGTCCCCAGCTGATGGCGTTATCTTGGGCATTGTAGCACCTTCCGGAGACAAGTCCTAGCTGGAGGAAATGGGTTACTGACAAGAGGGGTTTAAATATTTTTGGCCTCCATTATGGCCTGATTATTTGCCATTGTTTACAAACATGTGCAGCAATGTTCTCTCTGCCGTGTTGAACTACATTCCCCGAAAATCATGAGATGAAAATATTTTTCAGTTATTTGTTCCCTGCAACAAAGATAGTAATACTGATACTAGATGACAGTAAAATACGACGTGTCCTGTTTAGCTGAGAAGACCCATGCAAATATTCTTTCATCTATTAAAATGTTTGAACAGCCACATTTAACAAATATAAAAAGATTTCTCCATTTAAATCCTTGTTTAAGTTATTAATCAAGTTGCTACTCATCATTTCATTATTTTTACTTTGATATTAATAAAATGCCCACGCAATTATTAAGAACAATTGCTTATAAATATTAAATATTGTTCACATTAAAGTTCTTGTACAGTTCATACACAAAAGCTTTACCTCTTAGGGTGGTGTAATGAGGAGTTCCTCTGAACCTTTAGGACAGTGGTTCTCAGCATGTGGGTCATGATCCCTTTGTGGCTCACATGTTGCCAGGACTATCAAAAAGACAGCGATTCCTATTACATACCATAGCAAAATTACAGCTGTGAGGTAGCAATGAAAATAAGTTTATGTTTGGCTGTTACCACAACATGAGGAACTGTATAAAAGGTTATGGTATTAGCAGGGTGGAAAAATACTGCATTAGGAGGTATAAATTTATAGTTACTCAAGAAGGACTATCAGATACATATCTTGACTTGCATTTTGTGCATCATCTATACTAAAGTTGTATGCAGGTTTGTGCTTCTGTGCACTAATTCATCTTCTCCTGGCACCCAATACATGATAAAAATAATAGGTCTACCTGATCTAGGAATGAAAGCGTAATAATCATGAGTTTAATAAACCTTCCTTTATGTTGGACCATAAAAGGCAGCCTGGTTTCCGGTTGAGCCAAGGCTTAAAACCCTGGTGATCCATCAGGGGGTCCCCAGCAGGGGATAACCATGCAAGGGACAGTAGGTATTTTGCCGTGCTCCTGGGCCCCAGGCTTCAGACACAAGACTGCACTCCCCATAAGACTGTGACCATCAGTCATGTAAGGGCAATGCCCCAACTCCCTCCACAGCTAGGGGACATGTGGTCCCATAGCCTCAAGTCATCTCCATCTTAATGAGGTACCTAGAGGCTTAGCCAATAAACTCCCCTTCCCAGACACTCCTCTCTGCAAAAGGTATTTAATCTTAGGCCTGCCCTGAGAAAGTGGGATAAGGTTTTACCCATCACCACTCTCCGCCATGACAATAAATGCCTTAAAACCATGGACTGTCTCTTTTCATCTGGATCCACCATGGGGAAAAATAGAACAGCCTTCGTCTAAAGATCCGGGTCCAGTTTCCCACAGAAGGCCTCTCAGTGCTCCCAACCATGGCCTCTATAAAACCAAGCCAGTCAGCCACTAACAAGCCAAGGATTAGATCCCCAGCAGGACCCAATTGGGCTCCTCCCCACCTTTCCCCTTTGACCCCAGGCTAGACCTAGCCCACAGGTCCCCACTCTGTTCTCAGCTCTTCTGCAGCATCTAGCAGCACTTAGGATGCCCAAGAGCCTGAGAACCTGATGGTCCCAGTCTCATCCCAGGCCCGGGAATGCCCAGCCGGCTCTGTGTAGTCCCTAGGACCCCGGACCTCACTCCCCCACCCCAAGCAGTGTCCTGCGGCTTCTCACAGCCTGACACCTGCCCAGCAGTGCTGTGGGGCGGACGGGGGATATCCACTTTAACCCAACATCTTTTAAAACTTTCCTAGGTTTGTTGTTACAGCAATAGAAAATTCCTTAAGGCACTTAGTATTTGTTAGCTTAGTAATATTTATAATAAAATACACATAATTCTTCAAAGTATTAATGTCATTATTTAAAAGTAAAGTGTCTATCATAGACCCATATGTTTGAATGCTAGATCTTAAGTTGGTGGCCTTGCTTTGGAAGGTTGTAGAAAGTTTTGAAAGATAAATCTTGCTGGAGGAAGTAAGTCAAGTCATTGGGCAGGCCTTAAGAGTTCATCACCTACAGTGACCTACATTTTTTCTCTCTGGCTCCTGACTCTTGATGCAATATAACCAGTCTCCTGATGACATGACAAACTACCATGATAGACTATCATGATAGACTATGTTCTCTAACTCTGTAAGGGAAAATAAATTCTTCTTTAAGTTGCTTCTTTCAGGTGTTGTCACAGTAATAAAAATGACTGATAATAATAATTAGAAAATATGTTTCTTTTGTATTTATTAATATTTTATTGAATTATAATATCTGTGCCTTTTGAGCCACAATGCAATATTTTAATTAGCATATATTTTGTAGTGGCCAACTCAATGTAATAAACACACCTAAGAGAACAAAATGTTACCATTTCTTTGCAGTAGATATTTTCAAATTCTTCTCTTTTTGAAAGGGGTAATGTGTTATTGTTAATTATTTTAAACCAATCTTGAAACACTAGAAATTATTACCCCCATCAAACAATTATACTGGTCACTCCTAGATGTCCCACTCTCTGATAATCATCCTTTGCTTTTATCTCATGTTAAATGAAATTTTAAAGATTTCACATATAAATGAGATCAGTGGTATTCTTCCCTCTGTGTTTGACTTACATGACAGTGTATTCCATAGTCATCCACAGTGTGATAAATTAGAGGGTTACATTAGTTTGTACATCTGAATAGTAGTATGATTATATATGAATAATTTTATTTTATTTACAAAATCTTCATGGATATTTTACTTGTTCACACATGGTTAACGTGAACATAGCTGCACTAACCATGGGAGTGCAGATGCCTTTTCAGTTTGTTGGTGTCATTCCCTTTGGCTACATACCCAGCAGTTTCATTGCTGGGTTACATGGTAGAGATCTACTTTTTGTTTTCATGTTCTTAGACAAATCAATGCTGTCATCCATATTGGCTGCATTAATTTACATTTCCACCAATAGTGGGCTCACTATTATTCATTCTCCACCAAAATTGCTAAAGGTAGAAGTTGTACTTACAGGACCAAAGGAAGAAAAATTGTTCTTTCTATGTGCTTTGTCTTATTTGCATCTTCAATAGACAGAATACTGTCTCCCCATTTTGATAATCTTTTCTAAGACTACTGATTCAAAGATCAATGTCTTTCAAAAACAAGAAAACAATATAGAAATCACAAAAATTATGCCCTTCCCACACCAAGGGAGAAGAAATGATTTTATCCCCAAAATTGAGGCAGAGAACATATGTACACAGACTTCATCAACATCAGCTTTACTTCCCTTCATCCTTGTAATGCATTTCAGTTATTACTTCATAACTATCATTCCTTGCTCAACCTACTGTGTAAACATTTAGGTTTTGCTACTTTATTGTCACTGAATTCTCCTAAGTACATGTAAAACATTTTATAAATATCAGACACACTAGTGCATGCAAGAGAATCTCTTTTTCCTTATAGATAAAAATGTATGCGGGAAGGGGGAGGGGATAGGGGGTTTCCAAAGAGGAGACCCAGAAAAGGGGAAACATTGGAAATGTAAATAAAGTATCAAAAATAAATTTAAAAAAAATTAAAAAAAAAAGAATTAGAAATCCTACAGAGAAAGGGAGACAAAAGATAAGCAAGTGCTGCCATATTTAAAGTGATAAAGCATCATGGGATGAAAATATGTTTCGATGGAAAACCACCACCTGGTACACACAAAGCTTAGGTAGATCCCTACCCATAATTGCAAGAGTTCAGTATATTCTTACTGATCTGTCTGTTCAAACATAGCGAAGGATTAAATGCTGAGTTCTGAGAAGAGACAATTTATAATGAAAAGACCCTGAGGCAGACTTCTGTGAAAAAGCCTCAGCACCAGTAATTACTTGCTTTCTTTAAAGAATTTCTTATAAGCAGAAAGATCAGTTTATAATTAAATAAAAGACATCATCCTGCTCAGTAGGGCAAGTACCTGGACAGCAGTGATGGGATTTTACACTCTTGTCCTCATGTTCCCTCTGCCTCCTCCACCAGGGGAAGGAAAAAAGGGTGTAAGTAAAAAGCAGTCAGTCTCACCTGAGTGACTGTGAATTCCTGTGCTGGAATTTTTAGTGTTTCACCAAAAAAGAAAGTTGGTCATCTTGAAAGTACATAAAATGTGACACTATTTAGAGCAACGGTGAAATGAAACCTTGTGGGCTCACTGTGAAGTTTGCAGCATTTGACAAATTGTAATTCTGTTCTTTGCAAACTTCTAAACACTTCCTGCTAAGTGACAACAAGCTTCAGCAAGTTTCCACAAACCTTCTGCAGCTTCTTCATCTCACTATAAAGAACAGATGCCTCTGAGAGGCTGCTGTGAGCTCTTCTGTTCTCTGTACAACATGCACACGTACAGAAAGGAATTCACATTCGATGAAAACGTGATAGCCAAGGACTCCAGAAAATGTTGGCAGTGAGTGTAAGGCATTCCAACAGCTGGCCTGGATCAAGGGCTCTCTGTCAATCATAGAGAAATGTGACAGACTTGTGACTTTGTGGCAAAAGTGACAAAATTTACAGTTTGAGTGAGTCACATCAATAACAAAGTAATTTGGGTTGTTAAAATACACAAAGATGCTCCAATTTTTTTCTAAAAAGTTTAATAAAAATTAATCTATATTTTCATATTTAATAGTAGAAAACTGAAAAATTAGGAAAATGCAAATACTTCTGCTCATTTTAATGAAAATTATTAAAGTAAAATATATTATTTCTTACCATGAATATAAATGCTAATAAACTCAAGTAAAAACCCCAGTGTGCTCTGGGAAATTCAGTAAGTTTGCTATGTACTTGATTTTTAAGTTAGATTTTATGTGAGCTCAGTTAATAAAACATCTTGTCAGTATGTAAATAAATTTTACAATGGTTTACATGTAGTTTTATCTTGTTCTTGTCCAATATTTTCCCAAGCAAAGTTTGTTTTAGACATGTATATTCTTCAATACTACAAAAACTTCTTACTGTGAAAGACTTCCTTACATTCATGCTCTTATGATCATGATCTGAAAATTCATTTGTCATCATTGTCAAAGACACTAGGCTTCTCCCCTAGAGTCAAAGGATAAATCATAACTGGAGATTCTAAACAGTAGTTATAATCAGACCAATATGTGAAACATCAAAAAATGAACAAATGAACAAGCAAAAATGCATTTAAGTATTTACTCTTGCTTTAAGAGAAATTCACAAACACCAAAGCAGGAATATCAAAAAACTTTACAGGATCTGAAAGAGCTCCACGTATATTATTTAAGCAAAAATTAATGTTATTGAGGAAACTAAAAAGTTTTAATGTAAAGTTAAAGGAATGGAGAGTTTTCGAATTGGTGGAAAAACAGAGAAATGTCTATGAATATATACATTTTGGGGAGAGACAAACACTAGAAAGGACACTGGAACCAAATATATAATTAAAGGACATGACAGACCTGTTGTAGTAAATGTTCTAGTGCTGTGAAGAGACACCATTACCACAGCAGCTCTTCTAAGGGAAAGTGTTTAAATAGGACTTGTTTATAGTTTCCAAGGTTTAGTCCATTGTTATCATGATGTGAAGCTTGAATGTTGGGTTAAAATTCTCAATTCCAGTGAATATTTAAGTTCTAAAGCTTTTTCTTCATTTATTACTTCTACTGGTGCTATTTTATTGATTTTAATTAATAAATTAATGTGAGTAGAAAGCTTACTTAATGGGAGTGTCTGAAGATGATAGAATTCCATGTTTCACATGATCTGTACTCTTTTTAGGCTTAAGCATCTCTCAGGTTTGTTTTGATCTATAAAAGGGCTGGTAAGTGTGTTTGGCCCAAAGAGTTGTCATTAGACCTGGATGAGTTCAAATATTTGAGGTAATATTGATATTATCTAGCACATGGCAAATGTTACTAGTAGTGTAGGTAAGATGCTGTGTCTTCTCAAATGTCATGATTCATGTAATTTATCATCCAAACCAGGAATGCTATAAGAATGAGATCAGGCATGATTAATAATTTCATAAGCTCAAAAGTGAAAACCTGAATAGCACTAGGAACCCAAGACTATGCAACCACCATTTTTAACACTTAAATTCCATTAGCTTACATTTCAAATATAACAAAAATAGACTAAGTAAAATGATGTGAGAGTCAAATTTTATAGAACTTCATAAGTTCTCTGAAGACTTTAAAATTACCTAACTTCATTTCATCATTTTTGATAGAGTGTGAATGTGAGGTCTATAAAGTTCCAAAACCTTAACCAAATCCTTAGTCACTGATTGGTAAGCCTGGTAGATGGGTTACAGTGATTCGGTTTGTTGACTCTGTTGAAATTTTATCTGCAGTAGAATAGAAAATAAGTATAATATTTCTTAAATTTTTATATTGAAGAACTGAGCAATGAGCTTTTTACAGGAGGATTTCATTGCCATTCATTGCCAAGAGTAACATCCCAAGAGGTATGGATAATAACGACGGAGATGGGAATAGCGTGTTCTGTTCCAATCTAAGTAGACACGTGGGTGTCCAGTGAGTCTTTCAAAGGTGGCTGTGTTTATGTTTAACCATCCTTAAGTGATTATATGTGTTTATTAAACTATTCATTTGGAGAGAATATTTCCCTTTCTTTAGTGATGTGTGTTTGGTTTTTGGAAGGTCCACACATGCTTCCTGTACTCAAGCTCTCTGATCCCACCCGCAGGTTGCTCAGGACCAGACAGAACATCCAGGAAAATCCATGATCTATAAAAGATCCTGCAGGAAAGGCTACAGCTCTCAGATCAAGCCCATCAGGTCATGGACAGATTTTGATGCCAGGAAGTAGGAACGTCTTGTACTGAGTGTGCCTCTCTAGTGAAAATGATGCCCTTCTTTGCCACAATTTATAGGAGAAAGAGTGCAACAAAAATATCCCCTTGCTTAGACAAGCAGGGGATTGCATTCTTATACGCACCTCAAAACTGTTTCTCTGCTAATCTGTGTGCTGGGATGTTGCGGGGATGGTCCTCAGCACTTCTGTGCAGAGACCCAAATTGAATTGATATGTGGTCATGAGGATATTCAGCATGTCCTCATATGGTGAGAAAGATCAGCCTAACCAATTAATCGACATTGGGAGGTCAATTGTGAGTGTTTCTAGTGACAATTTTAAGGCCTTCTAGAACAGGAGAGACAAACCTGGGCCATGGCTTCATGTGGACTGAATTTGATTCTTACATTGCTTCTTACAAGTATGTTATTTTGTATAAGTCACTTAAATACTTATTTTATTTAATGAATATACTGGACATTATACTCATATTTTACCATGTGAGTTTTATGTACTTGTGTATCTAAGCTGAGACATCTCATATGGTAAAGTCAACAAATTGTTAAACCAGACAGCCAGAACTGCAGCTTCAGTCTAAAGCCAAAGTCCTGAGAAGCTGGTCTGTCTAAATTTCAGGCTAAGATTGCATAGCTGTCTCCACTTGAGAGCAGAGACATTCGTCTTAATTCTTTTCCTTGTACTCAGGCCCCAGTGGTTAAATGATGCCCATTTACTTCAGTAAGGGTGATCATTTGAACTCAGTCTTCCAAATAAAATGTTAAAGTCTTTTAGAAACACGGTTTAGACACACTCTTAAAATGTGTAGCCATATAATCCTTAATCCAGCCAAGTAGACGTTTAGAGTAGACATGCTATAAAGGCTGGAGAGTTGACTCTCATTCCTGAAGTACATAGTCATACTTCTAAAGCACTTAATACCAATCAAATACATGTAGAATACCATCAAAGGTATCAGTCAAATCCCCAGTTCCCACATAATAGTAATATTCTTATTAATTAATACTAAGGTTAACTGACTTATAGTTATGTGACATGAACACTCTTGAAAATCAATAAACTAAGCAAAGTACAAAGAAAGTCCCCTAGCACATCTTGATTCTTAGTCCAAGTGACACAGTAAAACTGAGGTCATCCAGCCATGAGCAACTCTTTCTCCACCCCACCCTGCTAGTAGGGGTAAGCAGACACTAACAGATTGCTACAATTACAATAAAATACAATCATACAAGCACATAGTCACACAGGAGTAAACTGAAATGAACAAAAAGGTCTGCTCTAAAATAGAAATATTAGTTGATGCATTTCCTCACAAGCTCCCACACTCGACTAAAGCACAGACCTGTTCTTAAATCATATATTTGAAGGGTTCGCCTAAACTTACCTCACCCTGCTATATAGCCTGCCTTGTTAGAATACCTAACGACCCTACATAATTAGCCAAAGAATATAATAGTAAGCTCAGAATAGCAAGTGAAAATAGAAACTTGAACGTGGAATGGAAACTTAGTAGGCAAATACTTATTTATCATGTGCTTTTTTATTTTCCCATGTGAAATAAGGGCAGGCATGGAACAACATAGCCACAGTCTTGGCAGGCTTTCTGTGTGGTGGAAGTGGAAGGTACATCTTCCTCTCGGGAGGCAGGTGTCAGCTCCTGGATGAAGGTTATGCGACTCCTCCAGAGGCGTTCACAGGAATTTTGAATGTGTCAGCCAGGCCTGTGCTGTTTGCACTCAGCCTCTTGTCACAGTTTCAAAATGTGCGAAAATCACCGAATTAGACAGCATCATGTGAAGGCAGGAGCATTTTTCTTTCTTGTTTTTCATTGTTAGAAACTGTAATTGACCTGTATAAGTAATTTCTGCCAAACTACGTTAATAGCTGAGCTTTTGATGAGAACATCGTACACTAATAGAGAAGAAAGGGGAATTTGCTTCAGTAACTCAAGTGTGACAGAACTGTCAACTATGAAAAACATAACAATTTTATCCCTGAAACAAAGAATAATTTCTCCGTTTTTTTTTTTTTATCCTCCATGCAGCACCATATGATCTACAAATCTGGTTTTGCTCACTCCTCAGGAAAATCTCATAGATTAGAAATATTCTTGTTCTTCACTAATTATGTTACTCATTCCAAATTAAGCCTATTTTCTAAGTACATGGTTTTTACTCTAGTTCTGGATGCCTCCATGGCAGTAAGCCAAGACAAAGAAAACATTATTCATTCAAATGGACTCTTAAGTGGGACCAGGAAAGCCTAGTCCATTTTTGTCTGTTTTCTCTGGTTTGTATCATAGTGTTGCTCTAAAATTTAGGGGCTAGTGTACCTTTCTTACTCCTATCAATTTTAGGTAAGCCATCTTCAGCTCTTAAGATTCTACACTTTCAACGTCAGCAGAACTCAGAGCCTTTGCTATGCTAGTGGTGTGATTCTGTTTAATCGCAGTGTTGTATAACTCTGCAGATTCGCCAAGGTGCGATGATATTTAGAGGTGGCAGCAAAAGCATTACCTTTCACTCAGTGTTATACTGAGAAACCATGCACATAGAAGGCTGAACATCCATAAACAGCTTGTGGGAATGCAATGCACTAATTTTTTTCCCTCTACAGAATTACAATGGAACAGAAATGTCTGGTTAAAAGTTCAGTCACAACTTTGAGACACTGTAATAATACACTTACCAAGCTGACAAGTAAACCCCGGGCACTTTCTGTGGGTCCTCAGTACATTCATAGCTTGGGCATCATGGAAGGACTTAACAAGATGATGGACTGCTGTGCCATAGCTACGTTTACTTCATTGGATAAAAACTGACTTGGCACATGGGTACATTGCAAAATTCCTCAAGTCACTTTCTTTTGAAATGTTCCTAAAACTCTGTCTTACCTTAACATCAATATTAACAGTAGAAGCATTTAGGTGATGTTTATAAAAGTGGGCATTTTCTAAAATAGACTTATGAAACAGATTATGACTTAGAAATGTATTATTGTACAGGTAGTAAATTTATGTCGGCATGAAAATTCTCCAGAAATCCTGAAACTATGTGATGATCTGAGATATTAGTGTAGCAGTGGTCAGCAGAGGACAGGATGCTGAATGCAGTAGTTATGAATGAAGAGTGTTGGATACAGGATAGATCAGGACATCATAGGAGCACAGTGTAGCACTCAGGAACACACTCACCAATGGAAGCATACACAGTTGAGTTCCAGGGCAGTGAGGAAAAAGCAGAAGTATCGAAAACTAGAACTCACCCAAACAGACGTCTACACAGGAAGAAAGAAACTCATTCTCCATCTTAGTTCACAAATAGTACCAGATGGAAATATGTAAAAGGTAACAACCAATAAGGAGTCTAGATAGTAACCTAAAATATCTTTTTTTATTATTAATAAATGAAAAACTCTTTAAAAGGGGTTCAAAAACCTTAATCATACGAAGTTCACATACAGCTGAACACATTAATATTTCTAATTAAGAGCTCTTTTTGTAAAAACACATCATTAGGAAGATAAAAGAGGAGGTTGGTAGATTGTTCAACAAGAAAAGTTATTGTTGCATAAACCTAATGGCCTGAGTTTAATTCCTAGAAGCCAATTCAAAGTCCAGTGCAGTGGCATGCATCTGCAGTCCTAGAAATTCTATAACAAAATGGAAGACTGAAGCAGGAGAGCTCCAAAAGCTCAGGGACCCACTCGCCTGGAGATCACAGAAGCAGAATGAGAGAGCAACCTGCTTCTACACCTTGGGAAGACAACCACGTTCAGAAAGTTCTTCCCGGACCTCTATCCAGGTACCATGGCACACATGCACGCTTGAATACAGCTTAAATGGGACAAGCTGATCAATATAGACTTCCTAATAAGTATACACTTCCCAAAACAAAATGCCCTTGCAGATACTACATAAATCTAACACAAGTTATTCTTACGTTCATCCACACTTAATGATGGACGGAAAATTTAGCACTATTTAATGCTGTGGAAAATCCTTACTTCAGAACAAAAGCTAACAGTCAAAACACTTCAGTCCTTTAACCTGAATACTGAGTAGAATGTATCTCTGGTACAAACCAGAAACAACAAAAACAGCTCAAATATGTAAATACATTTCTAATGGTTCCTTTTGCATCAAATTAATATTTCTTGTTAAAATAGAACTGGTCATGTGGCTATAAGAATGTGCTCAAAATCTTCTTATATGTCTTTATATCCCCAGGACAGTCCCCTTTTCATAGTCTACTTGTTTAGGGGAAAACTGCACCTCTCTGAAACTGCAACTCAGAAAACTATGGAAGTATGAGGAAATTGTGTGGCTTAAAATAGCAAATGGGTGTGGCATTCTTGACATCATCATACCCGGGCAAGACTGAGAACACCTCTTCCCTCCCTTTAGTGTGCAGCTATGCTCTTGTGAATGATGCCCGTTTCCTGTTTACATAGATATAGGCCAGTGCATGTTGGCATGCTCCATCCAAACTTAGCCTCCACTCTGGCAAAGAAAAGGGCTACAAAACGTAATCAAATAGCTGTTCGATGCATCTTTTCTCTGAAAAGGTCATAAAATGCATACATTTCCTTAAGGAAATTATACTATCTTAGAGGTGGTTTGGTCATGTGATAAACAGAGAGGCCAGGGAAGGCTTAAGAACCAAAAGAAACAAGGGGAATTATGTCCATTGCGGGAGGTGTAAGGGGGACTTAATGGACACAGACAGCTTAGGTAGACTCTGCCCATGTCTGTGCAACAAAAGAAAATGATAATACTTGTTCCCAAAAGCAAGGATCAGAACTCCCACACCCTTTCCCGTCTTTTTTGTTTGCTAACATTACACATGGCATGGACTATAGCAAATGTCACAGTGATGTGCTACTATCTGATAAGGAGAGATATCTAGAGAGACAGGCCTTGAATGTTATGTGAGCATTCCAGAATCTCATAAGTAATGTCCATCTCAGTGTGCACTAAGTAGAAGAAGTCCCATGGACAGTGGAAAGAAAGTAGAGTGATTCCTGTTGGTAACCTCATATGTTAAGTTCTTCTCATGATCCTCCTACAGTTACCAATTCACAGTATAAAATAACACTAGCATTCCCATTACCAAAAAGAAAAGCACAGTGTTAAAGGTAAGCAAGGTTATCCCAAAAATCACACCATGCTAAATTAGGGGCAAACATAATTCTTTAAATCAAGTACATTGAAAACTGTTCCTAATCTCAAAAGGATTCATTAAGACCATGTGCATTACGGTTGTGTAACTTAGTCTCCTTGTGGGACAGCAAACAGTGGGAGCAGGAACTGTCTCTGACTTCATTACCTGCCTTTGGGACCCTTTCCCCCTACTTGGTTGCATTGGCTAGCCTTAAAAGAAGAGGAGGTACCTAGCTTTACTGCAAATTGATATGCCATGTTTTATATCCATAGAGGCTGGCCCGTTTCTGAAGACAAACAGAGGAGGGATGGATGGGGGAGGGGCAGGGACTGGTAGGGAAGTTTGAGGGGAAACTGGCGTAGAGATGTAAAATGAGCAAAATTTTTAAAATTAAAAAAAAAAGAGCTCAGATGTATATAACACAAATTACATATGCATAGCCCCACTTTGTGGCTGAGAGACTTAGAAGCATACCTAACTCCTAAGTATAAATTAGAAAGCAAACTAAAATTATTATTAAAATTTATATAAGATGAACAAACAAAAGTTGGGGCTAAGGCAAAACATGCAGCTCAGCTTCGCTCTACTTGATTCTGAAAATACTACAAAGCAGTAATCCTAAAAACAGCATGATGTGCACATAGATAGAATAATGGAAAAATAAACACAGTAACAGTGGAACAAGGCAGAGGCTGGAAAGTAAGCCCACATGCCTAACGTCAACTGATTATGTTTTAAAAGCTGTTAAGAACACACACTGGAGGGCAAAATTTTCTTTCTGTAATAATAATGCTAGAGAAGTCAGAGATCTGACTGTGGATGAATGAAATTATGCCCCATCCCATACCAGTTGCACATATAAACACAACTGGAACAAAGGTGTAAACATAAGGCTTATAATTATGAGAAAACAAGTGGCCGAAGTGCCGCAGAACACTGGCGTTATCTAGACAAGACCTCAAAGCATGCTGGGTGCAGGAAACAAAAATATACAAATGCGATTCCTACAACTGTGATGCTTCACGAGAGAAGGGGAACAAAACACAGAGCCATAAGCAGGGAAATAAACAATTCACAGTGAGAGAAATATATGCCAGCTACACCTTGACAGAGGAATGCTGTCCAGAGTGTATCAGGGACCAAATCAGGTCCATATCCAAAAATTTTTAAAATGAATAATAGACCTGAAAAAAAATCTCCACCCCAAAAAGACACGCAAAAACTCACAAGGTCCATGAACACAAACATGTTCAACAATACCACTGATGGAGGAAATGTAAAGCCAGTCCCTAAGATTGCACTCTGCCCCAGTAAGGAAGAGGAATAAATGCTGGGAAGAACATGGAGAAAAAGGGATCCTTGCATACCAGTCTGGAAACGAAAATTGATGTAGCCATTATAAAAAACAGAACAGAAGCTCCATAAAATTCAAAACTTGATCATATGATCCAATCATCTCAAGGCTGGGGAATATATCAAAATCAATGAGATCAATATTTCAGACAGACATCTATTATACTATGTTTGCTACTACATTATTGACAAAAAGTCTAAAGTGAAGCCAAATTATCTACCAGCTGATAATTGGATAAGTGAAGGGGTAAAGAAAAATGTAGTAAATGTACAATATATGATACTGTTCAGTTATAACAAACCAAATGACATAATTTTCATCAACATGGGTGGAACTGGAAATCATTGCATCTAATAAATTAAGCCATGAACAGAAGACTAGCACCAGGTATTTTTCATGCATGGAATCTGAGAACATCACTCTCACTGAAGTCAAGAGTCAGGTGATTGTTAAGCACAGGAAGAACTGAGGGAAGGGGCAAACCAAGTGACTATCCTCCAGGGGCGGACTCACTCCTATGGGCAAGACTCTGCTGTTCTGCTCTGCACGTGGACATACCGTATGTAAAGTCAGTGTACTGAACACTCCAAACCAAGTAAGAGAGAGGATTTTGAAAGATTTCACTACATTATAATAAGTATTAAAATATATGTGCATATATGTGTGTGTATATATATGTATATACATATATACATAAAATTTCAATTTTATCACAATTTAGACCTGTATTGAAAAATTGTTCTTCAGTTATATGTAATTTTAATTTTAATTTTATTTTTTGATTATTTACATTTCCAATGTTTCCCCTTTTCTAGGTCTCCTCTTTGGAGATCCCCTATCCCCTCCCCCTCCCCGCCTCTATGAGGGTATTCCATCCACCACCCACCCGCACACCCACTCCCATATTCCCACCTTGGCATTCCCCTATACGGGGGCCTCTCCTCCCCCTGATGGCCAACAAGGCCCTCCTCTGCCACATATGTGGTCCAAACCATGGGTTCTTCAACGTGTATTCTTTGGTTGGTGGTCCAGAATCCAGGAGGACCAGGGGGGTCAGGCCATTTGACACTGTTGTTCCCTCCATGGGGCTGCAGATTCCCTCAGCTCCTTCAATCCCTGCTCTAACTCCTCCACCTGGGACCTCACTCTCAGTCCAGCAGTTAGTGTAAAGTAAAACTTGGGTATTCCGAACGTTTCAGCTAATATCCACTTATCAGTGAGTACATACCATGTTCATTCTTTTGTGACTGAGTTACCTCGCTCAGGATGATATTTTCAAGTTCCATCCATTTGCCTGCAAATTTCATTAAGTCATTGTTTTTAATAGCTGAGTAGTACTCCATTGTGTAAATGTACCACATTTTCTGTGTCCATTCCTCTGATGAGGGACATCTATGTTGTTTCCAGCTTCTGGCTATTATAAATATGGCTGCTATGAACATAGTGGAGCATGTGTCTTTATTACATGTTGGAGCGTCTTCTGGGTATACGCCCAGGAGAGGGATAGCTGGGTCCTCAGGTAGTATTATGGCCATTTTTCTGAGGGTCCGCCACACTGATTTCCAGAGTGGTTGTACCAGCTTGCAGTCCCACCAACAGGGGAGGAGTGTTCCTCT
>CM052716.1:64632934-64657934 GCA_028551405.1 Uromys caudimaculatus
TAGGTTCTGTCTTCTCATTGTGTCCTGGATTTCATGGATGCTTTGGGTTAGGAGCTTTTTGCACTTTGTATGTTCTTTTACTGTTGTGTCGATGTTGTCTATGGTATCTTCTGCTCCTGAGATTCTCTCTTCTATCTCTTGTATTCTGTTGGTTATGCTTGCATCTATGACTCCTGGTCTCTTTCCTAGGTTTTCTACCTCCAAGGTTGTCTCTTTTTGTGATTTCTTTATTGTTTCTATTTCTATTTTTAGCTCCAGGATAGTTTTGTTCATTTCCTTTGTCTGTTTGATTGTGTTTTTCTGTAATTCTTTAATGGATTTCTGTGTTTCCTCTTTAAGGGCTTCTAGTTCTTTACCTCTGTTTTCTTGTGTTTCTTTAAGGGTGTTAGTTTCTTTCTTAAAGTCTTCTATCATCATCATGAGAAATGATTTTATATCTGAGTCTTGCTTTTCTGGTGTGTTGTGGTATCCAAGGCTTGCTGTGGTGGGAGAACTGTGTTCTGATGTTGCCAAGTAGCCTAGGTTTCTGTTCCTTATGTTCTTGCCCTTGCCTTTTGCCATCTTGTTAACTCTGATGTTAGCTGATCTTATTCTGTCTGGCTGTGGCTTGTCCCTCCTGCAGGCCTCTTCATCAATACTTCTTGAAGACCAGCTCTCTCTGAGAGGTGTTTGGGTTTGGAGAGCTGTGGCACAGGGTCAACTCTGGGGTGCAGACAGAAACCAGAAGGATCTTGTCCACAGCTGTCCTCTGGTTCCTGTGTTCTGATGGCTCTGCAAGGGTCCCTCTTGATCCAGTGAGTTTGAACAGAAGTGGTGGTTTTGCCTATGCTCGAAGGTGTGTCAGCATTCCTGGGATACCAGCTCTCTCCTGAAGCCCTGTGGCCCAGGCTGAGGTCCCCAGGTCCTGGGGAGCAGTGGTGCTTGTCTTATCCCCACTCCTGGCTTTTCCACACTCCTGGGATGGTAACTTTATTTCGGAGCTACATGGCTATGGAACCCTGGTGGCCTAGGCACAGGTCTTTCGCCAGGGATGGAACCGGAAGGTTCCTGTCCTTGACTTTTCCTCCTCAGTCTCTGTGTCCTGAGGTTCTGGGAGGCTAGCTTTCTCCTGGCACTAATTGGCTATGGAGGCCTGTGGCCCAAGTTGAGGTCCTTAGCCACAGATGGAAACCAGAAGTTTCCTGTCACCGACTTTACTTCAGTCTCTGTGTCCCAAGGGTTCCAGGCGGGTCCTGGTGAGCAGTGGTGCTTGTCTTGTCCCCACTCACGGATTTTCCACGCTCCTGGGAGGGTAACTTTTTTCCGGAGCTACTTGACTATGGAACCCTGGTGGCCCAGGCACAGGTCTCCCACCAGAGATGGAAACTGGAAGGTTCCTGTCCCTGACTTTTCCTCCTCAGTCTGTGTCCTGAGGACCTGGGAGGCTAGCTTTCTCCCGGTGCTAATTGGCTATGGAGCCCTGTGGCTCAAGCTGAGGTCCCCAGCCACAGATAGAAACCGGAAGTTTTTCTAATTTTAATATTTTTAGTAGTTAGAATATAAATGTCATACTAATATATTAATATTCTAATATTAATATAATTATATAAAAGGACAAGATAAGCATACATTCAGTATATTAGCAAATAGGAAAATACACTCCATCAAATAAGTTAGATACAAATGAAACTTATGTATAAATAATACAAATAAAATAAAGTTGTAAAAGCATTCAAATTATTATATCATTAATGTTGCATGCATTATAAGGAAAATATAGATAGAATTCCTTGAATAATTCAGAATATTTTTAGCTTTTTATGAATATTTTAGCAAAACAAAACAGAAATGGCTGGCATGTATGTCTCAACATTGCTTTGCTTAGAATGTGTAAACACGACATTTAATAATTAGGCACCAGCATATACCAAAGAGCTAATAAAGTATGTAACATTTAGACATATAGGCCTTTTCTATTACAGAAGAATATTTACTTTTAAAACTGTAGTGGTTCTCTCTCAGTAATGCTGACAGCAAAAATGTTTACTTTCATTCTCAATAGTTTCTCTGCTCATTTTCTCTTTCTATTGATTCTGTGTATTCTTTGGGCCTCACACATTCTGTGGGGCGATGGCACTCCTGCAATTAGAGTCAACACTTGTACTCTGGATCATAGATTCCAGAACGTCTTGATCACAGCCTAAATGACCTGCCTCTGCCATCTTCTAAAACAAAAGTTCATTTTCCTTCTGTTTCCCTCCCAACGTGACACAGAATATACAGGAGAGAGAGGAGTCAGGACCTAGGCATTAAATCAAGTGCTCAGCAGAATGTGCTGTCTCTCACTAGCCATATGAACTTGGGTGCTGTCGCCACAACATGATACCATATCTTTATAGTGCTTTGAGAGGCATTCTACATCAGATTTTATTGTTTCAGTTTAGAATTTACTTCAGTCTCAACTGTGGAGCGTATCACTGAGCCTTCTTCTAAATTTTGCATTTCAGGTTATTGTGACCCCTGAAGCTAGGAAATTGTGCTTATTCAAGGTGAATTTTCAGATTCAAAGATAGGAGAAAAAAAAGTTTCTGCTCCTGATTATGAGGAACCTCAGCTGACAGAAACACTGTAAAAACACCCCTGAAAACTCGGGACAGTGTGACAGTGTCAGACAAACTTAGACTGCTATAAAACATTCTCAGTATAAGAATTGGAAAGAATTTTTGCTCAGAAAATAAAACACCACCATAATGATCTCAGGTATGCATATTTCCCTACAAATAAACAGTCACTTACCCTTTGGCATTAGCATTAGGGTAAGAAGAAGAAAGAGCCTTCTGAACCATATTTTCCTGTATTAACTTTCATGCCTCTCCCTCAAGCCAAGTGTGGTGTCCACAGACTGCCTCTTAAACCTACTCAACACTCTGTCCTGTCTTTCCACTTAACTACTCCAATCAGAAATATCCTGCAGGATCTGGCTCAGATTATCCCTCGTTTATTCTTTCTATATCCTTCTAAAGAAAAATATCAGGGCCTCCCAACTTCCTCTAATACTTCTCTGATCTTGTGTGATTACATAGTTTTTATCTCAAACAATAATTACTTTAATTCAAAGATGCAGAATTTTTATGATAAAGCAGAGACAAAGACATATTATCATTGCAGTACTTGCAGAAGGATATCTAAGTATTAGCAAAAGTTAAACCAGAGAAGAAAGCAAGCATATCAAGGATACTTAGCAACCAAGTTTCCCCTGGATATAACCAGATATGTCTAAAAGATGATACTAAAGAGTATCCCTTAAATAATTTAAATATTTTTTCTAATTTTTGAGAATTTAATATAAATTTAATATAAATATGCAGGGAAATGTGACCATATCTGTCCCTCTATTTCCTTGCTCCAACTGTCCTTACAATCGCTCAACACACCTCTTCCCAAATTTCTGTCTAAGTTTGGTTTCTATTGCTGTGACAAAACACCATGCTCACGAGCAACATGAGGAGGACAGAGCTTATTCCTCTTACACTTCTACATCACAGTCCATCATAGAAGGAAGTCAGGGAGAGAATTCAAGCAGAACTGAACCTAGAGGAAGGAACCGATGCAGAAGCCATGGAAGAATACTGCTTCCTAGCTTGCTCTTGATAGCTTGCTCAGCCTGATTTCTCATAGCACCCAGCATAGCTCACAATGTTCTGAGCCATCCTTCATTAATCATTAATTAAGAAAATTCCCAACAGGCTCACTTACAGACTAAATTATGAAGCTATTTTCCTCAACTGATGCTCCCTTCTCTTCAGATGACTATAATTTGTGTCTTATATGTGTAGATTTCTACTGGAACATAAAAAACTTCCTTATAGCCACATCTTCAGAAAAGAATGACTCTCCCTCCCCAGCAATTATCCAGTGCCAGGAGCCTTTAATGTAAGGTGGAACCTGGGGATTCTCTTCCACATCTGTGCTTCAGTTTAGGCTAGCTTGACCTTGTGTGGGTCCTGTGTACATAAACACACCGGTACAAAGTCAGGTAAGAAACTTTGTCACTTATATATTAGATTCCAGTCATAACCTCTCCAGACATTAACTATCGAGAGATTCATGGTTAATGTGCCGCTTAGTATTGTGTTGTTGCTCTTATTGTTGTTGCTATAGTTGCTGTTTTGTTTTACTTTGTTTCTTTCAACTTAACACAAGCTAATATTATCTAGGAAGACAGAACTTCCATTAAGAAATGGCTTCATCAGATTGAACTGAGGAGCAGTTTTTGATTATCAATGGATGTGAGAGACACCAACCCTTTCTGCAAAGTATCACCATTGGGTTAAATAAAAAGAAGGATGAGCAAGTCTGAACAGGCATGAAGGGCAAGTCAAAAAGTAGTCTTCTGAAGTCTCTACTTCAGCTGCTGCTTCCAGGTTTGTTCTTGGGGGTTCTGCTTTAACTTACTTTCAAAGGACTAGGGTAAAATGAGACCATTCCTACCAAGTTGCTTTTGGTCATGGTGGTTATCACAGCCACTGAAAGCTGAAGACAGCTGAGAACTATTATTTTGAAGAGAAATTTTGTTCGGGAAAATTTGTTTGGAGAAACAATTCTAAAATATAATTGTAAACCCCTAAATGGGAAAGATGACACATAATTTTTTCCCTCAATAATGAAACTTAGTGGAAATGAGGGACAAAGTAGCCTGAGGATTCTTGAGTAATGTCCATCACTGGGAAGCTGAGTGTATGTGAACATGTGCATCACGAGGATGGACACAGCATCTGTTGAGCTCATTAGTAGCTACTCTTATGATAGTTTCTAATTATTATTATTTTTTCTGTTAATTTATTTACTCTATATCCCAATCACTGCCCCTTCCAGTTCCCTCCTTATATAGTCTCTTACCCCACCAATGCCCCCTTCTCCTCTAATGAATGCCAAATATTCATTTAGTCCCACAGGGTGCTCTTCTCATCTTATTGTATCATAAAGCACCTCAAATTATTTCTCAAAAAACTGAAATTTGCAAATTTTAAACACAAAGTATTAAGAGAGTTAGTGTGTAGTGAGCCTATTTCCCAGTTCGTAGAAATTGAATTCTCTCTGAGAAAATAGCCTCTTTCACAAGGGTACAAGTCAATTCTGAAGGTTCCATTTTTATGACTTAATTATCTTCCAATAGTCCCCACCTCAAAAGACCAAATGCTTGAGGGTTAGGATTTGAAAGGTCGAGACCACAAGTATGCCCTACAGTACAGATTGCATTTGTTCATAACTGCAAAATTAGAACCTTCCCAAAGAGATTCCTGAATTTTAAAGGATGTTTCTTAGTTATAATTTGATACCAGAATAGAAAAATTCTAAAGCCATCACCCTGGCTGCTGTTTCTGTTGAGGTTAGCATTCTATCAGCAATGGGTCAGCTTCCACAGATAGCAGCTGGCCCATCTCTGTGGATGGGCATATACTAACCATGAAGTGTTTCTGCCACATATAAATACCACTGCAGAGTGAAAGTGAGGCTGGCTGTCTTCCGTCTTTAATATGTGAGAGAGATCAAAAACAGCCTTCCACGTCTAATTCAGTCTGTTAGCTACACGGAGGTCAGGCATGTGTTCATGCCTTTTTGGGCAGAGAGAGGGGGTGGAAAGCTTCGCATGGCAATCAAGATCAAAATCTCAACTCCATGATAAGAAATGCTGTCAATGTGGTAATGACTTGTTTAAACATTTATTAAATCACTTCACAACAAATAGTAACACATGAAGTGTTATCCTCACATTTCACAGCAACATCACTTCTAAGCAGAAAAAAAATTAAAGGAAAAGAAAAAAGAAAAATGCTACCAAAGTGTTTTAAAACCTTCATCAAGTTATTATTTAGTTAATATTGAGAGGATTAATTTTCCTATTTGTTCACAAGCAACATTCTAATAAACAAACTTGGCAACAACATTCAAGCATGGCTGCATTACTGTAGCTGAGAAAAACTGAAGCCATTTAAGGAAACTTGGTCTGGACCATCCACAATGGACCATCCACAACTGCGAGAGTTTTAATTTATGCGACTTTCAAGCCTTTGCTTTGACGTGTACTCACGACAGACCCTAACTAACGTATTATCAGTCTCAGAAGAACAACTTAAAAACAGATGAGCTTCATATTCAACATATAGTTTCCTTCTCGTCACATTTTAAAACATGTCTCTCAGTGAAAATGGACAGAGGCGCAGGCAAGAGAACTTAAAGTTCACGTTCAGCTTCAGCTACATAGAGTCTTGTTTCTCTAATCCCTACAGAAGTCTACATCTATTGGGGGCATTTCTATCTGCGTATCTCCTCACATACATACACATGCACACCCTAACACAGACTATTTCTAGAAGAAATAAAAGTTATTAAAACAATTCTGTTTGTTATTTGAGTTACTTATCCACATGGCTTTCAGGTTAAAGACTGTGCTACTAAAACAAAACCATCAAGTCTGATGCTAAGAAAGAACGGTGACTTAGGATGGATCATACATTCCTGGTGTGGCAAGTCAGTGTAGCCAGAGGCCCAAATCTCCTTCCCATGTACTAGGGCAATGGCGAGCTACAACTGGGAATGGCTTATCAGGACATCCACAGGATCCTCATTCCACTGTGCAAATAATGGTGAATGGGTGCAAGACAAAAGACATCTCTCTTTAAAGAGTTAGGGGTGAGATAGAAAGACAGGAGAATTACCATAAAGTTGAGCCAGCCTCGTCCATATAGTGAGATCTACACAAGCTAAAGCTGCCAACTCAAAAAAATCTCAAAAATCAAAACTAAAACAAACATAGCACAAAGATAAAATGACAATGTTAACCTCTATTTAGAAGTCTGTACATCTTTTCAAAACCTTTGCCCTTAGTCATGTGAGCTACCAGATAGAATGGAAAGTAATGCTTTCATTAAGGTCAGCTATGTATTCCAAAGCTATATTTTTTAAGCTTATATTAGTAAAAAATATGAGAAATATGGAGACATTTAAAAGACTCCACCCTAGTTCACTGCATGAAATGCTTAACAGTTCAACAAACACTCTTTCTCTTACTGTAGGAAGCATGACATGTTTTAATCTGCTATTCTTGTAGGAAGTTGGACATGTTTGACCTTCTTTTAATGAAAATGCTTGATCCCATGTGTTAGGGGTCAGCCTACTCTGAGGATTAGTGGATTCTATTTGCACCTCTAGTTTTGGCAATTCATTCTCAGAGTTGCATGTTCTGTTCCGTGGTCCAAAAGTTCTGAGTGGAGATTCTGGCTGCTAGTGAAGCCTGTCCACCATGAACTCTCCAAGAAAGGAAAACCACCTTCATTTAGGAAGCATGCCACTTTAAAGCAAAGTTAGTTTCAGAAGGAGAGGACTTGCTCTGCATGGACATAAATCACATAAGCTATAACAGGGGAGAAACAGGGGCCTAAAAAGCGCAGCTCTGGCTTTGGACACCACTTTTTGCCATAAACTTAAGGTCACATCACTACTTGATGGCAAATGAGACACTGTCCTCTACCAATGATCTTCAGATATGAAAACTTGCTTCCATAGAAATTTAAACAGCATGCTCAGATGAGCACAGCAGTGGTCAAATACAAGACAGTGCCCTGAGAGTATGAGAAGAGGAGGCAAAGCCCAGTGAACCCACAGGGAGGCTTGCTTATATAATTACCCTACAGTGTGAGTTTAACTTGGACAGGATTGTCTAGACTCTCTGTATTGCTGTTCCTGACACATTCATTTGAGGAAACAGTAATCTAGTCTCTATGTAAAATGCGAACTATTGATTTTATTGTATTAAACTGAATGTTTGAAAATTTCATACATGTATGTAATGCTTTATGTGAAATCTGATAACTTCTACCCTACCTACTCTTAACTCTGCACTACCCCATCCCTACCACACAAAGTCTTGATGTCTCAATGACAAAATCTCCAAAATATTTCATACTTGTGGTTTGATGGAACCTGACATTTTAAGTAGATTGTGCAAAATTTACATAAGCAATATATCTTGGAATAAAAATCCAGACCCACATCTTTTGAGTATAAATATTATGTTCTTATCAATACATTGTGTTTTTCTGAAAAGCTTAATAGAAATTCAGAAATCATAAATTATGCTTACATATTCTAGGAGAGAAGCAGAACCACTGACTTCAACAATTTTTAAAACTATGGTATCATTGCCTAATAATCTGTGTCAACTGGTATAGAGGTAAATAGATATCATTTACAGTAAACATATCATTTTCAAGATTTGCACGATCTTGAATTCCACCAAAGAAAGAGCATCCTGTGTGAAAGCAGCATTTTATGTGTCTAGTGTAAGAATTTCTGAGTTAAGGTAAAGCATCTGGGATTAATCTGAGGCAGAAAGAGACCTGAGGCTACTGATTGAAAACAAGACAAAGTATTTTATATTTATATTGCATTTATGTGCAATTTAAACTACATTTATATGCAAACATCTCTTTATATCATGTTTTTTGCCATATCCAGTATTATGAGTAAAGGAGCATAAAAATGAGAAACTAAATCAAAAAAATCATGCTCATTCTCACTTGCCATGAACCAATAAAAATTTCTTTTATTTGAGGCTTTCTACAACTCCATTAAAACTATCATCCCTCTACCAAGTGATAAGTACATATATCTAATAATAGTGTTTCCTTATAATTATTAATTTTTTTGGTAATCTTCTTAAGCCAAAAATTCTCTTTAAGGACAGGAAAAAATGTTACATTCATTTTTGTTCATCTGTAATTAATACACATAAAATTATTTTTTAAATAGGAATAGATACTAGCCAATGAAATTATATAAATAGTCCAGGCAAGAGATTATGCTGGTCTTAAGAGGAATGAAGAAAACGAAGTGCAGAAGAGGCGATAAGGTGCTGGATTTGCACTATTTGTTTAAAGTAGATCAAACAGGATCTCCACAAGATTATTGTCTATGGGTGAAAGAAAAAACTATTAAAGATGAGTACAAACTTCTTTTTTTAAAAAAAAAATATTTATTTTATTTTTACACTCCAGATTTTATTCCCCCATCCATCCTCCAACTGTTCCACATCCCATACCTTCTCCCCAACCCCCTGTCTCCACGAGGATGTCCCCACCCCTCCAACCCCCATCCCACCTGACCTCTAACCTCCTGGGGGCTTCCAATCTCTTGTGGGTTAGGTGCATCATCTCTGATTGAACACAAACCCAGCAGTCCTCTGCTGTATATGTGTTGGGGGCCTCATATCAGCTGGTGTATGCTGCCTGGTTGGTGGTCCAGTGTTTGAGAGATCTCGGGGGTTCAGATTAATTGAGATTGCTGGTCCTCCTACAGAGTCGCCCTCCTCCTCAGCTTCTCTCAGGACTCAAAGGGAGGAACCTTAGATGAAATGCCTTACATTAGGGAGAGGGAACTTATAGAGCTCACCTCCAGCAGGAAGACAAGGTATTAAATGAGGGAGGGGGTTAAGCAGTCAAAACTCTGACCCATAATTGTTCCCATCGGAAAGAACTGCAGGGATGGAAATGGAGAGGAGCCTGAGGAAAAGAAGGTCCAGTGACAGGCCCAAAGTGGGATCCAGCTCAAGGGGAGGCCCCAAGGTCTGACACTGTTACTGAGACTATGGAGCACTCACAAAAAAGGACCTATCATGACCGTACTCCAGAAGACCCAACAAGCAGCTGAAAGAGCCAGATGCAGATATTTGCACGCAACCAGTGGATAGAAGCTGCTGACCCCTGTAGTTGAATTAAGGAAAGGCTGAGTACAAACTTCTTAAATGAGACTTAAGAAGTGTGGGAGTTTCGAAGCCTTGAGAATACAACTTGTAATTAAAGGATAAAGCACAGACAAAGATATATGATGTAGGAGATTTCAGGTACTATGATATTTAGGAATGAGCAGAAAAGTAGAAATATAACTGAGACAAATTCCAACCTTGAAGTTAATGGAAGGAGTTATTTTAAAGAAGAAAATGCCTTGAGTGGAGTCATAAAGGTAAAATCCACTTACTGTGAGAACAGGACATAAGGAATCAGTAAGAAGAGAGAAGCAATGGATATCAATAACTCTTCTGAAGGATTATTTTGTAAACACTGTGCAGAGAAATGTGGTAGCTTATGAGAGACTTTTTTATCATCAGAATGCTTTTGTCTGTTTTCAGTGACAGAAAGGACAGGACTGGAAATGAGTTGGTGAGAAGGAAGGTTCAGTGATATGCCATGGGCATGGGCAAATCTCTTGGAAGAGGTGGACATTGCAGGGGTTGGACGGGAGTGAGACATAGCAGATTCATATTAGGAAGACACAAGGTTAAACATGTGGCTATCTGTGTGGATGTGGTTGACATGGTAACAGGACACTAGAGAAGTGTTACTGGTTACTTGTATAACATCAGAACACTAGAAATAAAGACTATTAGAAGAAATTGAGAAATAACAGTTGAAGCTTGAAAAGATAAAGAAAGACTGGTGTTGGTAAAATTCAAATAGACTATGGAGCCCTGTGGCCCAAGCTAAGGTCCCCAGCCACAGATCCAATTGGAGAAGCCCTTGGGCCTGAGGGTGTTAGTGGCCCCAGTAAAGGGGAATGTCAAGGTGGGAATATGGGAATGGGTGGGTGGGTGGGTGGGAGGTGGAATTCCCTCATAGAGGCGGGGAGTGGGAGGGGATAGGGGGTTTCCAAAGAGGAGACCTAGAAAAGGGGAAACATTGGAAATGTAAATAAAGTATCAAAAATAAATTAGTTAATTAATTAAAAAAATAAAATGTTAAAAAAAATTCAAATAGACTAAGTATAGGTCTACCTGATAGTTGTAAGTGCCTGGCTGAAATGGTTATGAATTTGAAGTAAAACGAACCATCCTGGCTGCTTTTCCCCTCTGTACAAGTACAGCTGCTTATGCTCAGGCACAAAGTAGAAACAGTTTAAACATTACTCTACCACTTACTGATTCTGAAATTTTTACTTAATATCTACAAGCTCTTATTTTTTAAATTTACTTTTACAGGTGTGTTTTAAGACTCAAATGAGATAATATATGTATGCTGTAGTGATTAAAAGCTCCAAACACTGGAATTAGTCTGATTGAGTTTAAATCCTAACTCCTATCTTAGTAAAAGAGAGACAGGTGAGACAAATAAAGGAGTGCATAAAATGATCCTATAATTTCTACATGGAATCCAAGCTTGATATGAAGGGAAATGAGGGCACAAAATCTGTTACAGCACTGGGTATGGTGGACTTGATAGTGTGTTTATATTTGTGGAGTCAGGATGCCAGCAGTAAGGACAGAAGGTGATCAGAAAGTAGAATGCTTAAACTGAAATTATAGAAGAAGTTTGAGATAATTAATCTGAAACTTAGAAGTAACTATCTGATGGAAGGTGAGGGTTAATGAAGGAGAAATCACAGAGCTAAGTGCCTGATAGGATCATCAATGCCAACGCTGAAATCACCAGGAAATAGGACTGACAGTGTTGCTGATAAGGATGAAAATGAGATATAAGGTACAGTACCTGGAGAGGGTGGAGATTTATCAACACTGACGACAACAAGGAAGAAAATGAATAATATTAGCACTCAGAAATAACTCTCAGAAAGAAAGGCCTGTTATGAACAAGCAAATAAAGGAGCACTTTAACATGAAATCTAGTATTAAACAGATGTAGAAAATAATGACATCAGCCTGACCAAATTTAGAGATTAGTTAACCATTTAGCTCCCTAAAGCTCAACAGTGATATTTGTAAGTCATGAAATAGCCATATAGTTCAACCATAATTGTAGGAAATCACCTGCATGATTCTATACCTTCATTATCTTACAGTTCTGTGCCTCCTTAGAAGAGTCCATAGTAAATAAAATGACGGCATACACAAAAATAAGCCACAAAGAGTAGAGATTCTGACTGATAACATACAGCAACTAATATATATATTAGCAAATTTCATCTGAATACAATAACTGAAAATAGAGGAAGATGGTATGACCTGTTTGGTTTCACCCATGCCATTTTTCTTCTATGGTGATACACTTGATAAAAAGAGACCAGAGACCCCTGTGGTCTGCAGTTCTCTCATAGGAGGGAAGATTAGCAGAGTAAGGTAGAACTTTGTGAATCTTACACTATGTTCAAGAAGACCACATTTGTACCACAGGCATAGTGGTACACAAAGGTAATTGTAGCACCATGAAGGCTGAAGTAGGGACACTCTGAATTTGAGGTCAGGCAATGATTCGTTGCAAGATTCTGTCTTAAAATTCCAGACAAAGCCTACAATGGTACAAGTAGCATGAATCAGACTAAATATTGCACAAGAAAAGAATGTCTCCTACCGTATAATAATCAAAACACTAAACATACAGAAAAAATGGAAGAATATTAAAAGCTGCAAAGGAAAAAAGTCCAAGTAACATAGGAATGCAGACCTATTAGAATTACACCTGACTTCTCAACAGAGACTCTAAAAACCAGAAGGAACTGAACAGATGTCTTGCAGAACCTAAGAGACCACAGATGTAAGCCCAGACTACTATACCCAGCAAATGTTTTATCACAATAGACGAAAGAAACAAGATACTCTATGAGAAAAATCAAATTTAAACAATAACTATCCACATATCCAGCCCTACTGAAGGTACTAGGAAGAAAATGCCATCCCAAGGAGGCTAACTACATCCATGAAAATACAGGAAATAAATAATATCACACTAGAAAAAAAAACAAAGGGAAGAGGGCACACACACACACACACACACACACACACACACACACACACCACGAAAATAACAGGAAACAACAATTATTGATCATTAACATCCCTGATATCAATATAATCAATTCCCCAATAAAAGACAGGGTAAGAGAAGAGATGTGAAAACAAGACCCATCCTGCTTTATACAGGAAACATACCTCAACATCAAAGACAGGTATTACCTAAGCGTTCAGGGATAGAAAAAGATTTTCCAAGAAGATAGACCCCCAAAGCAAGCTGGTATAGCCATTCTAATATCTACCAAAGTAGATATTTGACAAAAAGCAATCAAGAGAAAGGGAAGGACTTCATACTCATCAAAGAAATAGAGGACTACCAAGATGACATATTTCTGAACATCTGTGCCCCAAGTGCAAGGGTACCCACACTCATAAAAGAAACATTACTAAAGCTTAATTTACATATCAAACCCCACAAATTAGAGTGAGGGTTTTCAACATCTGAACCCTATCAATGGACAGATCCTCCAGAAAAAAGCTAAGCGTAGAGTCCAGGTTAGTTGACTTTGTTGGTTTTCTTGTGGCGTTTCTATCCCCTTCAGGGCCTTCATCCTTCCCACAACTCTTCCATAAGATTCCCCTGCCTAGCTCTGTCCAATCTTTGGCTGTGGGTCTCTGCATCTGTATGTCAGCTGCTGGGTGGAGCTTCTCAGAAGACAGTTATGCTAGGCTCCTGTCTGCAAGCATAACCGAATGTCACTAATAGTGTCAGGGATTAGTGCTTGCATAGAAGATGGGGCTAAAGTTGGACTTGTTATTGATTGGCCAGTCTCCCAGTCTCTTTTCCATCTTTGCTCCTGCGTTTCTTTTACACAGAACAAATTTTGGGTCAAAAGATTTATGGGTGGGTTGGTGTCCGTATCCCTCTCCTGAGGTACTGCCTGGCTACAGGAAGTGGCCTTGGTAGTTTCTAGATCTCCACTGCTAGGAGTCTCAGCTGAGGTCACTTGCATTGACTCCTGTGAGCCTCCTCCAAGCCAGGTCGCTAGTAAGTCTAGAGAGTCCTTCACACACACTCAGCTGCAGATTTGCATTCATTCTCTTGGCCCCCTGGCCCTCTCTCCTGTCTCTCCCCACACTTGATCCTGCCCTTCCATTTCCCTACCCATCTCCTCTCCCACCCAGTTTTCTCCCTCTATCTGCCTCCTATGACTGTTTTATTCCCCCTTGTAAATGATATTCAAGCATCCTTAATTGGGCCTTCCTTCTTTTTTAGCTTCTTTGCGTCTGTGCGGTATATCGTGTATATCATATTCTTTATAGCTAGTATCCACCAACCAAAAGGCATACATTGGCTGGACCAAAGCCCCCAGCACATATGTGTAGATGTATAGCTCAGTCTCCATGTGGCTGTCCCCAAAACTGGAGTGGGGGCTGTCCCTAAAGCTGTTGACTGTCTCTAGACTCTGTTGCCGACCTGGGCTGCCTTGTTTGGCCTCAGTGGAAGAGAGTGCACCTAAACCTGCAGAGACTTGATGTACCAGTATCGGGGAATACTCCGAAGGGTCCCCACCCTCTCAGAGGACAAAGGTAGGGGGAATGTTGGAAGGGACTCTGTGAGCAGGGGACCTAGAGGGGCAGGCAGGCAGCAATTGGGATGTAAATAAATAAATAAATAAATAAATAAATAAATAAATAAATAAATAAATAAATAGAATAAACATGAAAAAAAAACAAACAAAACAAGACCAGTGAAATATTGGAGCAAATAAACTTTCTGAGCCAAATGGAGGAAAGGGTTTGTTTAGGCTTGCGTGACCTAGTCACAATCAATGATAGAGGGAAGCAATGCTAGGAACAGTAAGCAGGGCAGAAACCTGGAGAGGAAGTGGAGTGCAGAGAGTTTTTCTTGGTGATGTCACAGCAGCCAGGTAGTAGTCCTTCATTGACTTTCATTCTTTTGTCTCCTGATTATCTGACTGGATCGATTCAAATGACCCACCATCACCATTGCATCCCCACACTAACTCTTCTCCTTCCCAGCTCAGTCCCTCAGCTGAGGTTTTGTTTCTGTTTTTGTTTTTGTTTTTGCTTTGATTTTTTCCAAGTCATTGAATTTTTCATCTGCAAATTATGTTTTATTTTAAATTGGACTCTAGCTCACTATCAATATTTTATTTTTACTCATGTATTGTTTTCCTGGTATCAATCAATTGTTTATTTTCTTTTTATTAACCTCTCTGCTTCAAGAGAACATAAACAGAATAAAATATTTTAGCAGCAAAAGTGATAACATCTTTGTCACAAAAACAGACAAAGGAATTGTGAAATTTTAAGGCACCACAAATACTTTTAATGGTCACTGTAACTGAGAAAGAAGAAACATGGTTACATCATACTGCCTGGGTTTAAATTATACTACGAAGCTATCATATTCAAAAGAGTTCTTATATAAAAGCCCAGGAAGCTTCTGTAAGCTGACCACATATTAAGAAATAAAACAACTCTCAAAATGTAGGTAAATTTAAAAGATTTCCAGTATTCCACCTGTCTGCAGTAGAACATAGCTAGTTACAAAGTGCTGTAGATACTACGGAAAGCATAAAATTCATGGAAATTAACTAATACACCATTAAATGACAATTGAGTCACTGAAGAAATCAAGATGTTTTTCAATCATAGTACTGAACAAAGGTGAAATCCTTAGAATACAATGAAGATAGTAAGAGGGAAGTTTATAGGTCTAAATACCAACATCCAAAATTTTGAGATCTAAACTTGATCAATTGATGATTGACCTTAAGGCTTTGGGAAAACCAGCACAAAACAGCCCTCAAAGCAGCAGTTGGAAAGTAACAATCAAAATCAGGGCAGATATTATTAAACAGAAACGAAAAGTACAAAGAATAAATTAAATAAAAACCCAGAAAGTTGATACTTTGAAAAGATCAACGATATTGACAATTCCCAAGCAATTATAACCAAAAGCAAAAGAGAGAATACCAAAATTAATTAAATTAGAAATGAAAAGTGAGAAATTACAATAGATACTAATAAGATTCAGAAAACCTTAAAGGCATGCTTTAGAAATATCTATTCCACTAAATTGAAACTTTAAATGAATGAATTTCTAGATATACATGATGTACCAAATTTAAACTGTGAAGAAAAACATAATTTGGACCAGTGAACTGTGTGTATCTCATTCCTTTGAAAGCCTCATATCATCTTCCTGCCAATCAGATATTTATATTACTATTTGTAACAATAGCAAAATTACAGTTATAAATTACCAAAATATTTACATTTTGAGGGGGGTCACAACAATGTGAGGGACAATATTAAAGGGTCACAGCATTAGAAACATTGAGAACCACTGATTTAGACAGATAATCACCAATGAGATTTAAGCAGCAATATAATGTCTCCCAACCAATATAAGCCCAGGACTGGCTAGAATTCCTAAAGAATGCTACAGAACTTCAAAGGAGAATTGTGGTTTGTGGTGTTGCTGTTCTTGTCATCACTGTTTTTGGAGACAAAGTCTCAATACGGAGTCCCAACAGACCTGGAAATCTCCATGTAAGGCAGACTGGACATTAACTTCCTGATATTTCCTGACTCTTCCTACCAAATACTGGGACTATAGACACAAATCCTACTAATCTTGCTCTGAAATAAGTTACTTAAATAATTAACCAAAAAGAGATGGAAAAGATAATAATAAAAGTCATATCTCTGTAGTTACTACTACTTGGTAATCCTACCTCTGTATTATTTATTTAAATAGATTAAAGTAACAGTGTTAATGAGGGATTTTCATTGCTTTGATCATTATAGCATTTTTAACCATAGTGAAAATATGAAAGCATTCTATATGCCAAACAAGGAACGGAGAATAGAAATTGTGATATTTTCATTATTTATATAAAGATAAACTATTTAACCTTATCTATATTTGAGCTTACACATATACTCTTTAGGTATGTGAATGTTGTTTATTTTTTAAAAGCAAAGACATCTTGTCACTTGAAACATGAGTGAATCTGAAGGATGTTATACTTACTAAGTAAAATAAGTCAGATAAAGAAAGACAAGTATAACCTTACTTATATAGAGAAACTAAAACAATTAATTGTGGAAGCAAAAGTAATTTCTAAGAGCCATGAGAAGTGAGACCCAGGAGAGGCTGTGCAAGGGGTATGAAGTATGAGTGAGAGAAGAAATGCATTTTACAGCTTTAGTATGGAGGTGTGTGAGATATTGATACCACCTTATCATGTTTAAAATTCTTTAGCAGGATAAATCCTAATGCAATAAATAAATATGTGCAATGATGAAATGACAGAGAGATTAATGAGCTTAATTGCATGTCATTTCACCAAGTTGAAGGTATTGAATATATGCAACGTTATAGCCTCAAGTGGTAGACAACTACTCCATTCCCCATAAATCCTGACTTGCTAAGTACAGAGACAAATACTTCATATATATTCACACACTTAAAAATAACAAACAGCTATTCATTTCACTCCAAACATTTCCTGTGGTCTTAGGACTCATCTCATAGACAGCTCTATTACTATGGTGTCCATGCTTCCAGATTAGGGAAATTATCCTTTGTTCTGTTGGGAAAGTTTTACATTTACCACTGGCATTTATCAAGATGGGGTTGAAACAATATAAAAACAGTCATGGTAAGATTTTAAAATATCCATTGAAGCTATTTCACATGTGGAAGTGCTAAATTGAGGCAATCTTTACAGGAAAATTAAATCACCAAAAATAATATGATAATAAACCATTGCAACACATTGCAGCTTTATATCAACGATGCTAAGCTAATGTGAGAAGTGCAGAAGTCTCAGCTCTGTAACCATTCGGGATGAAATAAATAAAAACTTATGACAGAACAAATTAAGGAGTGAACAATTTAATACCATAATTAGTAGTGAGAAATGTAAAAATTAGTAATTATTGAAGAAACCATATGTTTACTGTATTAACTGTAGCTATTAAAACTATATTATATTATTTTGTCAGGTTATGTAATGAGCAAGATTTTTCCAGAGCTTAAGCTACTTCCTGAGAGGGAAGAAGATTAAGTTTGAGGGAAGCCTCATTATTTAGGCCATAGTTTACTGTACATTAGTTCTATATTATTCTTTGCACATTGGGAGGTCTGATTCAATTGTAAAAATAGGATTTTAAAAGTGCTTGATGAGGTGTCCAAAACCAATATTTAGCAACTGGAAATTTAAGGTCAGTAAATAAATCTACAGTTATTTGTAGAATAAACAAGCAGGATTTCAGGAGGTAAAATTTGTAAGATTTGGGTTACACTGATAGATTCTGAGACTTTTCTACTGTCATGCTCACAGATTCCCATAAAACTTCACAAGAAAACTAGGAGTAATAGTTTATAGTGTATGCTGCAATCTAGTTCATGATCTAAAAATTACAGAAAACACGGGGATACTGGGCCTCTTAAAATAGCCACATAGAGACAGGTATTAATTAATTACAAAATATTAAATACTGCCATAGTAGTAGGAGTGTGCTTATCTCTATATAATTATTGGTATTTATATGTGTATAACAAGCTTGTATTCTATTAAGGAATATATTACTATATACCTCTAGACTAGAATGCACATGTACATGAATGAGTACACATTAACATAAATGAAAATTATATAAAGGAATATCTGAGTTACTTTTCTATTGCTGTGATACGACACCATGATCAAGAAAATGTTTTTTTTTTCTTTTTATTGGACATTTTCTTCATTTACATCCCAAATGTTATCCCCTTTCTAGGTTCCCCCACAAAAAAACCCTTATCCCATCCTTCCCCCCCTGCTTCTATGAGGGTGCCCCCCCCATCCACCCACATACTCCTGCCTCCCCGCCCTCAAATTCCCCTACACTGGGACATCCATTGAGCCTTCACAGGACCAAGGGCCTCTCCTCCCATTGATGCCCAACGAGGCCATCCTCTGCTACATATGCAGTTCAAGCCATGGGATCCTCCATGTGTACTCCTTGGTTGGTGGCTTAGGCCCTGGGAGCTCTGGGGGGTCTGGTTGGTTGATATTGTTGTTCTTCCTATGGGGTTTCAAACCCTTTCAGCTCCTTCAGTCCTTTCTCTAACTCCTCCATTGGGGACCCAGTGCTCAGTTCAATGGTTGGCTGTGAGCTTCCGCCCCTGTGTTTGTCAGGCTCTGGCAGAACCTCTCAGGAGATGTTGGGCCTGTCCAGCACCTCCTCCCCTGACAGTGGTTGGCAGGTGGCCAAGAAGACTGGAGTGCATCACCAGCCTGAACCTCGGCTGTGCTACTGCTCATGGTCTCGCCTTGAGCGGCATCTTCATTGCAGCTCCCCTTCGGCTGCTCAGCCCAGGCCTGGGGCCTTGGCCGTCTCCATGGTGATGGCCCTCAGTGCCTGAAGTGGCCTGTCAATGGACCCCAGGTCACAAGCATGGCACTGGCTCTGGCACAGGAGGGAGAGAGCTCTTCTTTAGAACAGCCTCTGCTCCACGGGGGATGCTGACAGTCTCGGGGAAGTGGCAGCGGCTTTGGCACAGAGGCCCCAATTCCTCGCTGACTTGCCTGTCAGCCCTCCTGCACTGGGTGCCATGTGGCCGAGCCAAGCAGGGGCTGTGGCAACTCTGGGCCAGGCCTTGGAACTGGACCCTGACAGCGCAGCGCTGGGGGTGTTCTCGTCTTCTCACTGTCCTGAGGGTGAGAGGGTGGGGTCCCGGGCGGTGGTAGTGTTGAGCCCCATTTTGACCCTGGTTTGGGCCTTGAGGACAAACCCAAGCCTGGCTTGAGTTCTGAGACCTGTCTCAGTCACTTCCATATAGGGGTGACTCAACAAAACCTGTTTGACCCTCCCTCTATCCTACTGTTGCTGATGTGGAGCTTTGCTATTGGCCCTGTCAGTTACTCCTTACCATATCCCCGTCTCCTACATCATCTCTCCCCATACTTAAGTGCCCATCCCCTTTGCCTTCTCTGTATAAGTGAGTGGCTGATACAACAAAGTTAAGTTCCTGCTTCAACAAGACTCCTGGCCTGGTGTGTTTCTTTTGGGTCATCAGCACTCGCCATCCTGCTCAGCACCAGACAGACTCACCAGGACCTGCAGGCAAAGATCCAACAAGGAGACAGCTATATCAGGCTCCTATCAGCAAGCACTTCTTGGCATCCACAATAGTGTCTGTGTTTGGTGACTGTATATGGGATGAATTCCCAGGCAGGGCAGTCTCTGGATGGCCTATCCTTAAGTATCTGCTCTACACTTTGTCTCTGTATTGGCTCCTGTGACTATTGTGTCCCCCTTTCTAAGAAGGACTGTACCCACTCTTTGGTCTTCCTTCTTCTTGAGCTTCATGTGGTCTGTGAATTGAATCTTGGGTATTCTGAGCTTTTGGGCTAATATCCACTTATCAGTGAGTGCAAACCATGTGTGTTCTTTTGTGATTGGGTTACCTCACTCAGAATGATATTTTCGAGTTCCATCCATTTGCCTAAGAATTTTAGAAAAACTTTCTTTGGGTCTTTCTGTTTCTAAGGGTAAGCCCATGACTATCACTCTAGAAAGCAGGAGAGCAGGCAAGCAATTATGGCACTGGGGCAGTAGCTAAAAGCCTTTGCCTTGAATCACAAGCATGAGGCAGAGCATTAACTGTGAATGATGCAGGCTTCTGAAATCTCTAAGTCAGTCTCCCAGTAACATATCTCCTACCAGGTCACACCTTCTAATCCTTCCCAAACAGTTCTACCAGGGAGAGACCAAATATTCAAACTAGGAGCCTATAATTCAGATCATCACAGGGAATAAGATCTTTGGGAAAAGAGAATTTTCTTTGAAAATTATGATCACTATAGGGAATAAAAACTTTGGGAGCAGAGAATTTTCTTTGAAAATTCAGCAAAACTGTCTCAGAGGAGGTCAGATTAGCATCACCTGAAAGAAGAAGCAGCCTTCAGAACTTTGTGGGAAAGAACATCCAAGAGAGGTTATACTAGCTGCATAATAATCTATATAATGCAAAAAACTTAAAAAACACATTGAGAGAGCCCACTTCTGACACTATTAATGAAATTCTTCTCTGTTTACAGGAAGGTGCCTAGCATAACTGTCATCAGAGAGGCTGCACACAGCCAATGATGGACATAGATGCAGAGACCCACCACCAAACGTTAGGCAGAACTTCAGGAATCCTAAAGAAGGGGGAAAGAAAGGATGATAGGAGCTGTAGGGGTCAAAGACGCCAGAAGAAAACACAGAATCAACTAACCTGGGCCTATAGGCTCTCCCAGAGAGTAAGCCATCAATCAGGGAATATACATGGAGCTGACCTAGGGCCCTACTCATATATAATAGGTTGTACAGCTTGGTCTTCATGTGGACTCCTAACACTGGGAACAGGGGCTAATTGTGATCTGTTTCCAGCCTTTGCACCCCTTTTCTCGCCTCAATAGGAGAAGATGCACCTAGTCTTACTGCAACTCGGTATGCCAAGGTGGGCTGATATCCGTGGAAGGCCTCCCATTGTCTGAGGATAAAGGGAGGAAGGATAGAAGGGAGGAGGGGAGGTGAGAGGGAAGGGCTTGAAGTAGAGGGAGGAGGCAAACCTGAGATTGGACTGTAAAGTAAATAAATTAATTAACACAAAAGGTAAAAGAAGTATTGGGGAGTTGAAGGCATATGCAAATGTTCTACACAGCATTCTGTATCTCTTGGTACAACTTAAATATAAATTAATGTTTTTATAAAAGAATAAACCTCAAAGTTCTTTGTGTAAACTTCTGAGTGATATTCTCAGGAAAAAGGAAATTGACTTCCTGAAAAAAAATATACTTTTAAAATTTGTTAAAAAGGGAGAAAGTCTAACGACTTAGGGAGGAAGATACGTTTCACACAAGCATTCTCCAATTTCTCTAAAATATAGCCAGAAAAAAAATTGACTGAGTTGGAATATAAACATTAGATTCAATTAGTTTGCAAACAATAACATTAAGCTTAGTGAGTGTGTGTGTGTGTGTGTGTGTGTGTGTGTGTGTGTGTGTGTGTGTGATGTATATATGTTTGCAATTCTCACCCACATCTTATTTGAAGCATTTTCAACACAGCAGAGTAGGGTATTTTAACCTATCATTCTAGCACTCAGAATACAGAGAAGGAAGACATGTCAGAGGTTTAAGGTCATCCTCAGTTACACACTCAAAATTGTAGGTCAGCCTGGATTGCATGAGGCCCGACTTCAAAAGAAATCAAATCGTCCCACTTTTTATCATGACTCCAACAAGGTGCATGGTGTTCTTTGCAAACGATCATTAAATTACAACTAATCTATTGAGATTAAGAACAGATTTGATTTCTAGCAGTACCATGCAAATTTCAAGATACGATGTTTGCTTTGAGATTTTGTTCTCTTTTACTTGGTACATTTCTCTGGTTATTATATTCTGTTCCCACGTGAGTCATTTGCTACTCTTTTCTGCTGATCTATGCTCCATTGGACAAAGATAGCCCACTTTCTGTATTCATACATTAAATGACAGACATTGCATTGCTTGCCACTTTGGTCTCCTCAAGATAATCATTTTATAAGCACTAACAAGTAAGCATTTATATGGACAGAGGTTGTAAGTAAATTAAGACTAAAGACATTTGGTTAGTCATATATTACCTATGACTAATAACTGTAAATTCTCTACAGTTTGAATCATATAACTTTAATTCCATGGTCAGAGATCAATCCTACTGAATAACTGCTGGCTTACTTGGTGAAATTAGTATAGTCTGACACTATAACTAACTTAACCAGACCTCCAGTGGGAAAGCGACAACTCTTAATATTTGTATGCAAGCTGGAGATGGTGATAACAAAGTAGATAACTTGTAGGCGGCTCATGTGAACAATGCATACTAATAAATTCATAGTACTGACACAATAGCTGTCATAGAAAACGTTTACTCTTATCCATGGAACTGAGGTTTCTAAAGGTCTATTGAGTTTACATATTTACCTTGAACAAACAGCATTTATCTGCTTTTAGATCCTAATCATAAAATCTCCTTTCCACCAAGAAATGCTTCCACAGTGCTGAATCTTTTCTATCTGTCCACATCATCTAAGTCTGAGAAACGAACTTTTCAGTGATACTTTTAGATCTCAGAAATCTTAAAGGTAAATGAAATACTAAAGGGAGCCCAATAGCAAAGGGAGGCAAAGATGATGAGGACAACGTGCAATGACTTTCTATATGAGGCAGAAACATGCACAACGCATGAAGAAAAAGAAACTAAAAATATCTGTGTTGTTATAAAGGAAAGCAGAGCCAAAGCAATTTGTCTGTGCTTCTTTCCCATCTGTGTGGCTCCTTCACTTAAACAGCCAACGTCGATGAATCTGATTTGCTTTCCTACTATAAAAGTTGTGGCTTAGCTAGGAGCTATGCTGCAATGTCTAGATAAAGACATCTTTACGTAAATACTGTATGTATCTCAGTTTAACACATATGCTTTGTATGTGTGACTTTTGTACACACACCCTGTCTTCCTATCTTCAGGTAATATGTGAGTTCCTGAATAATATCTGAAGAAAAATGTTTTTCTAGAGTCCAGGAAATTATTATATATATATATATATATATATATATATATATATATATATATATATAAGAAATATATTACTATGGTCATTGTCCATTAAATAAGAGATAAGAGGTTAAAATGACTTGATTTTTTCCAGTGTTGCTAGGTGCTTCTCATGAGGAGGAGCTCATCATCATGCTCAGATAGCCTTTCCCTCAGACTAGTGTTGCAACCAGCTGACCAGTCTTGCTGTAAACATTTGCCCTGGCTGGATTTTCCTGTTCTGGATGATTGTCTGCCTGGCATCAAGATGACAGAAGCACAAAGCCAAAATATCCTTATGTGGGCATAGCTGCCTCTCATGGCAGAGCCAATTTGGATCCTATCCATTGGCAGGGATGTCCCAGAAGCAGCCAATTTTAGTTCAGTCTCTTTTAAACTATGGATTGTAAACAAACAGTAGGATTTTCCACAGTGGAAGGGAGAATAGGGAGAAGAAGAGATAGAGTAACTAAAGCCAACCATTAGTTCCCCCAGAAGAACGAGGGATTGACAATCAGCTAGAAACTCCAGCTACTCCAGAGTTCAACAGATAGTTAAGTTCACCAGCTTATTGTAGTCATTTCTTCCCCTTTCCTTCCTATTCTCTGAATGCTCACACATCCTGTTTCCTTGGCTTTAATATGAAGCAGAAGGTCAAACTAGAGAAGTTCAATGGGCTCCTGTTGAGTTGTAACTAAGTGATAGACGCACATTCACTGGTTTTTAGATTATTCATGTCTTTGTGAATTTTACAAATGTTTTTTCTAAACTGATTTTCTTGAAGAAACATCGTTGGTTAGATTCAATACAGTTTAAGGAAATTTGAGCCATATTCTCAATAAGAATTCTGCCTTCTAAAATCAAGCACAACTGAAACATGAACGTGTCACAAGTTGCTGTGCAAGCAGTGTCACAGGGCCAAGAATTTGTCCATGTGGTCAATGGAGGACAGAGAGGACTTTTTTCCTACCTGACTGTGGTATGAAGGCAATATCCTTGAATTCAGTGACTACTGGCTTCATCTTAGACAAACAAGAATGATAATAATCCTTACTTATGATATAAGTCTTACATAATTTAAGAACTACTACTAATATTCAGTACAAAAGCTATTAATGTCATTAATTTATTAGAATGTCATCAAGGAGAATATTAAATTACTGATAACTGAGTCACAATAGCATTGTGAGCAAAAGAATTTGGCTCACATTTAGTAAATTGCATGGTGACTTAGGGTTCCTTTCTTTTTCTATCTTCCATACTTGTGGGATTTCTTGATCATATAGAAGGAATGGCTAGGGTACAGTGGTTTCTCAAAGTAGTTTTAATTTGCATTGCTCCATGACTAATGATACTGATAACTTTTAAAAATGATTATTTGCATTTTGTGTTCCTTATTTTGAAAACTGTCTATTCAATTAGTTTACCAGTTTGTTGACTGGCAGCTTTGATTCCAGGATACTTAAATTCTATATTTGTTTGTAAATTATAGATCAGCCTTTTTTTTAGAAGTATAGCTGATAAAAATGTTTTCTCCTTTTGAGATTTCTCTCTTTGTTCTGATTATATTTTTCTTTGCTGTGAAGAAACTCTTTCCATGTAGCCACATCTTCTAATACTGGGGCCTAGTTC
>CM052716.1:64660434-64749561 GCA_028551405.1 Uromys caudimaculatus
GGCTTTCTGATGGCCTCATTCATATTCATAAGTTGATCATACTAAATGAGTTGAATGAGAATGGCTGAATGCAGAACATAAAGGCTACTCTCCTTTAGAGTCAAGTCATCAGTATAAGGAGTTGTTCTAAAATTAATGGACTATGATTAAAATTATGACTACTGAGACTCAGAGCAATATAAGATTTACCTTTCTTTCCTAGTTGTTTTCTCATCAGCACTCCTATTAACAAAAACATGTAAGAAGCAACTTCAATACATAAAGTGTAAGAAATGATATTTAAAAATTAAAACCTAAGTCAGTTACTTTATTTGTGAAAAGTAGGCAATTTCTGATTCTTGTCTTTTAAAAGAAATCACATAGAAAAATAAAGACTTTAATATGTCCAGTATTTGTACTGTATAATATTCTATGTGTCTCTAGACCTTCTATAGTTAGCTTTGCAACGAACAATATATTATTATGTTTTAAATAAATTTGTAGAATACTTAAGAGAATACAACTTCTTTGTTAAATAATCCATCATCGACAGTGTCTTTGTTTCTCCATTTTGAAATCTGAAGTGTGGGCTGATACCAGGGGTTTAATTGTAAAGTAGTATCTAAATGCATCAAACTTTAGAAAACAGCAAAAAAGCAAACTTCAATTTTTCCCCTCCAAGTTAATATTGATGAGCAATACTCTATCCCAGGTATTCTCTTTAAATTTTCTAATATTTTCATCAATTTTCAAAATTGTGTATCTTCACTGATTACTATTTATGATCAAGATCATAGTACTAGAAAGTGCGTACACCAAGATTGCAACACAAGTATGCTTGACCTTTGTCCCTAAAAATAATTTCATATATGTGTGTTTTGTCTCTAGACATATTTCCTTCCCTTGATGATAAGAAAAAAATTCTAGTCAAACCTAGTCAAACCTAAAGCTGAATGATGTCAACTTCTGAACACACACACACACATACACACACACACACACACACACACACACACACACACACACACAGTATAATGGCTTCCTAATCTATAACATTTTAAAGTCCAGTACTAGCATACCAATGTCCTACTTGTTGTGGTTCTTACCTACTGCCCTTATTACCATATCTGCCCCTAGCAGTAAGAGTCAGCCTCTGCTGTGCCAAGTTGATCTCTAGCTATCCAATGATTGTCCATTCTGATTTCCTTTCTTCCAGTTAATTTTCCCACATTCATTATGGCTATGTTATTGTTCACAACTCAATTTTAGTGCCACCTTCACCCAAGAAAATTTTTCTGATTTTCAACATTGAAATAAGTAGCCTGTCACTCTCTTGTTACCCTACTGTATTCTAATTCTCTGCAGTGTTTCTAACAAGAGGCATTTTCTTGTTCCTGGATGGTTGGTTGTTGCGTTTGAAGCCACCAATATAAATAACTTCTTGACCACATTATTTAATTCATGATTACATTCACCAAACTCCAAACACTATATTCTCATTTTAAAAATGGTTAATGAATCAGAGCTGAAGAGAACCATTGTATCTGGGATTTGATCACCTGATGGTAGATGAATTTACAGATGTTGATAGTGGTTCTTCAGGTTAATCATCTAATTTATAGGTATGTAGCTCTACACCAGAACCCAAATGTAAAAGAAAAAGTCTGTGTTGAACTTAAGAGATCTCCCCAATGGCCTACGTTTTTTCACTTTAGTATATAGTTAATTTCAAAGAAAATGAAGTTATCTATTTGAATATTGTTTCATAGGTTTGGAAGAGAAGAGCAGAACTGAAGATATCAAGTAACTTCAGTGTGCCCCAGCTTCTGGCCTGAGGAGGAGTTTTACATTAACTACCGAGGCATGGCGGAAGTTTACTTTTTCTTAGAAAAAGTGAAGTACTGACAGAAGATGGCCATCTGTTCTTCACGTTGCTAGAGCCAAAACAAAAGGAAAAGAACAAAATGTAATACAGAGGGTTTATATTAGATCTGAGAAAGGATGCCTACACAAGGAAGTGTGTTCTTACATAGCAAGACAAACTTCAAGAATGAACAAACTTGGAACTTTCAATGTGGAAACTTTTAGAGTTAATTCAAATTCATATCCCAAATTGTTTAAATGGAATTTTTGTTATGAATTCAGGGAAGTGAAGCTTTGTTAAAATTCTTGGTTATTACATTAATTTAATATATTAAATAAAGATTTTCAATAGAATGTTTGTATTAGAAATCCAGGGTGGCATTGTAGGATATGTGTCATACATGGGTTTATTTGTACATATGACAGCAAAGACTAGAGACAAAAGGTAAATCAACTTGAGCCTCTAAATTGTTTTATATCTGTTTATTGACATCTAACAGAAATAGTACAGAGTGGTCTAGTTGGAGAATGTCTAGTGGTCTGCAAGGAAAATACCAGAAGAAAACACAAAGAAAGAAGGAATAGAGCCAACTTTGTTTTCTCTCAAAACTTCCCCATGACAGAGGCTCCCCTTCAAGAAACAGGTTTTTTTTTTTTAAGTATACAGTAAAGGTCCAGCTTTCTACAGTGTTTGTGGTCCAAATTTTTCTTCTCTTCTATCAAGTTCTCCATGAACAGTTCACTGCCATCCAAGCCAGTGCCCAGAAGAGTGATTTGCAGTTTTCCTGACCACCCTCAGTGAAGACTCTGCACATTTTCACTTTCTTGCTCTGGGAGCTTTGCTTTCTTTTAATACTTATTTTCTAAAAGTATTCTTAGGATATTATTGATAGAGACAGAGCTCATCCTCTCTCATGACAATCTTTGACCAAGTAAAGCCAGTCCTCACATCATAAATGTTCTTAAACTGTGCATATACTAAATGTAAGCCCTTTCTTTATGAATATTTCTTAAATAATACACTATACTAGCATTCACATCGTATTCACTATGATAACCCATCTATGATTCAAACACAAATGCTTATACTATCTGCACATACTGTTTTATAGAATGTCTTATATTGATAGATTTGGGGGCTTCTACAACCAATGTTCTGTGTACAATAAAGAAACTATAAGAATTGCTTCATATTTGTATACATAACTTATGACTGAAGGCAGAATAACATTCTGAAAGAAACTATCTAAAATTTCAGAGCTGTGGAAGTATAGTAATGAGAAAAATCATTCCCAGTGTTCTTTTTTATTCTTTTTTTCAATTTTCTATACTTTCTCAAACCACTTTTATGTAAATAGCAGTTAAAAGACAATTTATTAAAATGGACTGAGAAATTTAATATAGTGATACTGAATCTGAATGTAGTATCATGTGTCCAAAGCATAAAATAAAGATGATTAAGATAACAAGCAACTATATATATATATATATATATATCCTTATTACTGTATTGCTTGTTATCTTAATCATATATATATAGAGAGAGAGAGAAAGAGAGAGACAGAGAGACAGAGAGATAGAGAGACAGAGACAGAGAAACAGAGACAGAGACAGACAGAGAGACAGAGACAGAGAGACAGAGAGAGAATGTTGCACTTAAATATAATGATTAAAATAAAGTTTCAGTATCTTTTCTCAGTTTAATATTAATAAATTGAACTTTCTGTTTATATGGTTCTTTGAAGCTTTGATGTTATAATTGTGCAAATATATACTTTACTTATGTTTATACAACTTAATACCTTTTGCAGTGAATATAACTTTGAGAGGTTTCTGAGATATATTACCTATTTCCCTTTGAAATGTTTGGCATATGATCTACAATTAAGAAATACCTAGAGAACACAGCTCTATGTCTATTAAAAGAAAATAGACTTGGTTGCTGAATTAAAATATTCTTTATTAACTCTCCAATTGTTTATCATTATTTTTTAAAACCTTGGTGCTGTGTGCCTTTCTGCCATACTAAAATTCTTCATAAAAGTTTATTGCTGAAACACCATACAGTTTGGTCACAGGACAGAGATAAATAACGTTGTATTGATCAGGATCCACTCTATCTCCTGGTCAGTTCTGAGTACTGGAAGATGCTAGGCAAACTGCTGGAGGCTTGGAGATCACCAGTTCTCTTACACAGCTGGGAACCTTGTAAGTTTTAATAATGACCAGCATGCAATATATGCTCACGTATACCATGGTAGCATGCATGCAATGGAACTAAATTTGTTATTTTTCTGTTACTGTGCTATAACACCATGACTAAAGCAACTTCTACAGGAAGGAATCTACTTTAGACCTATGCCTCCAAGGGGTTAAAATTCATGATGACAGAGCAGAAGCAGCATCTGGCCAGGGGCTGGAGCAGCAGCTGGGAGCTCACATTTTGATCCACAAACAGTAAGCACAGAAAACAATCACGGAACAGTGATGGCAAATGGCTCTTGAAACCTCAAGGCTCACTACCAGAGCCATATTTCATCCAGCAAAGCCATATACCCCAATCTTCCCTAAACAACTACCAACCTGGAACCAAGTATTCAAATGCCTGAGGCTTACTGATAACATGTCATTCCACCACCTCAGAAGATATGCAGCCATTTTCTATTTTAATTTAAGGACTGCTGTAAAGGAGGAAATACATGCCTGGTACTGCCAGAGTCTCATGAGTGGAGAGCTCTAGTGGGGAAGCTATCACTAGTATTTTTTCTAAATAGACACAATATCAAAACTCCCCTCTAAACTAGTATTTCTAGACTTATGTAGACTTATGGATTAGCACAGCACTCAGACCTCATTGTAGAAATTTCTTTGTGTGATTAATTTAAAAAAAAATCACAAGTAACCAAACATAATAAGTGTCTATAAAGCTCAACCACAAATGGAACATCTAAATCACAGCATTTGCCACAAGACTCAAGGATCATTGAAAGAAAAAGTGGAGCCTGAAAGATATTAAGACCAACAGTCTGGACCAAACAGTGTCCCCTAAACAAGGCAGAAGCACTGCAGTCATGAACTCACAATTATGCTTGCCTGCACAAGACCTGTACAAGATCATTCCATCCAACATTCCTGCATGGAAGGACAAGAGGCTCACAATTCTCCACCTTTAACTAAAGAACTACAGTGGATGGATTCTGGGAAAAAGGGTCAGTTTTCTTTAAAGGTATGGCCCCTGGTAGGACAGTCCCACATATGCATGAGTATAAGGGACACACAGACTATACTCTGGCTTATTTTAAAACAGAAAAAGAAGACATCTATTTGGACAGTGACTGTTGGGAGTTGCACCAGGAGTTGATCTGGCAGTACCTTAGGGAGTGGAGGAGGAATAGATATAATTAAAATGTATTGGATTTGTGTATAAAGGTTATGTAAATACTAAGTCAGGTTGGCCGCCAATAAGGTCTGCTTTGCTATCCTCTCTGATCCACTCTACTAAACCATTGATGCTAAGAAAGCACACACTTAAGGGGAGATGAAATTAATGATGCAACTTAACCTGGTGCTTGTGAAACATAGATTTAATTGATTTGGCTTAATTTTTGGACAATCAAGCAGATGCTAATACAGAGACTCCACAATACCTATTTAAAGACACTGATCCCTGCCTATTGCCATGTTTTTTTTCCTTGTAGTTTCGTCATGCACATAAAGCATCATGTACATGGAATTGATTGACAGTTTCAAATGTAAAAATACTCATGGCTACCCTGCTCCTGCTATGACTCAATGGTCCTTACTATTTAGTTCTATCAGGTATTACACATACCATCTTAAAAATTTTTGCCTATATTTTAAGCATTTCTGTTTTATAGACTCTTTGCTACCCCAAAACTTAGAAAACTAACTTCTCAGCTCTGAAAATATATTCCCGTGATCATTCTTGAGCTTCTCCCCTCCAGAAGAGACAGTCTACTTACCTTCTTTTGTCCTCAGTTTCTTCACCTATAAAATGGGAATGGAAATATCTCATGAGGATAAGGATGAGGCTCAGTCTAACAAGGAGTGAAGCTAAGACCATGACTATCCACACAGTGACAGAATGATGTACATTTAATTGCTTATAACCATATTGTAATTACCATTTTTATGACCAACTTAATGACAAAAATCCTTGCATAGTTATTAGTAAATTTCCGTGACTTTCTAAAACATTGTTCTATAAAATGTTATAAAACTTAAAACCTACTCTGAAATGCATTATAAACTAATAAGATTTTTGTTGTGTATAAGTAAAAGTAATAAAAGGTACACAGGGTGGAAATTAATGTAAAAGAAGCAAAATGCAAAGAGCTCTGGGAAATGAGATAACCACTGCCCCAGACTAATGAGAAAGCCATTTCTGACATAGACAGTATGTGCTAACACAGAGATAAATAGACTTCTCAGGTGGGTGACGACTATTGGGCATGTAGCTAGGATAGTTAGTAAGGTTTTCCGAGCTAGCGTATGAAGTGGCCAGGTAGAGATGACAGTAAGAAATAGGTAGACAGAGAACCTAAGTCTCTAAAGTCAAACTGGACTGTAACATCCTGGGAGAGCCTGCAAGACCTGTGGCAGGTAGAGATGACAGTGAGAAATAGATGGACAGAGAAGCTAAGTCTCTAAAGCCAAACTGGACTGTAACATCCAGGGAAAGCCTGAAAGACCTGTGAATATGAAAATGCTGTTTTAAGATTGCTTTAAGATCATTTTTAAGAAATCAAGGGACAGTATTCCTCAAACTGTGGAACTTTGTGTGTATATCATTAATATCAAGCCAAAATCTAGAGACACGCAAATTCTTTTTTTTTCTTATTTAAAAATCTTTATTATGATCCTGAAACATAGTCTTTCTTAATGCACAATAATTTGCATTTGGCCAAGAGTATTTATTGTGGGATCTCAACTTCAGTTACATTTTTAAAAATCATTCCTTTTGTTTTTGACATTATAACATAATTAACTCATTTCTCCCTTCTGTTTTGTCTCTCCAAACTCCTCTTGCTCTCTTTTAAATCAGTGACCTCCTTTCATTAATCATTAAAGCATAAAAGCATATATGGATATGGATATTCATGCATATTCCCAAATATAACATGTTCAATTTTGTCATACTACTCTTGTCAGACAAGCTGAGCTCATCCTTGGCGGCTATGTCTTCCAAGTGATCCCAATGCAGATTCAAGATAGCCCTACTGCTACAAAGTAGAAAATAGATCCATCATCGACTTAGGAAAGCAGATAGGAAACCAAGAATGGAGAGCTAAAATCCTATGTGTACAGTGCGAGTGAGAACCATGGCTCAGCTAATCAGTATGGACAGAGGAAAGTGGTTTGGGCTAGTGATGAAAAGCACAGCCAGCATTCTTGGCATTTGTAATCATTGTCATTATGAAATAAAAACAAATATCTACCTAAAGTAAGCTTTAGTTCAGTCTATATTATTAGTGTGAACCTACAAAACTATACAAACAGCATCAGTGTCTCCTTTCTCCTTCCCAAGGTTGAATTCAACTGAGAAAGAAAAAAGAATATTTTGTTACATCACCATGAGAGTAACACAGTTTAGCGCTCCAGTCTCTCTGCCTTACTAAATCCCAGCTCTCCTTGGTTCCACACCGTGCTTTTTAATGGTCTTATTTGTGCATTATTTCGTTTTCATTATATGTTGTGCCATTTTGTATCCCCCATGATTATGTGTTCACTGAACAGATGCACAACAGTTTTGCTGCACCAAATTCTATGATCCATAATTAGATGTCAATATGTTTTCTTTATGAACTAAATACATTTTTAGCTACTTGGACATTAATTAAAATCACATGCTGGATTGTTACATCCTTTCAACACATTTTTGAGGAAATATTTTTGGTTTACTTGAATGCTTTAAAACATTCAATTCTATAATATATGATTCTTTTTTCCATAATAATACATACTGTAGATAATATATAAATATTAATTATAGAGTTACACCACAGAACCCATTAACAAGATATAGCCAATCACATATGAAAGAAATGACATTTGATGAACTAGGGGAAACTATTTTTTAATCATTGCTTTAAAAATATGTCTTGTATTTGGATGCAGTTCTGGTAAAAATAAATGAAATGGTTTTTCACAATAATGGAAAACAACAGCCAATATTTATCTATCATGATAACAAAAAACAAATTTGAAAATTCATAAAAATTTATGTAGAGATGGAAACCCCAGAATGCTAGGAGAGTACACAGCTCAGACCTGTCAGTAATGCCAGGTACTGTAGTGAATGAGCTACATGGACCTCAGTGACCCATTCATATAGAAAACTAGAAACATGATTTTTTTTTTTTAATGAACGATGGGCATCTCAAATCTATCCTTAAGGGGTGACTATTTAAGCCATTATTCCAGAAACTCAAATTCATTTTCATAAATATAGTCTGAATTTGATGAAGGGAAATGTAGATAAACATATTTGGACATTGTGTTAGTATGTCTTTGTCCTTTTTCTGTGACAAGTTTTACTTATCTATGCTCACATAAAGCTTGCATGAAATCTCAGAGGCCTTAAGATGTCCTTCACTAAATGTTCAATAAAAGCTTTCCCACCTATGAACACTTGCTCATATTTTACCCCAAATGTATGAGGACATAAAGACATAAACTATGAATTTACAGATATTTGTTTACACCAAATAACTCCTCTTCTTGTTATTTCTATTAAGCTGCTATTTCTCAAGCTGTATGTAAGTATCTTGAATTAATTATATAAAGTGGTCAAAAGTGGTCACAAGAGCAGTGGCAGAGTCCAACAACTCACATGATTTTCTAAATTTTTCAGAATATGTGACCTACACAAACTGGAAGAGCAGAAATGATCCACATCAGGTATGGGGTGGGTGGGTCTCACTCTCCACCTCACACTGACAGAATCACAGGTTCCCACTCGATAAGTCCTCTAGGACCTGAGTCCTGCACAGTGAGGTTGAGAAGTATTTTCCAGAATCTTGTATGCACAATCTAGTACTTATAAATAATAGATTCCATTATATCTAATAATACCTTAGATGATTAATAGAAGAGATGACTAGATGAAAGAAAATATCAACCCTATATTATAAAATTCCTTCTTCATAGAACTCCAAATCTAAGTATATGCTTTGTGTTTTATCCACTAATCCTGACCAGGATCCATGTCATGTTTTTATTCCACTTGTGAGAGAGATTGCCTCATAAAGCTGCTTCTGACCCTTTCCAAGGCTAACTTTCTAAGTGGAGCTACTTGTCTTGGTCTCAGTCCCCTGCAGCTCTTCCCAAGGAGGAGTTGATTGATTACCTTTATGGAATCCATGCTCACTACATAGAAATTACTAGATTCAAAGGGGACGTTCTCTCCCCTCAATATTAACCAACATTTTCCATTTGATAGCAAACAGTGGGACTTCCATTTCTAGCAGTAAGGCATGAAATCCTTCCACAGAAAAACCAAAAATGTAAAATGTATTATCATCTCCAACTGATGATGTCACAAGAAAATAAGTTATTCTTTGGCTTTGGCTAAAATCTCAGCATATGTAAGACACACGGCGCTAAGGTACCTAGATCAGATTGAGGAATTTACTAAACAATTCCCTTAGTCTCTTCAAAAGACCTTCCAGAACTTAAGGGCTGAATAATGAAGACCAATGTCTGCCCAGGGTATCGAGTCCAGTCCCTATAACCACAGTGCCCAATACACACACGCACACACACACGTGCATACACACACACCTGCAATACACTTCATCCCCAAGTAAGGATTAGTTTCACTTATTGAAATTAAGAAATGGTTGTATTTCCATGGAGGCTGAAAAATAATCTAATCAAAATAGTTTGGCACAAACCTACACATACAAAGAAGCATGATTTATTACAAAGGTGATACTTAACATTGATAAAATATAGTAAATACAATGAACAAGAGTTAGGGCCACTGGTTATTTATTTCTTGAAGACAAAAATCTGGATTCTTACTGCCTACTTACTGCAACATATTGATCCCATGATAACAGAAAATCTTATGAAATAATAGAAAATAATGTTATAAATTTTATAGTAGAATATATTAATCTACCTACTACAAAATGTCTAACTGTATAAAGTGTATGCTTGTAGAGATTTGAAATCTCCTAAGACTTCAGGTGTTGAAATTCCATCATCATTTTGCGTAGTTATCAGGGTGGAAACTTATCGAACTATGGATTAGAGAGAAAGCCTTTGGAAAGTAATGAGGAGTAGACGAGGGCACTTACATGTAGCCTCACTTTTGAATGAGATTTTCTTTGTAAGAACACAGAGAGACCAGCTAGATACAAAAGGAACAAATAATTTTTACTATCTTTTGTTACGGAATTTTTTGTACAAGGAGCCTAAGTCACACAAATGTGTCCTCTTGACTTGTACCAGAACAATTAGCCAAAACAAATCAATTTTCTTTATGAAATAGCATACTAAAAGATTTTATTTTATTAACTATATAGAAAATAAGGCAAGATTTAAGGTGGAATTACACTGGAATTCATCATTTCTGAAGGTAAAAGGCATGATCTAGAGAAGAAAATATATTCTACTTATTACAGAGTTATAAGAGGCGGAATTTTCAAACTGCTAATCACTAAGGAAATAGAACTAAATAATGAATGAAACAAGAAACAAGTTCATCATACAAAGACAAGCAGAGGCAAGAAGGTTAAGAAAAGGTTGGTCAACTGGCTCAAGTTACATGTAGGACAGTATATTCTATAATTCTACCACAAACCACGGATAAAGCAGCTTTCAAAGCTAAAAGAAAGCATGATTTGATTATTCAAAATGATGCTTGAGACAATCCATTTACCTTAATTTGAACATTTCACAGCATATTACGTATCAAAGAATTACATATCTCTCAATTAATAGAATTTTATGTGCCAAATTAAAGTAAAAATAAATATTAAAATGATAAAAGAAACAATGGAAAACAGGCAAAATAATTAAACATATGATTCAGAAAGTAAGAACAAATAGGTAATAAATGACAAAATAATAAATTGCAGTATTTGGGGGGAAATATAACCTGAAACTATAATAAAATAACATTATATATTTTCTCAGTAATTAAAAAACATGAGTTTGACCAGAAGATCTTCTGGTAAACATAGAACATAGCAGAGTGGAGGTACATACATGTAACATGGGACATGGCAGAGTGGTGGTACATAGATTCAATATAGGACACAGCAGACTGGTATATACGTGTAATATAGGACACAGCAGAGTGATGATACATACATGTAACATGGGACACAGCAGAATGGTGGTACATACATGCAGCATAGGACACAGCAGAGTGGTGCTACATACATGCAGTAGTGGAAACTTTGCAAGCGGTAAACTACTTCTAAAGACAGTTTTAAATTATTGCATTTTTGTGACCCATTAAATCTATTTCATGCTTAAATGTAAAGAAACATAATTCACAGATCTTGAGCATAAGTTCAATCATTTAAATATACACTCATGGGCTGGAGAGATGGCTCAGTGGTTAAGAGCATTGACCTCAATTCTGGAGGTCCTGAGCTCAATTCCCAGCAACCGCATGGTGGCTCACAACCATCTGTAATGGGATCCGATGCCCTCTTCTGGTGTGTCTGAAGACAGCTACAGCATATTCATATATATGTGTATATATGTGTGTGTGTGTGTGTGTGTGTGTGTGTGTGTGTGTGTATGTGTAGTACATACATAAATATATATATATTAAAAACAAATAAATAAATATACACTCATGCAATTTAAAACATAAGCCAGATGTTGAACTATTCTACACTCATAAGAAGGTTTGTATGTTACCCTTATTTTCTGACTTTTAGCCAGAGAGATTAACTTTTTTTTATTCTTAGATACCATGTATATGGAGCCATCAGTAGTGTTTGTGTTGGCTTCTCTTATTTACTATAAATCATTTATACTTTCAGTGCATCAGTAATTTGCCTTTATTTATGATTGTGTACTACTCCATTGTTTGGAACACCACAATATTTTATGTTTCTTCATTTTCATGACAGATATTTGGAGGATTCTCCAATTTTGGACTATTACAAAATTGCAAACTGGATCAAAACTAAGACTCATCTTTACACAGCAGGAGATACACTTTAAACTAAACATAATAGTAATGTTCATAGTAAGGGGAAAAACTTTAAAAACAAACTTATGACTGTTACATACACTGGGATGCCAAAGAGCAACAGATCATAAATTACTGATATTAGCCTCCTGTGTTAAAATATATTATTCTACCTATAGAAACCCAAAGATACAACACAAAATCAAGCAATATATGCTTTTATAAAATGGTTCGTTTACCTGTGTGAGTGCATGGGCCTCTATGTGCAGTTGCTTATGCCTTTGCACACAAGCAAAGTCAGAATATGTTAATTGACTACCTACCTCTGGGCTCCCTATGCCCTTAAAGGTCTTTCCCTGAATCTGTGGCTCATATTTTCTAGGCTCACTGAGAGCCAGCAATCTCTAGTAACCCTTTCACCTCTGTACCCATCAGAGATGGGCTTACATGTATTTATAGGGTCCCCAGATTGTTATATGAGCACTGGGTCCTAGACTCCAGTCCGTATAATCACAAAGCAAGCACTCTTAACCGCTGAGCCATCTCTCTAGCTGAGTGCGTGGGTTTTTTTTTTTATTATAAACATATTAAACATGTGTAAATAAAAGTAAAGAAATGATAAATGAGTTTGAAGGTGTGATTTATCTGACATACTTGAGAATGAGTGGAAATGGATTTATAAGGGAGAGTGCAAAGACTGATGATGGTCAGTTGTATGATATGTATATAAGCATCTCTAGAAAAATGCTTATTTGCATATTGTCTATACTTTATGAGTATTTAGTACAATGTGTTCAGTTGATAGCTTCTAGTGGAGGGTCAGTTTTCCTGAAGGATTAGGCCCTGTTAGGTTAGCCATGTTCCAGTGGGTAAGAACACACAAAGGGGAGATATAAGAAACACAATAAATTCAATGGGTTACTTTTTAAAAGGACACAAACTTGGAAGAGGATGTAGAAAAATGGGGATGGATTTTCGATAAGTGAAGGGGAGGAAAAGTGGGTAAATGTGATCAAGTTCACTTTATGAAATTCTCAAGTAATAAAAATAAAAATGAAAGAAATGGCTTTATATAATCTTGATGTAGTCGGTACAATTGACTCTGAAGGTAATATGCAAATCAGTGGAGAAGTAGAAAGGAGACTTACAACTTAACCTGTGTATATGTCAAACACAGAAAATAGCTTGAGTAGAATCTCAGATGTCCCTCCACTGTAACCGCCCCTGAATTCCAGTCATTATACGTTGAGTGATAGTCTAAAACATGCATAAAAATATACGTAATTGCTAAATATTTGCATTACTTCTAAAAGTATTTATTGAGGCCAAAGTGTATGCACAATAATATGTTTGATGATAACCACTCTTATTCAGAAGTTTTAAATAAATCCAGACTCTCTCCCACTCCCATGAACATCAAATCCAGTCATCTTCCTGTGGCATGTCAACCCACATTTCTACCAACCAGAAGCTAATGTAGTGCCAAATTTATGATGAAGGTTTAAGGTAATTTCTCTGATCATTTATTTTCTTGAATGTTTCAGATGCTATCAGGGCCAAGCAGGTTACTCAAAGATCACAGTTCACCAAGAAGTCAAAAAGAACAGCTAGGAAGAGGTTCCTCGAGAGGACGGGTGGCAGTTGATCTGTTGCAGCGAATATCACTCCATGAAATAAAGGTATAGTGTCGCTCTTTTTGTGTGAAAATAAAGACCTGGAATTTTGAACGGTCTCCTCCTGAATTTTCAAGTGATGAAAATTCTCTCCACACAATAGTTAATCTTTAGTGTCAACTAGACAGAATCATTATGGAAGCCAATCTCTGAGTACGTCAGTAAAGGATCTTCTATAGTAGGTAAACTGAGAGGAAGACCACTCCATGGTATAGGAATTTGGAATGAATAAAGATGATAGGCAAGGTAAGCAACAGGGTTCACTGAACTCTGCTTCCTGACTGAGAATGCAATGAAGAGAGTGGGCTGTCCACCCCTGCCACAATGTCTTCCACTACAATGATAAAAGGTATCCCTAAATCTAAAATTAACCAGAAAAGACTTCCTGCCTTATTTAGCTGCTTGTCAAGTATTTTCTTCCAACAATAAAGAAGTAAGAAATATATTCCGAGAGACCTCTGCCTGGGCCACCAGGGCTCCATAGCAAAATTGTGCCAGGAGAAAGCTACCCTCCCAGGAGTGTAGAAAAGCTGTGAGTGGAGTTAAAACGAGCACCACTACTCAGCAGGACCTGCCCAGAATCCTCAGGACACAGGGACTGAGGAAAAGCCTAGGACAAGAGCTTTCTGGTTTCCATCTGTGGTGGGAGACCTCTGCCTGGGCGACCAGGGCTCCATAGCCAAATAAAGCCAGAAGAAAACTAACCTCCCAGGCCCTCGGAACACAGGGACTGAGGAAAAGCCTGGGACAGAAAACTCCTGGTTTCCATCTGTGCCTGGGGACCTCAGCCTGTGCCACAGGACTCCATAGCCAAATAGTGCCTGGAGAAAGCTAGATTCCCAGGAGTGTGGAAAAGCCTGTCTGCTCAAAGGAAACCACCTGGAATCCCAGTACACAGTGACTGAGGAGTGATCTTCGGTTTCTTTCAGTGGCCAGGGAGACGATCCTGTGACACAGGGCTCCATACTCAAATAGTGCCAGGAGAGAGCTGGTATCCCAGGAGTACCAACACACCTTCAAGCACAGGCAAGACCACCACTTCTGTTCAAATTCACTGGATCAAGAGGGACCCTTGCAGAACCAGCAGGACACAGGAACCAAGGAACAGCTGGGGACAAGATCATTCTGGATTCTGTCTGCACCCCAGAGCTGACCCTGTGCCACAGCTCTCCAAACCGAAATTCCTCTCAGAGAGAGCTGGTCTCCAAGGAGTATTGACACAGAGGCTTGCAGGAGGTTCAAGTCACAGCCAGAGAGAGTAAGATCAGCTAACACCAGAGTTACCCAGATGGCACAAGGCAAGGGCAAGAACATAAGGAACAGAAATCAAGGCTACATAGCATCATTAGAACCCAGCTCTCCCACCAGCAAGCCCTGGATACCCCAACACACCAGAAAAGCAAGACTCATATTTAAAATCATTTCTCATGATGATGACAGAAGATGTTAAGAAGAAATACAAGAGAACACAGGTAAACAACTAGAAGCCATTAAAGAGGAAACACAAAAATCCATTAAAGAATTACAGGAAAACACAATCAAACAGACGAAGGAAATGAACAAAACCATCCAGGAACTAAAAATAAAAATAAAAACAATAAAGAAATCACAAAGGGAGAAAAACAACACTGGAGTTAGAAAACCTAGGAAAGAGATCAGGAGTCATTGATGCAAGCATCACCAACAGACTACAAGAGATAGAACAGAGAATCTAAGATGCTGAAGATACCATAGAAAACATTGACACAACAGTCAAAGAAAATGCAAAATGCAAAAAGCTCCTGACCCAAAACATCCATGAAATTCAGGACACAATGAGAAGACAGAACCTAAGGATAATAGGTATTGAAGGGAATGAAGATTCCCAACTTAAAGGACCAGTAAATATCTTCAACAAAATTATAGAAGGAAACTTCCCTAACCTAAAGAAAGAGATGAACATATATATACAAGAAGCCTATAGAACTCCAAATAGATTGGATCAGAAAAGAAATTCTGCCTGTCACATTATAGTGAAAACACCAAATACACAAAACAAGGAAAGAAATATTAAAAGCAGTGAGGGAAAAGGGTCAAGTAACATATAAAGGCAGACCTATCAGAATTATACCGGACTTCTCACCAGAGACTATGAAAGCAAGAAGATCCTGGACGGAATTCATACAGACCTAAGGAAACACAAATGCCAGACCAGGCTGCTATACCCAGCAAAACCCTCAATTACCATAGATGGTGAAAACAAAATATTCCATGACAAAATCAAATTTACACAATATGTTTCCACAAACCAAGTCCTACAAAGGATAATAGATGGAAAATGTCAACTCAAGAAGGGAAACTACAGCCTAGAAAAAGCAAGAAAGTAATCTTTCAACAAACTCAAAAGAAGATAGCCACACAAACATAAAAATAACATCGAAAATACAGGAACCAACAGTTACTATTACTTAATATCTCTTAACAACAATGGACTCAATTCCCCAATAAAAAGACATAGACTGACAGACTGGATCTATAAAGAGGACCCAGCATTTTGTTGCATCAGGAAATGCACCTCCATGATAAAGACAAACACTACCTCAGAGTAAAGGGCTGGAAAACAATTTTCCAGGCAAATGATCCCAAGAAACAGGCAGTAGTAGCCATTCTAATATCGGATAAAATCGACTTTCACCCAAAAGTCATCAAAAAAAGATAAGGAAAGTCACTTCATCCTCATCAAAGCAAAAATCTACCAAGAAGAACTCTCAATTCTGAACATCTTTGCCCCAATTCAAGGGCACCCACATTCATAAAAGAAACTTTACTAAAGCTCAAAGAACGCATTGGACCTTACACAATAATAGTAAGAGACTTCAACACCCCAATCTCATCAATTGACAGACCTTGGAAGCTCAAACTGAACAGAGACACAGTGAAACTAAAAGTTGATAGGGACCAAATGGATTTACCAGAAATCTATAGAACATTTCCTCCTAAATCAAAATAATATACCTTCTTCTCAGCAACTCATGGTACCTTCTCCAAAATTGACCATATAATTGGTCACAAAACAAACCTCCACAGATACAAGAAGATTGAAATAACCCCATGCCTCCTATCAGATCACTACGGATTAAGGCTGGTCTTCAGTGGCAACAATAACAACAAAAAACCACATACACATGGAAGCTGAACAATTCTCTACTCTATGATAACTTGGTCAAGGAAGAAATAAAGAAAGAAATTAAAGACTTCCTAGAATTTAATGAAAATGGAAGTATAACATACCCAAACTTACGGGACACAATGAAAGCAGTGTTAAGAGGAATACTCATAGCCTTGAGTGCCTCCAAAAGGAAACTGGAGAGAGCATACACTAGCAGCTTAACAGCATGCCTGAAAGCTCTAGAACAAAATGAAGCTAATGCTCCCAAGATGAGTAGAAGGCAGGAAATAATCAAACTCAGGACTGAAATCAACCAAGTAGAAACAAAAAGAACTATACAAAGAATCAACAAAACCAGGAGCTGGTTCTTTGAGAAAATCAACAAGATAGGTAAACCCTTAGCCAGACTAACCAGATGGCACAGAAACAGTATCCAGATTAACAAAATTAGAAATGAAAAGGGAGACGTAACAATAGATTCTGAGGAAATTAAAAAAAATCATCAGATCCTACTGCAAAAGCCTATACTCAACAAACTGGAAAATCTGGATAAAATGGACAATTTCCTAGACAGATATCAAATACCAAAGTTAAGTCAGGATCAGAAAAAAACATCTAAACAGTCCCATAATGCCTAAAGAAATAGAAGCAGTCATTAAAAGGCTCCCAACCAAAATAAGCCCAGGACCAGATGGGTTCAGTGCAGAATTCTATTAGACCTTCAAAGAAGACCTAAAACCAATACTCTTCAATCTATTCCACAACATAGAAACAGAAGTAGCACTACCCAATTCCTTCTATGAGGCCAGTTACACTGATACCAAACCCTCACAAAGACCCAACAAAGAAACAAAACTTCAGACCAATTTCCCCTATGAATATCGATGCAAAAATACTCAATAAAATTCTCGCAAACTGAATCAAAGAACACATCAAAACGATCATTCATCATGATCAAGTAGGCTTCATCCCAGGGATGCAGAGATGGTTCAGTACCCGGAATTCCATCAATGTAATCCACTACATAAACAAACTCAAAGAAAAAAACCACATGGTCATTTCATTGGATGCTGAAAAAGCATTTGACAAAATTCAACATCCCTTCGTGATAAAACTCTTGGAAAGATTAGGAATTCATGGCCCTTATCTAAACATAGTAAAAGCAATATACAGCAAACCAGTAGCCAACATCAAACTAAATGGAGAGAAACTCAAAGCAATCCCACTCTAATCAGGGACTTGACAAGGCTGCCCTCTCTCTCCCTATCTATTCAATATAGTAATTGAAGTTCTAGCTAGAGCAATTAAACAACAAAAGGAGGTCAAAGGGATACAAATTGGAAAGGAAGAAATCAAAATATCACTCTTTGCAGATGACACGATCGTATACTTAAGTGACCTGAAAAACTCCACCAGAGAACTGCTACAGCTGTTAATCAACTTCAGCAAAGTGGCCGGATATAAAATTAATTCAAAGAAATCAGTAGCCTTCCTATACTCAAAGGATAAACAGGCTGAGAAAGAAATTAGGGAAATCACACCCTTCACAATTGTCACAAACAATATAAAGTCCCTTGGTGTGACTCTAACCAAACAAGTGAAAGATCTATATGACAAGAACTTCAAGTCTCTGAAGAAAGAAATCGAAGAAGACCTCAGAAGGTGGAAAGATCTGAGATGTTCATGGATTGGCAGGATTAATATAGAAAAAAAAATGGCCATACTGTCAAAAGTAATCTACAGATTCAATGCAATCCCCATCAAAATTCCAACACAATTCTTCATAGACTTAGAAAGAGCAATTCTCAAATTCATTTGGAATAGCAAAAAAACCCAGGATATCAAAAGCTATTCTCAACAACAAAAGAACTTTTGGAGTAATCAGCATCCCTGACCTTAAGCTGTACTACAGAGCAGTAGTGATAAAAACTGCATGGTATTGGTACAGTGACAGGCAGGTAGATCAATGGAATAGAATTGAAGACCCAGAAATGAACCCACACACTTATGGTCACTTGATTTTCAACAAAGGAGCTAAAACTATCCAGTGGAAAAAAAGACAACATCTTCAACTGGCAGTCTACATGTAGAAGAATGCAAATTGATTCATTCCTATCTCCCTGTACAAAGCTCAAGTCCAAGTGGATCAAGGACCTCCACATAAAACCAGATACACTGAATCTAATAGAAGAGAAAGTGGGGAAAAGTCTCGAACACATGGGTACAGGGGAAAAGTTAATGAACAGAACACCAGTGACTTATGCTCTAAGATCAAGAATCGACAAATGGGACCTCATGAAATTGTAAAGCTTCTGTAAGGCAAAGGATACTCTCAATAGGACAAAACGGCAACCAATAGATTGGGAAAAGATCTTTACCAATCCTACATCTGATAGAGTCCTAATATCCAATATATACAAAGAACTCAAGAAGTTAGACTCCAGAGAACCAAATAACCCTATCAAAAAATGGGGAACAGAGCTAAATAGAGAATTCTCAGCTGAGGAAATTCTCAGGGCTAAGAAGCACCTAAAGAAATGTTCAACGTCCTTAGTCATCAGGGAAATGCAAATCAAAACTACTCTGAGATTCCACCTCACACCAGTCAAAATGGTTAAGATCAAAAATACGGGGGACTGCAGATGCTGGCGAGGATGTGGAGAAAGAGGATCACTCCTCCATTTCTGGTGGGATTGCAAGCTGGTACAACCACTCTGGAAATCTGTTTGCGGACCCTCAGAAAAATGGACATAATACTACCTGAGGATCCAGCTATACCTCTCCTGGGCATATACCCAGAAGATGCTCCAACATGTAATAAAGACACATGCTCCACTATGTTCATAGCAGTCATATTTATAATAGCCAGAAGCTGGAAACAACTCAGATGTCCCTCAGCAGAGGAACGGATACAGAAAATGTGGTACATTTACACAATGGAATACTACTCAGCTATTAAAAACAATGACTTCATGAAATTCGCAGGCAAATGGATGGAACTTGAAAATATCATCCTAAGCAAAGTAACTCAGTCACAAATGAACGAACATGGTATGTACTTACTGATAAGCGGATATTAGCCCAAAAGTTCGGAATACCCAAGTTTCACTTCACAGTAAACATTGGACTGTGTGTGAGGTCCCAGATGGAGGAGTTGGAGAACAGACTGAAGGAGCTGAGGGAATTTGCAGCCCCATGGAGGGAACAACAGTGTCAACTGGCCTGAACCCCCAGGTGTTCCTGGAGACTGGACCACCAATCAAAGAATACACGTGGAGGGACCCATCATTTGGACTACATATGTAGCAGAGGAGGGCCTTGTTGGCCATCAGGGGGAGGAGAGGCCCTTGGGCCTGAGATTCTTAGAGGTCCCAGTATACGGGAATGTCAAGGTGGGAAGACAGAAGTGGGTGGGTGGGGGGTGGGGTGGGGGAATACCCTCATAGAGGCGGGGGGGGGGGATTGGGGTTTTCCAAAGTGGAGACCTGGAAAGGGGGAAACATTTGAAATATAAATAAAGTATCAAAAAAAAAAAGAAATATATTTCATCCATATATTTTCAAAATCACAAAACACCTGATGATTTGCAAAATAAACTCTGGCAAAACTGCACAGGAGTTTCCATAAACAGTTTTCAGAAAGTGATGCCTTCCATTTCTCTTCATGCTCTGTGGTTCTCTGCATCCATCCTTTCTGAACACATCATATTTGTGTCAGGTCCACACTAGGCATGAATGATGATTGTGGGTCAATGCCCATACCCTCTCTATACATCCTCAGAGACTCACGGTCCATGCCCTCTAAAGTCTCCCTCAATACATACAGGACATAGTCAACCAGGATTCACTATATCTATCTCTCTTCTTTGTTCATATACATACAGGCTGTCCCTGACTTTCAGATTCTCAGCTTCTGAGCAGCCAACACTTTCATGCATTATACATCGACACTCCATAGTGCCTTTTGTATGCCAAATCCAGACTTTCATACATCAGCAGATCAACGAGCATTTTGCGCTAATGTGTGGTGGCACTGCCTGACAGCCAAGAGTTCTGTCTGGGCAGTCATGCCATCTTTGTCTGGAAGAGCAGACTTTATATAATTATTTGGGTTTTTTTCTTTTTTTTTGCTCTTTGCCCTTATTATTTTCCCAAACTGAGTGGGAAATGAAGATTGAAAATGCTGATAATAGGGGAAAATAATCATAGATCTCATAAGCTCCATACAACAAAACAAAGAAGGAATCACTGTGTTCCCATTGTAGCATATCTTTAAGCCCAAGCATGGCCCTAGTAGATTTAAACTCAGTCAACTGTAGTTCAATCATAAACAAAAAAATAGGATTAAGAACTCTGTATAAAATGTCGAAAAAAATGTTGAAGATTATGTGTAAATGGTAAGGTTTAATTAGAGATTATATATTATATAATATATATTATTATTATATTGGGCTTTAAAGAGAACTGGGCAATATACAAGTCTAAAACTTTTACTTTTCCATCATAAGTTCTTATAAGTATAAAGAAGACATTTTCTGTGACTCAAAGGATATTGGGCAAACACTTTCACATTTGTTTATCAGTTCAGTCACTCTGCCATTTGAGCATAAACTCTCTCATCATCTCAGATACTCAGTTATATGAGCTTTTTCATCCTCCACCTAACAGCCAGGAGAGTGGTTGAAGTGGAGGATGAAGAATGATTTCTGCCTCCAAGAGAGTCAGGACAATCAAGGAAAAGCAAAGATTGCACATACCGAGTGGAGCAAACAGACTAACTAGGTTTTGCAGAACAGAAAAATGAGTTCAAACAAGTTCTGTGTGTTTAATTACATATCATATGTCTGCATGACATATTGCTTATTCTCATAAAAAGTTGTGAGCAATTGACTAGGTGAGGAAAATGAACTCATAATTTAAATAGTTTATTCTAGATGTCACATGTACATGTATTCATGCATACTCTCTTTTCTCTCTTCTCTATCTCTCTTGCACATACACACACGTGCTCACACATACACACACACATAGATAAGCTATAAATTTAAGCTGTGTATCTGAATTTAAAATGTAACTTGTTTAAAAAGTGTGATACCTTCAGTCTGTTCAGTGTTTCAGATACTGGGGATGGTGCTATCAAATACTCTACAGATTTCAGTTCTGCTGGCTCACCCTTCAGACTTGCCCTGTATTATTTAACTTTAATTTCTAGAAAGTCCTCATACACTTTCACTTAAATAGTTCATTTCACTAAGCAATGCAGCAAAATATATTGACTGTCATCCATGAGTAGTATCTTTAAAAATTATTTTATAGCACAACTCGCTTGTAGCAATCATTTATTGAAATGAGATATATATTTATTTTTATAAGAAGGAGTTTACATGTGTACTGCCCATTCTGACTTCACCCATTTGCATTTCTGTCTAGTGTACCAACTGAATGCCTACTACAGATAGCACTGGAATCCCTCCTGTATCTCTCCCTTTGTCTCCTGCTGTGGACGCTGCTGCTCATACCTCTTAGCTTCAACCGCCTCAAACTCATAGTCCCACTAGGTCTTTTAGACATGCCTAAGAGAATCACCCTTCTATCTGGGTAATATAGAGCCAATTGATACCTAATGAAGGATATAAAAACCCAATTCCTCAAGGTCTGGCAGATTTAATGATGCTATCTATAATCTGTATGATCTATGAGAGCCTGCTGAGTCTGGACAGCTGAAGCCAACTTTGATCAGCTTTTCCCCTCGTGCTATCCATTCCCACTCTCAGAAAAACTTTCCCTGAACACAAAATGTCTGGATCTACTTTGTGATATTACTACTGAAAAGAGCAGGTTGGGGAATTCAAAGCAAACATTAATTCTTATAGTTCTTATCACCGGCAGTTCTAATATCAATGCACTAACAGCACTGTTTCCTTCATAGGAGTCAGGCAAACAGGAATTATGCCTGCACTTTTATAATGATATTAATTCTACCATTGAGAGCTGCTGTCTCATACTCTCCTTACCTTTATACATGCCATGTCTCAATAAGGTTACACTGTCATCTCAATTCCAGCAAAGGTTTGGAGAAGACAAACATTCAAACCATAGCACTGTCTTTTCTGCTGTTGAGTGTTGTTTTGGTTAAGAAAGGTCCACTAATTCAAGAAATTGGTAAAAGTAAATGACTAAGGGCAGAGTGAATGCTGTAGGGAATAGAAGTGCTTGTTTAAAAGTAGTATAACCTCAGTCCAGATCCTAGAGCCCACAGAAAGAGGTGAGCATGGTCACATGTACCTACGGCCCCAGTCTTGGTGGCATGGATGAAGATCATTGGGCTTTACTGGTTGACAACATAGCTCTGTGAAGGACCTCATCTCAAGAGACTGCCTAGAAGGTAATAGAGTATTAGACAGGAGAGGCTCCTCTGGTCCCTGCACATACACTTGTAGACACATGCACTTAGAGCTCTCCCCCAAATACACATGCATATATACATATCAGAAGATGGTATATGGTACTTTTCATCTTGGTTTTTTCTTCTATAATCAATGCTTATAACCTAGTTTATCTGTGTAAATATAAGATTCTAGCTCGTGAGCTATTTCTGCTAAAATTTGTTATTTCTTTCAAACCATGAGGATGTGAAATAAACTTTGCAAGTTCACAAATTTTGCCTATGCATCTGCACTTCCTGATCACCCTTCCAGAGTTCATGCTGCTCCTGTGAAGCCTTGTCAGGTGAGCAATGGTGATCTCATAGCTTGCTAACCTTTTACAAACCCTTAGATTGTGTTACCAGTAAAGAAACACTATGACACTTTATAAGTTATATGTGATTGCAAATCTTACATTTGTTTCTTTCCAACTAGCGTAAGTCTTCCTACAACAGACACAGCAATGTTCTTCTTCAAGTCCACACTTTTTACAGTATTTTTGAATACTGTAAGCATTTAATTAACATGAGTTTCATGTGCTCTAGTCATGCACTGAAACATTCCATCTACTAGTGTAGCCATATTATGTTAAAGGACACAAATAGGAAGTAAAAACTAAGCACATGGTAATTAACTTATGTGAGAACATGTGAGGTGTGGTGGTTTAAATATGCCTGGCCCATGGGAAGTGGCATTATTAAAGGTATAGCCTTGTTGGAGGAAGCGTGTCACTCTGGGGGAATGGGGGCCTATGATCAGGCTCCACCCAGGAGAGTCTGCCTGAGGTTAAGGTAGAGAGAGTCAGATTTGATCAAGAGTAGCAAGCTTACAAACAAGAATACAAAATGTATGGTTCAAAGAGAAAAGGCACACCAGGAAGTAGAATGAAGCTAAAATGTATGTTCAAAGATATTAAATGGAATTAAGGGAATGGTGACCTCAGGGCAAAATCCCATCAGCTCACTTATTGCTTATGTGTTTGCATTTGAGGAAGGAATAGTTATAAATGGCATTATTATTTCCTGGTTATTGTTTTCATTTGAACTTGTAATCTGGAATGAACTACAATCCAGAAATGGAGGGTACACCTGTGATCCAGACCTTGAGGCTGGAAGATACAGGCTTTTAATCCAAATCTTGAAGCACAATAGCCATAAAAAGTTTAGGTCCAGACATGTGGTCTAATATTTAACTAGCTTGCAGTATCTAATTTTTTTTTCCAAGACAGGGTTTCTCTGTATAGCCCTGGCTGTCCTGGAACTTACTCTGTAGACCAGGCTGGCCTCAAACTCAGAAATCCGCCTGCCTCTGCCTCCCGAGTGCTGGGATTAAAGGTGTGTGCCACCACTGTCCGGCAGCTTGTAGTATCTAGATGCATGCAAATCTCTGAGTTCGAGGTCAGCCAAGCCTAGACAGTGAAGGAATTGAATAACAGAAAGCTGGTGATAATGTAACAGCACAAGGAAGGCATGTTCCAGTCCTAGAAAATAGCAGAACTAGGCAGCTCTATCCATATGGCTCTGGCTTTGACTACTAGGACAATTGATGCTAGTTAGCTGGAGCTAAGAAATTAGAGGTGATTAAGAAGAGACTACCATCATTTAGGTGAAATCTTCTGGGAAGTGTTTTCTAAGGGCACAAACAAACTGTGTTCCAGAGATAGTTTTACCTGAAGCTATAGCTGGACTTGGTAATGTATAAGAATTACCCAGATAATACGAGTTTTGAATGCATAAAGGAGTCATGGAAAGCAGCTGAGGTTTGGTAGAGTGAGAGGTCAAGAAAGGCCATTGGTGAAGGTGTAGCCTCATTTGCAGTTGATGGCCCAGGACTGAAGGAATTATACAGAAATGAAAGCTTGGGACAATAATGAGAGTCTGTGCGAGGTGGAGACTAACAACAGAGAAAGACCCTAGTGTGATGGAGATGAAAATATCATGGGATGATCACCAAGAACAGCAATAACAGTGATGCTGAGTTAACCAGAGCCTAGAGCACTACAGAAGGCAGAGCTGAAGAAGTGACCCAAGGCCTTTGGAGAAGTCCCGAAGACCATGTGTGACAAAGCCCCAGACATGGGAACAAAAAATTATGAAGTTGAAGCTGCTTTGGAGATCCCAAGATATTAGAGTTGACAGAGCCATGGGATATCTGCTGAGGAAAGCTGCTAACAGAGTGGAACCAGCCCAAGATGAAGTTTGTCGTATTCAACAAACATGAGGTAAGTTGGAGAAGTTGGAGATTTAAAGAGTGCTTTGATATCAGACATGGAGATGCCGAGTTTGGAGTTTTCTCAGTTGATTTTTGTTCTTGCTTTGGTCCAGTATGACATTTTGGAATGGTAATATATATATATATATACACACACACACACACACACATATTACCATATATGTGTGTGTGTGTGTGTGTGTGTGTGTGTGTGCTGCTTTTTTATTTTGATTTTATAGAGGATTACAATTAAGACGTTACATGAATCCCAAAAAAGATTTTCAAATTTGGAATTTTAAACATTGTTGAGATTGTGATAGACTATGGGAACTTTTGAAATTGGACTAAATGTATTTGTATTATGATATGGCCACATATGGCCCCCATAGACCCAGGTATTTGAATAAGCCTATGGGGGTCAGGGAGAGGAATGCAGTGGTTTGAATATACTCATCCCCTGAGAAGTGGCAATTAGGAAGTGTGGCCTTGTTGGAGGAAGAGTGTGTCACTGTGGGATTGGGCTTTGAGGTCCTGTGCTCAGGCTCTACCCAATGCAGAAGAGACCCTCCTCCTAGCTGCCTGCAGAAGAGAGTCTCCTGCTGCTTCCTGCCTTTGGATCAAGTATAGAACTCTTGGCTCTTCCAGTGTCTTCCTAGGTGCTGCCCTGATAATATTGTAAAACTCTAAAGCTATAAGCCAGACCCAATTGAATGTTGTTATTTTACAAGAGTTACCTTGATCATGTTTTCCCTTCACAGCAATGATACCATAAGACAGGAGGTTTGGTAGAAACTGAATATTACAGAAAAATAGTCTCCTTCAGTTAGAAGGGCTAGAGAAGGTTGCCTGTAGGAATGACAAGAACTGAGAATGAACATCAAGAAGGAAGAACTCACCAGGCCCAGAAAAACAAAGAAAATTATTCAATAAACAGAAAAGATGTGACAAGTTTTGTCAGGTATATCCCCAAAGAAAATTATGCACAGAGTAGGAAGAATCACCAAAAGTCTAAGGATTCAGCTATGTCTGTAAGACAAGCTGTAGAATGTGTGAGGCACAGTGCAAAATATAAACGTATGACCTGTTGTTTTTTAAAATGCACAAAAATGCAGTTAGAGATATTAAGAATTTTAACTTGGTATGATGGTACACACTTATGATTCAGTTACTTGGAAGGCTGGTGAAAAAGGATGGCCAGCCTGTGCTTCACAGCAGGATCATGCGTCAAAAACACAAAACATAACAAAAGATATTAAGATATAACTATTACAGACTATTGTTAGTGCCCATGGTTGCTTCCTAGAAATGAAAGACACCATGTACTTCAGACACAAGTTTCAGTGTGCCCTGACCTGGAACTCACCTGACTTTTCCTTGACAACTAGGTTTCATGGGAGCAGAGGACACTATGTAAGCTTCCAAAAGAGGCAGACAAGCAACAACAGTTCTATACACCTATGATTCCTATGAACCGCAAGAATCATCATGGCATTATAACCCTATGGGCACAAGACTGATGCACATACCTCGTTAGCAGTCAAAAGTTTTCTTATTGGACTTAAGATCCACTCCACAAGAGAGGAATCATGCCTGGTACTAGAAACCTAGCCATGGACCTAGAGCTAGTGAAGTCACAGATATTGGAGGTGAACTTACAACAAGTACTTTACTAAATCAACATAATTGTGAACTATACTAAAATTTATCGCTATATCTACAGATAAGTATTGTCTTAATACCCTTCAGTGGAAATCTTCTCTTTGGAACAGACAGAAACATAACAAAAAATCACAATCAACTAAAATGCAGAGTTGGGGAGCCCAGTCCCCAGGGTGATAGCTACAAAACATCCCCTGCACCGAAGACTTGGGGGCATTGTGAAAAGGGAGTTACACAGATTGGGAGAATCAGAGAAACAGGGAGTTTACTCTGGGAATGTCTACTAGGAATGTTAGAAAATAAAACGTCTCATCAATACCACTGTCTACACATGAACTGAACAGTAGAAATGTCGAACTGAATGTGGTAAAGACTTGCATGCCTTCATTCACATACAGAGACGTATAGACAACGGAAGTATGCTGATAGAGGGAGAAATGGTCTTACCCACAGAAGAACACAATTTGTTAGCCAATACCAGATGAACATACATAAGCATTACACAGACTGAGAAGGTTATCATTAGGAGTATGTACAGACAAGCACACACACACATACACAAATAAACAGACATACATGAACACATGCATACAAACACATACATATATCTATATCTATATCTATATCTATATCTATATCTATATCTATATCTATATATATATATAGAGAGAGAGATCAACAATTAATAGAAAATGAGATCATGAGTTTAAAGAGAGCAAGGAGCAGGATTTAGAGGTACAAGCAAAAGAGGAAATTATTCCCCAAATTAGAATCTGAAAAACAAAAACAATAAAAATCTATTTTCACACTGTAGAACTTATTATAAAATGTTCTTGAGGCCGGGCAGTGGTGGTGCACGCCTTTAATCCCAGCACTTGGGAGGCAGAGGCAGGCGGATTTCTGAGTTCAAGGCCAACCTGGTCTACAGAGTGAGTTCCAGAACAGCCAGGGCTACACAGAGAAATCCTGTCTCAAAAAACCAAAAAAAAAAAAAAAAAAAAAAAAAGTTCTTGGATGTTATATCACCTAATGAAAATAATAAAACAAACTGAAAATTTATATTCTCATTATTTGCATTCATAACCCAAACCTATAGGCAAGAAAAAAAATCAAGCAAAATATATTGATACTGTAATGACTTTTGGAAACAATACATGTTTTCAGTATGGCTTTGTTCATTTGGATCTCAAAGGATACCTCATAACAATATACTTCATTAAAAAACTATGAAAGGAAATATAAATATAACTGATTTTCCCTGCCGCATCTGCAGATACCGAGGAAGTGTTTCTCATTTGCTATTTCATATTTCCCCTTTTTAGACATATAGACACTTGTTAGTCAAGTAGCACATGGTGGGGGCACTGCTCTCCCCTATCTGAAGACACAACCTAGTAAAATGTCTAATTCCACAATGGTCTGAAAGACTCTTGATGAGGAAAATTCCAATACCTGAGATGACTACTCATAGTACCATTAGCAAAGAAAAAGCTATTAAGTTGTACTGATAGTAATGCTACTACTCAAACACAAAATACTTTAAATATTATTAAGGTTTAGGAAACCTAAAGTAGTCATTCTGACTTACAAAACAAACTGTAATTATCCTAGATATAAAGATATTTTAAAAGTGCTGAGGAACTCCTTCCTGTTCATTATGCTTTCCTTTTTCCTCAATTTCTACTTAAATGCTGAGATTTTTCTTTGAGCCAGAATGATTTCATTTGTCATTTAACAAGTACCCCCAGTGTGCCAGGCACATACCTGAATATATTAACTCTGGAACTAAAATGCAAACCACACTGTACTAAAACTTAGCATTTTGTACAGTGCTGTCTTTTTACCATAAGAGCTCCATGTCTCTCAAAGGAGACTTTTAAATTCAGCATTTTCAATGTTGCAAACACAGATACAGCCTAACATTGAAAAGCTGATGACACAAAGATGACTCTTCATGTAAAGAAGATGGTACTGAAGACCAGAGTTCAGAAGTTAGGTGCTGGCACTGCAGGGAGAAGGGTGAGCCTTCAACTCAAAGTTGTCCATCTGAAAGATTGGGTTCCCACTAACAGTGTGCTGTTCCCTCCTGTTCTTCACCAACTGCAAGCCTCTTACTTCTCCACATTTATAACTGGAGATGTACTGTCTAATTCCACATTCTGAATATCAATTTGTTAACTCTCTGAATCTTGTCTTCATTAACTTTAGAAGAGTCATATTTCAGAATTATTTGTCTACAAGGTATTTTGAGCATGACATTAGTAAACTAGGAATATTAGCAGAGTTGACCAGGAATGTGGCTGCAAGCACTTCACTGAAGTGTTCCGACCCAAGCACTATGCTATCAAAGGGATGTGTCCGTGATTTTATATCATTAAGTGCCTTATTTACAAGGCTCAAAGATTCTAAATGCTGTAGCTGTTTTGTGCATGTGTTTAAAGGGGTCTAAAGATCAAGCCAGTGATTTTCTGAATATATCAAAAGTTTCACAGCAATCCCAAGCATCTGCTGATTAACCCAGTAGGATATTAATTATGAACACATCTGCCATTCTTACTTTTTGTTCTTTTTCTTTAAATAGGAATGGAGTAATGCAAGCCTGTATGTGTGATTAGGTGTAGCTAGTCATGCATGCTGAGCTACATTTAGATACGTATATGAAACGTCAGAAAAAAATGGAAGTGTTTACTAGAAAATAACTGTACTGGAGCTTGGACAAGGAAAGAGAAGGAATTTGTTAAAGAATAAATTAAAAATATTTTTAAAAGCTTAACCTTAAATGAAGCAGCATATGGGGAAAATAATGTGAACGAATAGATGGCTTCATTGTTTCTCGAGAACAAAAGTATTTATAGTCCCCTGCCTTATGACTCAACACTGTACTGTCAAATATTTGGGGTATAACTCATAATTGCAAAAAAAGGCCTGGGATAGAATAATCTTAGCACAAAGACACTGGAGGCATAGTGGCATTATTCTTGAGTGACTCTTTTGCAAATAAAAAATGCCTTTCTGTGAAAAAATGCATACGAAGTTGTAAACAGGTGATAATGTGTTTGTCTCAAATCTAAAATTGTCAAAATCGGTGCATTGGAAGCAAGGCATAGGAGTGCAAAGACAACCTAGTGTATTCTTGTACATTCCTCTTAAACAGACTGCTATTGGAGGATTTGTTCTCAGAGACACAGAAATCAGAAAAGGGTATCCCCTGAGCTATCTCTTCTCTTTTCAGACAAGATTAGACTTTGAAGAAAACAGGTGAACCAAATTTAAAAATATTTTTTTCAATGGCTAAGAAGAAAACAAACCAAAACTTCTACTTACAAATGAGGCCAAGTGATTTTTAAGTAGAACCTAATTGGATAAACACTTCATCCTCTATCTCTCTGCTCTTCTTCAAGAAGTACTCTAACCTCTGATGCTTAGTTGCCACGAGAATAATGAAAATTCTAAAAGAAGGTTGCTGATTAGTTGATCTAAACCACTTCCAGAATGTAGAGAACAAAGTATGCCTGGCTTCTCCTGAGCCAGGCGTACAGCTTTAATAGCATTTCTCATGGAAACGATATCGTTGTTTGCTTCATTGCTTTGTGCTTTGATCACTGCTGCATTAGTTATATTTCCTTGTTTCACCATCCAGCTGCTCATCCTTGAAGAAGGGGTTGGACATAGCTCTTACTTTTCTAACATTTACTCTCAAAGTTAAGTTCAAGTTATCATTCTGTAGAAATCATTTTTAATGGCCTAAAATATTAGGGAAAGTTGTTTTTTTTTTTAAAAAAAAACCTCATTAGATATACCTCTATTGGGTTGAAAGTGTTTTAAGGGTGTATATCACAGATTCACACCAAAAAAAAAAAAATCTGGCATCTATAAATAAGGAGATAACTGGTTCACTGCAAGATATTTAGCAGCCACTGGATAGTGGTTTTATTCCTAAGACTCTAAACCCTGGTTATTCTAGGTAAAACTGAAGGTAGTAAAGTCATAGTTTGATATTTCTAGAAACTCAGAAAAATTCTGTAGTATCAAAAGCTTCAGGATCAAGTTTGTGTATTGAACAATGCAGTTCTCAATCATTACCTAATATGTGGTTGAATGGGGTTACCTAGTGCACTTTGATATGGTCAGGAGCATCCGTAGCTCTCCCTCACAGATGCCAGTAGTATTAGTGTCAACCATATCTACCCCTCTTTCCTGGGTACTAACTGTGAAAGAAAATAAAGAAAATAATGTATATATTCAAATACTAGCTACCTCCCTGCAAGGCATTAAGATCAAGCATGTAGATGACTAACGTGCTTCTAGGAGCACTCCTACTATCTCTTCTGAATCCATATCACAACTTCTAATATATATTATGAGTTGATAAAGTTGTTTATTATAAAGATGAAATTAGAATATGCTCTTATCTATCAAGTGTAATAGCCCCAAGATGACAACCTAAAATTGAGAGAGAAAATGGGATGGGGAGCAAAAACTCTTAGAACATTAATGGGCATTGCCTGAAAAAGAATTTAATTCTGGATGGGCTTCTAGAATGAGAAACTTACTGGAAGTACATAGATTGGAAACCTATTAAGTTTATAAAGTTACTGCATTGCCAAAAAAAGAATGACTGGTTGAAAAAAATCACGTCTGCTCAATACTTAAAACAACTCGCTGGCTACCAGCCGTGTAAGAGCAGGAAGTGAGCTGAGACAAGGCGCTATAGTGGAAGCAGGCACACTCCTTTGCATCCACTTCACATAGGATCACTGAGAACAATAGGTGGAGGAGTAGAACAGAACCATGACCTAATTAAGGAAGCTCCCACCCTGCCCCTTCCTACCCTTCACCCCTTAAATTTGCTATGAACCAAGGACTATGGGGCTATTTCCAGTGCTTTCCCTTTCTAATTAGAGTGCTCCATTGTTTGTTTGGGGTGGAGCACAGATAAAATTTGTCTTTCAAGTTCATAGGATGCTGGAATAAATGAAGACACACTTGGACCTGATCCAGAGGCTCTCTTGAGCTTTATATCCATGGACTGAATTTAGTGGCTAAGCAGAATTTAGGTCTTTTTTTCTCTTTAGGTAAGGACCCAATTACTCACTGTTCTATGAGTAACTGAAGTCAGTGGTTAATTTGTCTCTGGACACTGGGATTGTCATACAACAGTTCATTATCAACTATCCATATGATGCCTATAGTCCCAGCCTATATGACAATTAGATTAGAGCTCTGTGACTAGGTCTGGTCTTTCAAGGCTATGAGAAGAGGAACATGAATCACTTCTACACTAAGACAGTTTAATGTAGAGAAGCATTCCTAAGGCTCTTCTCCTCTTTGTTGCTTTTCTTGGAAGTCAAGGCACAGAAGAGAATAACCCAGAGCCTCACTATTGAACTAAGTGTTAAGATTCCAAGGCATATTTGTGAGTGTAGCATTCACCAGCCTATCTATACTAATTCAGTTGTCTAAGATTTCCACCACCATTGCAATCAAGTATGGAGATGGATATACCAATGCTATTCATGGCTGCAATGAGATGGCTTCTGGTGTACAGGAGGTGTTTTTATGCTTTTGCATACAAATAAATTAAATGTATCTTACAAAGACATGAAGAACAAGATTCTGGATTAATCAGAACTAAACACTGATGTTTCTGTCTGACAAATATGTTACAGCTAGTGTTTATGCGTGATATTAAATCCTTTGGTTACTGAAAGGTGTCTCTAGATTTTTCCACAGAATTTTGAAACCACAGTCTCCTCCTCCTATCATCCAAGCAGATGCATTTCCTGCAACCAATCAAGACGACCCTTTCCCTACACAACAGTTCCACTGCCCTGCTCTTCTGCACTGTGACCTACAGGTTGGTCTCTTCTAGGCTTTTGACTCTTAGGTGGTGTACTGGCTCTTTTTTGTCAACTTGACACAAGCTAGAGTCATCAGAGAAGAGGGAGCCTCAATTGAGAAAAAGGCCACCATGATAAGATCTGGCTGTGGACAAGCCTGTAGGATATTTTCTTTTTTAAATTTGTCAGTGATGTACAAGGGCCCAGACTATCGTGGGTGGTTTCCCTCGGACTTGTAGGTAAAAGCAGATTCAGCAAGCCATGGGGAAAAAATGAGTAAACAGCACTCTTCCATTGCCGCTGCATCACCTCCTGCCTTCAGATTCCTATCTTGTTTGAGTCCCTGCCCTGACCCCCATCAATGATGAACAATGAGCCAAATAAATCCTTTCCTCCTCAAATTAATTTTGGTTAGGATGTTTCAACATAGCAAAAGTAACCCTAACTAGAATATGTTTACAATAAAGTTTGCTGCCAAATTAAATTTACACTTTCCAAAATTTCCAATATTACAAAGTCCTGTCCCTATATGGGCAGTTTACAATACCAACAAATTTTCAGTAAAGTTTTACAGCTATTAAAAACAAACAAAACGATCCAAAAGTAATGGAGAACAAAACATTGCAGATGATGCTCATATCTTGATCTTAATCTTTCTGTTGATGTGTACCACTCATCCTTTCTCCATTCATCCATGTACATGGCTAACAGTTATCCTCCAATTCCTGCCACCGCATCCTATAAGCTACGATATTCAGAGTGCTGCAGAGTCAAGGCTACCCTAAGACTTCACTCCATTTCTGTTACCTCAGTTCTCCGCCAGAATCCAATTATTTAGACCTTCCCAGATCTTCTGAAATTAACTCCCTGTATTTCATGTTTCTTTACTCATCCTTTATACCTCTACTAAATACTACTTTAAAATCAATATATCATTTTCTCTTAAAATGTGTCTATTTTCTCCCATTGCTCATAGCCTTAAATTTTCTTTTGTTTCTTAAGATCGTCTTCACTGAAAAGACATCTTGCCTTTGCTATTTTAGACCCTCTTTCTTCCTACTTTAATTGTACTCTTTAGGAAATTTAGTGGCTCATCCATTCCTGGCTCTTTGAAATGAACACTTTTACCAGTACCTTTGGCTAAATATTGTCTCCATCTTCTCACAGTTTTTCTCATCTTTCAAAGACTATGTCAGTGATTAAAAGTCTGCTCTTATTATACCAGTAATTATCTACATTACTACAAACTTATAGGTATTGATTAGGGGATGTTAAAATAAAATAAAATCCATGAAGTGACTTGCTCTCCAGGATGGCCTAATTAGTTTGTACCTAATAGTGTACCATTGGGCTTTCCAGCTTCTGTTGATTTTCTTTCATTTTCCTGACTATCACTGTAAGTGTCCTAAGCTTTTTTGGAGCACCGTAATCTATATGATTTTGAAGACTTAATACCCTACTGAACTACACTACAGCATCATGTAAGACCTAAACTTAACCTTAAACAAGCTATACCTGGGAGTCCTGACTAATTAGGGTCTGAATGTTGGTGCACTGATGCTTCGTGCTATTGATTGCTTAGTTCCTCTGCCATTATAAGACTGCACTGCATCAACTCAATTCGGTTAAAGCAGGAACATCACACAAAATGTATCTTCATGAATATTTTATTCAATTGATTTAAGCAAGATTTCTGAAAAACTCCAATGCCCGTCTTGGTTTCTGCATATAGAACAACTTTTGTAAAGATAATTACATACCATTTATATCAATGAAGATATAAAATCGATCCTAAAGGTAGATAATACAATCTGTGGATTTCTTAAGACAAAGTAACACCTCTGTATATTATCCACCATCAAATCCTGGAGCATTGGTTGTTGGAGTGTGTCAGTGACTTTCAGTTTAATTATGCTTTTCCATACAGTTCAAATGCTCTTAGGAAAACGAATGACACCGTTTTGCCCATGAAAACAACTGTCATAGACTAGTATTTTGAATATTCAATACTCTTGTCAATGAATTATCTACTAAATATTTCTAAAACAATCAATCGAACACAATGGAAATGTAAAATTGTATATGTATTTATACATGCATCATAGTAAAACCCAGGGTTAAGTACACTTCATGCTCTTAGATTCAAGCGAAGTCATTTGAGATAAAGAAGCTGGGACTCACCGGGTCAACTCTCTCATGGAACTAACTGTCCCTTACTGTCTGGCCTAAGTGGTTTCCAAGGACAACTCCTGCCTTATGAACAGGGACTAGTGTAGTCTTTGCAACTATTGACACCAATAACTTCAGGGTTTTTTGCACATTTCAAATTTGGGTCTATTTTGTTTGCCCTTCCATAAATTATAAAGACCAGATATCTCTGTTTAAGAGCTCCAGGTTTAATATTCAATCTCATTTGTTTTAACTCTTTCCCAAGCAATTTAGGTTTATGGACAATTTAAGTTTCTTAGGATATTGGATGCTGAGCAGGGAGCTGCTCTCTGTGATCCTTTGTGCTGGCTGAGGAATCTGTTTTCCCTCTTGTAGTTTCTGTCCCAATTCAACCACAAAAATCAAAGAAAAGTTGTCATGGAGCAAGAGGCTTTTTAAACCTCAGATTGTTCTCCTAGCTGAACCGTCCCATTTATACATCTTGGCAGTAGTCATTAGCAGTGAGAATCCTAAGGAGACAACAAAAGAAAATGTGCAAGTCTTTTTTTCAAGAGCTTCTGAAGTGTTGAAAAGTGTTTCTATTTAAAAGCTCCTGACAATGATTGGCAGGATCTGAGGAAACCTCACAAGATGAGCCCCACCCTCTAAAAATTAGTGCCAGGATAACAGTGAACACCTAATTCATTCATACCGCAATGGAGGGATTACAAGCTAATTGCTATTTTGTGACCCCTCTCAAAGGCCACAAGATGAAACTGAACACAGCACAGGCCAGTGCTGAGCACCTGTAAGGACTGCAGAATCTCCACAAATGGGAGAAATGTAATATCATATATTCAACTGACATGGAAACTTGTATTGATTGAGTGATTACTAACAGGCCCATTAGCCCAGTGTCTTCCTACAGTTCTTGACACTTAAAATACTTTTTTAAAAGAAAACCAGACAGACCTAATTTAAATTTTAGGGGACTTAACATAAAGGGAGAGCAGAGGTGTATATATCCATTCAATTTACTCCGACAGAAAATACAGAGGGAAATGGAAATTACAGTCAATTCAGAATAGACATAATGAAGCCAATTTACATTTGATGTAATAGATGTTTAGAATATTAATGATATACAAAGCAAAATCGGGGCTACTGACAATGAGATTAAGTATTACCTTTGAATTTTCTTTGTTTTATTCAAACATCCACTAAATTACAAATATAAATAAGCATTAAAAAATTAATCAGAAATTTTACCAGTCAAGAAATTGCACTTAGGCCTTAAACAAATATTGTTAGGCTTTTCTGAGTAAGTACTCCATAGCTGGGGGCCCCTAAGGAACTATCTGCAAAGTTAATTCTGAGTAGTGAAAGTTGGTGGTCATTATCATCATACCATGGAGAGGAAAGCAAAAATGGGTCTTTGACATTTATCATCAAAAGCAGCACACGGATGTATGACTCATTGTCTTTATCCATCCTTATGTAGCAATCAAGGAAGCTGCTGTTCTGAGTCATTTGGTTTGCCAACCAGGCAAGTGTACATCTAATCCAAATGAAAAAAAAATTATTTGGAAATAGAGAGTCTGAGAAGACAAAAGACTCACACATGTTCAAGAAGCTAGATTTCAAGTGCTACATTATAAAGTATATGCCTAATCAGACAAAGAGAAAAGAGTCATCTCTTCACAGAGGTGAGTTATATTTAGGTAGCAGGTTTGTATTGCGATATACCACAAAGGCTCAAAAGAGCTTTGTAAAGAAATTGAATGGTAGAATATAAATTGTACTTTGAATCTGGGTTTTCTTTTCAAATAAGAATCCAACAAAGACTGATGCGTGCTAGACAATGCCGTTGTGCAGAGATGGGGTCACAAGTTAAAAGCACCTGATAATTAAAACGTGTTCAGGAAGAGGCTGAGCAACTTGGACTCAGAGCATTCTACTGCAGTTGTATGACTCCTTGATTCATTATCTCTCAGCAGATGATATTTATTTTTCTCTCATTTTTCCCTGCTAACCTGAGCCACAGGCCAGATTCCCCTCCTCTGTAGCTCTCCATGAATTCTCTGGTGTCTTTCTGTAATTCTGATTGGCATTTTAAATATGCCTTATTCTTTTGGGATCCAAGGGACCTTCCCCTCACTGGAGCCCTTGGACCAAGAATAGTCTTAGTAATGGGAGAAATCTAGGCATACTACTGGTTTGGATTGATAGTAATTAGCTTTGTATTTCATAAACACTACGCATGATCTTCTTTGAGGATGAACTGTACCATTTTGTAGTTCACATCCATGAGTCATGTACAGCCCTTCACAGATTCAGGTTGGGTACTTATAATGATTCATTGATGTCACTTCAAACCAACTTAACACAAATGAATTAAAATATTTGTACCATTATAGTCTGAGATTTCTCAAAAGCAAAGCTGGCTTTCTGTATTGGCAAACAAAATAACCACAAGTTCTTAATTAAAAAGTAGAATTCTTAAAATAAACTATGCTGTGTGTGTGTGTGTGTGTGTGTGTGTGTGTGTGTGTGTGTGTACTCGCAGGTATGCACGTGTACGTTTGTGTTCCAGTTGTTCTATGTAATGTCTAGTGGAGATGACTACCTACTCTGGAAGACCCACATAACAGTTACCTTAGAGTAGAACCCTAAATAATGTTGTAAAGTTGTGCTACATCTCTCTCCATTCATTTATATGAACCTTTCTGGGAGTATTTGAACTTTTAAAAATATCGAATGCTTGAATTTCCCTTTTTAATTTCTGTTTTATTTATTTACATGTTTCTACATGAGTGTGTGTGCTCTTTTGTTTGCAGAAGCAAGAAGAGGGTCTATACCTCTTCTTGGGATCCCCAGGAGCTGAAGTTTCAGGTGTCTGTGGGTTTCCTGGCTTGCTACATGGATGCTGGAATCCAAATTCTTACTCTCACATTTCCACAGCAAGTGATTTTAATGACTGTCACCTCTCCAGCCCAGGACTTTCCTTTTATTTTATTTTTATTCTTTAATCTCTTTTTACAGTCCAGACTTTATTCCTCTCCCGGCCCACCCTCCAACTGTTCCACATCCCACACCTCCCCCACCACTGTCTCCAAGAGAATGTCCCCACCCCACCAGACCTCCCTACTACCTGGGGCCCCAAGTCTCTCAAGGGTTAGGGGCATCTTCTCTGAATGAGTCCAGACCTGGCAGTCATCTGCTGTGTATGTGTTGGGGGTCTCATATCAGCTGGTGTGTGCTGCCTCATTGGTGTCTCAGTGTCTGAAAGATCTCAGGGGCTCGGGTTAGTTGAGACTGTTGGTCTTCCTATGGGGTCACCCTCATCCTCAGCTTCTTCCAACTTTTCTCTAATTCAACCGCAGGGGTCACCAGCTTCTGTCCATTGGAAGGATGTAAACATTTGCATCTGATGCTTTCAGATGCTTGTTGGACCTTTCAGAGGGCAGTCATGATAGGACTCTGTTTGTAAGCACACCATAGCATCAGTAATAGTGTCAGGTTCCTGAATTGCATCTCAATTTGGGCCTGTCACTGTACCTCATTTTCCGCAGGCTCTTCTCCATTTTTGTTCCTGCAGTTCTTTCAGACAGGAACAATTCTGGGTCAGAGCTTTTGACTATGGGATGGCAACCCCATACATGCACTTGATGGCCTGTCTTTCTACTGGAGGTGGACTCTAGAGTTCCCTCCCCATTGTTGGGCACTTCATCTAAGGTCCCTCCCTTTGAGTCCTGAGAGTCTCTCACCTCACAGATCTCTAGTACATTCTCTAGGGTCTCTCCACCTTCTACCTCTCACTGTTTCCTGGTTGGTTGTGTTCAAATGATAGTAACTTTTGTGCTCTCAACTTTGAAACTTGGGTAACTGATGATGGTATCTCAGGAAGAATGGAAAAAACAGTAGTAAAAAATATGATACTTATTACTAAAAAATACTAATGTTTTGATCCCATTGAGCTGTTAATTCACTGGATATGAAGATAAAATCTGAAGAAAAGCATGAGATCACGTATTCAGGCAAATTTAATTTATTTCCATTATATTCAGTGCTATGTTTTGCAAGGTATGTGAGTCTGCTCAGCACATAGCCAGTAGTTCCTTTGTATTTTTTAAAAACGTGTATTCCTATATTGTCTGCATGTATCTCTGTGCACCATGTGTTTGCCTGGTACCCACAGAGAACAGAAAAGGGTGTTGGATCTCATCGAACTAGAGTTACATGAAACCGTGAAGCAAAATATGGGTCCTGGGTATCAAAACCTGGCCTGGTAGAAGAAGAGTGTGGTCTTAGCTGCTGAAATATCTCTCTGGTCTTAATGGAAGAGCCACATTTGAATTCTGTCTTCAGCTAGTAAAATATACAGTCTGAAAACAAGGGAAAGCAGTCAATCAAGATCAGTAGAGTCAAAACTGCTTAACGTTTTCAATAAAATACCTTTTATTTATTATCTATCTATCTATCTATCTATCTATCTATCTATCTATTTATTCATTTATTATGAAGCCATCCATTGGAATCAAAAATATTGTAAATTCTTTTTAAAATGTAAATTATCACCCAATATGCTAAAAAAAATCTTTGAGTGCATTTACACTGTACAGCTGTACTATAAAGATACATTTAATTTGAGCTCTACCTGTAACCCAAATTAGTAAGCCAATTTTGCTATCTACTCATTTAAGGTTAAAAATGAGTGAGAGCCATGGCTGGGACATCAACTAAGAGTCAAAGGATTCTCCATACCTCCACCTGCTATGAAGAAATGTCAATGGTCAACAAGCCTAGTACTGATTACCTCTGTCAAACCAACACAGATACCCTGCTGAGGATGATAGCTGTTTTGCCAGGAGGACTGTGTTCTTTGTAAATTTCCTGAACTTTAGATTTTGATTAGTCACTTTGTTATAAAACAGATTTTGACATGACCCAATCTCTTCTAATGGATTCTTTATTTCAAAAGTAAAATGTGAAGATGCTAAAAAGTTGACACATTTTCAATTCAGATTGACACTACTCAAGACATAGGCATAAATGATGTTTGTTTAGAGCACTATTTCACAGGAACTGTGAGAATCTACGATATCTATAGAAATATTAAAGAAAAATGTGGGGAAACATATTTTAGACTGTTGCAGATGTTCTCAGATCCAATAGCATTCCTAGAAAAAAACTGTGAGATGCTTCACTGAGTGACATTGAAGGACAATTCAAAATTCTGCTGAGGATCTCTGGAACTAGGACATGATAGTGTCCTCTTCTAAAGAAAGGTGTGTACTGCATATCTATCATTTCAGTGGCAAGCACCAGCAAACACACAAGCATTGTCAGGTGGGGGGGGCAACTTTGAAGTAATCATTTTTTCAACTACTTTTAAAGATTAAATACATTTTAAAGTCATGTTTCCTTAAAATGGAGAACAAACGGATATACAAAAGTAAAATGTTCATGAACTACTTGTCTCAGCAGTTAAACATTTGTACAGCTAATGCAGAGGACCTGAGTTTAGTTCCAAAATTCATATTAAGTGACACACAATTATCTATAACTCCAGCTCCAGGAGTACAAAGCTTCAGGCCTCAGTTTGTCTCTGCACTCCTGTGCACACAAACATGTAAGTTAGAGTAAATCTTACAAAATCAAATGACACAAATGTCTTTTCATAGAGTGCATTCATCAGACCCATATGAAAAACCATACTGGCAGCCGTTCATTCACTGCTCCAGACCTGATGAGTTTGTACATGCAAAAAGAATGGTTGACTAAGAAATGTGAATACATATGAAATATTATCTTTAACACATGTAAAGAGGCAGAGTGGCAGTGATACAGTCTAGCTACATCTCATAGTACATCACCTTGAATAATGTCCAGTGAACAAAACAAGAGCATTCCAATCTAACATAGAAGAATATAATATCATTTTAAAATGTTTGAAGTTGATTAATATGATTGTAGTGTAAACCAGATTGATTTTGTTTGATTTTATTATTGTCATAAAATTCTATGCAAATATGGATGCCTGCTTACTCCTTGGGCCAGACTAGACTTTTCCCACTATCCGTTCCTTGAAGCACTGCTGCACAGTTCAGGGGATATGTAACGTCCTCAGAGGTCTGTACTTGCTATTCTATCTGCAAGACCACAGTGGGAAGAAACCACTTCCATCTGAAGATAATCGTCAAGACAGCCCATGCAGGGGCTGGAGAGATGCCTCAGTGGGTAAGAATATTTATTGTTTTTCCAGAAGAAACAGGTTCAGTGCTCACCACCAACAGTGTGCAATTCTTCAGGGACTCCTGTTCTAGATGATCCAGTGTCAGCTCCTGGCCCCAAAGCGCATCATTAATGGACTCAGTTTGTGTACATATATACATACAAGCCAAATGAGCACATAAAACAAAATAGATAAACATTAAGAACAATGATAATCTAAGCATGTGGCTATTTTTAACTCCCAGTGATTAAAGGAGTGAACACAATAGAGTAAGAGAAAGTGGCAAAATCTGCAGGAAAATGGGTAATGTCAGTAACTGTCTTCAAAGTCTATTTTCCTCTATTCTCAATAATTGCATCTGCGGCTTAACCCTGGTCAAACCAGCTAGATTAATCACTGTCAGAGAACAAGGTCACAATTTCAGAAAGAAAAAGTCTGAAAGGAATTCTGATGTTGAATTTTAAGAGGAGGTGCCAATTTTAGCTCCTGGTTAGATGATGGACGACGGAGAGAATGGTGGAAGATAGGTAAGGGACTGATAGAGAGAAAATAAATGATAGATAAACAGATAGGAAGAGAGAGAACTTTCTGTGAGCATGTTTGGGTGTGTTTTCAGAAGGATCCTGGAAATGATGATGCTCTAGAAGCAGTAATCTCACCTACACTCTTGCCATTTATAAAATATGAGGTTGGACACATCTGGGTGTGGGAAAAGATAAATTACACCTGTACGCCCCCAAATGAAGAATAGACACTCACATTTACACACTGGACTGAATGTGGCTTTAATTGGTTAGATTTGGGAAAAATTATATATCATAATAAATAATAATAATGTCTTATAATTCACTGAATTTAATTACTGTGTTAGTGAGGTCATTATAAAACAAATGTATGGTTAGATAATTTAAAGAAGATGCATTTGCATTATATAAGTATGAACTTATATGATAGAGAAAATGAGAATTAAATGAATAGAGAAAATGCAGAATTAAAAATTTATAACTATTGTAATATGTGATTCTGGCAAAACTCATCACTGGATACCAAAACTAGAGTGTGACTATTTAATACAACAGTATATTCTTAAAATCTAAAAGTATCTCATCACAAGACTCTCATTAATTATGAAGGCAGAAATACTAACATTATGGGTACAAGCTGGCAGTTGCCACTTTAACCAAACGAGCAAAGTTATTTCACCTGTAATGGCATAAATCGAAATCATGTGTCTCCTGAGGACACAGCATTATATTTGTGGTAATTACTGCTAAAAATGTATAGCCCAACTCTGAAGAAAATTAGATCAACCAAAAACTGAAGTAAGTGCTAACAAAATATTTAACCTGTATCATTGAACATAACAAAATCATGAAAAGAAAATTAAGAATGAAAACTATTGCAGGATAAGAGACTCAAACTCACATAGCCAACCAGGTATAACTGTGATTCTCAACCAGAAAAAAATAGTTGACTTCTAAGGACATTATTGGAAAAACTGAAGAAATTTTAATGTATTGTTTATTTTTTCTGTCTATTTTATTAGAAAACATAAATTACTGTATTTTGCCAGTTTTCTGGTTAAAGTCTGGTCACTCATAGAGACATTTTTAAGGAGATGTGGAAGCGCTTAGGTGTAAATGAATAGGCGATGCATTTGTCCTTCTGACAATTTAAGGAAAAAGTGCAATGTGGGGGGTCAGCATATAAGGAATCTAGAGAAATATTAATTATTCATCATTTCTGCAACATTTCTGCAATTTTAGGGTAATTTCAGAATAGAAAATTAAAACAAAACACACCCTTCTGATATGAAAGGCGTGTAAAATGAGATACACAAGGTGCAGTTGGGAAGCCAACAATGCTTTGCAGGGATGACCCCAGCAATGCTCTGCACGGATGACCCCAGCAATGCTCTGCAGGGATGACCCCAGCAATGCTCTGCCGGGATGACCCCAGCAATGCTCTGCGCGGATGACCCCAGCAATGCTCTGCCGGGATGACCCCAGCAATGCTCTGCAGGGAGGTTGGTATGATGTCCAGTTTTATAGAACCTCTCTGTGAATTGCCACTTCAATGTATAAAAGGAACAAAAGGGGGTGGGAATTACAAATGCATAGAGAGAAAGCATCTTGCCATGTGAATCTACTTAAATGTTTAAAACAAACAAAGAGCATCTCAGCAAACTGAGGGTCAGCTCTGAAGTTATCTGGAGAAGGTAATTTCCTCAACAGTGCCTGTGTGAAAGTAAACTCATCCTTTGTGAAGTCTAACAGAACAGGACAACAAAGGCATTTCAGGGATATTTTGGAGAGAAATAAGTGTTGTGCTCATCTTCAGAAATTTAGATGTTAGAAAGAAGAAAATATTGCATTTGATATTATACAAACAAAGTCCTGGAAATGGTTAAAATATTAAAATACTTGACCCATGAACATGTAGAGATTGGGTGAATTTTACGCACATTAATAAGACTTTAGTGGAAATAACTTTATTTTTACTAAGCTTGCTAGGCATAAGCTGCCTTGTAGTTAATATGAAGTCTACACACATTATTGTTGCTACACAGAAGCAGTTGGTAATACTTCATGACAAATCATTATGAATTAAAGAGAATACAGGTTAATTCCCACTTTCCAATGAAGTTGAAAGAAATTTTAAATCACATTATGTGTAATTGAGTTGGGAAAAATGTCCTAGGCCTGGCAAAGAATTATGCTATTTAAAATCTATTTGATTGACAAACACACCAAATTAGTCAAAAAGAACTTCTGAATTAACCCACACAAGGCCAGGAGAAAAGTGTTCCTTTAAGTTGAAATTATTTTACAAATACTCAGTTTACTATTTTAAAATTCTCTGTGTGTATCTGTGTGTGTGTGTGTGTGTGTGTGTGTGTGTGCGTGTGTGTGTGTGTGCGTGTGTGTGTGTATGTGTGCGTGCACATGTGCATGTGTGTGTGTGTGCATGCTTGTGTAAAGAGCAAGGCTATTGGTTCTGTAAGCTTTGTATAACTGATGAAATATGGAAAATGAGAACTTTCTGATGATATAAAAGTAAAAGTTGCACTGATCAACATGTCAGTGGTAGCTTTCTGATGAACTGACAGCATGTGCTTGCTTACTGTGTGCATGTGTATTTGTGTGTGTTAGCATGCATATTTATTACCTCGCTTAGCATGTGTGCATAGCTTGGCCACTAGGGTCTGGCACTGTTTGAAGCACTGAGGACAGACAACGATAATCATAAACAAATAGATGCCCTTAATCTCAAAATACAGTTGATATATAGTTTAATGCCTTGCTTTACTTTCCGTGAATTCCTTTCATGTTGTTAGGTATGTTTCCAAATTTCATGCCCCATTCATTTAACCCCTTTCTTATTGTAGAATATTTAACTACTTCTAAACTTTATGATAACAAACACTAGTAAAAGGTGATACACATTTATAATCTATACCATTCTTGTTTAATCCCTAAAATCATGATCTAGGAAGTATTGATGCTCAACTTACTCTCCATGTTTTTCCCACTGGCTCCTGCAGGACCAAAGTCTTCATAGCAAAGCAAGCATAAGGCCTGAGTTCATGTGCTTGGTATCCTTATGATTAATATTTTTGTAAAATTAGCAAAGGAAAGAAACGATGGTTTGATTATCTGAAGTATTTTACTATCAAAGTTTTGTTTTACACTTTTATTATAATCAAGACAAGGACTTGTGTTTATTGGACATTTCCACTCATTTTTCTGATTTATACATATACTTTCTCTATTGGTATACAACACCTTCATCTTGCTTACATTCTTTTTAAGCAGTCTCTACATGGATAGGAGTAATAACCTTTTGAAAAGAAAATCTATACTGTGTTATACTGGGAAAATATGCAAAGCAACCTTAAAATTAATGCTTGTCTATACATTTATATAAAACCATGTTGGAAGTTCTGACCCGATTGTGTTACATCTTGACCTCAAATGGTTCGTGTAGTGAGAGCTACAGAAGGGCGGCACTGAAATACGCCAGGGGAAAAGTCCACTTTTATTTTAAGGTTTTTATATTAAGAAAAGACATGTGTTACATGTGGGAGGGAACACTTTTACTATCCTTTAGATGTGAAAAGGCCCACTCATATTTGGATGTACATTTTAAGAGGACTATGAACATAAAAGGCTTTTCTAGAGGAAAGTGAGACTTGGGGAAAAAAAGAGTTTAAAATTAGATCATCTCAAGAGAAGAAGTATGGATATTTACCTTGGAAAATGCAGCATTTTCTTTTTCTACCTATTAATGTACCAGAGTTAATTTCCACTAATGCTGTCATGCTCTCAAATCTTCAGTGGGTGTAAACACACAGTAGAGATTCGGCAAGTGATGTTTGAATGTTTGCTTGGATGGCTGAAGAATGAGTGAATGAAAGAACCACCAAACAAGCCAAGATCAAGGTTACAGTATCTGCTTATTGTGATCTTCCTAATCGTGAGGTCTCTGAACAATGAAAAACCTGCATCAACAAACAATGAGCAACAGTCTGTATCCTACAGCACCTCCTCAGGACGTGGAGAAGAAACGTGGGAGATGGAGCAACAGGTTAACGTTTTCCAACCTCTGCAGTAAGGACACTCTTACTGTCACAAACTTTGATTTCTCTGAGGGAAAAAGAATTACTATTTATCAGTTATTTATTTATTTATTTTTTTATAAAAAAGGATGGGTGGAACGAAATGAGGATCTGTGAAGCACACCAATGAGAATTCACTCCTGGGATGTCAAGCCTGAGATGATGGGAAGCTTAGAAAGGAATTGTTAGGTACACAGAATGTTTGAAGATGCATTTCTAATGGGAAACCTGAGTGTCAGAATCTCAGATTTTAAATATCTTTTGGATTAGCTTCTATCATTTTATATAATTCTCTGCATTTCAGAACAGAATTAAATATTTGAATGTGATACTTGGCCAACATGCTGAATGAAAAGAACATGCTCATGAAGTACATCTTGTTCACATTCGGCTTTGTGGATGTTCTGCGGGCAACAGAAATTAAATAACTATATGATAATGTTTCATTATCATGAACATTTATCAGAGCTGGCTCAACAGAATAAGTTATTCTAGAAAATGGGTATAATTGAGATACGAATCTTTCTTTAAACTTTTATATCTAATACATTAACTGCAACCATGTCTCTAGCCAAATTAATCAAGCAGATATATAAACTATTTAAGACATTTGAGTGGGAGAGCCAGAGCCTCTCTTTCTAGGCTCAGTCTGCCAAAAACCATTGGAGGCGTCTCTATTTCTAATATTAGATACTACAATTGGACCTCCGCCTCCTGCCTCCAGATAACTATTCAGTAGGGCTGACTCTCAGCTTATGTGAAGATATAGGAGAAGAGAATTTGTGACATCCTGGAAGCTTGCCAGATTTCAGTGGGTAGTAGGACCAAGGCTGAAGGCCAAATGACAGATCCTCTAGAAGGATGCACAAAACATACCCTCATGCTTTTGTTGACTAAAGTAATACTTTTTTTTTTTTTGTCATGGGGGTAGTGAGGAAATAATCTAGTTCAGTTTCTCTCCAAGAAAAATAATTCCAAGTTGAGGCTGGTACACTGTGAGGGGAAAAAAACTAAAATAAAAAGCTTAGCTGTAGTTCATTAACTTTAATTGGTTTTTGTTGCTTCTCCTCAGGTTTCCTGGATCTTTCCGCCATCTCCTCCCCCAACTCTCGGCTTCCCCTTCTTCTACCTCTCGCCTCCTCCCCCTCCAATCTGGCTTTCCCTCCTTCCTGGCAGCATTTTTAGCTTTAATTTGATAGTAAAAATCTGAATCCAAAGTTACAGAATTCTTCAAATTCAACTTCTTTGAAGAAAAAGAAGTTTCAGGGACAAAAAGAATAGCTATCCTGGCTGAGATCCTGGACATCAAAGACATAAGTCCCCACGTGTGACAGGTGTCCTAGGAGGGTGAAAGATAAATCAGTCACTCTTTAAAAGTCATTTGTGGAACACTTATTAGTATAGGCGTATCTCTGTGCCCCAGGGACAAACAGAGACACAAGCAAGGTCTCCTTTGTTATGAATTTTAGACTACTCGAAAATATGTAAAAACAAACAAACAAACCAATGTAGTCTTTGATGTTGATGCTATTAAAAAGCAAAGGGCTATAGAAAGAAAGATAGTGTGAGAGTTAGAGTATAGTGAACGGCATCTCTGAGGTTCTACACTCCAGAAGAACACATGGAATTAAACACTGCAGCGTGTCTTCAGGAAGGATATTTAGACAAAGGACAGCATGAACTGCATAAAGAAGGCCAAAATATGCAGAGTGTGCTAAATAAGACAGGCATGCGAGAACACGAGGCCAACAAAAAGGAAAGAAAACGATTACTAGAATACCTTCTGCACCTATCTTCTCCTGGGGCAGAGTTATATGCCTGCATGAGTACTGCACAACAGTCACCAAGTCTGTCAGGCACTGAACAATTGCCGTATTGAAATTTTATGAGCAATTAATTCTGAAATGTAATGCTTTATTTTTTAAAATCCTTGCTTCAAAGTACCTAACCCCCCATCATTTCAAAATTATTTTACAATCTTCATTAAATCTCAAAGTACTAAATTTAGGTATAAGGTATAAAGGAAGATACAAAACCTATCTTAGTCAAAACAGTTGAATCTTATATACCAGTAATTATCCTACCCAAATTAAATTTAGTTATATGAATGTTCAATTCTTTCACCTCTTATTTCTACTGTATTTTATATGGTTTGTGTTAGGTTGATATATGCATGGTCCATCTTAAACACACACACGTCTATTTTAGTGCAGACACACAAACACATGAATATATGTACTAAAATAGAAGTGTGTATATGTGTTCTGTATCTCATATTTTAAAACCATGGAAAATATGGCCAAATGAATTTAATCATCTGCATTGTACTTTTATATTTAAAATGCTGCTTCAGAGAATGTAAAGCTATTTTAGATCCACTTCTAACTCATCAGATATAAAGGTTTAGTCTCAACCAAGGCAGAAAATAGAAAAAAATATTTAAGCATGTTTAAGTTCACTGGAGTATTTCCATTTTAATTCCAAAGTATACACAAATGCTAATTTCATCACTAATGTGGTCCAATCTGATCTACTCAGGCAAGTGCACCTGAAACTCACATTTAATTTTGTGATTTCTAATGGGAAAGGAAGTCTAATTTGGAAAGGAAAAAAAAGTTTGGAAGACAACAAAATATTGCAATAGTGTCTGGGTAAGATATAAATTCTTGAAAGCAAAAGAATTTAATGGCAGTTCTGTTATAAGAGAATCAGAAAGCTGTTTTACCTTCTGGACAGTGCGATGTATTGAATTCATGGCTTTAAAGACAATGTAAATGTTTTAATTCAGCTATTAAATTGTTAAATAGTTGTAAAGATTTCCAATAAACAGTTGAATAGTAAATCTATACCCATAATTCTTCTTCAGTGGTGTTGTATTGCTGAGAATGGTGGCTTTTTTTTCATAAGGATTAGAATTTATATTAATAAGTAGGAGAGGAAGAACAAATGGAAAGAAAATAAACAATTGAAGGCTAGAAAGGTGAGTTACAAATGAAAGCCTATACCATCGTATTAGCTATACATTGTATTACCTATACCATTGTATTCTGTGAGCATTCACATCACTTGACAAACAGTAAAATAGAAGAAGACAAATGAAGAATCAGGATTGCCTTTCCAAAATTAGATATTGAAGAATCCATCCCCACTGTGAAGGTATTTAGAGATGATATACTCTTGGAAGATAACTAACCTTAGATAAGTTCGTGAGGCTGGAGCTCACAGAATTGGTTTATTGTTCTTATAAGAAGGGGTAGATCAGAGCGCCACATCTTTGCCATTTTAGAACATATGTTTTAAAAACTAAGGTAACTTTCTGCAACCCAGGAACATCCTTCTGACCAAGAACCAAATCTACCAACAGCTAGGTCTTAGATAGTATACAGAATGGTGGGAAAGATATGGTTATTGTTACCCATAATGATATTTTGTCACAGTATTCCAAGTTAATACACACTCATTTTAGGTCACCTGTTGAATGAATGAATGAATGAATGAATGAATGAATGAATGAATGAATGAATGAGTTCCAAACCACTTTCCTAAACCAATATGATTCCTAACAGTATTCTAAATACTCACCTTTATACTCATAGACTGCACCGCTCATCATAGAAGTTCATTTTTGCAGCAAATAAAGACCATTACGAAACACCATGAAAAGGTAAATTTATTCCCCTGAAGTTATTGTTGTCTTGGAGGCTTACTGCTGAATAAGCTCACCCATTCTAGTTCTTTCGGAACACTGGCTGGCTGGTTCAACTCAGCTGTTCTGTCTCAAACTCCTCTCCAAGCTGACCGATCCCATCTGGCTTCTCACTGAATTACTCTGCTTGGCCTCAAACTAACTCTAGTAATTTGTTATAATCTTCTGGCTCCTTCTTATTCTCTGGCTTCAACTGCATCTGCTGACCTACACTGAACTGCATGAACTCAACCCCACTGTACTGCAGTCACTACACTGCATTCACTGCACTGATTCCCAACTGACTGATTCTATTCCACATCACTGAACTCAACTGAATAAACAGAACAGACTGAGCTTCCCCTCTCTCTCTGCACTGCTTTTCTCCTGAGAGTTGGGCATATCCTATCCTTGGCTCATTCTGTCAAGTCTTTTTCTGACTCCTCACTTTGTTGGTCCCTCAAATTGACATCATTGTTTGGGATTAAAGGTGTATCTTAAAGGATTCCAGCCAGAGGGATTAAAGATGTGTACTAAGGGCGTGTTTACATTCTAATCAGATCACACAGACCTAGATCTTTGGATGTGATCAGAGCCTCTATGTTCTGGATTACAGTTCCTCTATGACACCACATTAGATCAAATTGCAGAGAACAACTGACTGTCGGGTGTTCATCCCCTATTGATAACTCACCAGCATAGCTCCTACACCCCAGGCTCCAGAAAAACTGTGGAAAGCAGTGATGGCAAGACAGGAAACCGACAGCTACCAGGATGTTTGCTCAATGACTGTGTCTTCTATAGAAGATAAGGAGGCTGCATCCGTGAAATTTTGGCTATATGGTGCCTAAACAAGACTTTCACAGTGGCAATACTATCTGGCATATGAATAAGAATGGGATAAATCTCATAATGCCCCTCCCCTAGATGGAGAACTATAGGCAATTAATGACTTCTGAAAGGGAAAATCAGTCCCTTATTTCTCTAACACCAAGTGGTAAGCCCTAAAACCAGATTTATTCTATCAACATTAATGGATTTAGCAGGTTTTAGTTACATATTTATATGTAATTACACATGTAACATAATAAAAATGAAAATAGAGGTAATGCATGACAGTGGAAGGAAGCCTTAGCAGTCAGGAGGCGGCCAATCAGATAGAGCACATGTGTCAGTAGAGGACTGAAGATGATCAAAATATATATGTGCATGGAATGTGATAATAAAACCCATTATTTTACACAAAACTAATAAATGCTTATAAAAATGAAATAAAAACAGGGAGTTCTGATGAATATGATTAAAATATATTATGGGAAAGTCTTAAAGAATTAGTAAAAATATTACTTTTATAAAAGAGTTTGATGACTGCAGCTTTCTTTGTCAAAGATGATCACTACCTTGTTCCTAATTTTGATTACAGAATTAATGTTCAGTCAGCAGCCATGAATGAAGTTGAATAAATAACTTAAGTCAAATTACTGAATATCGGGGAACTGGTCAAGCATCCAAAATAACCCTCAAACAACCCTTTACATTAACATGTCTTCTGGGATTATTGTTCTTTCATTCATAATCTCCTCAACCCTGTTGGAGATCAAGAGAAGTCTTCAGCAAATTAAATCTGAAACTCATATTGATAAAAGTTTTGTTCTTTCATGCATTTGCTTGTTCATTGAATTGAATTCTTAGTTTTAGTATCTTCCAGTCTAAAGGAATTACCCCCGTGGGAGTGGAGATTCAGATGACTTCCGATGTAGAGCACACAGATTAAAATAGTGAAGCTGAATAATGAAACTAACTCAGAGACAGGATCAGTAGACTTTGAACATCCTGATCTCCCAAGTCATAAACAGCTTACTTCTGTCCCAAAGAGAAGGTGTGTCATGAATCCTGGAGACTTCGTCCCTGCCATCCCAACGGTGTATACTCACACACATATGTGGATGGATGCATATATATCTCTTCTATAGCTCATCACAATGCTTAGCTCAGCCCAATGTGCATAAGAAGTAAAACTTATGCAAATTGTTATTTTTCTGGAAGACTGATAACATTTCTATCAATAGGTACTTAATACTTGTTCCCACAGAACCGAAAACATTAGGACCAGAGAGGTGACAAAATTCAGAGAAAATCCGTATTAATAATTTTATGGTGACCAACTCAACCTCTCACCAGGGACTAACATTTGGCTCTTCCAATACCAAATCTTTAGGTCTTTGGGGAAAGTTACTGACACTGGCTAGATCTTAATTACCTCCTTCTTGAAAAATGGTTAAGACACTACACTTCACTGAGGTGCCCTGGGGAGTACAGCAACAGTAAGACAACGGTGAGGAGATGAGGACTCTGTCTGGAGCTGATGTTTACCATTTACCTCCTTTGCTCTTTCTCCTTTCACACTCAGTGAGGACACTGACTAGGCATGCGCATGCACCATGATTTGCATGTACAGTGTGCTAGTGCTGGCTACATGGATAGTAGCATTTGTGAGAAAGGCAGCCTTGGAGCTCATTGGCTGCATTTTCCACATTTACGTCCTACGAAACACCATTCTTTATTGCCTGAAGAGCAGCAATCACCCCAAGGCGTTTTCAAAGGCAATTTCCTTTTTCTTTAACCAACTTACTAATCTTTTTAAATGTTTTATACACACTCCTGCTTTCAGAGCTGGCATTGTAAATATAATTATTCTTAAATTATTTCTCTTACTTTTCAGATTACAATTATATCATTTTATCTTCCCCCTTCATTCCTCCAAATACAATCATATTCCTGTCCTCGCTCTCTTTCAAAAGCATTGCCACTTTTAAATTAGTTTTTATTATATACATACTTGTATAGGCATATACATATATATTCCTAAATACATAAACACAACCTGTTCAGTCAATATAGTAGTATTTGTGTGTATGTTTTCAACGCTGAACTTTAGTCAATTAATAAATATAATTATTTATCTCTATGAATATATATTTAAGTAATTGTTCTATGTCAAAGCATGATGCATCTTTTTCACAAATATTTAATATTAGAATGTTTTTAATTTAAAATAAAGTCCCTAAATTCTCTCTGGACAATACTCTAAAATGCAGTAAAAAAGTAGTGAGAGTGTTAGTCATACACCTTACTGCCTACCATAAAGGGGAGACAAAGGCTCCCACGAAGTTTCTACATCGTTTTTCACTGTGCCCACCCATTTTACAAGTCCTTCTTAAACAGAGGACGGTGAAGCTGAGATAAAGGAGTTGGATGAGATCAGACTGTAGGAAGACATGCAAGAAGGTCCCTGAAAACCATCATTCCTCCAGATGAGATTCTGAACTTTTGATTAAAGATCAAAATTAAAAATTCAAAAGGTTCCACAACCCTCCTAGAACTCATAGCCAAGAGATTAGTCCAGAGGATCCTCCCCCAGACAGCTCAAAAGCCAGGGCGATCGTGAATGAGAGAGTGTGGCTTTGTGCAGAACTGCAGAGGGTTTCAGGGAAGAGATGGCATTTGAGCTAGGTCCTACTGCACGAGTGGGAGTTCGCTGTGCATAGAAAGGAAGGAAGGGCACTCCAGGAAAAGAAACAGCATCTGGGATAAAATAGAGTTTCAAAAAAGTGGCATATTCGGAACGCAGTGAGACATGCCTGTGGCTGAAGCGTAGGGGACACGTGGGAGAGGAGAGAGGGAGATGGAAAGTTTTAGAGAAAAGGCCTGGGGAGACTTTTCGAAGGACAAGCACCACTCCAGGCAGGTTCAAGGGATGAAGGACTAGGGCATGACCGAGCACACCGCCTTGTGGTTTACGAAATGTCTCCTGGCAGCTTGGACAGACTAGAATGTAAACCCAACTGATAATCCAGTTTCTTAGGAAATAATCAAGCAAATGGTTTGATCGTCATGCACTGAGAGGACACACATGAATGTTCTCTAACTGGAGGACTTTTGGAGGACCATGAAGAAGAAAGTGGGGATCTTTGTAGTTATCTCTAAACCAAGCAGTAGCAGTCAAGATGGAGGCAAAAAGGAAGAAACACTTAAGAGGGAGAATGAGTAGGACTGAGTGGCTAAGTTAGAAAGATGGGAACAGATAATAAAACCTTGGCACATCTGAGTAAAAGCTCCTGCATTGGTTGGATGACCTTGGTGCTGTTACCTGAGATAAGAGGGTGAAGGAATAAAATGGGTTTCTAGGGTCAATTCGATTCACTCTATTTGCATAATATGTTCCACATGGAAGCACCAGAGCTACAGTGAAAAGCTGAAGACTATCTGTTCCATCCTGGTTTTCTGGTGTTATGTTTATATGTTAGTGTGGGTATGTGCCTGAGGCTGGACATTTGTGTGGAGACCAGAAGTGAAGATCAGGTGTTTTTGAAGACTTGATTTTATATTTATGTGTATGTGTCATGTTTCATGGAGGTCAAAAGTGGGTTTAAGATCCCTTAGAGCTGGAGTTAGAAGCTGCCCAGTGTTCAGTTCTCATAATCAAACCCAGGTCCCATGGAATAGTAGCAAGTGTTCTCAATAGTTAAGACATCTCTCAAGTCCTTCAAACATGGACATCAGATGTCTGCACTCAGTGACTCCACATCTGTATGTTTTGAGACTGGTTCTCTTATTGAATGCAAAGCTCATCTGGTCAGGTAAACTGGCTGGCCAATGAGGTTCAGAGATCAAGTAGTTCTACCCCAGTAATAGGAGTTACATGCCCACACAGCTGTGAATGGCATTACATATGGGCTCTGGAAATATGAACTCATGTCCCAGTGTTTCTGGTGACAAACACTTTACTGACTCACCTGTCTCCTTAGCCCTTCTTGCTTTTCAAAGCATCCTTGTCCTGATGTTTGTTAAGAAAGCATCACTTGTCACATTGCTCCATGCAGTCAAATCCTGACATGGTCTGGAACAAAACTAAGATTAAACAGGAAACAAAAGACTGAGGCAGAGACACTTCTAGATTTCTGATATATAGTGTTTGAGGTATCAATGCTATGGCTTCTTTCCTAGCCACTTATAACTTCCATCAGAGTGAGTTGAAATTGTCAGTTTCAGACCTAAAGATATATGATATAACAATATCATATATATTCAATATAACAGTCCAGATATAATAGTCTAAGTTCTAAAGCCCAGTAAAATGGGTCTTGGTATGATTTACAGAAATAGAGATTGTTTGTTTTAAACTTTCTTTCAATTAGCAATATTTCCATTGCAATGACTGTGTTTTATTTTCTGATGCAGTATCTATACTAACTATTCATGTTTGGAATGCTCAGATTCAACTCAGCCATTTATGTTTCTCAATACAACTTCTCCCAAAACCAGCTCCAGAAGTATCCACAGCCAACTCAGACCCTAAGACACTGACTGAGAAGACTGACCGAAAATTAAGGTAACTTTGTCCAAATACTGGGAGCAACAGGTCATGTTATAGGGCAAGCAGCCGTGGAACAGGACATTTGCCTCATGAGCCTGGAAGTGATGCTCCTCGCTTCACATGTTGTTCACACAGTTTTCACACTGTCCACCTGTCAAGATGTACCAGTCAGTGATTACTAGATATACAGCAACCATAAAAAAAACCAAATACAGCATCTTCAGTATTAGCCAGGAAAGAGACAGCAATAAGTAGAATATAGGTACATTATCACTGATTGCTTTCAATTTCATGGAAATATTTTTGTTTCAGCAACTTATTATGCATATATTTATGATTCTAATTGTCATCTGAAACTCACAAATCTCTCTTCTCTCTCCCTCCCTCCCACTCTCTCTCTCTCTCTCTCTCTCTCTCTCTCTCTCTCTCTCTCAAACACACACACACACACACACACACACACACACACACACACACTTCCTTCCAGGCATATACTCAATACTAAGTCATTTTACCAAAAGCATTTTAAAGCATGATTTCTTTCTTCCAATTATGTAAACATATTAAGAATTTTCTCATGATTTTTTAAAATTATTTTTATTATTCCATTTTTAGATCTCTAATTAAATCAAGGGGATTTTACAAAAGCACGTTCTGTAAAACCTCAATTATTTGCTCTTCCTAAATGTTTTCCATTGCAAGGATTAGAGGTGATAAATCACAGTCGGTTTATCTCCTACGGTTTCTTCTAGCACATTGTCAGCTCCCCTCTCACCCTCATGTGCACACCCCCTGCACAGTGACTGCATATGGGACAGTGTAAAGGCTGTGGGATAAGTGACACTATTAGCACAGTGTGGTGGCTTTGATGTGTAGCTCTCGGCAGGGTTGCCAGAAGAGTGACAGGCTCCGGCTCTAATGCAAAGTCTATTTCGCATCTACTCGCTTCCCCTCTAATGGTCTCTTATTACTATTAGTGGTACAAAGCAGACAGGCACCATGGCTGCAAAACCCACTTTCTTGAGATTAGCTTCCTATTTTGAGTTCCTATTCTCTGTATGTACTAAGTTCTTATAAATAAGAACTATTAAAGTATTTGGAAGCATAAGAGGTATCAAAATGAGGTCACTGATTTTTATTTTAATTCAATTAAAAATTATGTGACATCCTACATCATCAACCATTTGCCTATTTACTGAGGCATGTAGTTCGGGTTTGTGGGTTTTGTTTCTGTTTTTGTTTTTAAAACTGTCTATGGTCAATACTATCCTGGTCTCTCTGCATATTCCTGTTCCAAAAATTTGGCTTTGATAATTTCTAGACCTCAAATAAAAGGTTAAAGATTAACATAATATTTTATTCCTAAATATAAATTGTACAGTGATTGAAAGAGGGGTAAACATCAACAGCACTTAGGATAATAAAGTGTATTACACTACAAAAACAAAGGACAAGTTAGTTACCTGATAAACAATTAACCCACAGGTTTAGAGCAGAAGCCAAACTACCCACAAGTGTGAGAACACTTTATGTGAAAAGATCTGTTAAAGGGGACTTAAAAGAACAAAAAGTACTCTGTTCCCCTAATTAACTTTGAAGAGTCTAATTAAGGGCAACATAAAAGCCTAAGAAACGCTGGTTATTAGGCATGTACTTTAACTTGATCAGTGAGATGGTATTCTTGTAAACAAAGAAGCTAATTTCACCCAGCCCAAAATAAACCTCTCTGCAAATATCTCACGACATAATCATGCAGTACCTTGGGAGCAGAATCCCTATCTAGCACAGGCTGCCTCTTGAGGTTACTAATTCTAGGCACTAATGGCACTTGATTTGAAGATGCAATAGAGGAGAAAGAACGTTCCGACAATGTGTGCAGAAGCTACTCCTCACTCTCCTTTTTCTTGTCTTTAACATGACCTGTGTGGCAAAGCACCAACTTCTTCAACCTTATATATCCAGAATTTTATCTCTAAAACAGAGGCACGTAGGACAAAGTTAAGAACACTCATATCTGATGGGAGCACAGCATCCACATGTCCCTGGAATCCTAGGCATTGCTCTTGCTACAAGAATATAATTTTGGGCTTTAGGTTTCACCTTTAGCATTCAAATTTAGAAGGAACAAATGGCGTTCCTTTAAAAGAAAGAAAAGAAGGAAAAAGGAAGGAAGGAAGGAAGGAAGGAAGGAAGGAAGGAAGGAAGGAAGGAAGGAAGGAAGGAAGGAAGGAAGGAAAAAAGAATCTGTCAGTAGTGTAAAGGCAGTATTGGAAGAGGATGATGAAATTGTGGTTTTTATCTCATTTCCCTTGAGTTACTCTAAATGGAGTGAATACTAATCCCAGAGTCAAAAGCTCTGACTTCTGGGAACTAGCTTCACATTGGGATTCAGTGAACATCAGTGTTTCATTAGAAAATGCAGATCAGGTTATCTTCTCAGCTGCTTCACAGGGATGCTGTAGAGATCACTCTGAAGAGCATCCCATTTCTCGTGAATACGGACTTCTGAATTTTATTCTCTCAACACTAGTATTCAGCACAGCAGTGTATGAAGATAGACAAATTGTGATGTCATGTTGTAATCACCCCCACAGGTATTGCTAGTGATATTTCAGTTTTAATATCTATAGGCTGCAGTGGCTGGTCCAGCCTTACATAGACATACTAGTAAAACCAACCTGTATAGCTATGGTGAAAGAATGGCTTCCACGGTACCCCAAGACCTTGATTATAACACCAGCATTTAAAAGGACAGTCTTTAACAAAGGTAACACCAAACTAACAGCCTTGAGGCCGAAGGTTGGAGGTTGTAGAGTTTAAAATATATGTTTAGACTTACAGAAAATTCAATGAGTTTTATCTTGGTCGATGCTCCAGAGCTTACTGTCTGAACTTCCCCTAACAAAGCCTGTTGAGAAGGCCACTTTGCCCAGAGTCAGAGATTGGATGCTTCTGCCTCTGGATAAATAGTTCAGTGTAGAAGTTACAGGTCACAAAAATGACACAGAAAATATCATAATTAAAGAGCTATGCTGAATAAAACACCCAAGAATTGCCAACAGAGTGGCCCAGGACTACCACTCTTAAAAAGACTAATTCTACTTTTGCATCAGTGTAAAGCAGTGTGCACAGTTCATACTGTGCAAAATATCAAACTTTTGCTTGAGAAATAGCAAAGAAAATTGTACAAACATGGCATAAGGGCCAAGAGACCCTTCAGGGAACAAAATTGCTGGGTAGCCTTCTTTAAGCCCAGATCTGTAACCAGTCACCTTCCTCTTTATAAGAAGATAGTTTCATCCATAAATATTATTAGACTGCTCCAAAGCATGGCTCTGTTAAGAGTTCTACTTCCTACCCAGACATGTGGGTCCCTCCTGTTGTTGATTTCTCAGTTGGGTGAGAGAATAAGGTCTCTTTCCAGAAAGAAATACAGAAATTTGCAGTAACTGCACAAAATTTTCTGAAAAAATATTAATGAGTACGGAAAGTAGAATAAATTTCAGATCCATTGTCAAGTATGTTTAAGCATCACCTGAGATATTGTAAGCTCTGATCATAGTTTATAGGGCTGCTTGCTTCTTCATATCCCTAATCAGTCTCAATAGTTACCTCCAATAAAATCAGTTGTCTCAAGAACTTGCTTTCTGATGAAAAGAGACTCAAATATGAATTTTCACATGTCTTTGGTTAAACATTGCTCTCTTTTTTAAAAACTTTTTTTGATTGGATATTTTCTTTATTTACATTTCAAATGTTTTCCCCTTCCAGGTCTCCCCTTCAGAAACCCCCTATCCCATACCTCCTCTCCCTGCCTCAATGAGGGTGCTCCCCCACCCACCCACCCACTCCCGTCCTCCCACTCTGGCATTCTCCTACATGAGGGCATCGAACACCCTCAGGCCCAAGGGCCTCTCCTCCCACTGACAGCCAACAAGGCCTTCCTCTGCCACATATGTGGTCTGAGCCATGGGTCCCTCCATGTGTATTCTTTGGTTGGTGGTCCAGTCCCTAGGAGCTCTGCGGGGTCAGGCCAGTTGACACCGTTGCTCTCTCCATAGTGCTGCAAACCCCCTCAGCTCCTTTAGTCTCTTCTCCAACTCCACCAGGGACCCCCGAGCTGAGTCCAATGGTTGGCAGCGAGCTTCCACCTCTGTTTTTGTCAGGCTCTGGCAGAGCCTCTCAGCAAACAGCCATATCAGGCTTCCATCAGCAAGCACTTCCCACAATCCACAAGAACGTCCCGGTTTGGTGGCTGTATATGGGATGGATCCCATATACAAGCATTGCTCTCTTAAACAACATAATTATCTGAGACATTGGACCACAATCTTTTGATATTTCCAGAAGACTCAATATGTCATTCTCATGGAGATGAACTAGGTTAGTGATAATTGATGATATGTTGACACTCAGTCACTATTGTCTGTGGCCCCTGCTTGTCTATGACACAGGTAGGAAGGCTTACTCAGCAAACATACACATTTGTTATCCTTTTGATTTCCTTTCATTCATCTCTTGCTGAGAGTACTGTAAACGTGGTATTGTAAGGACACTGAGTCCTTGACTCATGACTGCTGAGATGACTGTGAGTGAAGCGTTTGTTGTGTAAACATGAAGGCCTGGGACTGAATCTTGAACCCATGTAAAACTGCTGCATAGAGTACAAAGGCAACACAGTGTGGATAGAAGCAAGTGCATCCTGGGCATGTGTGGACCAACCAATCAAGCCAAAGCAGTCATTTTTAGGTACAGTGGTAGAACTTGTTTTTTAAAATTGGAAGTAATTGAAGAAAACATCCAAACATTTGACCTCCACATACATTTGATCACACACTCACACACACACACACACACACACACACACACACACACACATATGCACACACATACACACATGCACATATATACTTCTGTGTGTGTATGTATATATATATATATATATATATATATATATATATCAATGTTCAATAAATTTTTTCAGAGGAAATATGGTAAAAACTTATTAAGAAGGTTAATGATCTGTGGATGTATATAGAAAACCATTTTTGCAAATATTATGTACCTGCATTTCTATTCACTTTTCCAAGAGAAGAAGCAGTTCATTGAACTAATCTTTGTTAGAAATAACAGTATGAAATGAGAGGACATGTAGCGAAACTTGGTGTTCTTTCTATCAAAATTAAATTGCTGGGCTACATTCAGCCGTCCAGTGCTGGGTGTGGAGCAGGGCCTGGCTTCAATGCCCACACCACAACCACCAAAAATTCACATGTAAAAAATCTTGTATTCTCTTCACATTAATATTGGCTTTAATACGTAATCCAAATCTTAAAACATTAAGAAATCTTAAGGAGATTACTACTATGTGCTGAAGGGTCAGAAAGGTGTGGCTAGAAAAGGAAAGGAGAGAGATCAAAAAAAGAAGTCTCAACTGACACTGCCTGGATGGCCAAGAGCCTGAGACTAGACAGCCAGAGTCCTAGGGTAATCAATGAAATGATTCCTAATAATATCTGCTATATTCCTAGATCCGTGCTTTTTCCAGTCACCATCAGAAAAGCTTCCTCTTGCAGCAGATAGGAACAGATGCAGAGACCCACAGACAGACATAAATTGGAGGGATCCATCAAGCCCATCCCCTTGGAAATCGGGTACGCTACCAAAGAACGGGATTCAAAGGGTCTGGAGAACCAGGAGAACATTCCCTCACCAAACAGGGACTCACGGAGACTGAAGCCACAAGCACAGGGGCCTGCATGGGTCTGCAGAAGGTCCTTTGTGAATCCATTATGGCTGTTAGCTTGTTGCTTTTGTGAGCCTCCTAACCATAGGAGTGGGTGTGCCTCTGATTCTTCTGTCTGCTCTTGGGACTCTTCCGCCTATTGGGTCGCCTTTTCCAGCTTCATTGTGAGGGCTCCTCCTTGTCTTGTTGTAACTCGTTTTTGAATGTTTGGTTGTTATCTCTTGGAAGCCTGTTTTTTGTTGTTGTTGTTTTGTTTCTGTTTTTGTTTTCTGATGAGAGACAAAGCGGGAGTGGATCCAGGGAGAGGAAGTGCCAGTGCCAGGAGTGGAGGGACAGAGAAACTGCCATCAGGGTGGATTGTACAAGAGAAGAATCTATTTTCAACTTTAAAAGCAAACATGATGCTATGTATGCTAATTAAAAACTCATAAAAGTGACGTTAGATATTATTTCAAAATCAAGTAAAAGCATATCCTGATTTTCCTCCTCTGGGTTTTTTAAGGTTTCCAAAACATAACTGTTAAAATTGCTTGCTCAGCATGGATCTAAAGCTGCCAGAAGAGCTGCCCGATCAGTTCTCCTGGATGCTACTGTTTACCTTTCAGAGCTGCACGTCTTATAGGTATCACTTGAATAAGTCCTTCATTAGACTCTAACAGGCTGAATAGTCTAATTTCTTAATCCACTGAATATTTTTAACAACTCACTCAGATAAACCAGATTTTCTTCAGAATCCATTTCTCACATCTACCCTGTCTGATACTTGAGTGACTTTATCTAATAAAGTATCAGGCTTTACATAAATGTTTTAAACCTCAGGTATATTGAGGTATATTTTTACTATGGGTCAGTGATATGATATAAAGTCAGCAGATATTAACACGTAGCCGTGGATAGAAGTCAAGAACAAGTGCACACACAAACACACACACACAATTTTCTACTAGATGTATATACATAAGAAATATTATCAAATCACCTTTAGAACAGTTTTTGGTTTATAACAATACTGAGAGAACGATACAGAGGCATCTATAACGTATGTCACCTGCTCCCACGTGTTATCTGCCCTCACATATAGACATCTCCTTCATTCTCTCCTCCTCCCACAGTAGAGTGGCATGCATTTGTTACAGCTGAGATCCCCACACTCACAAGTCATGAGCACCCATAGTATACACTAGTGAAATCTGTATGCTGTGCTGCAAAGCCTGTAAATACATACACTCACCATTATAGTAGGAAAGAGTATTTTCACCTGAAAATCCACTGTACCTGCCTGCTTCATCTCTCTTTCAACAACTCCTAGGGAAATAGTTATCTTTTCAACATCTTTTCAGGGTTTCCATTGGTTAGTTGATTGATTGCTTGATTGGTTGGTTGATTGTTATTTCTTGAGATAGATGTCCTGTAGCCCAAGTGACCTTGAACTTACTATGTAGACAAGGAGAAGGCTAATTTCTTGATTCTCCTGTCTCCAGTACTGGAAATACAGGCATCAACCAAGCACGATGCCCTGACCTCAATAATTTTGACTTGCACCAGAGTACCACATAGTGGCAATCTAACATTATATAGCCATCTCAAGTTGGATTCTCTGACTTAGTAGTATAGAAATTTAAAATTTCTCTTTATCCTCTTAAGGCTTTAAAACCAGCTTTTAGTGATAAAAATATTTTATTATCTAGTTGTATAATAGTTTGTTAAACTGTTTACCTACTAGAAGACATTTGGCTATCTTCTAAGTTTTGGCAATTATGATGACAACTATTAGAAAGATATATTTAGACGTTTCATGAAAATGCTTTCAATTCCTTTAATACAAGGCATATAATTAGTTGATCCTATAGAAAGAGTATGTTTAGGTTTTTAAGGCACTGTCAAAGTATTTGAAAATGCCATAGTACCCAATATTTTTGCATATAAATTAAAGTTTGTAAACGTTAAATAAGAAATATTGTTTTAAAACAAAACAAACAAACAAACAAAAGAAGCCAATTTCTGTCTCTCGGGGTTCTAGCAGGCATTTTACAGAGTGGCTATAGTTCGCTTCTGACCAACATTGCCACCCCGATGCTCTGCATCCACCAGTGTTTAGTTTTATCACTGCTCTAGATTTTTACATAATAGTTATGTAGTAGGACTCCATCTTAACTGGCATTTTGATAATGACATATGATGAAGATGCTCATTTACCAGCCACATATCATCCTAAATTTGGAGGTCTGTTAAAATCTTTAGCCCACTTTTAATTGGCTTGTCTCCCTATTGCTGAATTCTAGTTATTACTTCTGTGTTTTAGAAAAATACTCACCAGATAAGTCTTTTATGAATATTATTCCTAGTGTGGATCTTATTTTTGTGTTATTTTCATAGCATGTATTACAGAACATGAAGTTAACTTTAATAACATTCAACTTAATACATATACCTCTGGCATTGATTAAATCTAAAAAATTATTGGCAAATGAAATACCATATGTATTTCCTCCAATACATTTTAGGTGCCTTTTACTTTTGAACTTTGCATTTGCATATGTGATTCATCTTGAATTATTTGAAGAGTATAATGTCAGTGTTAGATATATTTATTACCTCTATGTTTAATGGGCAAAGCACCATTCACCAGTCTCTCATATATATTATACTGTCCTTATGTTTGTCAAGGATGCATTGTTGACTATATTCATGTGAGCCTTCTCAAGGGTCTCTAGTATCTTCAGTTGATCTATTTTCAGTTATTTTTCAGAGATACCATACTGTTTTGACTACGATAATTTTATAGTAAGTCTTGATACCATGTATATAAGTCATCTGTAATACACATTTCAAGCCCTTTTAATTGATGAAGCAATAATTTATACTGATGTACCCTGGGTTCTTCCTCTTTGTCTCTCATAGCAGATTAATTGCTTCTATGTATGACAGACAGAATAATAGAAGAATGGGATCAGTTTGCAGCCATGAAACAGAGAGGGGACTACTCAACCTCAGGAATAGATATGGCATCACTGAGAAAATGGTGTATTAAATTTCTAGAGCTAACCATTCAGACAAGGTAAAGATTGATACTGAAAAAAATATATAGATGGGCCAGCACAGGCGTTTGATACAACTTGCTATGTGTCAACCACTCATTGTGACACATCCTAAAAATGCCATAGGAGAGTTTACCCAAATAGAGGGGGAATATGAAGAATGAAGTACCGATTACATGCCATGTTTTAAAACGTATTCATTATTAGCATTGTGAAATACCTGAAAGACATTTGTGATTTCTGTATGACTTGTTTTAGTTTTTAACAAAAATTCTGCGTTGGTGTTAAACAGATTTTCAACCCTCAACAAACCAGATGGCTAATCCAAAATTATTACATGAAATATGAATAGCAAACTAAGAACTGTACTTTGCTAAAAGATAATGAGAATTTTTTAGCATTTACATTTTTACCAAATAACTTATATTTCTATTTCATTGGTATCTACTTTGGAATTATAACAAACACTCCCGGTGATAATTACCAAATATCTATATTTAGGGGAAAGTAGCACATGTGTATCATAAATAATAGCACAAATTCATATTTCTGAATTGCCTGTTTTGCTAGATATAGACATTTGGTAATTATCACCAAAGTTGGCATGTGAAAAGGTGTTTATACAATTTAAAAATGCATATTGCTTACCCAATAGACTGTGTAATAATTATGTTTTGCAATTGAAATTCATATTCAGGTATGTTAGAATAGGTGAGTCTAAGCTCAGTAGACAATAAAAGGAATGTATGTATTTCAGCTTAGTGAACACAATTATTTTATGAACAGCTTTGTCTGTTACTGAAAAATCACTTACTAACCCAATAGTGGTCCCAATGTAGAATAACTTTGACCTTAAAGATAAAACGTTTACTGCTCCAATATTATTTTTGTACCTTGGCACAAAGAAGTTCATTAATTCTGCATCACTTGGTCTCCTGTAGCTTTTAGTTCTGACTTATTGCCTGATTGGCAAGGAAACTTGCAACAGAAAAGGTTTAGCATGACCTGGCCCAGAAAGGACATCTTTTGGCTCCTCACCTGGTATAATGAGTGTCTGTTGATCTCTCTCTCTCTCTCTCTCTCTCTCTCTCTCTCTCTCTCTCTCTCTCTCCTCTTTTTCTCTCTCACTCCCATACAGAAAACAATACAGGCAGTAGTTGGAAGATTTACTTGGTTCTACAAATTTTGCGTCTTGGCAAATCTTTGCAGTTATTATTTTAAACACGGAAAGGCGCATGCAACCCAATCTACTTCACCAGGTGACACCAACAACGGTGACAGCAGCTGTGACTTGGACAATGGTAGAGACCAACTGGCTGATAGTGATGAAAGTGAAGTCACTCATCTAAAACTACCTTACTTGTTGCCAAAGTGGGGAGGTGGTGTATCTCAGCATGTTGCTAATGAGAAGCAAAAGAGAAAGATAAAGGCAGTGCCAAGAGGTGTAAGATAAAAGAGGAGAGATAATTAAGAGGTAGAATTTAAACTTCGAATGTATTCCAAAATTTTTAGCAGTAAGAATAAGGATCCAGGCCAATGTGAATTAACTATTAACATGAATTTGACAACTGTGCCTGAGATGCTTAGGCGAAAACTCTATCACAGCAGAGGAAGAGGAAGAGAAAATAAGATGGATGGGCTTAAAAGCTTAGTTAACATAACAATTAAAAGAACTGTCAAAACTTGCAGGATAAGTTAGCGTGACATATTTGTGAGTTCTTGGCAGATTTTTAAGAATCCTTTTTTCCTCTACATTAAATACCTTTACATATTCATTCATTCTATATGATGAAATGCAATACAATGTACCATATAATTATTTATTAAAGAACCATTCTTTCTCTCATCTAGTGACTCAGTTTATCATTGATGTTATGCTCTTCTTCATGTTTTTGTTATTGTAGTAGTCTTCAAGGAAAGATGCCTCATGAGACCCGCTATAATGACCTCATATTGTTATGTGAAACCACAATCACCTCTTTCTGCAGATGTTCACTTGCAATGAATTTTTATGATGTGTTACCTTAAAATTTTCATTTACCAGTTAGTGTTCAAAAAAATACATTTGAGATGACAGATGAAGGGAATTTACAGATCTAATAATAAATCAATAAGCAGCTGACAGGTTCAAAGATCATGCTGAACAAGTTTTAATCAGTCATTAGAAAAACTTCAAGAGCAGAGCATAAGCTTCCATGTGGACGGAAGCAGTGTCTCTACCTATCTACTGACTGTCTTTTCTATTTTGAGAAGTGGCTGACTGTTGATTGATCACTGTTTATTACTGTTTCATTTTAAGTTCTTTATGTGTTCTAGAAGTTGCTCTTTTGGGTATATAACTACCCTTTATGTCCTCCCCTTCCTCTTTCCTCCCTTAACTCTGCTGTTTCCTTTGCTACAAAGAAACTTTTTAACTTTTTCAGTTGCTTGTCAGTTACTGAAACTATTTCCTGAGCTATTGGAATCCTCTCCAGAAAGTTCCTGCCTATGCCTATATAGTAAAGTCTTTTCACTGTTTTCTTATGGCTGTTCTCAGAGTTTCAGGTCTTATGTTCATTTTTTTTTTAATTCACTGAGAACTAATTTTTATACATATGGAGGGATTATTAGATAAAAACAGCAGCAAATGAAGAAGAGGTTGTTGCAGTCTTGGGGAGACTCATACCCTGCTAATGGGAACAATATATTATGCTTCTATATTATGCAGCTACTACCACTCCTGGAAATAGACCCAAAGGAACCTAAGTTAACCTCCAAAGATACCTGCTCCTCCATGTTCATTGAGGCAGTCATTCAAAACAGCCAACTTACAGAATGAGCTTAGGTGTTCACCAACAAGTGAAGAAAAAAAGATTTGGCACATATATGCAATGAAGTTTTACTATATCATAAGAAAGAAGAAATGTATTTCATTTTCAGGGAAATTGATGAAATTAGTTGTCACCCCATGAAGTAAAATGAAGAAGCCAGAAACAGTTTCACTTCACTTGTATTTTCTCCTATATAGAACATGCATGAGAATGGGAGCTGAAAGAGGGGCCAATGTGTCACAGTACAAGGAAACTGGGGAGTGACTATGTCATGGAGCAAAATGTACTTTGAAAATGTCACTGATGCAACTTATTGCTTTTTAGTAATCAAGATTTACGAAATGGAGAAAAGAAGTCTTCCTGTGAGCAACCGCCTTAGGCTGTGATAGGCAGTTGCGGGCTGCTCAGAATTTCCACATACACATACACACATACACACACAGAGGGGGAGAGTTAAACCTGAGACACAGGAACTCACAAGTATCTATATGTCACTCACTGAGTCAGCTGCAGTAAGGTACATGCCTCTACTTTGTCTCTCCTTACTTAGTGACAGTCTTGATGCCACGTGTCATGTCAATCAAGGTGCCAAGCAAGAACAACTTGCATTCCAGTGACAGGACTGTTGCTTGATGTGCACATGACTCCATGGGAATGTGAACCCCACCACTTTTTGATTAGGCTCATTTTTTACATCACGGTAAGTAAGCCTTATAATCACCGTCTATGGGTGGAATGTGTTGCTCCGCTGAATAAGCATTCCGAGCACTTTTTTAAAGAAATGTCCATCGAACGACTTTATACACAGAAGGGCAATACTTGGGAACTTGATAGGCATGGCCCTTTTTAAGATTACAACAAAGTAACACAAGAACAGAATAATTGGCCTCTTCATTTATGTAGGCCAAGAGAAGGGAGAAGGGAGAAATCACTAGTGGAATTCACATCCTAATTTAAGGATTTTCAGGATTGTATTACTTTATGAAATAAAATCTTATACTTGGTTAGCCTTAGTTTTACCACAGCTGTCACTTATAATCCACAGTTTCCTGTGATCAAAGATGAAAATCACCACTATACCATAGCAAGAAGGGACAGATATCCAGCTAATGTCCTGTTGAAGACAAAAAAAAAAAAAGTCCAAAGTAATCATTTTGACAATTAAAATACCCGCCTTTTAAACTTTCATTCTTCGTCATGTAGTTGGGTATCACATGCACACTTCTAGGTAGACAGAAACTTAGGCTTGTCTAGAGGGCTATAATCCTTCAAAATTGTAATAGATAGTTTTATAAGTGTGCTCTTTACTATGCTGTATTAAGATAAGCATATGTTCTATACAGTTCTGATGACAGTTCTCAGTATACAAGAAGAACATCAATGGGCTGTGCCTATAGTCCCTAGTATCTGAGAGGTTGAAAGGAAGAAACATTTAGCTCAAGTTTATTTTTCGCTTTATCATTTTTAATTTTTATTTTCTTTTTATTTACTTTACATCCCTACAACTGTCCCCATCCCTGTCACCTCCTCCCATAATCCTTCCCCCATCCTCCTTCCAATTCTCCTCTGAGGAGGTGGGGCTCCTAGATACCACCCTGGCACATCCACTCTCTGCCAGACTAGGCACATCCTCTTTCACTGAGGCTAGACAAGACAGCCCAGCTAGTAGAACATAACCCGCATACAAGCAACAGCTTTTGGGATAGCCCCCATTCCAAATGTTTGGGACTCACATGAAGATCAAGCAGCACTTCTGTTACATATGTGCCGGGGACCTCAGTCCAGCCTGTGTATGTTCTTCAGTTTGTGGTTCAGTCTCTGAGACCCAAAATAGCCAACTTAGTTGACTCTATTGGTCTTCCTGTTGAGTTTCTACCCCCGTTGGGGCCGCAATTCTTCCCGCTGATCTTTCATAAGAACCCCCAATCTCCATCCACTGTTTAGCTGTGGGTTTCTCCTTCTGTCTGAGTCAGCTGCTAGGTGAAGCCTCTTAGGGGACAGCCGTGTTGTCTACAAGCATTAATAGTGTCAGGGATTGGTAATTGCCCATGGGATGGGTCTCAAGTTGGGCCAGTTATTGGTTGGCCATTCTGTCGGTTTCTGCTCCATCCCCTGTCCTGGCATTTCTTGAAGACAGGATAAATGTTGGGTTGAAAGTTTTGTGGGTAGGTTGGTGTCACTATAGCTCCACTGAGGTTCCTGCATGGCTATAGGAGGTGGCCTCTAAAGGTGCCATATCTGCATTGGGAGTCACAACTATGATCACCTCCATCGATTCTTGGGTGCTTCCCTTATCCCAGGTGTCTGACATAACCTGGAGAAGCACTCTGCTTCCCTGTCCCTGTCCGTTGGAGATTTGCATTCATTCTCATGGCCATCTAGCTATCTCTCCTGTCCCTTCCCACACTCAATCTTGAACCCCTCCATTCCCCTCCCCATGACCTCTCCCACCAAATTCCCTCCTTAAATTTGCCTCTTATGACTATTTTATTCCCCCTTCTAGGTGAGATTCAAGCATCCTTGCTTGGGCCTTCCTTCTTGTTCATTTTCTTTGGGTCTGTGGACTATATCATGGGTATCCTGTATGTTATGGTTAATATTCACTTATAAATGAGTACATACATTGCATGTCCTTTTGTAACTGGGATACCTCACTCAGGATGATATTCTCAAGTTCCAGTCATTTGCCTGAAAAATTTAGGATGTCTTTGTTTTTAATAGTTGAATAATATTTCATTGTGTAGATGTACCACATTTCCTTTATCCATTCTATGAGATTTAGTGTACCTAGTTTTATGGTGAGGTCAATGATCCACTTGGACTTGAGTTATATTCATGATGAACAATATGGCTCTATTTTCATTCTTCTACATGTAGACATCCAGTTAGATCAGCACCATATGTTAAAGATGCTTTCTTTTTTCCATTGCATGATTTTAGTTTCTTTATCAAAAATCAAGTGTCCATAGCAGTATGGATTTATTTTCTAGTATTTGATTCAATTCCCTTGATCAACCTCTCTGTTTCTGTACCAATTCCATGCAGTTTTTATTACCATTGCTCTGTATCACTGCTTGAGGTCAGTGATGGTGATTCCTCCATAAATTCTTTTATTGTTCAGGATTGTTTTGGCTATCTTGAATTATTTCCATAAGAAGTTGAGAATTGATCTTTCAAGGTCTGTGAAAAATAGTGCTGGGATTTTGATGCAGATTGCATTAAATCTCTAGATTGCTTTTGGTAAGATGGCCAATTTTACTATGTTAATCCTTCCTATCTATGTGCACAGGAGATCTTTTCATCTTCTGATATCATGTTCAGATTCTTTCTTCGGAGACTTGAAGTTCTTGTCACATAGATCTTTCACTTGCTTGGTTAGAGCTACACCAAGATATTCGTAACTATTGCAGAGGGTGTTGTTTCCCTAATTTCTTTCTCAGCCCCTTTATCATTTGTATAAAGGAGGGCTAGTGATTTCTTTGAGTTAATTTTGTATCCAGCCACTTTGCTGAAGGTGTCTATCAGCTGTAGGAGTACTCTGATAGAATTTTTGGGCTCACTTATTTATGCTATCTTATTATCTGCAAATAGTGATACTTTGACTTTTTCCTTTCCAATTTGTATCACCTTGGTCTCCTATACTTGTCTTATTGCTCTAGCTAGAACTTCAATACAGTATTGAATAGTATGGAGACAGCAGGCAGCCTTGTCTTCTCCCTGATTTTAGTAGAATTGCTTTAAGTTTCTCTCTATTTTGTTTGATGTTGGCTATTAGCTTGCTGTATATTCCTTTGACTATGTTTAGGTATGTGTTTTATATCTCTAATCTCTCTAATACTTTTAACATGAAGAGGTGTTGTACTTCATCAAAGACTCTTTCAACATCTAAAGAGATGTTCATGTGGTTTTTTCTTTCAGTTTGTTAATATAGAGGATTACATTGATGGATTTTCATATATTGAATCATCCCTGCATCCCTGGGATGAAGTCTACTTGATTGTGATGAATGATGGTTTTGATGTGTTCTTGGATTCAGTTTGTGAGAATTTTATTGAGTATTTTTGCATCAATATTCACAAGCAAAATAGGTCTGAAGTTCTCTTTCTTTGTTGAGTCTTTGTGTGATTTATGTATCAGGGTAACTGAGGGATCACAGAATCTTCACTAAAATCATCTTGCCCTGGGCTTTTTGTGGTTGGGAGACTTTTAGTGACTGCTATCATATTATCTGCAAATAGTGATACTTTGACTTTTCCTTTCCAATTTGTATTTAGGGACTATGGGGCTGTTTTAATAGTTTACCTGATCTTGATTTAACTTTGGTAAGTAGCATCTGTCTAGAAAATCATCCATTTCATAAAGATTATTCAATTTTGTGTAGTACAGGCTTTTGAAGAAAGCCTTAACGATTCTTTGAATTTCCTCAGTATCTATTGTTATGTCTTGCTTTTCATTTCTGATTTTGTTTATTTGATACTGTCTCTGTCTTTTGGTTGGTTTGGCTTAGGGTTTGTCTATCTTGTTGATTTTATCAAAGAACCAGCTCCTGGTTTTGTTGATTCTTTGTATTGTTTCCTTTGTTTTTAACTGATTGATTTCAGCCATGTTTTTCATTATTTCCTGTCATCTACTCCTCTTTGATGTGCTGCTTCTTCTTTCTCCTTCTTTCTTCTTCTCCTTCTCCTCCTCCTCCTTCTTCTTCCTCTTCTCCTTCTTCTTCTTCCTCTTCCTCCTCCTCCTCCTCTTCTTCTTCTTCTTTTTCTCCTTCTTCTTTTTTTTCCCTAGAGATTCAAGTGTATTTTTAAATTGCTGGTACAAGAACCTTCTAATTTTTATGGCGGTAATTAGTGCTATGAACTTTCCTCTTAGCACTGTTTTCATTGTGCCCCATACATTTGTGTAAATTGTCCCTTCATTTTCATTGAATTCTAGAAAGCCATTTCTTTCTTTCTTTATTCCCTTCCTGACCCAGAGATCATTGCATAGACATTGTTCAATTTCCTTGAGCATGCAATCTTTTGGTGTTTCTGTTGTTGTTGAAGTCTAACTTTAGTTCATAGTGGTCTGATAAGATACAAGGCATTATTTCAATTCATTGCATCTGTTGAGGCTGACTTTGTGACTAACTATATGGTCACTTTTGAAGAAGGATGATAAGGTACTGGGAAGAAGGTATATTCTTTTGTGTTTGGGTGAAATATTCTATAGGTGTCTATTAGGTCCATTTGATTAATAATATTTGTTAGTTTCATTATTTCTTTCTTTAGTTTTGTCTAGATAACCTGTCAATTGGTGAGAGTAGGGTGTTGAATTCTTCCACTATTAATAGATGGGATTCAATGTATGATTTATGCTTTAACAATGTTTCTATTAAAATGTAGGTGGCTTTGTGTTTGGGGCATAGATATTCAGAATTCAGATATCGTCTTAGTAAATTTTTCCTTTGATGAGTATGAAGTGTCCTTCCCTGTGTCTTTTGATTAATTTTTGTTGGAAATATTTTATTAGATATTAGAATGACTATTCCAGCTTGCTTCTTGAGTCCATTTGCTTGGAAAATGTTTTTCCAGGCCTTTGCTCTGAGGTAATGTCTATCTTTATTGCTGAAGTGTATTTCTTGTATGCAGCAGAATGACAGATGCTGTTTTCTTATCCATTTTGTTAGCCTCTGTCATTTTACTGGGGAATTGAACTCATGATGTTGAGAGATATTAATGACCAGTGATTGCTATTTCCTGTTATTTTGTCATTGGTGGTGGTATTGGTGGTGGTGGTGGTGGTGGTGGTGGTGTGTGTGTGTGTGTGTGTGTGTGTGTATGTGTGTGTGTGTCTGTGTATGTGTCTGTGTGTGTGTCTGTATTTGTATGTGTTTCTTTGTGTATCCCTTGTTTTTGCTGAAATATCTTGTTTTTTCTATCTACTGTGATTGAGACTTTTTTCTTGGTATAGTAGTCTACGTTAACTTCTATGGTATTTTAGAAGTTGCCAGGTATCTCTCCAGGACCTTCTAGCTTTTAGAGTCTCCCTTGAGAAGTAGGGTCTAATTCTGATGGCTCTGTCTTTCTATGTTACCTGACCTTTTCCCCTTGCTGTGTTTAATACTCTTTCTTTGTTCTGTAGATTTTGTGTTTTGATTATTATGTGAGAGGATTTTCTTTTCATTTTCAGTCTAGTTGGTGCTCTGTAAGCTTTGTCTATGTTGATAGGCATCTCTTTATGTTGGGAAAGTTTTCTTTTATGATTTTGTTGAAAATATTTCCTGGGCCTTGGAGGTAGAATTCTTCACCTATCTTCTATTCCTATTATTCTTAGGTAAGGTCTTTTCATGGTATTCCAAATTTACTTTGGTGTCTAGATATTGCTGCTGTAGTAGGTATTTGGGAAGGCAGTTAACCTTGACGGTCCTGCTGTGGTAAGCCTATGATGGGTATCATCTGATGGTTCCAGATCTGCAGGTCTGTATCATTCAGGAGCTGCAGGTCAGATGATGTGGGCAGAGAAGTAGTGGGAGAATGAAAGTCTGCCTAGGTTAGCATGCTGGTCAGAGAAGTTTGGAGTGCCTCAGAGGATTCAGTTTCGTGTCTAGATTTCTTTTAGATTTAACATTTTTTTTGAATGATGTATCATTTTCTTTAATTGTATCCTCTATGCCTGAGATTCTCTTCTTTCTCCTGTATTCTGTTGGTGATGCTTGCATCTGTTTTGCCTGCTCTCTTCCCTAGACTTTCCATCTCCAGAATTCTCTCAGTTTATATTTTCTTTATTGCATCTATTTCTACTTTCAGGTCTTACACAGTTTTATTTATTTATTTGACTGGTTTAATTGTGTTTTCCTGTATTTCTATAAGGGATTTATTTGTTTCCTCTTTCTAGGCTGCTTTTGAATGTATTTTCCTGTATTTTTTTAAGGAATTTATTCATTTCCTCTTTAAATGCCTCTATCATCTTTATAAGATTACATTTAAGGTTATTCTCTTGTGCTTTAGTTGTGTTAGGATATCCAGGGCTTGCTGTAATGAGGTATCATATATTGCCATGGATTTTATTGTATGTGTTCTTTCAAGGGCCTTTAGTTATCTGAATGGCTTTGGCTCTTGGATATTCTTGTGTAGCAGATATTAATAGGGTGTTTAACCTTTATGATCCTGATGTGGCAGGCCTCTGATGGACACCCTGGACTGTATGGTTCCAGATCTGCAGTTCTGTATGGTCCAAGCTCTGCAGATCTGATGAAGATGGGAGGAGAGATGGCAGGAGAATGGAGATCCACCTGGGATAGCAGCCTGCTCAGGGCAATGTGACTTGCCCCAGAGAATTCAGCAGGCAGGGAAGAAAAGTGGGTGAAGGGAAGCTTACCCATATGGTTCAGGATTCACAGGTCTGATGAAGGTGGGCAGAGAAGTAGGAGGAGAATCTAGCTCAAGATTTTGACAGCAATGAAGTTATAACCATTAGAAAGACAGAAGGGAGAAAGGAAAGGAGGGGGAGGGAAGAAGGTAAGAAGAAAGGGTTAGAAAGCAAGGTAGAGATAAATGGGGCAAATTTTTCATATAAAAAATACCAGCATGTGTGTGTAGACAAAATACATATAGATAGTAGATAGGAGCAAATCATTAAGATTTTCACATTTGTGAAATAATGTGGTTTAAATTCTTTTCTTAGCCTTTTCTTATTTTTCTAAAATGAAGATACATTGCTTTTTGATCAGTAAAAATCTTTATACTATAACCAGCAAATCAATTAATTTTATATGAAGTACTGATAAGGAGATAAGGATAGATAAGGATAATAGCATTATAAGAAGAGGACCTTGAATTTATTTAGCACCTCTCAGACAACTTTCCATCTACACCTTACCGGCTTTGGGTAATTAATGTGCATCTCTTTTACCGAATTGCCAACAGTACTTTTTAATGAACAGCTAACGCTTCCGTGGCAACGGATGATTATCTTATGCAGTGACTGTAACTCTGAACGCACACTTCTCATTTCAACAAATATCTTCTCAGGCTCCTTAATGGATTTCATTTTTAAACAAATGGATCAGACCAAGTTATAATTAATATAATCAAATGTTCTTTATATTAAAGTATGCTACTGCATTTTTATGTTTACTTTATTTCTAGTCAAAAAAGCACTATGTCCACCTACAAAGTTTGTAAATGAAGTCAGGTTACACAGTCGCTTGCAGGTTGGTGCTGTGTATTCCATAACTTCTTGACTTGCAAAGACCACGTGTTGCTTTTAAATTATTACTGAAACTTATTTTGCAGCTTTATTACTCAGTGTTTAAATTTGTAGCATCTATCTCCAATTTTATTCTATAAGTTCTGTGTTGCATAATTCTCTCCACAACACATGCTTGGTACCCCACTCTGCCATAACTGTCAAAGATGAAGCTTTGCTTTTGTTTGCTTTATTGTCTGTGTATCCCTATTGGTATAGAATACATATGTACATATATACATACACACATACATTATACATACATAAATATCCACTTCAGAGATCAGAGGCAAAGTGAATACAGAGTAGGGCTAAGAAAGACTTAAACATTCAGTCTTAAAGGTCCAGTGCCGAATGTGGCTAGCAAAGACTTAAATTTAGTCTTTGTTAATCATAGAGCCTGAGCCATTGGTGTTTTGTTCAGGAAACTTTCTTCTGCACCAAAGTGATCAATGGTATTTCCCACTTTCTATGCTATGAGATTTAGTGTATCATGTTTTATGTTGAGGTCCTTGATTCACTTGGACTTGAGTTTTGTGCAGGGTGATAAATATAGATCTGTTTGCATTCTTCTACATGTAGGCATCCAGCTAACCAGCATCTTTGTTGAAGATGCTTTGCTTCTTACCCATTGCATGGTTTTAGCTTCTTTGTCAAAAATCACTTGTCCATAGGTGTGTGGGTTTATTTCTGGGTCTTCGATTAGACTCCATTGATCAACCTGTCTATTTCTGTACCATAACCATGTGGTTTGTATCGCTATGGCTTTGTAGTACAGCTTCAGGTCATGGATGGTGATTCCTCCAGATGTTCTTTTGTTGGTCAGAATTGTTGACTGTCGTGTCTATTCTCCAACAAGGTTTTCCTGTCTGGCCTCAGTGGGAGAGGATGTGCCTAACCTGGCAGAGACTTGATATACTAGGATGGGGTATCCCACCCTCTCAGAGGAGAAGGGGAAGGGGAAAGGGAGATGGTCTTAGTGAGAAGGGACAGGGAGGATGCAACAAAGTATTTATTTACTTGGGAAATTAATTAATTAAAAAAAGAGCCTTTGTCACTTTGACAATTTAAAGTCCCTACAAGTTAAAAAGGGGAGATAATTCCTGTTTGAACAGCTTTCATCTGATTTTTAACTTTGATGATACTTCCTTGATCCTTTTTTTTTTCATTATTCCTGATTGTGGACCAGCCTTCAAATAGTCAAATGTTACCTTACCTGTGTCAAGACCTCAGTGTCAGGACCAAATATAGCCCTAGTTTAACTAGTCTTGCCAAAAGAGCTCTGAAAGGCTTTTGAGGTGTTTTGTCAACTAACTTTTGGGTTTGTTTATTTCAGAGAAACTCTTTAACACTTTTCAGAAGATTTGGCACACAAGATCAACTATGTCATTTTTCTTAATGCACTGAAAGAACCAAGGGTATCCTAAGGCTATGGTAGGAAAGCTGGGAGAAGGTGGGGCTGTCTGTTCCCACAACACCATTGTGGCTTTGCTGTAAAAGTACTGGAAAATGCAGGCTTTCAGCATCTTAATAAATGTGGCATGTCATTCCCACTGTAAACATGTTCACTGACCTGTCACCAAAGAACTACAGAATTAGTGACTTCTTGGTATCTATCTATTCACTTAGACACCCAAGCTGATCAAAATACCCATAGAGCCATAAGTGGCTTTTGCAATAGTACAGCCACATATATTCCCAATCTTACATACAATGTGTGCACAGAAACACAGCAAAAACAGCCACATGACATTTTCAATGAGAACTTTCCCAAAATACCAATTGACTATTTGCTGTTCTAAGAACTGTTCAGTGAGAACAAGAAATAAATACTAAAGTGTAAATAAACACATAAAACACAGAAAGCAACTTCTTACTTTGGGAGCAGACGGAGTCTATGTGCACCCTGTGTGGGTGGAACAAATGTAGTCAACATTTATTTAACCTCCAAAAACCTTGCAGTTATCCGTGGAGCACAGGGACTTCTTCACTTTAATTTTTTAGTCTCATGAAACTGAAAGTTAACTTGGGTTTTATTGATGATCCATAGATGAGAATGAGAAGTTTTATATTATGGAATAATTAACTAATAATGAGAAAGATCCTACACATCTGACTGTTATTGGCTTAAAGGAAAAGGTGTAATTTTTTCTCTGGGATTTATAGGATAGAGGAGGAACTATTTCTGAAGATCAGTTAGCACAGATATACATGTAAGAAGTTCGCCTGTGCATCTGAAATGTGTTCAAATGTACGAAGGAGAAAACATGACTCATTATCACGGAATAAAACCTAGCGACAGCATTTTAGGCTTTGACCTCAGCTGAGTGCCTTCTTTTTCCATGGGGGCCATGAAGGATTCTTGTCTTCCCTCTCTTGTTTAATTTAAAGACCAAAAATTTGTTTTCACTCAACAGAGTTACCTTTTGAAGCATCTGCTAGAAACCTTGCTCTACTATCTGCTGCCACATGTTCTTCTGGCTGGTAGGTTTTATTAAAAATCTAATTCCCCAATGCATCCAAACTGGGGATGGTACAAAGAGAGGATGCTGATGGGAAAACAGTGAAAACAATTCACTCCTCACCCTGGAGAGCATGCCACTTTGTTCATTTTGCTGTTCCTCACATCAGCAAGGTTTTGGTTCTACCAGGTCCGGTGGCTTTCACATGATAGGTGTCTCAACATAGCACAGAACAGGAAGTGGTAGATATGTACATGTAATACATTGTTACAAAATCTAAAGTACTAAAAATTGGAATAAATATGAAAAAAGATGACTTTGTATTTTTTGCCTTAAAAGACAAAGGTGGTTTAGTTAACCCAGAGGCAGAATGCATGCTCTTCAGAACATTTCTCCATTAGTTTTTCTACACACAAACAGCTTTTCTCATGGAATAAAAACAATGGGTCATTCCCTGTAGCACAGTTATTGTCAATTACCTTTCAAAATCATGAAAGCTGTACTTTTATTTCTGGAAGCTTCCCTTTAAATATGAGACCTTTGTGATCCTATTAGAATTAAATATCAGAAGCCAGGCGGTGGTGGCACACGCCTTTAATCCCAGCACGCGCGAGACAGAGGCAGGCAGATATCTGAGTTTGAGGACAACCTGGTCTACAGAGTGAGTTCCAGGACAGCCAGGGCTACACAGAGAAACCCTGTCTTGAAAAACCAAAAAAAAAAAAAAAAGAATTAAATATCAGAATTGTCTTGGTTCTATGTTCTTAAATATAGAAGGCTATATTTGGCTGTACTGCCCAGGCTGGCCTGGAATTTCTAAACTCAAAAAATAAATCTGGCCAGGCAGTGGTGCGCATGCCTTTAATCCCAGCACTTGGGAGGCAGAGGCAGGTGATTTCTGAGTTCAAGGCCAGCCTGGTCTACACAGTGAGTTCCAGGACAGCCAGGTTTACACAGAGAAACCCTGTCTCGAAAAAAAAAAAAATGAAATAAAGCTTTCTGCCTCAGCCCCCCTAGTAGCTGGGACTTTTGATTCATGCCACCAGGGTTGGCAGGCTTCAGAATTTTGAGACTATTGTAGTAGTAAATTAGATTACAGATATATGTAAAAAAATAAATACATGTGTACAGCCTTTGAAATATATTGTATAACCTGGAAGGATGTCTGGTTGAATTTGAATGCTAACTTCTTCAAAATATTGGGCTTGTGGTTTAATTTTCCTAACTCTAAAATGGACATCCAAAGACTTCCTATGCAATCAAGTTGTCTGAGCATCTTTTTAATGTGTTAGCAAGCATAAAACAGACAGAACTATGGTATCCCTGTCTTGAGGCAGTAATTGCCCATGCTGTGTCCTGTTTTCCTCCTTATCACTGATCACATCTGATACCATTATCAAAACCACAAAAAGCTCATCACAAATTGCCAATAATGAGGTCTTGAAATATTGCAGGTTCATAGAGTACAAAGACAACCTCAAAGTCACACAGGGCTGTAGCAAACAGTAAGGCTCCATTCGTATGCACATGTACAGCCAATCAAGTAACACGCACCCTCCTACGTCACTGCCAAAGGGGTTTGCCTCTTAAGTTTTGTTTTTATCATAAACTTTATATTATATAAATAAGTAAAAATTATGTTTGTGCAGAGAGGTGACTTTTATTTTGAAACTCAAAATATTTAATTAACTTTCATAATTTCTAAAAATTTTCTACACAGTAATATATGAGTTGAAAATGCCATTCTGATAGTTGTATGAGACCTAGTCAGCTCTGTCTGTGTGTGAAAATGCAGCCAGTCTTAGGCAAAAAGAAATAAATCAGCTTTGGCCTTTTATCGTAACCTGTTGATTAACTACTAGCAATCTATCATGCTCTGGGTCACATTACTACGGAACACGGAGCATCGGCTCCCAGAGTGCCCCTCTGAGAGCCGCGAGTTCATGGGAATGCACAGTAGAGGGGACCTCTGAACTCTTTCCCACAGCGAAATGGCAGCTGTGATGCTTTGGCCTCAGCTGCCTCAGTGTTGTCTCTTGTTAGGGCTGTGACGCTTCCTTCACAGTGCCCCAGGCCAGCTCGGGATTTTTATTACTATGAACAATTATTGAAAGATATATACTTTTCCTATCACTCAGTCTGATTAAAATTCCAACTTCTAATACTGTAGGAACAAATTACAGCTGAAGTATGAGGTGGGAGTGTGTGCTGAGTGACTGCCAATGCTTCTTCCGTGAGTCTTTAATCCCATTTAAAAAACAAAAAACAAAAAAAAACAAAAAACAAAAAACAACAACAACAACAACAAAAAAAAACACGTGAGACTTCATCTTACCAAAACATTTCTCACAACAGAGTAATTGTAGTAGGCTATAAAAAGAAAAATAAACAATTCAAACTTTTAAGTTTGCTGCACCGGTGAAAGGATGGGGAATGTTTGTCTCATCTGTAAAATGGGAATAATTCATACCTTATAGCATTGTTGTCAAATGCAAATGAAAGGTGTGAGACAGTAGATTCTAAAGTCTAGCTCTTGGTAATATGCTCAATTGGACCTTAGTGGCACAATTCCTCAGTCTGTCCTTTGTTGAAGATTTCGTTTTATTTGCTTATTTTAAAGAAGCATTAAAGGCTTCCTTTCCTGTGTACTAATTCAGCCATTCAAAACTAGAAAATGAACCCTTTCTTTAGCTTATTTCATTCTTAATACCATAACTAAATGAATGACTAATACCATCAAAATTTTAAATTTACTTTGTTTATTTTACTTTGCTTAGTGATATTTACTGATCAGACAAATTATTATGTTGGTGTTTTAAGTATTATTTTATTAGTAGTGTTGTTAATTTACAAAAGCTGTAAGATATTTTTATCTTCATGAGCTTCCTTGCTATATTCCAAATTGTGAAATGTTACTTATTATAAGAGTTAATAAAAGTAAATGCCTACCTGTTCTAAATGTTGTTATTGGAATGGGCACTTAATTACAGAAGTATAAAGTTTCTCTCTCTTGAAGCTTACGTTATAGAAGGTGAACAGCAACTGCCATAAAATGATAGATCCTAAATTTATAAGGGAAATAAAATAGAGTGATTGATAGAAACTGACACTGAAGAAGAAATAGGGTGAAGTCTTTGGATGGGGCCTGAAATGGACAGAGGCTTATAGAGATGTGTCTCTACAAATGATTCACACATCATATTCAGAGCAATCACAGAACTGGGAAGCAGGACTCCTGAAGATGAGGTGATGCTGTCAGATGCATATGACTGTGTAGAAAGAACCGGATAATACAGTAGGAAGAAGGTAATGGGGAGGAGTTGATTTTATCTCTGCGTTATGGGAGAGCAATACCTAAAAGGGGGCCTTGTCAATAAAGAAAGTTAAACAGGAAAGAAACTACAGGGAAAAAGCATGGTTACTAATATGGTGACTTCTTAGGACAGTCCAGGAGAGAAATGACAGAAGCATAGTCTCGGTGCAGCAATGGAGATAAACATGATCTCCATGTCAAAGCACTCTGTGTGTGGGAAATCAGTAAAGCCTGCTTCTGGGTTATTAACACTGAGGAAAAGGCACAAATTAGAAATTTCTGAGGCAAGAGGAAAAAGGAAAACTACTTTTAAAAAGAAGTTTATAAAAGACGAGATCGGAGTTTTCTTTAAAAGCTGATGTTTTTACAAGGAATACTAGGTACACAGGAAGAGGCAATTAGACCTATGAGTCTTCATACCACCGTGATGCTAACATCCACAAAACTAGCAATCAAACCAAAATACCCTGGATTGATCTGACATCCTGATGACGCGTCCTTCCTCCCTAAAATCTCCTGTTAACAGTGTTTAATGGATCTGATAATGAATCTTTTTTAGAGACTTATTAAGTAAAGGAACACCTGTGTCAGGAACAGGGAAAGCCTGCTAGTTTCTGTTTCTAAAATGTACTATGAGATACATTTGTAACTTACAAAGGCCTTGCTTGGGAATTTCAGAAACAAAGTGTAGGCTGTGGAGAAACTGGGCAAAGAACCAAGCATAGCAAGCATCTGCGTGCATTATTTGGTATTTTTGTGAAAGGCAGTTCTACAGAAGGAGCCAGAATGGATAAATAAGATGGACTGACCCGGTATCAAGTGGCAGAGAAACTTCAGAACTTTCCTCTTACACAGTTACATGTACAGTCAATTGTCCCACATGTAGCCCACACATCCAGACACACGGGGTTTTACAAATCCTGGCATCTGAATGGAGACATCCTTCAAACGTTTCTAGGATTTGTTTCTGAGGATCTCTTAATACAAGTCAAGATCATTCTTCATACAACTGAACAATTCCTATACTCTTTCAATGCATAGCACCTTGCAAAAGAGGTCTCTACTGTGTGTGCCTATTGGGGTGGGACAGGGAGTAAGAAAATGGTGGCGTGAAGAAAGTGTGTATCAGAAGACATGATAATATGCTCCTACTAATTGTAACCCAGCATCACGCAATTGTGCTGTGAGACCCTGGTGACCCCCAGGATTGGTGCTGTAATTTGGCATGAGGCTGCTCTAGTGTAGGGCAGCTGAGGGCTGCAGTCCTGCTGTAGAGCCAAGACAATTACACACATTTGGTCCTCCCCTCTGAGCTGTGACACAGGGAGTGGGTTTTGGGGTGAGTTCTTACAGCACAAAGCCATCATGACTGGAGTTTGATGCTCTAAACACAGACACATTCTCACTTCCACAAATGTTTTTGTAAAATGAGAATGTGCTGAGAAAGGGAATTATTGTCTTTGTTTCCTTCCTTTCATTTGCTTCTCTTGTGTGAGCACACCTCGTATGGTGTTTTGACTTAGAGAAAATGAAAAACAAAGATTAATTCTGAAACTGCTAATTGTGTAAAAGCATAGATTTTCAAAGAAAGTACAAGTTCTTTTATTAACACAGAAACATTTTTGAAGAAAAAGTGTCAACCATTGCTTTTCCTTAGAATTATTCTTCCTAATAAAACATTTGGACAAGTTCATCAAAATATATCTATCAAACACCTTTATCTTATCAAGTTTACTTTTAGGTTTCTATAGAATCATAATTAGTATAACTTATAATACAAAAGAATTTTCCTTTCAAACATTTTATTTTTATTTTCATTAATAATATGTTCATATACTTATATCCTAAACTGATATAGTTAATATTATATATACATTAGTGTTAATAGCATAGCAATAGGATATTTATTTGTCCTCTGTGAAAGACAAAAGACAGAGTTGTAAAACCACATAGTGAAAATATTAGTTCTCATTAACTATTACCACAAATTCACTTTTAAGACTCAAATCCGAACTTTTCCAGGACCTGCCTCATCATATCCCATGAATTTGACAACTCATCTATGAAAATGGCTGCTCCCCCAGAACAGACCCTGGAGAGTGGCTGAGATACAGAGAAAGTCATTTTAGTTAGAGATTTAGTATCTTTTTCATGGCATACCCTACTGCCCAGACTTTTGGTGTACACTGTGGGTGTCAAAGCTGGCACTGAAGAGGTGTGTGCCCCAGAGTGGTATCTATAGCCCACTGTACCAGGCTGATCAAAGAAAAATACATGGGCCCAGTTGGCTTCTGAAGTAATAACCCTACCTGTCATGCCATTGTGACTGGGATTATTCAGAGTCACTAGCATGGCATTTCATGATCTGTTACACTTTCTTTTTATGAGCAGATATTGATGATTGTTGACCTTATACAATGGGTCCAGAGAGAAGTTTGTTTCTCTGAAGCGCTGGGAATGCGAAGATGATCACTTATCACCCACTGTGGAGTGAGACAATGGCCTAAAGCAACCATAAATGTGGATTGCAGAGTCTGACAGAAAGTACATTTCAGAGAGCGCCTATTCGGTGTGTGGGGGGGATACTTATATCAGAGGAATCGATGAACAAAATGCTCTCGCCCTGTGCTTCCAATATTCAAGTGCACCCTCTCTTGTCCTAGCCTTCGGAAAAATCACAGTTCTCTGTAAGTTGCAATTCCTCCTCAAGCAGTAAGCTTATCATGTGGTCACTCAGCCATTTAATTCAGCACAATTGTAGACATGTACAGTGGAACTCAGTCAGCGAAATCTCTGTTCTGTCCAGGGAGACAAAAAGTCAGTAGAATTTGAGCACTGCAGGACTGTGGGAAAATAAAATCTCATTGCTTACCAATGCCTGCAACTAAGGAAAATATGGTGCTTCCTTTTCTTAAGAAGAGCAAGCTAAGTACATCACCGTGTGAAAATGCGAGGAAGGTCCCTGACACGTGCTAAGAGGAGTGATTATTTAGAGCAGACATAAAGAAGCATAAACAAATTTCAGGATTAAGGAACAGTTTTAACAGTCTCAGCTTTCTGTGGTCAAAAATATACCCTCATTCTCTCTCTTTCTTCACCTGCTCTACTCCAGCAAAGGGGGAGGTGAGTCACTTCTGCACCTCAAAACATGGCTTTGCACCTTGTTTTAAGCCATAATTTTACAGAGAGCAAACTTGTTCAAATGATGTAAAAACTAAGTTCCTTGGGTCACCAGAAATATCAAACAGCAAGTGAGCCAGTTTCAAGCAAAAGAAAACAAAGATAAGGCTGGAAGATTTCTCAGCTGCTCATCAGTGAGAGGCCCTTGCTGCTTTTCTGGAAGACCAGAGTTCAGTTGCCAGCAGTCGCATGGAGCAGCTCACAGCTGCCTGTAATTCTAGCCTCATTGCCTACTGCCTTTTCTAGCTTCCCCAGGCAACTGCATGCACGTCACATAAATAAAAAGGAATCTTCAAATGAAAGCAGAGGAAACATCCAACCACTCCCAGAAACACACATATGTTTCACTGTGCACAATATACCTAGTAAAATTCTTTAACTTTAGCTAAAGAATTTTATAGGAAATGCAAAAAGTGCAGTAAAAGGTGGACTTTTGCAAATACCCCCCAAATCCAAAAGCACTTTTAAAAACAACAGTTTGAACTCAGAGTGTATTCTAACACAAAGGGAAAACTACTTTATGTGGAGGTTGTATTTCTAGGCTAGCTAATACTAACCTCATATTAAAACCAGTGGGAAGAAGTATGTATCCATGTGATGAAAACTGTAACTACTCTGTGCTTAAAATACTTAATAATGAATGGAAATGGAAATCAGTAGTGTTTCAAAAAGCATGTCTCGACATTATACGCGTTCTAAAATACAGTATTTCAGTATATTCTAATGCTGTTTTGCCTATTTCTAAGATTGGTCCAAAATTTAAGAGTGAGATTTGGAAACTGCCAAAACTTAAACTGTCAGTCTCAGACCAGTTACACTCTGAATAATTAAAACTGACATTAGCATGTGTTTAATTCCACAATTTCCTCTTGTTTACATTCAATCTCAATGAGTCTTGTAGATTTTCAACCCTCAATTGACACAAGGGAAGTGAAATTGTCTCTCAGATGGAATTACTCTATTATGTCACCACTTTGAAGGGTTCTTAGACCCCACCCTGAATGTTATACCTGGGCAGTGATAATGGTCTATAGAAGATACCAAGTCACACTTTCCAAGGGCTACAATACAATGTTCATGTGTGGGAAACTTGAAGATTAGCAGCAGAGGTGGAAAAGACATACGACATTTACATGATATTGTATTTATAGAGCAAGACTGAACCTGAGCACAATTTCCCTGCGTATACTACGTCCTCAAAAGGCAGTTTCTGCAGAAGCCACAGGGACTAAAACAATCACAGCTGCCCAGCTCCCTCTTATCCACTGACTTCACAGCAGACTTAGAATAAAGCTGGACTCAGTCCATCATGCTCCATGATGGCCTGGCCCTAATCACTTTTCTGTCTTGTTTCTCTACCACCTTCTTTTCTCTTCAATCCAGTAGACCTGACACATGCTAAGCCTTTCCATATCTAAGTGTTGTTTACTCTTTTCTTCTGCCTGAAGAACTCTCCCAGATTCTGTGGAGCTAACTCTTTTCAGAAATCTGACATCCATGAATTGTTATTTCTTATCTGACCACACATTTTAAAATGGTCTCACCATCCTGCCTCTACATGCTATATTTGAAACCATTTACCACTGTTCTGAAATCATAATTTTCTTCCACATTTCTATTTATTACTCCTGAGAGTAAAGACTATTTGACCTCCATGAAAACTGTCTCTGTATCAACCAGCCTAATGTGTGATGCAAACAATGTGCAGACAGAAAGCATTTTATACCCATGGAGTGCTGATGCTGAGACATCCTTGAATCCATAATGCTACATGTAGTCGCCATATGACTGTGAAACTACAGTCAGTCATCCTGTAGCCTAGAGGGAGAATTCTTCACCCATTTCAATAGAAATGCCAAGTTTAAAAGGTGAAAGGTCAAGTTAAGAGGAAAACACAATATCTAAAAACACTTTAAGCCAATTCTTTAAAAAAGTAACTGAAAAGAAAGGTTAAAGGGATTAAGATTTTTCTTTAACAATCAAATAGGGGCCACAGAGATTCGTTAATTATTATCTTCACATTTTGAAGACATTTTTATCATGGAAATGTCAAGTTTTTATCTGTCCATGAATATAAAAGGAAAGAAACAGATCTAAATTCATGCTAATGATAATTAGAGTGAACTAAAGACATGGTCAGCCAAGAGAGTAGGCCTCTGAATGGATTCTGGGGTAACTGTGGCAAAATTCTGACAGAAATGTTTAAAACATCAGTGTTGAATATATCACTGGTGTGAGAGGTAAGGAGACTGGAGAGGCCAAGCAGCCTGATGGGCTAATGAATGCCAACGGTTAACATACTGGATACATTTGTATACACATGCAAATATGCCAATACAAGCTGTACCTTTGTATTTCACTCTATCCAATGGACTCCGTATTGAAGCTTCCAAATAAGTGTCTGGTCTAATAAGCAATGTCAAACTAGAAACTAAGGTTATCACACTCCTCATAGTTGATTTCTTCTCCCTCATCTCCTTTTTTTAAAAACAGCACCTGAAGAAAGAATCGTAAAAACATAAATGTTCAGGTAAATTTATAGCCCATGGTAGCATAAGAAATATATTTGAAATTATTCTATGAAAGTAAAAATACTGTTTCATTTTTCTTGAGATAGGCTCTCACTGTGTTGCCAAAGCAGATCTTGAACTCAGTATTCTCCTGCTTCTGCCAACCAGTTAAAGAGCCACCATGAATTTCTATCTAATATTAGCTAATAGCATTAATCATGATCTATTTAATGTCAATTATCCAAGAGTCTTTTTCCAGAGGGCATTCATGAATAAAATGTGTCTCATAGCTAGTTGAAGAAACAGAAACAAAACAAAAAAACCAACAAGAACAAAACATTTAAATTGCTATGGACAGGAAACAACAAAACCAAACGTGGAATACCCTCCCCCACTGTGCACAGACCACACTGATCATTTTGAGCTACTCTTTCTTATAATAAGCTAAAATAGACTACAAGCAGGAAAAATTACAGAGGTAGGATTTTCATTTGTGCAAGAGAGTTAGTTTGTTCCCAAATTCTGTGAGGAACTCGTTCTCTTTCTCCTCCCAGCATGGCTGTCTGGTGCCCCCTCCCATCTAACATCATTCAATCACTGGCCAGCAGCCAGTGAAGCAGCATTTTAAGTCAAATCACCATCTAATTCTCAGCGTGCTGCTGTGTGTGAACACAGATGAGCTGGAGGGATGTCCTTCGCATCCAGATCCAGATCTGTGTCCAGCATCCCTGGCTAGAATCCAAGTGCACTTCCCAGTCAGGGTAGCGTGGAGTGAAGTCTACTTCCATGAATTCACTGAGACTAAAAGGCCTTAGTATTCTATGCAAAGACATGAGGTGCCATTCTACTTGGGCTTTCTCAGGATAGTACAACTTCTTAAATTATGTATAATATTTCCTTAACAATTTTTTCTAATGGATATGCAAAGTGTGTAATTGTAACTTGAGTAACAGTTTCAGTTAAAATGTTCTATGAAGTGTTGTTCACAATTTTAAAAATAAGTGAACCCAAACAACAACTCCTTACATTAGTTAAGCTAATCGTGGTACATCTATTCAAGAGCATTAAAATGGGGCTAGAGGGGTGGTTTCTCAGTTAAGAACACTTGCTTATAAGAACACATGCTCTAGCAAAGAATTCTTGCTCATTTCCCAGGATCCACAAGGTGGCTCACAGTCATCTACAACTCCATTGCTAAGGGATTTGACTGTTTCTGCTAACAAACCTGGGCACCAGCTATATACATAGTATATATATTCAAAAGACTCATACATAGAAAATAAAAAATATTAATAAGTTTTCATAAAGGAGGATTAGTATCATACCAGCATTGTTAATGCAGTTAAAAACATTCAGTCTGAGCTTTCAGGTCACATGCTGATAGTCTCAGCTATGGAAGAGTGCGGCAGAGAGATTGCTGAAACCTAATGATTTCAGGAACCCTGGAAAAGAAAACCAGTCCACAGCCCCTTTATCCATTTATAGAAGAGTGGTTATCCATGATTCCACTCCTATTAGCAACGAGTAAGTGTTCCTCTTTCCCTACATCTTCATCAGCATCCACTGTCATTTTTTTACTGATCTTAATTATTCTGACTTGGGTAGAATGAAATGTCAAAGTACTTTTGATTTGTACTTCCCTGATGACTAAAGATGCTGAAAAATATTTTAATAGGATTTTCAGACATTTGTGCTTTATATTTTGAGGATTCTCAATTTAGTTCTACACCACTGTTCTCCAGCACCACTAGGTTATTTTCTCGATGTTTAGTTTTTTAGCTCCCTCAGTCTGACATGTCTTCATGTACAATAGTGACACAAATGTTATGGAAATAACCAACTGCTTTTCTTTTAAGTTGAATTTAATGCCCTCTCCATGTTAGAGAAGCCATACTTGACACTGCTAACAAGGCTAAGAACCTGAAAATACATACATCATGGACCCTAAGGACAAACCTGCTACTATCTTTCTGCTAAATAAACATAGTAATACCTATGGATGAGTTCATTGCTGAAACCTCACCAGAAATAAAAACTAACACCAGGACCTACAACTGGACAGTATACAGAGAACGGGAGACTTTGGAGCACTTGGTCTTTACTGAGATGTTCTCATCACAGTCCTTCCTTCAAGGCTCAGGGATTTATGCAGAAGAGGAGGTAGAAAGATTAGAAAAGCCAGAGGTGGGATCACTCCAAGAAGAAAGTGGTTTCTGAACACAGAAGGATTGCACATATGGACTCACAGAGACTATGCATACAAGATCTTCACAAAATCAACCCAGACAAATCTCAGCATAGAGAGAAGGAAGTATGGACAAAGTCTCACTTCTGATCAAGAAGATATTTACAATTAATGGCTGTTGGGAGAGGGAAAATCTATTTTTTTCCATGGAATGACAATGAAAATATCAACCACACTCCATGGCAGGTGTCATGTTTAGGAGTGATTTGTAAACACAAAATGAATCCACGTTCTAGTGTGTGTGTGTGTGTGTGTGTGTGTGTGTGTGTGTGTGTTCTTTTTGGTTTGGTTTGGTTTGGTTTGGTTTAGGTTTGATTTCTTTTTCTTTTTTCTTTTTTTCTTTTTCTTTTTTCTTTTTTTTCTTTAGAAGAGAGAAAGATCATAAATTGGGTGTGCAGAGAATTCTCAACTGAGGAAATTCGCAGGGCTGAGAAACACCTAAAGAAATGTTCAACTTCCCTAGTCATCAGGGAAATGCAAATCAAAACAAGTCTGAGGTTCCACCTCACACCAGTGAGAATGACTAAGATCAAAAACTCAGGTGACAGCAGATGCTG
>CM052716.1:64750061-64819357 GCA_028551405.1 Uromys caudimaculatus
TCGATGGCCACCAGGGAGAAAGGAGAGGACTTTGGGCCTGAGGGTGCTAGTGGCTCCAGTAAAAGGGAATGTCAAGGTGGGAATATGGGAATGGGTGGGTGGGTGGGTGGGAGGAGGAATTCCCTCACAGAGGCGGGGAGGGGGAGGGGACACGGGGTTTCCAAAGAAAAGGGGAATCATCGGAAATGTAAATAAAGTACCAAAAAAAAAAAAAAAAAAAAAGAAAGTAAAAAATAAATAAATAAATAAATAAATAAATAAATAAATAAATAAATAAATAAATTGGGTGTGTAGGGTACCTGGCAAGGATCTTAGAAGAGTTGGGGGAAAGAAAAGATTATGATCAAAATATATTGTATGAGAAAAATTTTAAGAGAGTTTTGAAAGTGCATTCATATCAAGTGAAAAGTCAATAAATAAATCATATGCATATTATAGATCTATTTTTGCAAAGTATTATAAAATAAATTTAAGCGAGCATAAAACAGGGAAAAACTTGGAAAATATCATAAATTAATTGAAAATAAAAATGATCAACCATCCAGATCCCCCGGAGTTCCCAGGGACTGGACCAACCAACCAAAGAGTAAACATGGAGGGACCCATGGCTCCGGCTGCCTTGTTGGACAGCAGTGGGAGGAGGGGCCCTTGGTCCTGTGGGGTTCAATGTAGGGGAATGCCTGGGTGGAAAGGCAGAGTGGGTGGGCAGGTGGGGGAGCACTCTCATAGAGGCAGGGGTAGGGAGGGGGATGGGATAGGGGGCTTCCAGAGGGGAGACCTGGAAAGGGAATAACATTTGAATTGTAAATAAAGAAAATTTCCAATAAAAAGAAAAAATTTAAAAAAGAAAGAAAATAAAAATTATAAGAATCAAACATAAGAAGCATAAAATATTTAAGACTATATAAATTAATAATCTTACATATATAAATTTATAGAAATATGACAGTACAACAGCTGCAACTTTGAGAGGATTTAACAACTAGTGACCAGATAACTGACCACTTGTGAAAATCACTGAAAGAATGGATACCTACATTGCATAAATTATGAAAGTAAATTTAATTTATATTAAAGACATGCAAAAATAAAAGCAAATCATTAAATCTTTTAAAAACCAGAAATCAGTAATAAAAGTGGCAGGGGAGTGTAGGAAAATGGCTCAGTGAATAAAGTGCTCACAACGCCACACCACACATGGACAAGTTTCTAAAAGGTAAGCAGGTGTGTAATTCCAGCATCGGGGTAGAGACAAGGATCCCACAGCAAGCTGGCTAGCTAGACTCACAGGAACTGGTGAGCTCTGCATTTAGCAAGATGTTTGATGTTTAATTTCAAGTGTCAACTTGACGAAGTCTAGAATCACCTAAGAGGCTTCTGGGTATGTCTAGAGGAGGAAAACATCCTGTTTAGGTTGTTTCACCTGAGGTGAAAAGATTCTTCCATTCCTTAGTGTGGAGTTCTGGACTATATAAAAAGGAGATAGTGAACTGAGACCAAGTATTTGTTTCTTTCTACATCTTGACCATGGGTGCCACTTGACCAGTTGCTTCCTCCATCTCCTGCTGCTGTGGCTTACAGTACCCTGTGACCTTTAGCTGGGGACCAAAATAAATCTTTTCCTTCTTACATTCCTTTTGCCATGACAATTTGCCACAACAAAAGGAAAAGTAACTACAATGCCCTACATCAATATACGAAGTGGATATCTGTCAATCAAGGACGGTACTAGGCAGAAACGTCAAGACTCTACACAAATGAGTTCATTAAGTATATACACACAGAGTGGGCACCACACACACACACACACACACACACACACATACCTTCATGCACAAATATATACATGAACATTAATAGATACATGAACAGACATTAGAAGAATACAAAGCATAAATTTTTATTAATTTGTATTTTTTTAGTATTCATGAACAAAGATGCTCACCCTCACTAGCAACCAAGCAAATGGAAATGAACAATACAAGGACTCATTTCCCTATTAATCAATTAAACTTTCTGCTCATGCTGACTTGGAATGTGATGGAGAGGACATTGACGTACAATTGAATTGTACGTTTTCAAAGAACTTTTTACCACTTGCATTTTTTGAGATAATAATATGATTATATTTCTTTTTTCAGTTTCCTTCCTCAAACCCTCAAATATACCTCTCCTTGCTCTATTTCAAATTCATTGCCTCTTTTTAGATTAACTGTTGTATCATGAAGGTGTGTGTGTGTGTGTGTGTGTGTGTGTGTGTGTGTGTGTGTGTGTATGTGTGTATGGGTGGGTGTGTGTGTGTGTGCGCGTGTGTGTTAATTAGGGATAGCCCAATGAAACTTATCCCTTTTAGCATGTAATTTTAGAAGAACCCACACTCGTCCTAGCTAGGTGCAGGCATCGGTGGTCACGCCCAGTCCCCATGGCTAGCTTGGTGCCAAGCCAGAGCTCCAAAATCACTCCCTCGCTAGCCTATCACCTCATGACCAGCTCTGCCGATGCCACGGACACCATGTGGCTGTGCCCTCTCACTCACCCACTTGAATCTTCGGGAATGGAAAACACCAGACAATCTTAATTTTAAAATTAACCAGACTGACACAACCACTGGGCATGGAGTCTATTGTCCTAACCTCATCATCTATTCTGTTGGAAATTCTTCCAGTGGTGGGTCTGACAATCCCCTGCATCCTGCATGTCCTCTCGCTCCTCCTTCACTGAAAAGGCCGTCCTCTCTCCCGTGTCCCCTCTTCCTCTCCTGGACCCAGAAAAAACTGCCTCTTTATCTTTGCCCAGCAATTGGCTTCTTTTCGTCTTTATTAGCCAATCAAAAAATTAGGGGAAACCCACCTACAGTGCCTTAGTCCTGAAATCATATACATGCATACAAGTAACATTATGTGAATTAAGCAGGTTGTAGTTAGATACATAGGAACACACACACACACACACACACACACACACACACACACACTCAGACCATAAGGAAAGAAAAATATGTTGTTAATTTGAAAGAGAGATTGAAAGTAGTAAAATGAAGAGGTAACATAACACTTTTAGTTATGTGTATGTTTATGAGTCTCTGGGTGTGTACATGCGATTTCACACATGCATGAATTTTCCTATGGAGTCCAGTAGACAGTGTCCAATATCATAAAGTTGGAGTAAAAACTATTGTGAGCCACCTGTTGTGGGAACTAGGAACTAAACTCATGACTTCTGGAAGAGCAGCAAGTGATCTTAACCCTGAGTCATGTCTCCAGACCCTGGATTGTAAGCTAATATTCAAAATTGCATTGTCTATTTAAAAATGTAGCTTCAGGGTAAATAACAACAGGCAAAGATGTTCGTGGCAAATTTGATGAATGGAATAGCCCATGGAGTGAAAGGAAAGAACCAAGTTTTATAAAGTATCCTCTGACCTCCATAAATGTACTATCATACACACAAGAATGCATGCACACATACACACGTTCTCTCTCACATATACCTGAGCACACACATAAAAATAAAATTATCAATAAAAGATATTTATGCTGCTAATAGTCAATAATTATGAAAATCTCAGTTAATAAATGTGTATATAACATCATTGCTACTTGTGAATCCATATATTGATCAACATTAGACTAGTTAAGGAAACGCAGGATTGAACTCCACTCATCAAGGTTCGCCACCAGCATCTTTACCTGTGGTTATCTCATTTACTCTTACACACACATGCATGCATGAAAACACACTACACGTCTATATGCAATTCTGTGTTCTCTATTTATGTGCATTTTTAACAGAAATATAAAACCCCAACCCAAGTGTCTGCACTGTGTGAGAGAAGAAGAAAGCTGGAGCCCAGGGCAGTGAACACGGTTTAGCACCATACAGGGTACTAGGCTTCTTCCCACTGCAAAGACAAATGCAGTTCTCAGTGTCAGATAACTAAAGAACCCAACTTGTTCTACTTACTAAATCCAGAACATTTGTGTCATGAATACAGAATGTTTGCTCCAGAAGGAAGAAGGGCTAAGCCACGTAACACTGTGAAATAGCTGAAGGCTTCCCAGCCTTCCCACGATTGGTGAATATGCCTTCAATAGCTTGTACAACTACGGTGCTAAGTCCTCTGTCTTCTTAGACATTAACAACCCTGCCTTCAAAACCTGAATCAGTAATCGTCAGAAATCTTGGAGGTAACATGTTCTTGCCACAGATCATAATAATGAACCTACGAAAGATTGACATATAGGTGGTGTCATGCATGTGTTTATGAAAGTTGTGACATATTATTCATTGTTAAGACAGAGAAATCCTCTTTGCTTGAACTCTCACTGGTCAGAGTCATTCACCTATGCACCACAGAGAGAGCCCTACAAGATCTGATTCAGTGACTGAGCTGAATGCACCCTAGAGTTGCTAGGTCCCATGGCTCTCTGGAAGCAACCTTGCCCAGCATTGTGGGCACTCACACAACAATGACTGGCATCCTGTCTTCCATTGTTTAAGAAAATAGAGCAAAACGCAATTGTTCATACTGATCAAGCATATTAGTAATTAAACTTTTGATGTGTTTAGGCTTCATGAATCCAACTGGGCCACAACTCTAGGAAAATTGCTTCTATGCAGAAACTGAAATAATTGGTTTCAAACCACAAAGCATTAAATTCAGGGACAATACTGAAAACATGCTCCAAATTTCTCACTAGAGCAGAATTTATTTGGCACACTCTGTTCAGGCTGTGGTTGTGTGTTAATAGGTTGTACACTTAATGTAAAATAAATTCCTGTCAATCAGTTTCAACAACCAAATGTTATAGAACTGAGGTGAAAACCTATGTACTCAAAGTTTTAACTAAGAAAAAGAATCCAATAAGTTTGTAAATTTTAGCAACAAAATAAATAACCAATAACAGTGCAGAATTATCCTGTGTTGGCAGGAGTACAGGACACCTACTGCAGCTCTCAGAATCTTCTTTATTGCTTCTCTCAGAAAAACTTAAAGCAGGGATTACCAGCTCCCCTGACAAACCTGTCAGCCTCCTCATTCCTAATCTTGCAGAAAACAGAAATCTGGTACCACACAGCAGTCTGTGGAGGGGGCAGGATTTCTGCTCAAGAGATCAGAAGAGCAAAGAATTGCATTCTTCTTAGAGAAGCCTCTTGCAAAGTTTCTGCTGAAATGAGCTTTACATGCATGTGGAAAACCTAGTGGAAGGGATGTGGTTGCATTAATTATAAGATTTCAATGTGACAGTTTAATTAGGAAAAGGAGAGTTAGTGCAGGGCTTGCAGGATTCATGATGAATCACATACTCCAATAGACTTCATTTTCATATTTCAATTACACACATTTCTAACTGATGAACAGCAACATAGCATTTTCTGTTTAATAAATGTGATATCTGTTGGAATTGATAACATTAGTTCAGTAATTACTGAGCCATTATTGTCAGCCTTTTAAAAAACATGGGAAGAAGACTTAGTTATTAAAGTTTAGCATCAGCACAAACTACGTTTGAAATGTTCCGGCTCCCAAGCTTTGAGCTGAGTATTAGGCAACCCTTGGAGAGGAGAGGAGAATTCATTAGCAGGTGTTTGCATGAGGTTGATTTTGATCTAATCATACCTTAATCACTCCCAGACATATCACTGCAGTTACTATGTTCTTTTTACATCCTTACCTCAGTAAAAAAAAAAAAAAATACAACAAAACAGGAGCAAGACTTAGGTTGAAATCACGTAATTTAATGTGATATCAGGAAAAGATTCTAAGCTTTGTCTAATAATTCTAACAAAGCAGAAAGAAAATTATTTTCCTCTGTCTAAAGATAAATGTCAATTGAAAAAGGATGGAGCATTAAGTTGGCAAATCCATCAAAACACGTGCAAACTAATGTATCCTTTCCCAGAGAGGTTGTTCTGAGAACTGGGAGCTAAACTTGAAAGCCAGTGCTCATAGATTGGAGTCTTTTCTTTCATGGGTTTCAAACACACAGAAGTTCATTAAATCAAGTGCAGATGTCAGTTTCCTCAGGGACTGGGACAAAGGTCTTGGCCTACACTAAGCATAGCCAAACACACTGGAAATGAAGCATAATTCTGTGGTTCTAATTACGTTCCAATTTGTTCACATGGATCTTTCTGTGAACGATAGCATGGATTCTATACACTTGAACTACAACCTGTTTCTACGTAGAAATAACCCTGCTATTTCTCTTAGATGAAGCATATTCACAATTGTAGTGTTGCATATTTATGTTTCTATGTGTGACATGAACATTTCTAATTATGCTAGACATAGACAATAGACAAGAAAGCAAAAAGTCACCTTGTCCACATTAGGATTATACATTTTGTATTTTAAAGTTTCAAGTTGCTCATTTTTAACAATCCATTTCCAATGGTTTCAGGAAAATTGCATAATTATATATGCTTTCATTGCTTTACAAAGTTAAATAAGGAAATGACCATAATATAGTTAGCACAGTGCATAGCTTGTTGCTCAGTAACTTACTCAAGAACTGGTGATTTCACTGTTCCATCATCAAAGAGAATTTTTGCTTATAAGTACAAAAGGTATTAAATGTAGGAAAAGATTGTATCCTATTATAATGAACAGTCCAGTTTATCAATAACTGTTATAAGTAGACAACAGAACTCTGCACATATTTAAGAACATTTCATTGGATTCATAAGGTCAAAAACTAGTCTTCTAACCTTTATAAGATATGTGGATAATTTCACATCACTGATACGAAAACACAATAGTTAAAACTTTGGAGGCTGTAAAAGCTATGGCACCAAGGGACACAAGCATATTATTACATAGTCTTTAGTGACACCCTGTCATCACAGAAATAATCATAACTTTAAAACCTGCTCGTTGCACATTGACCTTTCAATATACACGTCTTAATATTGTTTATGGGAGACCAAGTGTAAAGTATACCAGATGCATTTCTGTCTGCAGAAGGGATGCACGTCCGTCATGGCGGAGCGCGATAGGACGGCCAAAGTTTTTATCATGGAACTTTCTTTCAAAGAACATTATGTTTCCTGAAACAACAGATTTAATTTTTCAAATAGAAAAGTGAAATTTGGGGGGAAAAGTCTCTATTATTCATCAAGACAGATTCCAAAATCTTAACAAGCCCTTCAATAAATCATATTAATAAATGTGATTTATAGATCATATAAAAATTCATGCCTACAGGGAAGATAAACTTGAAATCTTGCATGGACCAATGAATCTCAATGCAACGGAGCATGAAGAGTCCTGGGCGTGATTGTGGATTGTGCTTTGCAAAGAAGCTTCCAAAAATTATTGCCACTTGTCAAGTTTTGAGTATTCATAACTATCAAACTATGTTACTTTATGAAAGTAAGTTATTTTCATTGTCTATGACCAAAATAACACAAAGGAACAGACTTAATGCAGAAACATTCATGACCTACTTTCCATTAAATCAAAGCTAAAGTCATCTCTAAAATATGAAAAACCCTGTTATGTTTTCATTACATATGAACATATTGGAAAATATAGGTATAGTTTATAAAATACACTCGTTGCTTTGTATTTATATAATGACTTTAATTTTTAAAATGTTAAAATAATCTTCAGTTTTCTTAGCTAAAATTCTGAACTCAGTATATATTGCATCACAACAGGGTATTCTAGTCTTAAATAACTTGAGAGCTACTGTTTTATATTAATGATGAAAATAGAAAAGGGGTTATAAGCAGAAAAAGCATTAAATCATCTAATAGTGACTGGCAGACACTGGTAGGAAAAACTGAAAGTAAGAAACCAGGTTTCAGGGCAATGATACTTGTACCCTGTACCCACATACATGGAGAAGGCTAAGACCACACACCTATAACACCTTAGAGCCCACTTACCTAACTACGGTGCCATATATCCTAACTGTGAGATGGAGATTAAGAAAATGTTCGTGAATTTTACTGAACCTGATGCAAAAAATTCATACTACTTGCTCATTTCCCCAACTATGACAGAAAGTAGAGGTTATTGTTCTAGGAAGCAAATGCCAAAAAAAAAAAAAAAAAATCCCCCAAAGAGTCTTTTATTAAGAATCTTAAGATATGCAGCAAATGTACTAGACAATTATGCAGTTTGTGTGATTTTAAGAGAACAGAACCTATTCCTTCCCATAAATGAAACATTTTATACCTAGTAGTTGATGTCTGAATTCATTATAATAATTAGATATATGGCCTTTTATTCTACAACGAAAATGTCAAAATACAAATATCCAAAAAAGAAGCAGCTTATTCACTCAAATTCACAATAAATTTAAGATGATTGATATTACACAGGTTTCAAAGTGACACAATCAAATGAAGATAATAGGGTAGTAGATCTCGAATGAAAGACTCTTAATAGATGGTGAGAGGAAAGACACTAACTAGAAAAATTGGAGGTTTAAAAGAAACTTTGTTTCATAATTTAATACAAAATGAGTCATGTTTTGGAAATCTGTTAAATGCCACTCACCATAAATAAATTACTAATGAATTTACAGAGCTCCCATAATATTGTGTTTACAGAGAAGAAAATAAAAAACTATATTCAAAAGAGATTACTTTTGTCCAAAAATTACATCTCAGCTTTGATCTCTAAGGCTCTTGTACGTCAGCTACTATCCTTGAAGTTACTCATCTGTGCAAATGTGCAGAAAATGTGCAGACTTTCAGCTCAGCTTCCCCCTGCAGTGGAAAGATGATGGGCTTTTGAACCACTTGTGCTAGTTTTGCACAATAAAGAAGAAGCCAGAGCAGAAGGAAAGATTAACCTGATCCATCTAACCTTCTTAGTTGTCATCTTTGTCACTGTGGATAAGAAGTTATGTTCTTTGAGCCTCAGCTTTCCATTAACAAAAAAGTAGTAGTGATTTTTATTATCATTACTACTACCAATACTACTGTGACTATTCGAAATGTAAAACACCATGATATTATTTTAATTATTTAGGTAAGAAGTTGACATTTCTGTCACAAATATTAGTTTTAACATGTCTCATTGATAATTTTATAGAACAATATTTCCTTCAAGGAAACTCAGAATACAGAATATAAAAAGCATGTTAATGAGACAAATTCATCTACAAGGAGAAAAATCTACATTTAAGCAACTCCTTTGTTTATCTCAATTTCTCATTACCTACTTAAGAACATGTACTCTTCCACTCAGCTTTGTCCAGCAATGCTCAAAGGGTTTTCTTAACAGTAAAAGAAACACATAAAGAGCTTAAGATGAGAATCTGTCTCTATCAAACATTCATCTCTGGCCATGTCCTAGGAGAATTCTAAGAGGCCAAGATATCACAATCATGTATTTTCCACCACTTATAAAACTGTCCTACAGTACAGATGGAAAACCTGCTCATAAATCGTGGCAATGCACATGTTGTACACTGCATATCACTCCTGGCAAGTGGTCCCAGTTCCCCCTTCTCTGTTAGTGGCGTAAACTTGTACCTCTACAAATACTTGCAAATGAAAAAAGCAGTCTTTAGGAGACAGAGGTCTACTTCCACATGTTTTACCCCGGCGGCTGTGAAAACCTCCTTACCTTCTAATGACTGTGCTATACCAATATATATCTTTTTATTGTAAATCTTTATATTTCAAATATTGTAGCCCACAATTTCATACAACAAATTTTAAAAGACATAAAGACCATACAGCTCATAATGCAATAATAGCATCTATCTAATAAAACACTCAAGCATTCAGACACTCAAAGGGTATAAATTAAAAGAATTGGGTTTTGTACAAGGTAAAAGATAAAAATGTAATTTCATTCTTCTCATGTAGAAATGCAGATGCTTCAGCAACATTTGTTGAATAGGATATCTTTTTTCCAATGTATGCTGACTCCGTTGATAAAATAAAGCAGACACAGCTTTGCTGTTTTATTTCTGGGTCCTATATTCTATTCCAATGGTCTTCCTGTCTTTATCAGGCTGTCCTTAGGAATACAGCTATACAGTATAACTTGAGGTTAGGTATTGTATAGCCTTAATAGTGTTCTTGCTATTAGGAATGCTTTGGTGATCCATGGACTTTTGTGGTTCCATATGAACTCATGCATTGCTTTTTTAAAACCTGTGAAATATGAGATAGGGATTTTGAAGGTTATTACATATAATTAATACAAATATTTTTAAAAGATTCTAGATGATATTGTAATTTAATACTGTAATTTTAATACTGCAAAATGACTATTCTATAAAAAATAGTTTACAGATTTAATGTAATAACCTTCAAAATCCTAATATATATATTTTTAATTGCCAGTAGCAACTATTCACAAGAATTCACCATGCCTGTTCAATCTCTAGTCACTTAAAAATCTCTCCCTTGGACACCGTGTTGGTGAACACGGCTCATCTTCCTGCCGGGCTTCAGGTTCTCTTTTCCACGTGCAATTGCCATGTGTTGGCATGTTTGCATGAATCCTCATTGGTCCTTTTATAAAAGCGCCCCCTAATTAGAAATGTAATTAAATACCAACAGACAAGAGAATAACTGTCAGATTATCACAAGATTGCAATGGATTTATTGGGAAAACCTTTCTCCTTTTCTTGCCAATGCTACATGACTGACAGAATTACTGACTTGGTGTATAAAATGGTGAATACTTTTCACTAAGGATCGTTTTTGAACCCAATTAATCAACAAAGACTTTATATGTTAGTCTTTACACTGAGTAGCACCCAGAGTCAGCACTTCAGACCACATGTTATCTCTGTGGGCAGTAATGCAGAAGGCATTGCCTCTGTGCTAAGGATTCCATTTCTCGCCTTAAGTTTGCATCATCTGGAACTAGACTGGTTACTACAAGTTCTTATAGCTTATAACTCTGATAAGTCTATATGTCAATATCAATGCATTACAGCTGAAATAATGCTCTTTAGTCTCAATTTATTTATTAATGTTCTTTTCCTTCTACTTTCGACACCAAAACTATACACATTTAAGTTACACTATGTACTTAGAGACAAGTATAGATTTTTATGTGAATACTCTTTTAAAAAGCTAAAAATTAATATATAACCAGCACCCTAGATAATAGTCATTTGGGGATGCAACACTCGAAACATTCTCCTGACACAGCTTACACGTTAATATGTTATTGCTAACTGTGGATATCATGCTGTACAAAGACCTTCAGTACTCTTCCATCCCATAACTGAAAGTTTGCACCTTTTGATGTTCTTTTTAAAATAGAATTTCTAAATTCTTCTAAAATTCCAAGAAAACAACGATAACAAATATAGAAGTCCTTTAAGGTTTTGCTGTCCTTTAAAATACAAGTCAAGGATCAATTATCAAAACAAATTCATCCATTAATCAGTTTACTAAGGTGCAAATTGTTTATCAGAACACAATGCCAGGGAGGCTGCTTTGTTTAATGACAATCCTAACAGCAAGAATCCCTGGGGCAGGAAGCAAGTAATCAAGAATCCATCTCTGAAACTTTGAGAATCCTGGCAACAGTCTATTCTAATGCATGGTTACAAGGAGACCTTGTACAGAAAACAATACACTGAAATAGACCAGACTTGTTATGAAACAATAAACTTAAATATAGCTCTGGACCTGACACAAATGAGCAATTTTTACCTTCTAGGATCTAGTTTAACACTGTCTTAAACACATTTTTATGGCCTACTTTGTGCACCTGAATGCTCACAGTACACACACATTTTTAGATAAAATTTCAAGACATGAAAGTGTCCATGGAGGTTCATGATGCCTTTAACTCTAGCTTGAACTTGATCTAGAAATAGGTCAAGCAGACGCTTGAATGTGTTCATGTGTTTACTCTGTATTAGGAGAAATTTTAAAAACAAGACACAGAAAGAAGTGAAAATCATGCCACAACATACTCGCAAGATCTTACATTCATGTGGAATATCGTTGGAAAGTCAGTTGGTTTCAGACGGAGAGGGAACTAAAGAATGGGTGGTGAGCTGACTTTGCAGCAGCAACAGCAGCCCTCTGAGGAAGGACACAGAGAATGCCCGACATTAAGTTGAGGGGACCATGAGTCCGCCATCTAGCCTTAAATCAGGGGCATTGAACTATGAGTTGTACAAGACAAATTGAGAAGACAGGTTCAGGCCCAATTATGGAGATAAAGCCAGCCTTCTAACCACAAGTTTTACTTTTATTTATTTATTTATTTAGTGCGGTCTCATGACTAAGAGAGCTCTCTCAGAGTTACATGATGATCAACATTTCCTCCAACTTAGAGGTGGGGTCAGGAATGCTGGGAAGAGGTCAGGGTCACTCCGAGACTGACACAGGGAATGACAGAGAGTCCTGTTTCCCAGTCCAGCCATCTCCCAGCCAAGATACACTGCAGCCTCCCTCTTCTTTCCCAGGTTTCAAAGTCTTGCCTTGGAATGACCGGCTGGAAGCTGGAACTGCCCCGTATTTTTTCCTCTCCCTGTGACAGAAAAGAAAAGAGAGGAGGGCCAGTGAACTTTAAACTTCCTGATAACTATAATGTGGGAAAGTGCCATTTTTAGGTTTACATGAAGGAGCTACCTCTGAGAATGGCCTCTTGGCCTGTGAAAAACTAGAAACATCCCAGGAAGTCACTGCAATGTTGTAGTACTGTGAGAAATTGTATAAAAATAAACATTGGATTATTTCAGGCCTAGTCCCTTGAGAAAATGAGCCAGAATTACTCAGAACTACTAGCCTAATCTTGACAGAACAGAGGAAATTAACAACTGAAGCCAGATTTTTCCCCTTCTAAAAAAACTGGAGGTGGAAACTATTTATGATATTTTGGAAAATGAAAAAGAATCAGGTTAACTGTGTGATTCAAATGACCCTGAGCGCAAGGTGACCGGTGTTCCTGATGAGAAAAAGCAGAGGGGACCACCGCCTTGGGAAGGTATCAGCTGAAAACCAGACTCAGGACAGCCTGAACCACACAGTCCAGGAAGCATACAGCTCCAACCTCTGAAAACTTAAATATCTGGAGCGTGGTGGGTTCTCTTTGCTTAAATATTTGTTTTTCCTCTGGAGAAATAAAGATTTAAAGGCAGAAAGGAAGCATGCTCTGTCATTATGGGAACTCTCCTCAAACATGACCAAAAAAGGGTTTCCTTTCCACGGAAACATAATTTCCCATTGAACCTCTGGTTTAAAGGAAATCTACTCATCGAGAAAGCCAAAATTGGCCCTCAAGTGGTGGCTCACGCCTTTAGTCCCAGCACTTGGAAGGCATTGGCAGGTGGATTTCTGAGTTCAAAGACAGCCTGGTCTACAGAGTGAGTTCCAGGACAGCCAGGACTACACAGAGAAACCCTGTCTCAAAAAAACTGAACAGACCAAAAAAACCAAAAAAAAAGATCTGAGAGAGAGACAGAGAGAGAGAGAGAGAGAGAGAGAGAGAGAGAGAGAGAGAGAGAGAGAAAGCCAAAATCAGTCCAAGATTTAAGTCATGTGAGCTAAGCAATAGCTCAAAGGACTGTGCTGAAATGATAAAAGCCAGTCTTTTAATCAATCAACATCATATTATTCTAATTCTGCTCTAGGGACTGAGTAGCTTCTCTATACAGGCAGAGTCCTGGGCTTTCATCTTTGTATGGGACAGAAATAATCTAGAGACACAACATGGAGAAGAAAATGAAGTCTTCGTACCCCAATTCTTCACAGTCAACATGAACCTCAGAATCCCACATGGGCTTTTGTGAGGAATGCCTCTCTACTGCTAACAACTGAATTGCTGGACAAACCATTTGAATTGATTGCATCTAAAATCTACTAACTCAGAAAACAAAGAGAAAGATAAGGTGCTTTTTTGCTCTAACACTTGGGAAAGGATTCACCGTTCACATCTCCATTACCTGTGATAGTTAAGTCCTCCAGACAAGCTATGCTAACATAGTGTTACTCAAAGGACTAGCCTAGCTGGGAGGAAGTGAGGGCATTTTTTTGTGAGGAATGCCAGGAACCGTTTAGGGTAGAAGAGCAGGGGGTACCATGGAAAGCCCTAAGCTCTCAAGCTGTGGCCCAGCTCTCACAGCTAGGAGAAGCAATCCAGATACAAGGAGAATTAGCCAGGAAGGACTTTAAATAGAGCATACTGCAGAGAAGTTTTCAGTCACAGTTATCACTGATAGATACATTTACAGTAGGTAGAGAATGGAAGCCCTGGAGACCTGCCTGTGCCTTTCCATTGATGCAGGTTTCTATGGGTCAAAGAATAAAGCAGATCTCAAGGGGCTGCACTCATATTTGGTGCACCAGGTTGGCAGGGTGTTACTGGAAAGTAGTCAAAGTGATGCACATCAATGCTGCAGTTGTCTGTCCATGTCTTTCCTTGTCTGGGTATAGTCATTTCATGGTCGGGGGGAGGTTAGTAGTGAGCTTGGAGCTCGTACTCCCTGCGCCTCTATCAGCTCAGAGTGATCCTGCTTTCTTTGTGCCCAGATTTCTTATAAACTTGTCAATTTTTGTGAAATTCTACTAGTTCTCCTCAGCTTAAATTCCTTGAGAGATGCAACTGAACCCAGGTCATGTGGATTTTTCCAGAGCTCAACAACTTGTCAGAAGTTTTTCTCAACAGGAATGTGATTCTTTATGGCAAATGTCATAGCTGTGCTCTAGAGCACTAAGGACTAGACATGTGTTTTGCACCAGTATGATAGAGACAAACACTTCTGTGTCTTCCAAGTTCTTAAAGGTGATTCTAATTAGTGGCTTTCCTCTTAACAGTAATATAATTCCTGAAATCCTATCTCAATTGATGTAGGGGGCAGTTCAAAATTTGGCTCATTGTCATTCTCCATTTTAATAGCTCTCACTCTAAATCAAGATTGAAATTGTGGTTATTCCAGTTTTGGAGTATTTGATTCTCAATTGTATATTTAGCGAGCAAGGAAATAAAAATTAGATTGGCTCTAGAACATATGGGCCTGTGCTAAGATGAGTGCTGGGAAGAGTCCCACAGATCTCTGTACCTGAGTAGTTCTCTCATTCTCTCAGCAATATTGTAAGCTTCAGATTCCCAGTTATATATCAGTTAAAATTCTGTCTACAGCACTTCTAGGAGTGTTTGGGGTTACTATTTCTCAAGAATAAGCACCCAGGTGAATATCTATCTGGATCCTTTAGAGGAAACAATAAAGAAAAATCAAGGGGTCTCTTAATGATCAGTCACTGGACACTGAGAACTTGAATTTGAGACTCTTGCTCATTAATCTCATTAATACCAGTTTTTATAACTTACTAAATATAACGTCAGTATTACCTTTCAATTTAAGATTGCTCTTTCCTGTAAACACCATACTATATAATCTTCTTAGGTATCTCTGACCTTTACGTCCCCTAGCATAATTTACACCCTTTGATTCTTGACAGCTGTGTCAGCACCACTGCATCAGAAAAGCATCATTTCATGAGCCCCTGAAGCTCTCGGCTCTGTGACTGCCTCTCCTGCCATCTGTGTTTCCTGGCATAAAGGAAAAGAGGCCTCACTAAACTTCTCAGTGATTCAGATGTCCTTCTCAGTGAAGCCCTGATGCCTTTGATGGCAGCTGAGTCTTCTGGATCTTCTCTGCAGAATAATCCTCTTCTTGTTCCTAGCATGCTCACATCCTGGGGTCTCTTAACATCTTCCTTCACCATCTATAACTACAGTTCAACATTCCGTTTTCCTCTGGGCTCATAAAATGTTAGATCCCATGTGCAGACAAAATAACAATGAGTTAGTGAACTCTTGTTTTACCTACTTTGTGTTCCAGTACCCTTAGTCAAGCTCATTACAAGACTATTCCAAGGCTTCTGATACGCTAGCTTAATCATGCAATTTCCTCAATATAACTACTATAAATATATAGAAATTTCCTGATTCTCAGAATTCTAGAGCATTACTCACCTTTATTTTAAATAGAGTCACCGTTCATATCCTTGTAATAAATAATATCACCATTGATTCTTGCTATAATATTTAATTCTAAAGCAACTTATATCTATTTTTAAGATACTTTACAGTAGGAATCAGACACTACTATCATATCTTTAGGATCATATTAATCCTAAGTCTGACACCTTCACTGTCACAAAATGGCTAAAAGAGACAAATGGGCCCTAGCTCTTACTTTGTTTAATGTTCAGTCTGAGAGAGAAAATATCGTCTCTATATTTTTATCTGATTGAGAAAATATGCCCTGTATACACAGTATTGGCACCATAAGAATCACCACTTATGGGAGCCTCTCATACAAAACCACAGCTCCAGCAGCTTCAAAGGCTGGGTTCTACCACCCATGGAGACAGACTAATGAAAGAGATGGGTAATGGTGAAAATCAGAGAAAAAGAATTTAGTCAAAGGGTTACAGTAAGCCTGAGTCTGCCTTAAGCCTCTAACCTAAGACTTGGGGCTATTAAGTCAGCAAGAGGAGTGACTATTTAAGCAATGGTCAATGTGAAGGTTTAACCATCATCTCCAATACTTCAAGATAGTACAATGTCTCCTGTATAGTAGCCCATAAAAACTGTTCTTTGGTTAACCAGTCTCACCCTCTGAAATGATTGTCCTTCTTGGGCAATGGGGAGGCAGTCCTGTCAAAAGATGCTCAAAGGCAGAGAGAAGAGGCTTTCAATTTATTTTTAGTCAACAGGTAGGACCAAATGAAGACTTCGAGGTTTCAGAGTGGTTGGTTCCATTTTGACTAATTCAGTAATACTATTTAAGCATAAGGAAAGTGATTTTTGCCTCTCTGCATATTTCTTTTTGCATATTTGTTATGTTTCTATGTGTTTTTAAATGTAATTTTTACACGTTTAGCCTCAGTGAATAGAACTGTCAGTAATTGGTATGCAATAAATATTTAAATGGGGTCAATAAATATAACCAGTGAAAATTAGAGGTAGGGTGGGTTTTAAACAGAACTGGAGGAAACAGAAAGGGAAATAAGTCTTCTTAACTTCTTTCTAATTTGAGGAAGACATTAAAGAAGTAATTCTCTCAAACCATGGGCTGCTACATTGCGATTGTTAATTTTATTTGTCAACCTGGCTGGGCTAAAGGTAGCCCATGAGAAAAACTAGTTGACTATCATTTCTTGATATTTCTCGGAGGATATTTTGAAGAGTCATTTAAATTTGAATTCATATATAAAGAATAGATTGGCAGAAGAGTGTAAGACCCAAAGAAAGATGTAGAATTCTGTAGAACACCATCTTCTGGCCATGACATCATCCTTGTACTTTAGAATGCAAAGTACTTGTGATTACCTACCTGCACAAGACCTGTACAAGATTTGGGAACTCGACATTCTTTTATGGATAATAAGGTCAAGAGCCCCCCCCCCCCCTTTTCTCTGAGGATTTGTAAGTAGTTAATTGTTCCCAGGGCAAAATGAGACATTTTTCCAGTAGTATAACTGCTAGTAAGTTACTCATGTTCCTGGAAGTAATCATAATTAAAGTCATTCAATCATCTGTACCAAAAGACATGAAAATAATTGTACTTTCAGGATTCAGAAAGAGAATCAGCAGGATATGAGGAGGATAAGCAATGAAAATGAGCTGAATATCATCAAAACATATGTATGAAAATATTGAAACGAAACTGAAAGCCATTGTTATATATTATTAATATATACTAATAAAAATGAGTGTTCTAACCAAACTCTATAAATAGCATCAAATCTTATGAGAAGTCAAATTTAACAAAAAGATGTGTGAAGAGCAAATTTTCTCTCATAGCTGAAACACACATCTTCTCCTGCCCTCAGTGGGTGATTCTTAGTCTTTGTAACTCAATCCAGAACTTAACAATGGCAGCTACTCCAATTGTCAATCAGATTGAGACTCATTTTCAGCCAATGTCTGCCCTGGCTTCTAATCTTGAAATAGCACATTTGGGCTTCTCAGAAGCCAATGTGATCCAAGGTAATTTCCATAATAAATCCCTACTTAAATATCTATATTATTCTACTGGATTTGTTTCTTCAGTGATAGCTTGCCGATAAACACATCTATCTCAGTATAAACTATGTTTCAAGTGATGAGCAGAATTCATCAAACAAATCATCTGCTCATAAAAGTTAGTTGTGACTCAATCTGAAGTATTTCATTTTCCTGGTATTAATAATGAAAGTTAAGGTAGTTTTCTCTGTTTTAAATAGTTATTACCTTACAGTGCTCTTAAGGAGATATTGTGCTTTTAAAACCGTCATCTATTCATATATCTGATATTTGAAACAATCACTCTTTAGCAATGTAACACCCAAAGTGAAAATTCAATATCTTCTACCATTAACAACATCATTAATAACAAATGACTGTTTAATTACTCTTGCTAAGATTAAAAAGGCCATTATTCTTGTAACTTGAGAAACTCATTAGTTGGAAAGGGCTGTTAATGCCAAATGCACTCCTTAAAGATGCAGTCCTCGATATTTGAAAGTATTTCTGACATTCATGCATTTGTATTACTTTAAAAAAGCACTACCCAACTGTGCTGAAGACCATGCTGGGACAATAAGCAAGCACTGTAACATTTCAAAATCAGACATGAAGCTACAAGACATTTTACAATACCATACGACGTCTGTTCTGTGGACTATTTACTCTCCACACTGAGCCCATTACTCATCCTGTGCCTCTCACTAATCCTGTGCTCCAATGCGTCTCATATCAGCACAGTGCATCCTAAGGTACAGTTAATATTCATAAGCAACTTCTCCAAAGGGATTCAGAACCATAACTTAAGATTTCTGAAAGTCAATTTAACATCTGAGACTTCAAGGAATTTAGACCCATTAAATGAAAATTAGAAGACGGGATTTAGAACAACATCTTTCCTAACCCATTGTTTCAGCTCAATATATTTTTAGCACAGAAGCTTGCTCAATATTCAGTAAGATGTTGAACAGTGACGTACTCTCAGAAAGCAATTCAGATTGTTTCAGTGGTAACAGCTACACGCATGTTTTGTAACAAAATTTTTATTTCTTCTCACTGTAAATGGTAAAGAAGACAGGACTGACTGTGCTGAAGCATTTGTCCTTATTGTAAGATGCATGTACTTAATAGATCTAATGACATTTTATACTCATGACTTAGCCTCAAAGAGATAACTTTTCAATAACAGCAGAGCCCAAGGAACAGCAGGAGTCAGGTAACTGTGGTGAATCACTATATGGAAGAAAGATATTGCTTCTAAAGAATTGAATACCTTGCAATGGTGAATGGTTCTCACTTCTTCTCTTCCATACTTTAATACATGCAATGTCATTTCATATCTATCCGGGAGGAATTCTTCCATTGCCCGGGCTGCTGAGCCCATTAACTAGTAGAGGCAATCGTGTAGATGCCACACTGGTATTTTGTGCTGGCTTCATTATGACAGCAAAGGTGAGAAAATATTCAAAGGCAGGGAAGTTAACTAAACAGCATAGAATTAAGTTCTGATGTATCTTGTCTTAAGAGCTTCTACTGCTGGGAAAAGAAAATATTTCACTGAAGCTAGCTTTCAGTTCAGAGGTTTAGACTATTACTGTCATGGTGGAAAGCATGGTGACACACAGGCAGACATGTGGCTGGGAAAGGATCCAAGAATAATTCTGGATGAGCGGCCAGCAGGATGCGGAGCACTGGGCTTGGCTTCAACAACTGAAACCTCAAAGCCCACCCCTAGTGACACACTTCCTACAACAAGACCACACCTTCTGATCATACCACTGCCTATGGGCCTATGGGATCCAATTTCATTCAGACCACCACAGATGTGAAAAGGCAAATAGAGCTTGAGCTAATTATCTCTCTTGTCTTTAGGTAATAGGCAAGATACATGAAGAGACATTGAGCCTGTAGTTTTACTCACAAGCTTGACTCCCGTTTCTTCATCTGATGCACAAAGTAACTTTGTACTGTCTCTCTGGAGAGAAACTAGGACCCACAGGCTCGGAGTTTATGCATCATTTGCTACAGTGCTTCTTTGGAAGCATTTTCTTTGGGAAAAGCACTGTCTTACAAACTTTGTCTAAGCAGTTTTTATCTATCATTGCTGGAGGAAGTGTGTCACTGGGAGTGGACTTTTAAGTTTCAGATGTAAAAATGTAAAAATGTAAATGAAAATAGAACGTACCTGATGAGAAAATTCTCTCTTATATTTGTCTATATGTACAAGGAATTGCTTTCCTTTTTTTTTTTTTTTTTTTTTCCTTTTTTTTTTCTTTTCCTTTTAGGAAAATTGTATTCCACTGTCATGATTTTTGGAATTATATGAAGCATTAGGGTTTGAGATGAAGGAATACATACCATAGCCAACCTTTTGCTCTTTAATTTTTTCAAGGGAGAAATATTTTGTGTGTTTCTTCTAAATAAAATAAAGTTGTTCTAAACAGTTGTAGTAGGGGCCAGAGAAGTGACTTAGCAGTTAAGAGCACAGGCTATTATTCCAAAGGACCCAGGTTTGATTTTGGCACCCACATGGTATCTCATAACCTTCTGTAATTCCAGTTCAGCCAGAATCTGATGCTCTCATCTGGCTTTCACAGGCAACAAGCATGCAAGTAGTACATAGGCATGTGTGTAATCAAAACACACAACATACACCACACACACATATGTGTGTGTGTGTGTGTGTGTGTGTGTGTGTGTGTGTGTGTGTATAATTTTAAAACCTAGAGTCCCTCAAAATTAACTCAGTAAAAAAGAACAGTTACATTTGCTTTGACAAGGTTTCAGGCTTAAACATTTTGCCAAATTAATTCATGTAAATCATAATAATATGTGCTCTATAGGACCAAGCTACTAGCTTCCATCCAAGTCTTCCCAGTCACATTCCTGATATCACATGCTGAGAGTTCTACATGGTCATATGAGTTGCTTTTGGACCAGGCAAGAGCTGGGAGTCTGTGGTCTACTTCTGAAAACAAAATCTCAAGAATAGCTTTGTCTGCCAAGATTAGCGTGAGACATGGTGACACACACCTGTAGTCCCAGCACTGAGGAGAGGGAGGTAAGATGATCAGAAACCTAGATGACATGGTGTCATTCAGTCTACAGCACTGGGGGAAGGAAAAACTTTAAAAATCCAAAAAATATGTATATATAATTAATATATTATATTTTAGGGAGCTTACCGCTAATGCCTTTTGAAATTAGTAAAAGGGACCAAGAGATCTTTTTACCATATGCATGTATTTGCCTCATCAGAAAATAGCCTGACTGATATTTTTTTATGTGACTTTTTTATACACATAAATGTGCACACTCACAGAATCCCAAATGAAACTGTACTTTCATGGTAACTACATGGGCATTTATAGATAGTGCCTTGTGGATAAAATGAAGAGAGCAGACTCTTTTCTCATTTATGAAAGACTCATTTTTTTATATTCTGGAAAATTCTATTGGGAAAATTTTAAAGGTAAGAATGTACCTCCTAACGCAGACCAAAGACTTGGTTTTGTTATGAACATTAAAATTCACACAATTTCGAGTCTGTTCTGTGAGTAGAAAGTTTGTGTGGACATGCGTGCCTGTGGGGTGTGTGTGTGTTTGTGTGTGTGTGTGTGTGTGTGTACGTGCACGTGCATGTGTGTGTGCACATGGGTATGTGTGGAGAGAGAGGGAGAGAGAGAGAGAGAGAGAGAGAGAGAGAGAGAGAGAGGGAGAGAGAGAGAATGAATTTCAAGTAATTTAAAAATAAAAAAAGGATTTTACTTCTTATGAAACACATGGAAATATTAACATAGAAATTAATTTTAGGGAAAGAGATTGCTTCAAGTCCATGAAATAAACAGGACAAAATTGTATATCACAAACATGGACAGCATCAGCAACTGCTCAAGCCAAGGCTGCCAGACATTTGTCAGTTGGAGAGGTTTCCCTTCTTGTCTCTCATACCCACGTCTCGTATGACTCCACTGTTTATTACTACTAAAATCCCATTTCATACCAATAATATCTGTTCCATGAATCATTTATAAAGCTTCTTTAGATTCCCATAGGAAAGAACAGTCATAGTGGGAAGCAAATATGCCAAATGAAGGTCCATGTTGTCAGGTAAAGAAGGATGCTTCAGCATACGTATGACATCTCATTGTGAGTCTGTGACATGGTAAACAGACTCACACTACATAAAAATGAGCATCATGTGCAGATACTCACAGCCAACCATTAGACTGAGCCCAGGGACCCCAGTGGAAGTTAGAGGAAGGACTGAAGGAGCTGAAGGGGATTGCAACCCCATAGGACGAACAACAGTGTCAACTAATTGGACCCTTCAGAGCTCCCAGGGACTAAGCCACCAGTCAAAGAGCATACATGAGCTGGTCTGTGGCCCCCGCTATATATATCATAGAGGACTGACTTGTCTGGCCTCAGTGGCAGGGGATGCGCTTGGTCCTGTGGAGGCTTGATGCCCTAGAGAAAGGTGATGCTAGAGGGGTGAGGAGGGAGTAGGTAGGTAGGTGGGGGAGCACCCTATTAGAGCCAAATGGGAATATAGGGTGGTGGGCTCATGTAGACGGGACCAGGAAGGAGGACAACATTTGAAATATAAATAAATAACTAGTGTTTTAAAAATGGTCATCATGATGCCATGTGAATTAGAAGGAAATAATTGCATTCACAGAGAAGCAAGCCATAAATGTGCCAGTAGTTATTTTATAATAAGTAAATGGTCAGAGGGCAATCATAATTAGTTATTAGGGATTTTGTGACCAATTCTCTGGCTTAGAATTAAGTTAAGTCAGAGAGCTGTGCTGGGATCAGGAGACTGAGATAGATTCATGCCAAAGAGAATTTATCACTTTCATAATTTTTTTTTCTGCCAGTTTAAAGCTTAAACAAATAATAGAAGGTTAAGCTTGTGTTTAAAGTAGGAAAATGTCTGATATCACCTGGGAAAGGTCTCCGAGGAACTCTCGAGTCTCATATTTTATCTTTGATAATTTCCTTAACCAGGCTTTGTTCCTAAAAGGCTAAATAGTTTATCCATGTCTCCAGAAAAAACTTATGTTAACACCTCTCAAAGCAATAAATTATCTATCTATCTATCTATCTATCTATCTATCTATCTATCTATCTATCTATCTCTATCTCTATCTCTCACACACATACACACAAATAAACACACAGGCACTCAACACATATATATGGTACACACATACACACATGCACTCAATACACACATATATACAGTACATGCATACCACAATACACTCACATGCATACACACACAGATACACACATATCACCACTGCTGCTGGAGCCAACATCACCACCACATGTTAGAAATATACCAATAAAGTGCAAAATTATACATGCCAGAAAACACATGTAACAGTAAGTTCTATTTTCTTTGAAACTAAGAAGTCTGAAAAACACTTCTTATACATAAGTGGGTCCTCAAACTTTGCCTGAGGACAATTAAACATCTAGGTAATATTGCTCATGCAACTTGGGAATAAAAGATTCTGAACAGTCTATGAGAGTGGAAAGAGCTAAGAATGTCTCTAACAGTTTGGGTTTGGAGCTTGGAAATAGAGAAAGGTGAGAAGAGCCATTCAACAGACAATGAAATCTAATAAGAAGAGAAATTTGCTTTTGTATACATGGTTCTGTTTACATGCAAACAAATATTTCCAGTTTAGTAAGAAAAGAAGTGATTGTTTAATAAAATTTGGTCTCTTTACCATCTAGAAAATGATGTCAAATCTCACTGTGGATGCAAAATTCAAGTGGAGGGCACTAATGTTTCTTCTCATACCATAAACAGAATCAGCTCAGAACAACTGGAAGTAAAGAAGTTTAAAAGAATATTTGAAAAATTATTTCATGGCCTTCACAACAATGAATACATTTTAAACAAACAACCAAAACTCACCTAGAGAACTAGAACCAATTCAATTTATTGAACTTTTGTACTATGTTGTTACAGCAGATTCTACAAACCTTGTTTAAAACACACATTCGGCTTCAAGACGTATACTTAGGAAAGGTAATTAGAACCTAAGTCGCAAACAAGAATAAAGTATCCAGAATGCTTGCTGCCAAGCCTGAAAATTTGAGTTCAAAACTATATGGTGGAAGGAAAGAAGGAAATCCTGTGTTCTCCTCTGATTCTGACTGCCACACACACGTTGTAGCATGTGTACACACAAATGCATATGCACATACGCACACAAACAAATGAAAATAAGTAAATAAATACAGCCCCTCTTTAAAAAATCCAGCTGTAAATAAATATTGGAATATATTATTTGCCTTTCTCTAATTCAAGTGGGAAAACCAGAGTATGTACTTCCTTGTTCATGACAATTATAACTGTTAAGAGTCATCTCCGTTGTTTATTTCCCCAGAAACTTCTTCCTTGCTCTTGGAAGACCTCACTGAAAATGCAATGGAAGTGCATGTGCCTATCATGTTCCCTTAAAAACAGCAGTCAGTACCAGAACGGAGCACTGACAGAGGGTGGTAGCTTTCTATCGATCACTAAGTATTCAAGCCCTATTGTATCTGAAACCCTTCCTTCAGTTTCATGCTTTTTGTGTGTGCTGGACACACAAGACATTGTAAAATATTATTAAATTCTTTATGAGGATTTGTGTTACATAGTGATGCCTTTATTGTCAGAAAATATATGACATATAAGAACAAAAATGATCACTGTTCCATAAAATCTCCCTTTACAAAGACCCTCAGAAGAAAGTCCGCTTGGGCTTTATTTCGAGGACACATTTGCTTTATTTTTGTCTAAATTATATTTTGAGCAAGTGAACTGTGAAGCCAAACAAGTCTTTGTTTTCTATGAAGCAAGCTTGGGCACACTGCAGGCAATAGCACCAAGCGCTCTTCCTGCTTCAAGAACTTTAAGACTTGCCCTTCCTTCTCTTCCATCCTCTCCCGCTGCTTTTAAACTCTCCACAGGGGCTGAGTTTCTGTGACTGTACTATCTGCCATGTACCTTAAATACATAAACATACATCACTGACTTTAAAGTGTAAATGTACATCTCAGGTGTCTATTTCTGTATATCAGATATAGATAAAACTATTTTTAATTGACTATTTGGGAATATTTTAAGTAAATGTCCCAATTTCACTCAAAAGTAATAGTTTCAACTTTCAATCTCATAGTAACATTTCTTAGTCAAATGAACATGGTAAAAGTATTGATTTTAAAGTATTATGTCATGAACTCAAGAGCTGACACTTACGCTGATAAATTTGTTGTAAACCTTGACCACAATATAGCATTTTTATTCAGCACATTTCTTTGTCTGCAAAATGTTTCAAAGATGACTTTTTCAGTATTCTGTTAGGAAATGGGTAGAAACCCATATTTTAAGTCATAAAGTTACCAAAAAGAAAGTGATAAGAAGAAACTTCTCACTACTACAATAAAATCTTACTTTAAACTCGACCCCTCTCCTTTCTAGCTCCGAGTCCTTAGGTTACTCTTCATCTCTAATGTCTCTAAAATGGGCATGACGAACTCTGCATGATGACAAACACCTGAATCCCAGCATTCGAGAAACAACTTGTCTCTACAGATAAAGAAAATACAGAAGGCAAGAAATATCTTACAAATTAATATATGAAAATTTATGCATTTAGATACACATCAACTATATATGCATGCATCATTGATATCTTGATATATGATATATATGATGTATCATTAATTAGTCTTGAAAATATAAGTGAGTATAAAATAAACTACTGCTGCAACAAATTATTCATAACGAATAAGGCATATATCCAGAGCCTGATGCTACTGAAAACATAACTGATATTTGATAATTAAAATAAAATGAACTTAAATATTATAATATAAATATTTTGAAATGGGCCTAATTTATATACATCCATACAAATACCATTATATGGATTGAACATATTATACTTAGATACATATATATATATATATATATATATCTCCATACACATAAACGCATATATGTAACATTTACATATATGCATACAACAACAGTTAGTGAAGACAGATGTCATGAATTAGAAGAAGAGTGGGCAGGGATATTCAGGAGGGTTTGGATGGAGGAAAGGAAAGGAAGAAATTAATTAAATTACAATATCAAAGATAAAAAGCAATGTAAATTATAATAAAACACTTAAGAAAGTACAAAATAAATTAATGAACAAATAAATAGAATTGCCTAAAGAGAAGTCACATTATCATACAAAATTAGTTTCTGGAAATTTTCCTACAGCACTATGAATACATCACCTAAATTTCCAAATAATTTTAAAAAATATCTTTTGCAAAAATAATTGTAGTGTGCAAACAATGCTAGCATCTGAATAGAGCACATGGAAGCCTGCACTGAAAACTGTCCCTGTGCAAATATGTTGTTCTCCTTTCAGGAGCTGCTTTCTCCTCCTGCATATCATCCTGTATAATTTACCCACTGATATGACACATGCATGTTTCTGGTATACATATGTCTGTGTTCTTCTTGTATGCTTCTTAGTATGTGCTGACACTATTCTAGTACTAGATACATAGTATACAACAAGAGAAAATCTTGTTTGAAGTGGAAACTCAGTTGTGTCATATGATTTTTTCTGGAAAGTGTCTTATGAGAGGATGTTTTGTTGAGAGAAGACATGTGGGGTTTTTCTGGAAGCTGCCTGATGTTTTGCTAGAGCAGATGCTTGAGAGAACACGCTATGTTTGTGAAGAGTATAAATATACCCCAACATACAGTGGGCGATGCCGTGTGGTATTGGTTCCCCCTGGCACTCTTTGCTGATCAGTATTTGTCATAACTTTGTAGAGAGAAACCAAAGATCTTCTGGTGATGTTCTGGAGACTTCTTGCTACTGCTGCACACTCCTGCCAATTGGCAGAGCCTTGCAGTTTCTTCTGCATCAAATTGCTACGGCTGATTCATGTGAACTGTGCTGCTACTTTCCTGACAGCACAGGTTGGATTCATCCAAGGAACTATTTCTAACCAGGTCCACATCCCCCTTTGCCCTATTAACCTTTCCTTTCCACTAACTCTGGTGGGTAGTAGGCTAGAAGGGAGGTCAAAGTATTTAAGTACAATTATTAAAGTAGGGTTTTGAAAAATATAATCCTACACTTGTTCTCATGGAATTTACATTACATTAAAGTCTGATGATAAAATATGTGCATGAATAGATACATAATAACCAGGTGATAGTGCAAAATAAATAGCAAAGAAAGATGAGAAATATAGAGTTAGGTGTGTCTGTGTTAAAGCATATATTGTTTCAAGAGGACAGGGAAGGGATCTGATAAGATACCTGAACAGTGTGCGAAGTAAAAGAAATGGACAAAGCAATGTTGATCAGGAGAATATATATATATATATATATATATATATATATATATATATATATATATATATATAGTAGACATGGGGGAAATTAAGTGAGAAGTCCTAAGAGAAAGCCTTAGAATTTTCAAAGAACAATAGGAAAGTCCTTGCAATAAAGCAGAACAGCAAAAAGGAGAGTTGGTAGACAGTAACGTTAAGTAGGCAGTGGGAGTAGAGTCCACATGGACATGGTGGGGTTGTGAGCAGTCGGACACTGTAGGTAGATGAAACAGAATTGGAGTAGATGGTTCCACCTAAATTCTTTCTGTATTAGAAATGGACTATCAAAGCGCATAAATTTAGTGTCTGTGGGTGCTCAGCCACAAATGCAACATCTGTATCTGCATTCCTCACCCCATGAAAGACACCAGACTGTCACAGAAGAGGAAGAAGTAAGAGCCTAAGACGCATAGGTCAGAGAGGACCAGAATGAAGCAGTATCTTCTGTACCCCACAGGATCACTGCACTCATGAACCCAGCAACCTTAGTTGCCTGCACAAGACCTGAGATCAAGAACAAACCAGCCAACATTTTAGCATAGAGGGAGAGGAGCTCATGAGTTCTAACCCCTACCTGGGGAGGCATTGGCAGCTGGTGGCTTCTTGTGGAGGCAAGGTCTGTTTTCTCTAAGAATACGGCTGCTGAAGTCAAGCATGCTCCAATGGATGACCCCAAACACAGGGAACACAAACTGGACCTTGTTCCCAAGCAAAGAAGAAGTTATAGACCTCTAGGAACTAGCTCTGAGGTGTGGAAGGAAAGGTGGACAGGGAAGAGGAGATTGTACAGGGAGCTGGCCACAGTCCATGAGACTAAGCCTGTGTTATCCATGACCTCCATGTGCATACTTAAGCATTAGCAAGCATCCCTGTATATCTTAAGGGGCCTGGGAAAAGAGCAGAGATATGGGTCAGGAGAGAGAAACTTTGGTGAACATTTTATGTATTTACATGAAAGTGGAAGAGACCATGGGTCTCTGTTGTGTTTGTTGATGTAACCCATAAGACAAGATGGAGTTACTCATATTATCTCATTGACACCAATAAATCCAAAGACTATCTGTGTGGAAGAGGAAATGAAAGAACGAGGTTTTTAAAACATTGTCTTGAGTATGGAGAAGAACACTGACAGGTTTTTCATCAATCCTCCTTCCTTAAGCTTTGCTTGGTGACATTGGAGAGCTTCTGGACTGAGGACTACAATGACACCATAGGATGTGCAAATCCATTTTCATGTCCTTTTAGGATATCTGTGCCATATTTTACAATGAGTCTTCTAACTTTGTACAGTCAGTTATGTAACCAACAGAATAAATTTTAAAAATCAAAGTTTACTCTCAGTTTGACTTTATAATAGGTTCAAACTCAGTTGCTCAAATATTTCACAATGCAGCCAAGTCAAAGCCCTGCCTCCAGACAACGGATACGAATTTGGGATATTTAGGGAAATCCCTCATGTTATCACACTCTCTTTAGATTTACTAAACTAATATCAGAAGCTTAATTATCATATAAGTACAAGACTGACGACTCTTAAGATGTAACATCTATGTACTCAAAAATCAAAATACTGAATCTCAGATTTAGTATGCAATTAATCCATTTCCCTGCCATTTATGTTCTAAGCAGATATTATTTTGAATATAATTCTTATTTATATAAACTCAGAAAGTAGCCTAAACACACCCTTCCAAATGTTATTATTCTGAAATTTCTATTGCTATTTTTGAATACATTTTTCTTCCAGTCTTCCCGTAGTCTTTATGGGTATGTCTTCTCAAGATTCTTCTGTGGTATAAAGCATATAAGTAAATGAAATCTTACATTTGCTGGAAGGAATGAGAAGAAAAGAGTTAGTGGAAGTCACAGACACACTTTTAAATTGTGATTCAGACAGCTTACAAGTGCTTTTAAATCTACTCAGATGACCACCTTATTCTTCTCATTCTGCTTACCTCCGGGGTTATATGCTGCTTGGGTGACATTAAAAAGTCAGGCCAGATCAGTGTCCTGCTGAACGGTTTACTCCTTGCCCTTATTCCATCTCCCACACCTTCTTCTCCACCTGCACAGTATCCTCACCGCACACCGTGCAATAGCGCTGGGCACCTCCTGGCCCTGCTTTCATTCTTATCCTGAATACAGGTGACGTGAACCCCAGGGAGCAGCTTGTGTGGTTTTCATGTGACATCCAAGCTAATATTCCCCTATGGAGAGTAAAAGAAAGCATTCTTAGAAAGGACCAATACTGCAGGTTGTTATGTTGGGATTATTACTCACTGAACAAAATGTAATTCTGAAAATGAATTATATTTTATAAATATAAAGAAAACCATGTATTTTAACATTCTAGTTTAATTTTGGAATCCTTTTCTTGAACTCTATTTCAACACCTTACCTTTCCAGTGTCTTACATTTGAGCAATAAAGTTTAATCATATTTTCTAAAGCTTTTATGACATTATTTTAAAGTAGCATAAATAATGAAAAGTAAGCCTAATTTCATGTTCAATACCTTCTGTGGAGATTTGTGCAGCTCTGTCTTTTTTTTTTTTTAATTAAGGCGATTTCCAGCAGTCATTTCTGACTTCTGTGGCATCTCTCTGCAAATCCTACCCACTTTCCTGCTGCACCGAGGTTCATTTGTGTCATTCAAATCTTTGCTCTTTAAATATCCACTTATAAATTTATTATGGCAATACATTCATATCTTTACATTTAATCTGAAACTTCGATAACAAGCAGGAGATGGAATAAATGAGTAGCAGACACACTTGACTAAGTTAAAATGCTCGGCTGTCGGGCCGAAGTGAACTATCACAGTGACAGAGGGGGATTTTAATTTTGTCCAGTTCTTCCTTCCCGTTCCCCCATCATTGCTCTTCTCCAGATTGCTAGGAAACCTTTGATAAAAGATCCAGAGTTTAAGTGCCCAACATCCTCATGAAAATGTGTCGGGGGCATTTGAAAACCATGCCTTTTGAATGACACAGATGAACTTCGTTGCTGCGCTGCTGCAGTGTAGATTTATCATTTCGTTAATTAAGAAGGGTTTTCCAATAGTAACTCCAGAAATTGCCTCTGGAATATCATTAATTAACAATCCTGCTTCAATCATGGAAGGGTGGGGGTAGGGCAAGGAAAACTGACAAGATTAGTAACTATTAAAATACACTCACATACACACATGCGCATACACACATGCATACATCTGCATGTATACACATACCCACACTCACAAACCCATACACACACATAACCATGCTCACACACACATACACACACTTGCACATATACACACGTACATGCACACACACACACACACACACACACACACACACACACACACAAGCCTGGAATTTACCAAGCAAACTTGGAAAGGGAGACAGGAGTTACTTAAAGCAGGTATTACCAGACCAACAGAAAAATAACAAATAAATCCATTTTGCAGCATATAACCTATCTTTGTTGTCAGGCCTGTGTGAGTTTCTAAATAAAGTCAACAGTTGGGAAACTATTTATCCAAACTAAATGATTTATCATGTTGTTTAGAATTTGAAAGGTGTTTTATTCTTTGTCTTTTCTTTCTCCACGATGTGGGTTTCCTTTCTAAGGAAGAAGAAAACAAGACCACCCCCACCTAGTTTTCTTATTTGTTGAGTATCCAGGTAACAAACTACTTAAAATCAGCCAAACAAAACTTGATAATTGGCCCCTATCCCCATCTGAGCCACAGAAGAATGTAACCATAGCAACCTGTCATTTAGTGCGACCATCTCATGTACCTTTCTTAATTTAAGTCTGTGAGAATCTCCATTCCTAAGTAGAATTATTGTGCTGGGAGCATTTTGTTCTTTACTGTAAAGTAAGTCTGAAGCCAGGCGCTCAGTTGGTTCTCAACAAGATGTTCAGGTGAAGAGGAGGCTCTGCAACTGTGGATGATGCAAATATGCCCACAGATCTAAAGCTCTTTCTAGAAGGGATTGAGCAGAAATGGAATCTATGAAGGACAATCATTGGTTCCACGCTGGCTAACAGTGGCTTGCTGAAATCTAAGTGTCCTTAGGAGCATCCGTCGGCAGAGAGGAAGCAGCACTTTCTATTGCACCCTTGCTTGATGTTAAAGGCACTGAGTTTTGCAAGCACCTGGCAAATATTTATTGATGTCAGCTTTGCAATTAAACCTCATCGGAAACTCATTTCTGTGCATTTCATAATGCATCAAAAAAAGTGGAGGGGTCACTTAAACTCACTGGAAACAATCTTACAGAATCTTTTTTTGTTCCAAATTGGTAAAAGTTTGAAAAGTTGATCCCTTATCAAAGAGAGTTGTTTAATTTAACCTGATTTAAACTGATAGTTCTGGTTAAAAACTATAATCAGTTTTAATCATAACAACAAAATGTGTTTCCACTACTATAATTTTCTAGAATACAAGCACAGAAAGAAACACTGATAAATGAATAGCTCAATAGTGAGGCTTGCAAGAATGAATTAAGCTCTGAAAGAGGCGTTGGTGCCGGACTCTCTTTGTAGTATCCCATCAAGGTGCTTTAATGAATGTCTAAAGGAAATCAGGGATGGGTTTTTGTCCTTGATAGTTAACATGCTATTGGATTTGTATGTCTACCTTGCTGCTATGTAGGGATCTTGTGAACTGTGTCTAACACTTTTATCTGTGCACAACACGGAAACCACAATAATTCTATAACTCCTGCTGAATCCAATGAATGTATAAGTTGAGCACCTATTGTGTGAACATAGCTCTGCAAAGAGCTGAGGGGCAAGCTTTGGAGCAGCGCCTGGTTTACTATGAAACTGATGCTTGCTTCCTTTAAGAATCCCCCAGTGTGTGAGGAATTTTAAACTCATAGCATTATTTTTCTTTAAAAGTCATTCTAACACATTTGGAGCCTTAGACTCCGTGGGACGAACCTCCCTACCATGCTCCACTGTAGCTGAATGGAAGAACCTTATAACTTGGCCCACATTTGTCTGCAAAGAACTATTTGTAACAAAAGCTGTGAGGAAAAGCTGACTGACAATCATTGAATACTGAAAGAGAAAAGAATAAAGTGGCAAGACAGCATTGGTGATTAAATGTGAGACTGTGAGGACATAAAGGGATCTATATTAGATATCCACAGTTAATATTTTTAACTGTGTTTTGGCTGGATGTGCTAATATTATTGTGTTGATAAGTTTTTAACATTAAAATAATATCAAGAGAATAAATTATGCTTTATATAATAAATAATTTTACTCATAACAGCTAATGTTTGTTGGCTACAATACTTTCGTTGTGCAGTGTCTAAAAATTAACATGAACATTAAAATAAATTTACACACATGATCAATAGAGCAGAATTACAAGGCAGTTGTCATACAGAGAAGTCTGAAGTCTAGTAAAATTAAATAATTTTCCAAAAGCTCTATCATTTGTAACCATCTCATTAGAAAACATACTATTTGGTTGTTTTATAGGTAAGAGGTAAGGTAAAGACCTTCAGTTAAGATAAAAGCTCATAAGACCTACTATAAAAGCAACTAGATAATGTAAATATATTTTAACTAAAATGTTCATGTGTTTGCTTGAATGACACCATTTTTAGGAGATTACCATCAATAAATTACCTGGCAACAGATTCTGTTGTACACACTACACTCCTAACTGTGGAGGGTCAGTTTAGATGATCAAGAGTTCGGGGCCAGAGCGAGGTGTATATTGAATTCCAGATTCTTCTGTAGTGAGGCCTTATTTCAAGAAGCAGAACAAAAACTTGTCAGAAATTAGACCAATATTTATGTCCAAAAGTGTTCTTCTTAGTGTCATGTATGGTAAAATATAGCAAATATTTAATATTAAGGATTTGAAATTGTATTAGAATGAGATGATTTTTCAGAGTGATTTGTAGCTCCTAAGAGTTTTATTTAGCCATTTTAAGAACAAATGAAACTTGAAACATTTATTTTTACTAATTGTTTTTTATTTACATCCCAAATGTTGCCCCCTTCCTGCTCTGCCCTTGCAGAGGTCTTTCCCCAGTTCCCCTGTCCCCTTCACCTCTGAGATGGTGTCCCACCACCGGTATCCCACAACCCTGGGGAATCAAACCTCTACAAGATTAGGCACATCCACTCCCACTAAGGCCAGGCAAGGCAGCCCCCTGCTACACACGTGCTGGGGCCTCGAACCAGCTCCAGTATGGTTGAAATTGTTGGTCTTCCTACAAGGATACCATCCTCTTCAGCTCCTTCAATCCTTCCCCTAGCTCTTCCAGAGGGGTCCCCGACTTGCATCCATAAGTTTTTTTTTAAAGGCTGAAAGAAAATGTGCCAAAGCGACTTGAGATGACCATAGAAGTAGTGGATGTTTCTAGTTGCATTTAAAAATCTGAAGCTTAAGCCAGAAAATGTGTGTGCGTGCGTGCGTGCGTGTGTGTGTGTGTGTGTGTGTGTGTGTGTGTGTGTGTGTGTGGTGTGCTCATATATGTACATATACAAATAATAATTAAAGATGACCACATCATACATTTAGGACGTCATTGCTGGGGACACTGGAGCCATTGGTGGAGAAGGGGTCATGCAAATGTTATAAACACATGATTTGTGTATACATGTATTCATACATGAAATTCTCAAAAATAAAACATTTAGATTAATTCTACCACTATTACTAATAAAAGTCAAAGTAAAACAGCTAGCATTATATTATATTCTGATACACATTTTTCCTCCCAGATTTTATTTATTCTCTGGCCTCAAATTCTTCTCCTTAAGTTTGTATTATACTGAAAGTGTTTGGTGTTGATTTTATGATATATCATTAAAATTTAAGATATTGAACTAGTTTCTCAAGAGGCAGAGAACTTTACATGGATCTTAAAATATTGGGGTTGTATAAGAAAAATAACCTAAAACCAGTAAGTACATCTAAATCAAGAGAGTTTAATCCATATCTTGGAAGAGTTTCCACTTTGGCAAAGTACTTCCTTTGTAAAGATAAAAATAAAACTAGATATTTGTGTAAATCAGTATTTTTAAGCAATTGGATGCTAACTTTGGGGTCTGAGTTTTAGTTTTTGTTTTTTAATATTGTTTTGTTTTTACAGATAAACATAGGTTTTGACATAGAAGCTATGACAGACAACGGGAGAGAATTTGACAGCCATTGAAGACTGAGCCTGGAAAGGGCACTGTTGCTTATCATAAAAGCCTACAATGACTTGCAGCTTCATTGTAGGAATGGAGCATAAGGTAGAGACCCCTAAGAACCAACAGTGTTTGGTTAAAATGAGTGCATGAAATGGTCAGAGCGGGAGACATTTAAACATTTAAATACCCTGAGTTCCAATGTCTTCAGTATCGTAAAAGGAGACAGACATAAAATGTTTAGCATGAAAATAATCTCCCATTTAATGTTTGGATTGCTGAGATATACCACTGAAAGATTAAGTTCAGACGTTATTGAGATAGAAAGTTACAAATCTGCAATAAAATAAAGAGAAGTTTCCATATGATTCAAAAACAAAAAAAGCTCTGAGCCAGAGGAGAGAAGAAAAAAAAATAAACGCACCGATCTAGTCTGCTGGTCCCACTAGGGGTTGTTAGCAGTTACTCATTCTAAGTGTCACTTTGCAAACAGACTTAAATCGATCTTTGGGAATTCAACTGAAGTATAAATAGAAGTTTGGTAAGAAGGAGGCCTATCAGTATGGAAGTGAAAGTCAAAACCATGCGTCATTGTTGATCCAGGGAAGAAGACAGAACAGAAGGAGAAAGGCCAAGCATTGGGATGTAGGAATGTTCACATAGATGAGAAAGAATTAATTCCAGAAAATACTTTTCAATATAGAAAGCTCAGAGATGTAAGGGCAAACTCACACTTTAAGTCACATATAGATAATTCACACTTGAACTTTTAAATGAAAAAGCCAGAGGAAAAGAAAGATGAGTGTTTTTCATGAGAATTCTGAGTGTGTTCTTTGCTGAAAAACAAGAACACCATTAAAATCAACTGGCCATGACTATAGCACTGAAGAAATTTATTGCTTATACAAAAATTCTCTGGGGAAAATAAAAGTAAAAATCATTTCATATTCTGACTGAACTACAAATCCAAATCGTTAAGACTAAAGAATGTATTTACATGGGAAGCAGCTCAATTAACTGTAATGGAGATTTAAGTGATTGCATTTTTCTGTTAAGGACATCGGGCGTGTAAATACTACGAGCTCTAAAAGTGTCATTACTTTAAGTTCCCACTCCTCTGTATGTAGTTAGTCACATGGTGACTACAGTCCCTGCTTTCCTTCTCGATGTTTCTTCTCTCTTGATTTCAAGATGACCTTCTAACTTCTTTCTCATAGAATCTCATTTATGGGTTCTCAAGTACAAATTTGGTTTCAAAATTTAAATCAAGTATGTTTTTGCTGACAGCCAAATTCCCGAGAGGCCTAGTTAAGTAGAGATTGAACAGAAGTACTAAATTTCAAAGGCACTTACTGGAAAATGTTAGATATGTCATGTGATATGGTGCCAATAACTCAGTGCCACATACTAAAGTAAGAGACGGTGACTCTAATAACTTTTCATTTCTATAATGTAGTAAGCAAAAAAGCTACTTTTAAATTAATAATTGTTCACAAGTTCTATAATTTCAAAGCCATGGTTTTTATTTTTTAGAAATATGCTTAGAAATGGGAATAAGCAAAATTCTTATGCTCACACTCGTCCTATATCACCCCCTTCCTCTCTGTGCTATCTATATTTATGTCAGCTTAACACTAAATACAAGCATTTTGGTAGAGAGATCTTCGATAGAGAAAATGCCCCCATGGACAAGCCTGTGGTATATTTTCCTGATTAATGATTATTGGGGGAGGGCCCAGCTCAGTGTAGGTGGTAAAATTCCTAGATTTCTAGTCTTGGGTACAATAAAACGGTAGGATGAACAAGCCATGAGAGCAAGTGAGTAAGCAACACTCCTTCAGAGCTTCTACATATCCTGACTCCAAGATCCTTCCGTGCTTCAGTTCTTATCCTTTATTCCCCCAGTGAAGGACTCACTGTTACTTAAAAGATGAAATAAACACTCATTCCCAAGTTTCCTTTGGTCTGGCATATTACCCCAGCAACAAAAACACTAAGACTCTCCCTAAAGGTAAACTGTACAGATAGACATTTTGACTTCAGAAATTGTAAGTTAACACTCTGCATTACAAGTAGACATGGAAGTGCACATTAAAGCCATGGGATATTTTATATACAACATTTCACGTCAAATTTGCAAATCCTATACATACCAAAGTTTGTGGAATCTACACCAAAATTCTTTTATCCATTTCATAGCAATATAAACTGGGTATGACTACTTTTCAAAGGAATTTACCAAATCTTGCAACTGTAGAACATCTTTAGTCCATGGCAGGACAATTTTGCAGCTAGGTAGGGAAACTAGAATATAGAAATATTAAACTTCTAAGATGCTCCCAAGTGATTGGGTACAGTTAGGTTTTTCTATCCAAGGGTTCAGGGTCAAAAAGTGACTATAGCAAGTATCTGGATATACAATTGCAAATGCAGAACTTCATGTGTTAACCTGAAGGGGCCATATGCCCAATAGAGTAATTCTAGAATTTTAAATTAATAACAGCATAAAATTGTTTTATTAAGTAAATTCTCACTGTTTAAAACATTTCCTAGCATGTGATAGAATACTTCAAGAAATAGTTGTCAAGACAGTATTATTTTGTAAAATTTAGAAATGTAGTACTTGTGATGGTTAGTCAGGACTTTCGGCTTGAAAGAATATAAAATGGCCTAGATAAGCCCTTTGGCATTCTAGATTAGGTTAAGTCAGGAAAGAAACTCCACATTAACCTTGGTCTAAGGGTGGCATCATTCCATGTCCTGGGACCTGAGTGGGGGCATTAATCCCTCTGTCACCTGACAGAAAATGCAATGTGATCTGCCACATCAAGTTCCTGCCACCAAAATTTCTCTGCCATAAAGCACATGATTCTCTACCTGTGAGATAAATTAAGCCTTTTCTTCCTTGACTTGTCCATGGCAGCCATTTTGCTTCTTCATTGTGAAAAGCAACCAGTAGAGAATAATGATACCAAGATTAAACTTGTTGCTGTGAAAAAAAGAACATTTTGAGTCTTGGGTCTTAGGAACAGTTTTGCAGAAGGGATTTGCGAAACTTTGCATTATAAAAGCCACTGAATATTATAAGCTTGAAAATTACAAGCAGAGCTTAAGGTCCATTCTGATGACCACTTGCATGACAAGAATAGACAATGAATGACCAGCTCATGAGATTTCTTTTTTTTTTTTTAAGATTTATTTATTCATTTATTTTATGTGAGTACATCACTGTCTTTAGACACACGAGAAAAGGGTGTCAGATCCTATTACAGATGGCTGTAAGCCACCATGTGGTTGCTGGGAATTAAACTCAGAACCTCTGGAAGAGCAGTCAGTGCTCTTAACCACTGAGCCATCTCTCCAGCCCCGAGATTTCTTTTTTTAATCCATTTATTTATTTATTTATTCATTCATTCATTCATTCACTTTACATCCTTTTACTGCCTCCCTACTCCTGGTCCCCCACACACAGTCCCTCCTCCATAGTCCTTCCCTTTCTTCTCATGATTTAACTTGGTAAGTGGTATCTAACTAGAAATTCGTCCATTTCATTTAGATTTCCCAGTTTTGTGGCGCACAAGCATTTGAAGTAAGACCTAATGACTTTTTAAAATTTCCTCAGTGTCTGTTGTTATATTTCCATGAATTTCTGATTTTGTTAATTTGGGTACTGTCTCTCTTTTGTCTGTCTTTTGATTAGATTGGCTAAGAGTGTGTCTATCTTCTTGACTTTCTCAAAGAACCAGCTCTTCGTTCTGTTGACTCTTTGTATTACTCTCTTTGTTTCTAATTAATTGATTTCAGCCCTGATTATTTCCTGCCTTCTACTCCTCCTGGGTATGTTTGTTTCTTCTAGAGCTTTCAGAGGTGCTGTTAAGTTGTTAGTTTGAGATATTTCCAATTTCTTTATGACGGCACTTAGTGCTATGAACTTTCCTCTTAGCACTGCTTTCATTGTGTCATAAATTTGGGTATGTTGTGCCTTCATTTTCATTGACTTCTAGAAATTCATCGATTTCTTTATTTCTTCTTTGATGCAGTGGTTATTGAGTAAAGAGTTGTTCAGTTTCCATGAGTTTGTAGGCTTTCAGTTTTTCTGTTGTTGTTATTGAAGTCCAGTTTTAATCCATGGTGATCTGATAAGATGCAAGGAGTTATTTCAATCTTCTTGTGTATGATGAGGCTTGCTTTGTGGCCAAGTACATGGTCAATTTTGGAGAAGGTTTTATGAGGCGCTGAGAAGAAAGTATATTCTTTTGCGTTTGGGTGAAATGTTCTGTAGATGTCTGCTAGATTCATTTGAGTTATAACCTCTGTTAGTTTTATTTTTCTCTGTTTAGTTTCTGTTTTGATGACATGTCTGTTGGTGACACTGGAGTGTTGAAGCCCTTTTATCTAGCCCTTGTTGTTGATATCCAGCTTTTAAAAATGTCAGTGTATCAGAAATAATAAAAGTTCCTGTAAAATTCCAGAAATACTCTTTGTGTATATTGAGTGGACATTCTTTTATTTTGATACAAGCGCTTGTTTTGTTGTGTACAGCATAAGTTTGCTTCACATGTTGACACACAGGGATGCTTTCTTCCTTATTGTATGTACGGTGGCCTTACAGACCAGGAGTGGAGAGATCAGATCTGATGATAGAACACAAGGGTGGATTCAGTGAGTCTCATTTTCCTGATAAACTTTGTGTGTGAACGTTGCCTTTCTGAATCAGAATGCTATAAATTCCTAATAACAAAACACCTATTTCAAAGCATTGTTGTGAGGACTAAGACAATGCATACAAATAATTTCAGCTAGACATCTGGAATGTAATGGTTATATCATTGGTTTTAACAGTTATAAGAGAAAATTGTCCTGAAAATTGTAAATTGTAGTATATAACTTCATTCAAATGTTTTCTAAGGTAACTAGCTATACTATCACCATTAAATATGTAATTATGATTTATATGTGTGTTTGTATGAGGTCATATTAATAAAATATGTCAGTCTCTTAGGTATGCTACTAATCTTTATCTTCAAATATTTCTCATGTGCAGAGTTATGTAATTTAAGGTTAAAACCGAATGCATATCCTTTATATTAAAAGAAAAAACATTTTTCTAGAAGAAGGAGGAGGAGGAGGAGGAGGAGGAGGAGGAGGAGGAGGAGGAGGAGGAGGAGAAGGAGAAGATATGACCTCACCGAAAGAATTAATCTCTCAGCAGCTCTCAAATATTTGCCACCATGACTTTTTAACCACTGAAATCTTGGACTTTGAGCCAAAATACACTGTTCTTTCTTTCGTTTGCTTTGCCAGCTATGTTGTCCCAGCAACATGAAAAGTAACAGATAAAATTCTAAATTTATGAATTAGTGTACAGTAGACAGTTGGGAATACACATTAGACCATCATTTTTCTTTCTTCTTGAAAAAGCAAATTTAAAAGGACACCTATTCCGTGGTACATCCTAATATAATCTGTTCTCATATTTCTCAGTCCACTTGACACTTCTTGTTGGCAATAGGCATAGTATTTAATTCTTCAATGCCACAGACTCTTTGCTGAGAAAGTAAAAGCAAGCACAATATCTATTTTATAAAACTGTACTGAGGATGAAATTAAATAATAAGTATTTTGAAGAACACAGTGAAATGTAAATAGCCAGCAATTATTGCCAACTAATGTTATTATTACCATAATTCTTATTGTACCTTTTAGAAATAATCAGATAGTTTTCTCAGATTTTGTGAATCATGACACGTATACCTACAGAGAGTAGTAAATCAAATGGATTCTTATATTTACCCACTCTTAATCATATGTAAGGTGTTTACACTGGAACGTGAGGGGGAAGAAGAGAGGTGCTTTGGATAGATTCTTAAGACTTTGGGTCCTGTTCTTTCTAATGATTGGGTTTGTTCAGTGTTATAAAGCTGCATTTTTTAAAAATGTGTATAATATTCACTATGTACAATATTACAAACAGATATTGCCATTAGCCATCTGACACTTAGAGGTTAGATAGAATCGATTATGTAGAAGTTCAAGGTTCACAGCTCCTTTCTGTCCTGATGAGAATGAACTTTAGTTGGCGGTGGCACTGTTACAGTGACTTCTTAGAAAATCAATGGCCCTCAGTAGCAGTCCATGCCAAACTGCCTGAGCTCTGGAACTTCGCCTAATGAGAACATTCTCATTAAACTTCACAATTTTGCCTTTCTTTTCTGTGTCTTGTTGACAAGTACTTAGAATTCTATTAAGCAGAAACATTAAATTGTCTAGATTTAATTATTTTGCAATTTAAAAAAAAAAGATTGGATATGAATCCTACATGTCAAATAGCTTTGCTTTAAAATATTCAACTTGGAATCATGTACTTGTATAGAAATGATGAAGGATATTCAAAATCAGTATCAATTTATAATATCACACTTAGATGTGGATATGCCTTACTGTAAAGTTTCACATAACAGTTTAAATAGTCTATTAGTTGTAATTGAAATAAGAAATATAAATGGTAGGAAAACCCAAGATACATACAAAATTCAGGCAAAGAAGTTTAATTTATAAGGAAATTTAATATAAAAATCAGTAACATTAGCATATTCAATATTTATTGTGTAATTTTGTTTTTCTATTAACACATCTCTTTTTATTGTGATACTAATAATTTATAAGTATGTTTGTTGAAAATAAAACAGATAAATATTAGGGAATTTAATTTTCAGATGGTAAACACTGCTTTGCCACTAAATTTTATCCTTGGAGAATTTTATATCTTGTAGGTTTTGGAAGAAATAAAAGCTCATTAACAGAATTTTTACTGAAACCATTATGACTGCATCACTTTGAATCACAGCTCATTAAAACAATTATAATCAAATGTTTCATTTCTTTTTTCCCTTTTGAGAAACAGCTGAAAAGGTTATGTTTGTTGTTCTTTATACAAATCTCTGGGGTGACATAAACAGGCTACATTGATTTGTGGGCTGTTTTACATTTAAGTTTCAATGTGTCTCTGATGCTGGTTTGAGTTATTGCAACATTATTTCAATAGAATTTCAAAACTTGGCATTAGAAGCACAGTTAAATTAACAAGACATTTAATATCATCTTCTCAAAATTCAAGTATTGGCAGGTGATTGCTTAATGGAATTCAGTTACACTTGCAGGTGTATTCTATTTTGGATCTTTCCAAAGTTGAAAGAGGATACATTTTTAATGGTTATTCTGCCTTCTTTTATAACCTGATGTATACAATGATACACTGTTACAAGAGCAACCTAGGACAACACGGGAAAAATTCACTGTGGCTGCAGGTACCTCCCTAATCCAGAATTTAATTCAACCAGTTACACACAGCCTGTGTAGGAGGCAAAGACTGTTAACTGGAAAGGGAACTTGACTTTCACTGTTTTTCTACACACATGTAAATTAAGTACGGGTTGGCATTTAAGATTCCATTCAAAATGGCCCATCTAGGCCTCTGATTAACTACAAGAAAAGAAACCTATCCTCTTGAATATGTATTTAAAAGAAACTTGTCATCTGACTCCAACTTCTATTATCAGTGCAACAGCATAGTTTGTGTTTACAGGACATCTCAGCTTTCTTAATCATTCTAACATCATCCATAACTATTTTTTTATCCATAATAATTGCTAACAAGCAAATAATTACCCACTATATCAGTTACTGTCTTGTTGCTGTGATAAAACAGCATGATCAAAAGCAGAAAAAAAGATTCATTTAAATTGTTTTCAGAGTGATAAGTCTACTGCAGTATGAAAGATATGGCAAGAGGCCAGAAAAGCATGGAGACACGCACTGTGGACTGTAGCCCGAAATATTTAAAAAGAGCCACCAACCCTCCACACTCCAGCTGCTCTCAGCCTGCCAACTCTCTGGCAGGGCCGGACCTGCAGGCTTCCCGAGTTCCAACTGCTGGCAACTCTCTAGCAAGCCTCCCACAGTGACCGTCCACCCCTTGGTCAGCCATCACACCACTCATCAACCCAGTAGAAACAAAACTCTAGAGGCTTATAATTAACAAAACGGATTTATGTATCAATAAATTCTCAATACACAAGATGCCAATACAATAATTTCAGAACCAATTGATAATAATAAAGCTGCCCACCTAGATTGGACAAATTATCCCAATATTCTAACCTTTATGATATCTAATTACCTGTGGCTGGTTAAAGCCATGCTGGTTCACATCTGCCTCCGTCTTGGTCTTTTTCCTTCTCCCCTGAGAGACTCTCTCTCTCTCTCTCTCTCTCTCTCTCTCTCTCTCTCTCTCTCTCTCTCTCTCTCTCCCTCTTTCTCTCTCTCTCTCTTTCTCTCCCTCTCTCTCTCTCTCTCTCTTTCTCTCCCTCTGCCACTCTTAGCTCTGCCTCCCTTTTCCATGTCCAATCACAGGCCTCCTGCTGCCCTACTACTTAAATGTGATTGGACAGGAAGAATTCTGTCACATTGGACCACTATGGATGGGAGAAATTTTTCATTCAAACCATCATACTCTGTTATGTCAAAAAAAAAAAAAAAATCTAGATATACAACCAAATACTTCATACCAAAACCTAATATAGCATAGGCAAATATTTCATATAGTTGGGTTATAATAACAAGTCATAAAAGAATTATCTTATGTAAAAGATTGTTCAAACTAATACAATGATCTTTAATACAGAAACCCCTTTTCCTGGAGCCCACATCAAAATTCCTTACATTACTGCAACTTTTTTTCAAGAGTTGTCCCCAGTAAACTGGCTTATGTGTCTATATCCATTTTACACATCCAAAAGAGGAAAATATAAATTTTGATGTGTTACAGATTTTAAAAAATACAATTATCTGATATATGCAAGTGTATTCAGTCCAATTGCTGACTGTTTGTCAAGTTAAAAACTAGGTAATGGTCAAGAGAACACATAGGATCTAGATTCATGTTTTGAGATCTATTTTCCTTATTTTCTCTTAATTCGTGAACAAATAAAGAAATGTACTACTATTTTTACCATTATGTTTAAAGACCTGACTTGAACGAAGTTGATTTCTTTCTAAAAGTTGGTGAAACATTAAATAATTTCATGTGATATAACTTTAATCACTTAGTTACAAGGAGGCCAACTGTTGTCTACTTAGTCCCATGTGTAATTTAAGTGGGTAACAAAGTAATTCTGTATGGTCAAAATTAATAGTGTATAGAAGCTGAGCTTAGTTTTCCATGATTGATATATTCTGTGTTCTATCAATATAGCTACTTATCATTTAAATAATCACATGAAAACTCTCATTGTTTTGGTTTAAGTTGTGGCAGATTTATTACCACCTTAATCATCACTGATAGCAAAGGTGCAGGTAACTTGTCATTGATATAAAACAACAACCTACCTATGAGAAGACAAACTTAATCCCAGCTTCTCCTTACAATATTTATGTGCTCATTGCAATGTTTTCCAAAGTTTTGATGCACATACTTTTCCACTGTGAAGTTTCTCAAAATCAGTGGTCCTCAGCCTTTCTAAGGCTATGCCACTGGAATACAGTTCCTGTAGTAATCTCAACCATGAACTTATTTTCGTTGCTACTTCATGTAACTTTGCTACTATAATGTAAATATCTGATATGCAGGATATCTGATATAGGCAAAAGGGTGAAATGTCATTCGAGCCCCAAAACAACAGGTTGAGAACCACTCCCTAAATTTTGGTATGTATGATATGAAGAAGAAAAACAACTATACGGAAACATAATGAGTGTGAGAAAAAATAACATCTGTATTTATAAAAGTACAGAAGGCAAATAATTCACCAAATAGCAATATACAGACCTGGTCTCATACTTCCTGGTTTCCAGTGTAGTATTTGTCCACTTAACTATTTGTTTTAGATAGCAGGGCTGTGTAACAAGTAATCCCCAGATTTAAACTTATTGACATTCCATTGCAGGGGTATTTGTCACCAAAAATATATATTTGTTTATGACTATGACAGGTATTGACTAGGATATGGAAAAAATGGTACCATTATACATTGTTGATAAGAAATGGTGCATTTGTTTTGGAAAATAGTTTGAAATTCACCCAACAATTGGACCCCCATGTGTATTTCCTAAAGAATTGAAAGCATACGTTCATACAAAAATCTATGGATATTCATGTAAGTGTTGTTCATGGAAGCTTGTGGCAACTTAAATGTGAAATGTGCCCCTTAGATTCATGTTTGAACAATTGGTCTCTAGATGGTTCTGCTATTCTGAAAGCTTGTGTAAGGTAGGGCTTCCTGTAGAAAGTGGGTCATTAGAATTACCCTTTAACCCAAGGAGCTGTTTGCCTGGTCAGTAGCATTTACTAAGCAGTTACAGCACCCACTAACCGAGCCCTCTACCATGACCTACCCCCAGTCATAATAGAATGTATTCTGTGAGCTATGAGCCAAAATAAATTCTTCCTCCTTTAAAACACTTTTATCGAATATTTAGCCATAAATATGAGAAAGATAAGTAAAAGTAATAATAGGTAAAAATATGCTAATAACCCAAATGTTTATCAACTGATAATTGTACAAAATGTAAAGTGTGGTATGGTATATTTAAATAACAACTCTTTACCCAGACAAATGAATATATATATATATATATATATATATATATATATATATATATATATATATATATATGAGCCTTGAAAACATTATGCTATGAGAATGAAATCAGACACTTAAGGCCATCTACTGTATGACTCTGTTTACATAAAATTTCCACAATTGGGTAATGCACAGAATAGCAAAATAGATTAATGGTTGCATGAGAATTGGGTGAGGAAATAGCAGGGATTGTCTCTTAATGAAGATGGGTTATTTTTCCAGAAAATGAAGATATTCTGAAATTAGGTAACAGCAATGATAGTTCACATTTGTGACTTTAACAGAAGTCACTAATTTGTACACCTTAAAATAGTGAATTAAATAGCATATAAAATTAATTGTATAAAATAAAGTGTCTATTAAAGTGTTTTATCTGAAATGATGTTTAATTTCCTCATGAAATGTCACTTTTATCAGGGTTTGTAGAGCTCTTGAAGCTGGTGAGTTGTACTCAGGGCTTGCATCTAGGTCATTTACATGTCTGGTGCCTACTGGATTTAAGGAAGTACTACTTGAATCTGACTTCCTTTGTCATGGATCTCAAGAGAGAAACAGACAGGTGGCATTTGTATCCTTAAAAACCCATAGACTTAGAAAGAGCAATTCTCAAATTCATTTGGAACAACAAAAAACCCAGGATAGCAAAAGCTATTCTCAACAACAAAAGAACTTCTGGGGGAATCAGCATCCCTGACCTCAAGCTGTACTACAGAGCAGTAGTGATAAAAACTGCATGGTATTGGTACAGTGACAGGCAAGTAGATCAATGGAATAGAATTGAAGACTCAGAAATGAACCCACACACTTATGGTCACTTGATTTTCGACAAAGAAGCTAAAACCACCCAGTGGAAAAAAGACAGCATTTTCAACAAATGGTGCTGGGTCAACTGGTGGTCTACATGTAGAAGAATGAGAATTGATCCATTCCTATCTCCCTGTACAAAGCTCAAGTCCAAGTGGATCAAGGACCTCCACATAAAACCAGATACACTGAATCTAATAGAAGAGAAAGTGGGGGAAACTCTCAAACACCTGGGCACAAGGGAAAAGTTCCTGAACAGAACACCAATGGCTTATGCTGTAAGATCAAGAATCGTCAAATGGGACCTCATGAAATTGCAAAGCTTCTGTAAGGCAAAGGACACTGTCAATAGGACAAAATGGCAACCAACAGATTGAGAAAAGATCTTAACCAATCCTATGTCTGATAGAGGGCTAATATCCAATGTACACAAAGAACTCAAGAAGTTAGACTCCAGAAAACCAAATAACCCTATCAAAAAACAGGGAACAGAGCTAAACAGAGATTTCTCACCTGAGGAAATTCGCAGGGCTGAGAAGCATCTAAAGAAATGTTCAACATCCTTAGTCATCAGGGAAATGCAAATCAAAACAACTCTGAGCATTTTTTTTTTTTTTTTTTTTAAAGAAGAAAAAGAAGAGGTCATGAATTGGAGAGATTGAGTGGCCAGGAAAGGACCTGAAGTGGGAGCACAGATGTATGGAAGTGAGTTAAAAAACAGTACTCATATGTGAAATTCTCAGTAAGTTTAAGGGGAAAAAAGTGTTTTAAGATAATCCATGTAATGAAATCTAATGAAAATTGCAATGCAATAATTCCAGGTATTATAAGATAACAAAAACATTTTTTATCTTAGTGAATGAAAATTACTAACAACCTGTATTTCTCCTTTGTTTTGTGGTATTTCAAAGGAGATATCTAGAACACTAAATATTGAAACGGGTTTTAGGGCAATTTAAATAATTTGATTTGATATGTGTAATGATGTAGGCCTGTAGCTCCAGTAGTTAGAAAGTAGAATCAGGAGGATAAAGATTTCAAGATGGGAGAGAACTGGGAGGAACAGAGGAAGGAGAAATATAATAAGGTTTTAGCATATGAGAAAATAATCTATGTTCAATAAAAGAAAAATGAAAACAAAACTATATTGTAAACAAGTAAAATATTGAATGAATAACTTATATTTACATAATAAGCAATATACTAAGTTTAAAAAAGGATTCAAGTTTGAAGCTAGTTTGAATTACAGGAGACCCTGTATTAGGCACCCACACCTCTAAATATATAACGTACTAGATTTCATAATTACTCTGAGTAGGACTGAAATAAATCCTGATAAATCTTCTAATCCATCAATAGCCACTGGTCCTCTGATCCAGAGGGAAGGCTACATTTTTTCTAGTCAGCTTGCTGACAGAGGCTTGTTGCCAATCGCAATCTATAAAGTGTGAGTAGAGCCATGTGTGTAACCCCGGATCGAGCCACAGAAGATCTAATTCCCCAGATGGGCCTTTGTCTGTGGAATTATTGAGAATTTAGATTGTGATGGTGAATCCAAGACTGAGACAGGCTAGAGCACCATGTCTCTCAGTAGGTATGTAGCTGGCTTAGTAAAGCAGAAAATATACTATGACTAAGTTGCCATGGTTTGAAATGGTTTATTATCACAGTATAACTTTTCATACCCTAATTTATATCAAAGATTCAGTGATATTATGTCATATATATCTATTCAGTAGTATTTAAGTTTATATATATATATATATATATATATATATATATATATATATATATATATCAGTTTATACAAGATACTAATTCTGTTGTTATTTTGTTATCCTGTGGTCTTTATTCTACTCTTGAGTTAAAGTTATCATTCAGTATTGTTAGTGAAACAGTAAGGTGGCAAAGATCTGGTCAGTGAAGATGTATTTGTCTTTATTGGTTCATTTGGGTTCAGTTTTATTTTTTTAAAAGGAACGCTAATATTTCCTGTAAAATACCTATAGTCGTTCCTATCTTTTTTCTCTGCCAAAGATGACTTCCTGTTTCTTTTCTTTACCAAAGAAAATTTTGTTCCAAACTAAACATGCTAAAAAATGTAAACTAAATTAAAACAGAAATACAACTGAGGTCAGGAATAAGTAAATACTTGCTCTTTGGTCAAAGAATTCTAGAAACTTCTGCAAAGCAAGTGATATAGGATGCAAAACTGAGGAGAATTTTCATAAGGTAGCAGGCAATATTTTGTGATCCTTGTTAAAAGTCAGTTAAAAAGCTAGTGTGCTTGTGTGCACGTGGTCATACATCCTACTAAGTCTATAGAGTGTTCCTCATATGTTTAAGGCTGACCAATAGGCTCATATAACTTATCCTTGAAGATTGAGCCTCTCTACTTCAGCAGACCTTTAAGGCCCATACCTCCTAGATGTTGAACCTTGTGAGATTTCTGCCATTCACATTGGTATGTCAACAGGTGGTGTCATTATTCAGGTCTTATTTATGGGTATAATGGTAAGTATTTAGAATTCAGTTAAATCTTATATTGGTTTAGGAAAATGACAGATAATATTAGGTCCAGCCATTAGCAGTTGGCTGGATTTCAGTAGCACACATTAATTCCCTCCTATTGGAAGAGTCTAAAGTCCAATTGGACATTGTTGGTTAACACTCGTATAAGTTCCACTGTCAAACTCTTAGGGCTATCTTGACATTCTAACTATTACTTTGCAGTTGGGTCAGACTATTCATTGCTTTTTTTTCCTTGACAGCTTGCATAGCACCCTCAGATTCTATGAGCCTTAGGCCTCAGGGAGGAAGCTTTCTAAGCATTTCAGCTTAATTCCCCCATGTCCTGTTTTCCAAGTGTGGTGTGTGGTGTCATCAGTCCTACCTTCAAGTTCCAAGAGGCAACCAAGGATGATGGTAATAGCCTAGAGTGTCTGTGGAGTTTCTTCAACTCCTCTGACCAACAAGTTGAAGGAATATTTCCCATGTATGCAGTAGGATTTTGTTGGATGGTCTATGGTTCCCAGGGGAGATATAAACACCCTAAGTGGCCTAACTTCATTGAAAAGCACATACTCATGCACATGTGTGTGCACATATGCTTATGCTATGTATTATCAAGTAAACATAAAATAAATATTTCCCAATGAATTTTCAAGCATCTTTAGTGTTAAAACTTAATTGTTATAGCAAGCATATTCCCATATTCATAAACCATATACTGATGATTAGTGAGATACTAAATGTCTGCCATGAAATATAGTACTGTTGAACTTCTGGTAACTAATCTACTCTTTACTTTTACTTTAAATAATATTAATTTGTTATTAATTTTTTTTAGTTATCTCTTCGCATTTCCTACTAAATACTTTTGGATCATGTAATAATTTTAGAAATCATAGGGTGATATATGCTACAGCAATTGCAACTTCTCTTCCATGGTCTTATTTGATGCATCTGTCTATTCTCTCTTCTGCAGAAATCTGTGTTAACCATATGGTTGTTACTCAATGAACCGGGAGCTATATTGCACTGAACATTGTAAATTATTTATGCATGCAAACATAGTTCAGATGCCTCTGATATAAAACCATTTAAAGTAACAGGGGAGGCAATGACTCCAGTCCTGAGAGTACTCTGTAATTACCAAGTCTGCCAAGTTGCATTGTAGATCACTTGTCTCCAATTGATAATAATCCTGTTAGTTTACTGAGTACCTATCCAAAGCCAGACTTAAATACCTTCTGCACCCTAAAGCGTCCATTTCAAACCTATAATCCACACTACTCTGACACTAGGATGTTCACAATTTTAGTAATAAAGAGGTTCACTGGATATATCAACTGCAATCCAGGGCAGACCTCATGCCCAAGAGAAGTTGCCCAATACAAAATAAACTACATAAGATCTTGGGGTGTTAGGGGTTGTTTTAGTATTTTTGTCTAATTGGGATTTTGGGTTGTTTTATTTCATTCTGTTTTAGGGTTGGGGGGCTTTTGTGAGAAAAAAAGAAAAGATGGGTGAACAATATTAGTGGGTAGGGAAAGAGGGAGGACCTGAGAGGATTTAGGGAGAGTGAAAAGCATGATAAAACTATTGTATTGAGCCTGGAGAGATGGCTCAGTGGTTAAGAGCTGCGCTTAACTGGCTGCGTTTCCAGAGGACCAAAGTTCAATTCCCATAGCTCACATGACAGCTCACAATGGGTTATAACTCCTATTCCAGGGAGTGTGACACCCTCACAATAGATACACATACAATCAAAACACCAATGTACACCAAAATAAAAATAAATAGTTTTTAAAGGCCTAAAAAACATATTGTATTAATTTAAAATAAAAGAAGTAAAGAGGTCATGTAACTTGTCTTAAAGACCACCACTAGGTAACAATCAAAAGTCATATTCAGGCAGCTGATTGAGAGACCTTTGAGCTGCAGAGAAAATTCCCATAGAACAGCACCTTATTAATATTGAAAAGACACATGAGCGTTACGCATAGTTAGACTCACTGCCTCCTTCCCTTTATCCCAGCTACTCTAGCTTAATGAATTCTGGGCCAGTCTACTTTATCTCTTCTACCCAGCACTTCTTTCCACAAGTCCTTTGGTGTTGAAGAAACATCAAAAGAAACAAGTAATGAGTCTGAATCCCTCTTCCTGCACCACAATGTGCTTCTAGATCTTGCCCGCACATTCTAGGTAACACGGCTCTAGAAACAACTTGATCATTTTATTTATGAACATTTGGGAATGGATTAATACCACATGGTTATCAATTTACAAATGTCACGGGGACATAAAAATAGATCACAGCAGAGACACTGGAAACAGCTGTGTAGAGGATTGGCAAGGAAAGACTGATTTGACTGACAGGCTTTTGGAGAGTGCTGGCAATGTGACCATCCAAAGGTGTCTTTGTCACACGTTTTCATTCCTAATAATTGTAGACGTCAACATTATAAACAGTTTTTTTCATTCCTTCAAGTAGCTTTTTAGATTGTATTCCTATGAATTCTGCTGAGGAAAGTCAGTGTTAAGCATCCAAAGATTTAAGATAAAAAGTTTTGAAAAGCAGAGGAAACTAGATGTTGAGGGATTATAATTGCATTACTCCAACTTTTCTTGGGAAATTGAAAGTGTGGAAGACCAAAATGCTCTAATGAACACTGTATTGACCCATCTCATACCAGTCCAGGTGAGCACACTGCGGTCATCCTCATGGCCTTCTGCTGCCTATCTGAGCCCTCGATTCTCTTAGTAGTTGTCACTAAAGCCATCCCATTATCCAGTATCCAAATAGGAGCAACCATTCAAAACCAGATTATTCTAGTATTCCTTTTTGGAGTTGTACCCATATTTTTCTGTTCATAGTGTCTTCATAAAGTAAAATAATAATAATAATAAAATTAAACTTCAGACCATCATTGCTTCCATTTTAAACAATTACTGCTATATGCATCTCCTGCAAGACCCATTGACATTTAATACTGGAACACTGATTTAACCGTTTTTTCTCAAAGGATATAGTATTTTTTGCTCACTGAGACTTCAATGGCTACATCTTGAATTGAACTGAAACATCTTATTTCGGTAATTTCTTGTATCTGTGACAATCAGAAAATAGCTGTTGCAATTTGAATAACCGTGCTCTTGACTGTATGTTGCTGTGAGGAAGACTGAGGATGATGCAGTTGATTTTCATAAGTACCCCTGCAATGGGAAGGTACATCTTCACTGGAATGGAAACTGACTTCCATGTTACAGCTGACTTTCTAAAGAGTGGATCATCATCCATTCATAATTTCAGAAATCTGGATTCTTTACAAAGCAGAACGAGATGTCATTCAACGAAAAGCCACCTCAGAAAACACTTATGAGCAAGTATTCTCCATTAATCTGTGACTTAGAAAACTGTAAAATTTAAATAACATTTAAAAAAGAAAAAGTGCTTATCAGAATTCTTTGTACCAATTCTTACTCTCTTAAATATTACAGTAAGTCAAATAGTAACAACTACGAATAAACTCGATATATTCAATGTGAGTCCTCTGAGCCACTGGACATTGAATTCATTCCAAAGATAAATTAGTTTATCTAGCCATGTCAAACTGCCTATCAAGTTGTCATTCAGAATTGTCAAGTTTGATAAGAAAAGCAACTTCCTAAAAGAAGAAATTATGGGATTTATGGGGCAAAAACTAAGTCGGCCTTTTGAAAACACAGTCCCTAGGAAGCTTTCTTGGTGGCATGCTGGATGCCCGTCTTATTTTTCTTACCCAAAACTAAGCTTAACAAGCTGTCTGTTCTTTGCATAGCACCTTGAGTATAGGAGAGTAGGCTGCCTATAGACCAGGCTCACCTGGAACTCACAAAGTTTCACCTGTCTCTGCCTTCTGTGTGCTAAGATTTAAATGCTCAGCTTCTTTATCTTTTCCATTTGAATGAATGTGAGCATTGTATTGATTGCATATCTAACATATAGAATGTAATAAAATGGAACATAGCACAATACTTACAGGTGGGTACTCCACTAATTGTCAGAAACCCACATATTTCTTCTTCCAGGAATAACTTATTTAAAATCATTCATGTTTTTATTATCTTCTCAAGATCTACTATATCTTAAATTTACTATTTACAACACACACAATAATAATATACATAGATGTATATATATATGTATATATGTTTCTCTTTTTCTAGAGTCTCAGTAAAGAATGACTGTTAAACTGTCATTGAGATTTGAATTAATCATTTTAATTGGAGAATCAAGCACCAAAAGCATGCATAAAATTGAAACATAAATGTGTTCTATCATGTTCACATTAAAGCTAAGTAATGGAAGTATGAACTATGATCAAGCAGTAATAGTTATTGGAGTGGTTTGAATGAGAAAAATTATGGGTTGTGGCCTTGTTAGAGGAGGTGTGTCCCTGGGGTTGGACTTGAGATTCAGTTCAAAGGCTTCACACCATTCCAAGCATCTTGCTCTCTTTGCCCCACGCATATGGATCAAGTACTCAGCTACTGCTCCAGTATCATACCTGCCTGCCTGCTGCCATGTTCCCCTCCACAATGGTCGCAGACTCTAAGCTTCTGAAAAAGTAAACCCCTGAAACTTTTCCTTCTATAAGTTGCCTTGCTCAAAAATAAACAAGCAGGTAATACAAGGATCCAGACTCATGTGTGTATCCAGACTCATGTGTGTATCCAGACTCATGTGTGCATGTATGTGTGCGTATATATACGTAATGATAAACTGTATGAGAGTATGAGCAACTGCTAGTCTTTGTCTATAAAACTGAAGGGGAATGTTCGAGTCTTAGAAATAGAGTCTCCTTATTTTAATGTGTGTGTGTGTGTGTGTGTGTGTGTGTGTGTGTGTAGGTAGGTAGGAGGACAACATTGTGAAGTCAGTTCTCTCCTTCTTCTCTACCTTTATGTGATTTACTAAAGTCACAGTAACTCGTTATTCAACTTTTCAAAACTTTTGATAAGATTACAGAAGCACTGAGATAAAACCTTTGCTTTTCTGTGACAATAAGTGTTGTTCAGGTGAGGCTGAAGAATCATCCGTGATTAAGAAGAGACCAGCACAACTGAGGTTAAGCCTTCTGAGTAGTGTTTCTTTAGAGTCAGCACTCAAAAGCTGTGTTCTAGAGGTTGTCAAGATTGTAGCTTGTGTTAGCAACTGGACTTAGTGGTGGGAGAGTCACCCAGTTTTTGAGTTTTGAAGACATAAGGGGGTCATTGAGAATAGCTGAGGCCTGGCACCATGTGGCAGGGTTACAGTTGCTAGGGAGATCAAGGTACAGCTCAAATGCAGCAGGAGATACCAGCATTTTGGAGATGTTCATGGGAGTCTGTCAAAGCCTAGACGCCAAGCTGTATGGTTGCAAAGGGTGGAGCCAGAGAAGTGACCCAGGCTTGTTGGAGAAGTCCAGAAGACTGTGAGTGGATCCAGACCTTGGATACAGAGTTATTTAGAAAGTTGGGGTTAGATTTTGCTTCATTCTGATTGTGACAGTGCCCTGGTTATTCTCTCTTCAAGTAAAAAATGTATTTAGCTTATTTACTTATTTTATGTAGCCCACAGTTGAGAGAGTTTTGATTTTAAAAGAAACTGGATATTTTAAAGAGACTTAGGAGTTTGAATTTTTAAGGTTTGTGGGGTTTTTGAAATTTAGGATGTTTATATTAATGTATAATCTTGGGGATAAACAAGAAAAGAAAGGCTATGACTTAACAGTGACATGCTAACTGATCGAGTTGACAGGGGATGAATTGTGTTTGATAGTTGTTTTGTTTTTTTGGTTTGTTTTTTGTTTTTGTCAACTTGACATAAGCTAAACTTATCCGAAAGAATGTAACCTCAAATGAGAAAACGCCTCATAAGATTTGACTGTAGGACATTATTTTTTATTAATCACTTTGTTCATTTACATTGCAAATGGTATCCCCCTTCCTCATTACCCCTCAACAAACTCCTCATCTTATCCCCCTCTCCCTCTCCCCTTTGCCTCTGTGAGGGTGCTCCTCATCCCATCCCCCTCTCCCTCTCCCCTTTGCCTCTATGAGGGTGCTCCTCATCCCATCCCCCTCTCCCTCTCCCCTTTGCCTCTATGAGGGTGCTCCTCCACCCACACCCACTTCTGCCTCACTGCTCTAGCACCATGCTATGCTGGGGCATCAAGCACCAGGACCAAGGGCCTCCCCTCCCATTGATGTCAGATAAAGCCATTCTGTGTTATATATGTATCTGGAGCCATGGATCCTTCCATATATACTCTTTGGTTGGTGGCTTAGTCCCTGGGAGCTCTGGGTGGTCTGGTTAGTTGATAATTGTTTTTCCTGTGGGGTTGCAATCCCCTTCGGCTCCTTCAGTTCTTCTACCAGCTCTTCCATCATGGTCCCCAGGCTGCTTTAATCCTACATAGAAGGGGGAACAAAGTAATCATGGGAGGTAGAGGGAGGGAGGAACCTGGGGGAGGAAAAGGAGGGTAGGATCAGGTATTGGAAGGGACAGGAAAGAAGTACAAAGGGTCAGGAAATTGAATAGAAATATGTAGCAGTGGGGGGGATGAAGAACTAGGGGTAGCCACTAGACAGTCCCATACACCAGGGAAGACTCCCAGGTCCCAACAGGGAAGACATTAGCTGAAATACCCAACAAAGGAGAGAGAGAATCTGTAGAGACCACCTCCAGTAGATAGGCACAGCCCCCAGTTGAGGGATGGAACCACCCATCTCAAATTTTTTATGGAACATAGACTGAAGGAAAGGCCATCCAGAGACACCCCCCCACCTAGGGATCCATCCATCTCCAGACTCCAAACCCCAGCAATATTGCTGATGACAAGAAGTGCTTGCTGACAGGAGGCTGTTATGGCTGCTCTCTGAGAGGATCTACCAGCACCTGACAGATGCAGATAGCCAACCATCGAGCATTTTCTTACTTAGTAATTGACAGGAAAGGTTCTATCAGTTTTTTGTTTTGTAAGTGGTACCTTCCCTAGGCTGTGGTCCTGGGTTCTATAAGAAAGCAGGCTGAGCAAGTCATGGGAAGCAAGGCAGTAAGCAGCATCCTTCCGTCAGCTCCTGCTGCCAGGTTCTTTCCCTGTTTGAGTTCTTGTCCTGACTTCCTTCAGTGATGGACTAGGATGTGAAGAGATGAGCATAGAAGGAGGGGCACAGACTGCTTCCTCCCAACTTACTTTTGTTCTTGGTGTTTATTACAGCAGTCATAACCCTAACAAGGACACAGAGTAAGAAAACATAAAATGTATACCACAGCTGTATTTCTTTCATTCTCAAAACCCAGAGGTGGCTTTATGGACCCTCAACACCAAACCTGATGCCAACTGTGCAAAGAAACATGAGTTTCTTAACCAGGTTTTCACTATTCTGCAGTGGGATCCCTACTCAAGATACAGAATCTGTTCCAGCGACTCTGTACATTTCTCTGTCCACCAAAGCCACTGAGATGGCCGGGTTTCCCTCTCTGCCTTATGCTGTAGTTTGTGGCAGTTTTATAATCTAAGATTTGATGGATTCAGCAAAAAGAGTGACAAAATTTGTCTTCTGAAGTGATTCAAAGAACTAGAAATAAAATAATGTACATTTACATAAAAGAGAATTTGACAGCTTCAAGACATACTGCTTACCCAGAACTTCATCAATGATAAAATTTACAAATTATGGATGATAATTTAACTCAATAGTGCAACATTTTCCTAGTGTATATAGAATCCTAGGTTGGGCTTCCAGCACCAAGCAAAAATGCTAAGAATTTACCCTTATCACCCACTTTACAATTAAAAATTCTGCATCACTCTAAATCTGAAAAGAATACACTATTTAAATTTTGCTACCTTGGCAATATTGTTGTATTTCTGTGGAGTTTTTTTATTTCACATAGACATTTTTTAAACTTGTATAAACTATAATTGCTTTTGACTTTTACTGAAAATGTTAGACATTCTGTAAGTACTTTGTTTAGACTTGACTACATGAGTATTTCACTCTGGTAATCTGGTTGTCACATCCTACAGTAAATAAATCAATACGGATCAGTTATTCTAATTAAATGTTTCAAAAACCTGTGAATGTAGCTTTCAGTGGTTACAAGTAGTTTATTCCAGAGTTATTGATTTTTATAATTGATATAAAACTTACAATATCTGCCCAATGATATTAAAAAAGATTAGCAAACTAACCTGAAATTAGAAACTAATAAAATATTTGAAGTTAAACATTGCATTAAATATCTTAAAGGCCTTGATACAAGTTTGAATCTTAGCAGAACATCATAAGAGAAAAATATTCCTCTTCTTCCCTTTGGAAAAATAACCAACACAGAGGGTGGTATTTGATATTAACAAATGGGCTAAGAGCAATTAATAAGTAGTATGGGCTCACATTACCCACCTGCCTTATCCACTTTTCTTTTATACACCTGTGTAATGTCAACCTTGTAGCTATAAAGGAACAAAAGATAATTATATCTGCAGGACTCTGGGAAATGGCAGGGACCTTTCATTGTAAAGGGGAAGAGGAAAGTCTCACAATTCAGGGACAGGAAGCTATGATTTACATAATGAATATGGCAAAGTGACTATAAAGAAACAAGAGTTGCATGGCATAAAAATCACATTGGCTTTACTCCAAGACACCAGGCCCATTCCTGGAAAATCTGATGTGCCAGAATAGAACAGTATGTACTGGTCCCAGAGCTAGAATCATTGCAGCATTTGGCTTTCTACTTGAGCTGGGAACATGGGACTATTTTTCTCGCATCCTACCAGGGTTCCATTTAGTTTAGCACCTGCATGCAACCCAGGAGCTTGAGAACAAAACTTTATATATGGATGGGAATTGCTTGACAATATCATTACTTTACAACTTAAATACATTCATTTTCATAATTTCTGTGTTCCACCACTTAGCAATCACGGGGATCTAAGTGTGATCTACAACTGAGCTACTACTCAATTGTATAGCTCCATTCTAAAATTACTTTCTACAAACTTCATCATTATATAAAGAAGAAATTGCTCAGCAGGGTAATATACAAGGATGAAATTAGATGGTCAAGTCAAAGCTAAGCCATGTTATATAACCAAGTTTAGAAACCATGCTCTGAATAATGCATGCTCATTCTATGATTTGCTGATTGTGTAATATTCAGTAAATAATATAGTTGATTAACTCTCAGAAGCCTCATCTTTATAAGTTATTTCATTTAAAAAACTAATATAAATATGAAAAAATTATGACAGATACGAACTAGTTGCTCATACCACACTTGGTATATATTGGTAAATAGTCAATAAAAATCAGTATGATGGGAGAAAGGCTGTGAGCACAGGAGGTCCACACCACTCCTTTTCTCCTTGCCAGTCATTCTGAGAACTCTGAAAAACAGAGTGGTAAGACATAGATTTCTCCCTGCCTTGAGAGGAAAAGAGGAAATGGAACAATCGAAATAGCGAGGACAGGTGGGCATGCATTAGCTACTGTAACAGATAAGAGACTGTTACTACCATTGGAATGCAGGAAAATAAGAGAGAAGAAATTCAGAGTGTTACCAGTATCACAGTCTTCAGATGCTTGGAAACTGGGAGAAATGCAAGTATGAATTTCTCTCATTTTCTTTTTTGATATTTCAAGACAGGGTTTTACTGTATTCCTGGCTGTCCTGGAACTCACTCTAGAACAGGTTTCAGTTCAGTTCAGAGATTAGGCTGCCTGTGATGGGATTAAAGGTGTGTGCCACCACCACCCACTGTTCCTTTCATTTCCTTTAATGCCATAATTCCCAGAATGGAGTTCTAGATTTGCAGAATGGAAAAATATTATAAGCTAAATTGTGTCCTCTCAAAATGCACGTGTTAAAACCTTTTACTACTTCAAACTGTGACTGCATTTGGATCAAGTTCTTTAAAGAGACCAGTAAATGAAAATGAGAGTATTGGCATTTGACTCAGTTCAATCTATCTTATAATTAGAACAAAACAAAACCAACCACCCAAACAAATAAAAAAAAAGCTGAAAGACATTAAGGATGGCCCAGTTGAAGAATGGCCCACGTTGTCAGGACTTGTCAAAGGCAGCCCTCTGCATGCCCAGGACAATGAGTGAGCTTTCAGTCTCCAGAACTGAATAAACAAACATCTGTCATTCAAGCCATGGTATATGATATATAAAATTCTTAGAACATGAAAACAGAGATGAACATTTAAATAAGCTAACAAGTGATAATATTCTTTTAATTTTCAAAGTTTAAAGTTATGTGACAAATGTTTCCTTTAATGAAGATGATTTTTACTTGAATTGTGTTCCTGCTAATCTCTGGGTGTGTGATTTTAGGTAATTTACTTTCTTTGTACCTAAGATTTTTTTTCATTTTAAAACTGAATATTATGTCCATTTATTTTACTTTATGTCCATTTAAAATGAATAAATGTTTAGTTTGTTCAGTTGTAACTCCTAAGTGAGATAAAGTATTTAACACATCCGTTATTGGTAGACAGTAATGAACAAACATATTAGCTATATTATTTATACATTTTAAGTTGTTTAAAGATTTTCTGTCTGCCAATAAGCATGCCTGTTTTATAAACAGTAGCATTGTGGGAAAAGCTTGGGTCAACAGAAGCAATTGGATCTGTGAAGTTATGACAGGGGCAGCCTGCTGTATGTCTTCCCTTTATACTTCCTCATTGAGGTTGGAATGGAAAGTGTTTTCTTACTTGAAAATTGTCTCATCCTTTTCTCTTACTCTGAAGAAATACCATGACTGAGACTATTTATACAAGGAATCGCTTATTTGGGGTTGCAGTCCTGGAGAGGTAAGAGTCCATCACCATCCTGGAAGCACTGTAGCAAGCAGGAGTCGAGAGTGGCTACAAGCTCTCATCTACAACCCCAAAGAGCATGCTGAGCGAAAAAGCTCAAAATGGCGTGCCTTCATGTTCTCTAATCCTATCTCTAGTGACATGCTTCTCCTAACATGGTCACAAATCCTGAGCTTATCCAAATAGGGCCAACAATTGTGGACCAATTATTGAAATGCCAGAAAATATGGAGACGATTCCTTCAAACTATCACAATAATATCTACAGGTTACAATTTATTGGACAAATTGTGTCCAATGGAGAAACTTAGATGCAAATAAAGTTAGACACAGAAGAAGGCATTGTATTAATTTGGTCAATTTTTTGATATTTTGAAACATATTTGAGGCATGTAATATTTTTAAATTTTGATTTATGCATTTCTATGTGAAAGTATTTATGGTGGTATTTATGTATGTGTGAATTCATTCCTGCTTGCTTGGTAACCCAGAGCTTAATGGCAGATGTCACCCTTAGTCATTCTCCACCTTATTGTTTGACCCAGGGTCTCTAACTGAAGCTAGAGCTCACTTTTCCAGCCAGCTTTCCTGACAAGCCCACGGAATATGCTTACTCCCCTCCCCCTCCTATTTCCCTTGGGCTAGAATTACACACATCTCCCTGCTGCGCATTTCCATGTGTGCTAGGGATGGAATCTCAGATGCTTGTCATGTAGCAACACTTCACCAAGCCATTTCCCCAGGCCACCATATGATTGTTAAGAAATTATTTTTGTTATTATTTCTCAGTCCCATAGAGTGTTCTAAGTTTATTTTTATATTACTTCATCTAATTATCATATGTTTATTAAATATATATGATTTATATGTCAGGAAACTGAGTTACAAAGAGATTCAATAACATACTGAAGCTTAAACAGCTAGAGAACAGAGTTGGGATTTAAATGTTGGTACTCTAAAACCAGAATGCATGCTTTTATCTATGCTATATACACTTCCCAAAACTTTATTGGCTAAATACATGCATTTTATTCATCCTGAAACACATTTAGTACAAAGAGTTTGTTTGCAGAATAACACTGTCCTGTTCTTGGTTAGGGGAATTGATATCAATACAAGTGCAACATATTGCATGATTAAAAGCAAGTGCTCTGCCCTTGAGCTCATATCCGAAATGTACACATTAATTATTCTATAGGCTGAATTAAGAGGGCCATTTTCAAGTTGTTATGAACATGGATACTGAGATAAGAAAGTCAGACTATGTGCATAGAACGTGAATATTCAGATTCCTTGGGCAAATAGGGTACATCTGAAATACTAGAAACCATTATTAAAGGGTAACACTGGGATCAGCTTGGAATGTTTCCTGGTTCTGAACACTAAAGACAAAAATATTACATTGTTTTTAGAATTTTTTTTTTAATTTTATGTGCATGGGAGTTTTGCCTGCAGTTCTATGTGTGTATCATGTATGTGGCTGGTGCCTGGGGAAGGAGGACAGAAGAAGACATCAGATCACCTCTACAGGTGAAGAAGGAGATGCTTGTGATCCACCATATAAATATGGTGGACCTGGGTCCTCTAAAAGAGAAACAAATGCTGTTAACCATTGAGACATCTCTCTAGTCCCAACCAAATATGTCTGTATTTTTTATGAAATTTAAATAGGTTCTTACACAGGATATCCAATTAGTATATTTCTAGGTGGAAAATGCAGGAAATTGAGGAGAGATGTGAATAGCAATACCTTTGCCATGCTTCCAAGTGTAGCCAGTAAGGAATGCAGTAGGTCTATGGTAATGGCTGTGCAATAATAACAAATAAAGAATATTCAAATACTACCACTCGTTAAATGAGAGAGAAAAGTAAAGATTAAAATATTACAGTTCCTTGATTCAATCAAGTACTATCAGGAGTAAATGTCATGACATGATCCTGATTTAAAGAAAGAGATTAATTTGCATTTATCGATTCCTGTAGGTGAGATGGCTCAGCAGGTGAAGGTGCCTAAAACAACCTTAAAGATCTCACTTTGGCACCAGAAGCTACATGGTTTAGAAGAGCATACCATATATACATTGTGTATACCATGTCATTAGCTCTCAATCCCCAAACAAATAATCAATAAAATATAAAATGTAATATCATATTATAGTTTGGTTTTCATCCATACAATACATTTCAGCTCTGTCTAGTTTAGAAAAACAGACAGTCCACTTAAAGTTGTAATGACTTAAAATACTAGAGACCAAACAGAAGTACCTTTGAATTATAGATATATAACTTCAACATTATTTGATTTTAAGTGAGCCAAGTCAACACATAAGGAGATTGTCCCTCCGGGCAAACCACTTGCTGTTGACACAAATTGCTATTTGACAAGGGATGAAAAGGAAACCTGGAGCAGAAGGAACATTAAAATGTAAACACTGTCCAAGCCTGTTGCCTGTGCCTTCCGCTAGGTATTTTACAAATTTAAAGTTAATGCTGGCTGTTTTCAGAGTTTTTCCTTTTGTTTTGTTTTAGGAGCTACTGGATTTTAACTATTTCTAGAAGTGTGCTGCTCCAATACCAAACTCTCTAGATTTATATTTGTAAAGGTAATCAGCCAATTTTGGAATTGTTTGTCCAGTTAGAAATGTTCAAAACCCACATAAAATCTGTGAACTTTTATTTGCCTTTAGGTATCCCAGGAATGTGAGACTTTTGTAGTTGTTGAAGATAGTGTCGGGGTCTCTGAAAGATGCTCTAGGGGTCCACAGCTTTGGCTTTATTCTGCCATGCTTTGTCGGGGTTGGTACACAGCTATAGCACCGGCATGCTCTTTGCTGTTGCCACAAGGCAATTCACTTTTCCGGTGAGTGCTTCAGGGGACACTCCAAAGAGAGATAAATCTGGGCTTGAAAGAGTTAAGACATTGTTCTGAGTGCCAAAGTCTTACAAAGTCGCCTACTCTAAAAGACAAATGTCACGAAAAGTATTTATATGCATTGTATGCTGGGTTTGGGAGTGTGGAGGACAGGATCACTGCCTTTAAAAGGGGACAAGCCTCTTTCCCTGAACTCACTCTGTAGCCAAAGATAAAGTGGAATTTCTGATCTTTCTGCTCCTATCTCCCAAATGCTAGGATTGCAGGTGTGCCTTAGCATTCGGCTGTACGCAGTCCTGTAGGTCAAACCCAGAGAGTTTCATGTACGTGCTAGGCACTCGACCAAATTAATGCATCCCCAGCTCACACAGTATAATTTAATTACAGTTAGTAGAAAGACAAGAAGAGTAAATTGAAAAACAATTTCTAACTTCCCATGGACAGGGGGTGGGGGAATAACAGAGTCTGATAAAAACCCTTCAAGTGTACACTTAACAGAACAGTTAAAAACATAGAAGAACGATGGTAGTCATCAGGTCATTTTAGTGCCTGGTTTAGCCAACCTCATAATTAAATAGAACAAAGGGCAACATGTTAATAATATGAATGACTGCTAAGTTTCTATGTGAAACTATATTCATTCCTTTACTTATTCTTTTTCTTCTCCTAAACATAAGTTTGTGCTTCCAGGTAAAGTTAGACATATCCTACAGTTCTCAAATCTAAATTAACATTATATGAAATTTATGAGAAAATTCAGCCCAGAGTGGATGTGTCACTAAAATATACTTTGTAATTTGAAAATAGAGACATGAAAAACAATTATATAAATAAACAAATATTTTTGTCCAAATAATATATTTTCAAGCTTAGCATTTCCATCCTCCTGACATACTTACATACCAAAACCATGTCTCCATGAAAAGTATGTGTCCACATACATGGGCATGTTTTATGCTTCTATTCGTCGTACAAAACACCACTGCACTCCCGTTGGTGTGCAAAGATGAGAATCTTCATGCCTGCAACGTCTGTTCTGTTTCCACTGAGAACAGAATCTAGTAAGCTGATTTGGAAGACCAAGAGCTACACATGAAACCACTGGCAGGTTCTCTTGTGAAGGCAGCTCAGTGCCCTTGGTGCCACTCTTGCCCATTTGGGTTCTAACAATTTTGAAAGATGAGTAGACTTGTGCAGGCGTAGGTAAAAACTCAAAATCAGAGCGACAAAGGGTCTGGATTTTGGCCTTCTCACTGTTCTTCCTTTCTCCCACTTCCTCTGATCCATTGCCTTGGCCACCGGAGTGGTCTTTCAAATTTAAATTATATATTGGAATATCCTCTTCAAGAGATTTCATATATGCCCCAGAGTGTGAGCTGTAACCCCCCAGGTAGGTTAACATACTGTCACTGGAGGGAATATGTCATATTTACTTCAAACTCAAGTCTCTATCCTTCCACACCAGAAATTGAGACAGTGGAAATTAGAGTAGACTCTACGCAGCTGATTACAGTTTGCCTTTATAATCCACCTTTTCCTCTGCTTGAGATGTCATTGCCCCTTTTTCAGAGTCACACTCAGCTCTCTTTCAAAACCAATTTTAGATGTGACCTCCACAGGGAAAATTTTTGTTGACAATTCCAACTTAAATCAAATCAATTTTATTCAATCATGAATTCAAAAAATATTTTAACACCTACTTTGTGCCAACTTTATTTTATACTCTGCAAATTCAACCTTGCTCATATTAACTAAAAGTCCCTCCTAGAGGCTATTTACTCCTCAGGGAGAGTGAGAGAGAAGGAATAAAACCAGGAAGTCAGGGCAGAAGGCAGAGGATGGAAGAAAACACAAACCTGGTCAGTGTTCAGGATGCCCTGAGGAAGACGAGGAAGACGATGTGTGATGACCTTGAAGCAGCAGTCCTGAGAAAGTAGGGACAGGAACTGGTCAGTGTTCAGAGGAAGGGTCCTGAAAAATGAGGGAAAACAAGCCCCAAAGCCTGAAGGGACTTACTTAGTCTAGATTTTCATGGTTTGGGTCTCCCATTTTATAGGATTATGTGAGCATCTACTAGGGATTGGGTACACTAAAATGTATCTGTTTAAATGCCTTACTCCGTTGCTATCTTAAGAATAGATTATGCTAATGGTGGGGGCTATAGATCAGTTAATAAAATCCACACTGTCTTAGAGAAGAGATAATAAGGTCCCTAATTATCTCTTTTTCAAAGTTACTGGAAGTCTGGCCCATTGATTTCCTGCTATTGTGATTTGTCTTAATAAACCAGTGGCCTCCTTGAAAGGAGAAACCAATGGCCTTTTATTGTATGTTATCTGCATTTTACAACAACAAAACACTGCCACACACAGTGGTATGGTACTACCTACCTGTAATCTCAGCACTTAAAAGGCATTGTGAGACTTCTGGAATTCAAGAGTAGCCTTGGGTACCCAGCAAGTTCAAGTAAACTTGGGCTACAGGACATCTATCTATTACTTATCTATCTATCTATCTATCTATCTATCTATCTATCTATCTATCTATCTATCTTTCTATCTATCTATCTACCTACCTATCTATCTAACCATCCATCTACCTGTCCATCTATCTTCTATCTCTTTGTGTGTGTTTCTCATACATACTTACACATACATATGCACACATAATTCTTAATAAATGTTTACTGAATTAATAAATCTAATGAAAACTTTTACAAAAACTGAACCCCAAAGAAGTCCAAATATCTTGCACATTGAAACAGGAAATTCTACATAAAAACCAACCTAAGTGAATTCTTAAGAATAAAAAGGATCCTATAGTTTTGACATTGGCCCTCAATCTATCTACTAACAATACAAAAAATAAGACAGCAAGCCTTCACTACACAGTACTGAGGAAATTGGAGAAAAGTGTAGGTGTACTAAATATATTGGGTTATTTTTGTTTTACATTGGTTTTGTTGTTGCTTTTCTTCATTTTTTAATTTACTTTTCAGATATGGTCTCAGTAGCACAAGTAAGCCTCTAACTTCTTCTATAGCTGAGGATGACCTTAAGCTCTCCTGCTTTCCTGTTTCCTGCCCAAATTCTGAGATTACACGTAGGCATCACAGTGCCGGGGACAAGCAGTTGGACCGTGCTGCCTTTCTCCAAGCTTAGATGTTGAAACAACACAGCTGTGTTAACCTTATTCCAGAAGTCAGAATCCTAACACAGATCCCTGTATAATCTTCACAGGTTGCTTTTCTTGTGGAGCCTCCAAGAAATAACCATTTCTTTGTCTGTTCCAGGTCCAGGGACTGGCCACTTTAACTGGACAGCCAGCAGAGGCAGGCAGAGTGCCTCTCGTGCTGACCTCCACTTCTCTCCTGCTCTTCCACTTGAAGGGCCCTTTATTGTTATTAGGCATATCCAAAAGATTCAGACAATCCCCCACTCAAAGCCATATTATTAGCAACATCCGTGCCCTTTGACACTGTGTGCAACCTAATGCCCTTTAGGGCCTGTGACGCAGCACATTTACATGCCAGAGAAATGAGAACATGAACACATGGTGGGTATGTACTGTTCTTCTTATCTCTGTATGTGTAAGCATCTCATTGAAAGACACTTAGATAAATGCTCAACACTCACTGATGAACAAATAACAAAAATGAAGTATCCAAGAAGAAATTTCACTATCAAACTTTATTAAATTAATACTTCAAAAGAGTGTAAAATCTACAGTATGGCTGTATAAACAATCAAATATCTGATGTTTGTTCAGTCTCCATATTTTTGTGAACAATATTTAGTAATGTTTATAAAATTTTACTAATATTTTAATGTCATTTGAATAACATTCTCTAATTAAAACAATATAAACTAAACACAGACACATACAAAACAGAGAGAGAAAATAGCAAATGAGTTACTAATCATATGCATTAAGTATGAAATGTTTTTTAACCTACCAGTCCCAAAAAATGATACTTTATGCTAAAGAGGATACAAATGATTACTCTCCAAATCTTATTATATCAGTTCAAGTATCCTTTGTCTAAAACAATACAAAATATAAGGGTTTCAAATCTCTAGGTAATTTCACTCTAAAATTCTACTTTTACAAAGGTATGCTTTGATGAAATAGAAATGTAAAAATGAGATACAGATCAGTGAATAATTATAAAAACAATTCTGAACTTATGATATATGATGGGCTCAGACATTCGTTAAAATTACGCATGTAAAACTGTTAGTTATAAGATATTTTAAGTGAAATGTGTCTGCTGTAAATTCACTGATTTCAATTACATTAAAATATCCATATATCAAAAAATATTGAAATAAAATATTATGCAATCACTTCTTTAAGCTGATAACTGTGTTTTCTTTATCTTGCTTTTCTAATTTCCAAAGAAGCATAGCTTTTACTTTCTTAAATCCACAGGTTTTACAAATAACTCTATGAATTTTAATTGATAAGGCATATTTTTATCCAAATATTACCCGTTGCTGTCAATTTCTTCTCCTTGAATCCCAATCAAACATGGAGTATTAAAAATTGGAATTAAATTTTATAAACCAGTTCAATAAACTTTGTGAAAAAACGAATAATTATATATACATTATTCTATTCATTCATAACCTTAATTTATCAAAACACCAAGTATGTATAACTTGTTCCATTTCTAATTCCCTATATAAGTTCTGAACACACCCTCTGATCCATGCATTTCCAAACTTTCTTACTAGTTAGACAGTAGAGAACATTTCAAAGAAGACAAAACATTTTATTTTTATTTTTTGACACTTTATTTATTTAATGAATTTTAAGTCTCATTCCCAACTTCCTGCTTCTCCAGCTGAAACTTTATACCCAACAAGTCTCCTTTTTACATTTTTGTCTTCTTTTTATGTGTAATCCACTGGATAAATTGGGATTTTGAGATTTCTTGCCCCAAGAAGGGGTGGGATGTTATTTACTGGAATGAGGGCATGATGCACAATACACAATGTGTCAGTGCCTGAAACTCTGTGGAAGTTCTAACAGACAAGTAATAGCCAATAGTCCCTCTGGGAAGAACAGGTCTCATGAGTTAATTTTAACTTTGTAAGTCATTTTTCAAGCTTTAAGATCTGCTGAAATAAATAGTTTCTGTGATATTCCAGCAAGCAAATGCTTGTTTATTTATTTTGTCTACTAAAAAAATGAACAAATCTTTGTTTTTCTTCTGCCATGTTTAAATTTTAAAAGGAAAAGCCAGTGTTCAAAATCATTTTATTTCATTTTATTTTACTTTCATAAATCCATATTTTAAAAATAATATTATACATTTTAATTGATAAGGCATATTTTTATCCTAATATTACACTTTGCTGTCAATTTCTTTACCTTGTACCTCTAATCAAACCTGTAACCATTAGGTATGCTTGTTAATTTAAAACAAAAAGTAGGTGCTGGAAAGATGGTTCAGTGGTTAGGGCCTCTTGCTACTCTTAGAGAGGACCTGGATTCACCAGCACCCATAATGTGGCTCACAGCCCCCTGGAACTCTAGGTCTGGGGATCTGATGCCCACTTCTGGTTTCCACTGGCACTGCACACATGTTGGGCACATACATACATGTGAGCAAACATATTCATATAAAATAGTTTTTAAAAATACCTTTAAAACAGGAAATAGACATAATCTATTGTCATATAGTCAATCCAGGAGCTGAACATACTCTCTTTTCCATGAGTGATTAATCACTTCCTCCTACTCCTTAAAGAAGCCATACTTGCCCTTGTTCCTCCAAAAGCTCACTTTGGTGCATGCTCCTGAGACACGGATCTTCATGGTGCCAATCCACGCATCACTGTATGTGGGACACTGGTATGGAGCAAGCCTCTGTAGAGCAAAGCAACATATTTTCTGTCCGCCTTGTATTACGGTTATTCCCAGCCAGGGGCTAACAGCGAAGACAGGAGACTATGGACTGCACTAGAACATTTCAAGCTTAAGTACATCGGGAAAAAGGTTAGCAACGGCAAAGCCAGCTTCCCATCGGGCCCTAGCCAACTGACAGTGTTCCTAAGCAGTCCTGTGAGAGAGTGACGCAGGGAAAACATACTGAGTCCAAAGGACAAAAATCACAGGGATACTTAACCCTGGTTCGTTAGTGAGAATCACTTCCAGGAATCAGAAGTTGATAGAGAATTTCTGGAAAACATCAACTTTTGCTCTGAAATTTTTGAGCTAAAATTGAAAAATCAAGCATTTGGGGGCAGAAAGTGAAAGTTAAGTCAGCTTTGCTTTGTTTGTATACTAGTGAAAAAACTAAATTTTCCCCTCAGGTTATAAACTAAATTTGAGTTAAATTTATAGTCCAAGGTTTTGGTGGCTTCTAAAGCCACAAAGAAAAATGAAATGGAGACCATTATTTTAAGATAAACAAACTGCACAGATAACAGATTTTTTTTCCTCTTACACAGAAATGAAAACTTATTATCCGTACATATAATGCGATATATTACGCATACACGTGTGTGTGTATTATTCCAACACACATTGTTGGGATCTCATGAGCGAAGTAGTCCTGTCATCCTGTGGCTCTTAAAGTATTTCCATTCCTCTTCCATGATGAGTCCTCACCCTGAAGTGTCGGGTGCTGGACATGTGTCAGTTGGTACTGAGCACTCCGTGACCATCTAATCTCTCCTGCTTAACTAGCTGTGCAGCAACCCATTTTTTATATATGGTGTGTGTGAATACAGTATGAAACTTAAACGAGGATTATAGGGATAAGAAGGACTATTGGCGATGAGTGGCAGTAATGAAGACAGTGAATTGATCACAAACATGATTCACATACGTGAAAATGCTATGATGAAAAGCATTGCTTTGTACAGTGTGCTCACCGTAACAAATCACGGGTGAAGATACAACAAAAAGATGTGTGTTGAAGGTATAACATTGTGCTATTTGTATATTCCAGAACTCAGGATACAAAGGCAGGATTGTGATCTCCAGACCTTGTTCAACTTAGCAAGAGCCTAACAAGAGAGCTGATGTGATAGATGATAGATAGATAGATAGATAGATAGATAGATAGATAGATAGATAGATA